>CM076187.1:78244639-78844639 GCA_038277355.1 Encarsia formosa
AATAACCCAATAACCCAATAACCCAATAACCCAATAACCCAATAACCCAATAACCCAATAACCCAATAACCCAATAACCCAATAACCCAATAACCCAATAACCCAATAACCCAATAACCCAATAACCCAATAACCCAATAACCCAATAACCCAATAACCCAATAACCCAATAACCCAATAACCCAATAACCCAATAACCCAATAACCCAATAACCCAATAACCCAATAACCCAATAACCCAATAACCCAATAACCCAATAACCCAATAACCCAATAACCCAATAACCCAATAACCCAATAACCCAATAACCCAATAACCCAATAACCCAATAACCCAATAACCCAATAACCCAATAACCCAATAACCCAATAACCCAATAACCCAATAACCCAATAACCCAATAACCCAATAACCCAATAACCCAATAACCCAATAACCCAATAACCCAATAACCCAATAACCCAATAACCCAATAACCCAATAACCCAATAACCCAATAACCCAATAACCCAATAACCCAATAACCCAATAACCCAATAACCCAATAACCCAATAACCCAATAACCCAATAACCCAATAACCCAATAACCCAATAACCCAATAACCCAATAACCCAATAACCCAATAACCCAATAACCCAATAACCCAATAACCCAATAACCCAATAACCCAATAACCCAATAACCCAATAACCCAATAACCCAATAACCCAATAACCCAATAACCCAATAACCCAATAACCCAATAACCCAATAACCCAATAACCCAATAACCCAATAACCCAATAACCCAATAACCCAATAACCCAATAACCCAATAACCCAATAACCCAATAACCCAATAACCCAATAACCCAATAACCCAATAACCCAATAACCCAATAACCCAATAACCCAATTTCTAAAAATTCGTATTTTCGCGTTTTAGGCCATTTCCAGCGTTTTTTAAAATTTTTTAATTTATTCAAAGTTTCTGGGTTATTGGGTCAAATAAAAATGACCCAATGACCCAGGAAAGTTGAAAAAGTAGAAAAAAGAAAGATTTCTGAAAATTTAACAAAAAATCGCATAAATTCATTGAAATTTATCAAAATTTTAACGAAAAATCGCCAAAATCCCACAGTATTTATGAAAATATTTAGATTTTAACAAAATTTTTTCACAAATTCCAAAAAAAAAATAAAAATTATTCAGAAAAATTGACGAAAAACAGTTCAAAATCATCTTTATTCATTCTTATATCGTTTATTGGGTTATGTGGTTATTGGGTTTTGGAACTCGATTTTGACCCTGGAGATCGACTCATCATCGAAAAAATAAGTCGAAATGCACGTTATTGGGTCATTGGGTAGTTGAATTATGCTAGAATTTGAGAAAAAGTAAAAATATGTTAAAAAAGTGGAAAAATTGGTTTAAACAGATGAAAAAATCGTTAAAAGACACCTGAATTGAGGTGAAAAAGTTGCATTTATACACCCGTGTATGGTTATAATAAGTAAAAAAAAAGACCCAAGAGGATCAAAAATAAACCCCAAAAATTGTATTTAAGTCACTGCAACGCGGATCAAAAAAGAGGGATATTATTGCTTTAGAAATTCGGCAAATTTTACTAAAGCAATAATATCACTTATTTGTCAATTTTTGCGTTTTTTTAAATTAATACACCTGGATGGATGAAAATTACACTTAAATAATTCGTCGTTTGGAAAGTCGCAAAATCATACGAAAGCAATAATATCACTTTTTATCACCTAATTCTCATAATTATCGGTACTTTAATTTTAAGAAAATACACCCTGATAGAGAGTAAAATAGGCAAAAAAATGAAAAAAAAGCTGAAAAAGTAAAAAAAACGTTTAGAAATAGCTCAGTAGCCAAAGAACCCTAAAAATAGTCGTTTATACACTGGTATGGATAAAAAAAGAGGGATATTATTGCTTTAGTTAGTTCATCAAATTAGTGCAGTTTTCTAAAGCAATAATATTACTTTTTTGTCAATTTTTGCGTTTTTTTAAATTAATACAACTGGATTTTGGTGAAAATTCGCGTTTAATTTAAGATTTTTAGAAAAAAGGCGTTTTCTGAAGATTTTTCAACAAAAACTTGTGGATAATCAGGTGGGTATTGATAAAAATTGGCTTTAAAAAGAGGGATATTATGCTTTAGAAACTCGCCAAATCTTACTACAGCAATAATTTCATTTTTTTATCAATTTTCCCGTTTTTTCAAACTAAAATACACCTGAGTAGGAGTAAAAAAGTTGTTTCAAGGCACTTGAATATGAAGAAAAAAAGTAGAAAAATGACCCAATAGAAAAATGACCCAAGAGGGTAAAAAAACTCAAAAATTGATATTTAAGACACTGGTAGGGGTTCAAAAAGAGGGATATTATAGCTTTAGTTGATCTAATTAGTGGCATTTCATGATTTCACGTTCTTAACAAATTCTAAATAATTCAACAATACCTAAGATATATTCAATGGATGTAAAACCACGACATAAACCAGAACGTATAAAAGTCCTGGGTACATCAATTTTATATTTAAAAAAAAAAAAAAAATCAATTTAGTATTTACCAATTTTTCAAATGTACATTGCATAACTCTATTTTAATGTAAATTTACATTGAAATGTAGCAAATACTCATTTGTAAACTTGAAATGATTAAAAAAAAGATAAAAATTTTCAATGATTGGTTCATGTTAACTTGGATATATCTAGTTCTTCTGTTTAAAATTTCTTTCATATAATTTTATCATTTGCCAGAACACATAAAAATCATAGACATAATTTACTGTTATGACTAATTTTGCATACATAATACTTATTAGATGGACAAACTAAATCCACTTTGAAAATAATGAAGCAAATGCTCATCCGTACTTAAAAAATCCATGCCAAATAGAATTGATAATTTCTGGTCCACTGGATACCTAGACCCAAAACTATCTATTTCTTTTGTACTTCTTGATTAACCAATTTTAAAATGTACAATCACTTTGGCCGCATAACTTAAGCTTGCATACAGAAAACAAAAAAGATAAAGATTTTTAATAATTGATTCATGTTGACTAAATATACTTATCATTAACACCCTGAGTTGATGTAACAGTTACAATCAAAATTAAAATTCATTGTCAGACATCAAGTTTATTTTAGAAAAAAGGTGGTATTACAAAACTTTCAGACATCAAGTTTATTTTTGAAAAAGCCTGGGATTACAAAAGTTTAACAGTTCAAGTGTATTGGCTCAGAGCATATACATTTCTATGATGATTAAAATTAAGCGATAATGCGTATGACAATGACATTAACTCCTGCAATTGCACCTTTTGCAATTTGTAAGTTGGATGGATTATAAAAGAGTAATTTGCAAGTTCAACCTGACGTAAACAAACTCATTCAGAAAAAACTTTATTTTTAATATTGCCAATATGCACCTCCAGTCATCAGGTCCCCAACACAATCTCAGCACAATTATTATCAACTCACAGGGCACATCACGGTAATTGAAAAATCTTTGATGATGATGATCATAGAAAGACTGTAGAGATTATTTATTTCATACTCTTTTATTGAAATTAAACAATCTAATAATTATAAATTCTACCACTTATTTAATATATAATGAAAATAAGGGTCTTTAGTACTGTTTTTTCTATGACAATCAATTATTTATAAAAAAATTATTGCTACAATAATTTTTTGAATAACACAATACAAGCTGCTCTGCTGAGCAGCTCCGCAGTCAGCTGTAGTCAGCTGTAGGGAGCTGCTAATTGATACAGCGCCACCAGTCGCTTCATGGCTACAGGCCCGGGCCTACATGCCCCCGTCTGCGGCTGTAGGTAAGCAGTAAGAGTGAGACAGCAAAAATAGACACGCACACTGCATACGTCACGTCCGGTTAAGTCTACAGAGAGCGCAGGCAGAGAGACTGGATGCTCGAAACTGAAATCGAATTCCCCTGACTACCGTGAGCCAAAGGAAAATCAGCATTTTGAAAAATGAAACGTTCATAACTTTTCAATGCGGGCTTTGTTCGGGATAATTTTTTTTTTTTAAATTACTCAGGGGATCATCAGCTACGCGCGGGATATATAATATAATTGAAATAATCATCCTAAAATAGTTTTTCCTTGAAGCGTCCTAACCTAAAACCAAAAATCAAAGTATATAAAGCCCTGCAGGCTTTTACGGCAGTCGGTTTAAAAAAAAAAAAAACCAAATTGCCGTTAAAACCCGATTGGGCTTTAGGATTAAAAAAAAAAAAAAAAAAATTAACGCTCTTCTCGCGCCACAGATTAAAATAGTATATTACTTAACTAGGCAGTATGAATGGGAAACGTCTCAGATCGCATGAAATTGTCGTCCGAGGCGTAGCCGAGTGTGACAAACATGTGATCTGAGACGTTTCCCATTCATACTGCCTAGTTAAGTAATATACTATTTCTACTTTTATTTACATTTATAGAAATCAAAATATAAATTCAAAAGTTACCGCGTGATAACTGCGTGATAACGCGATCATAATGCGCATGCGATAGCTAGAGTTGAATGTTGAATCAACCAATCCAACATTTGATATCGCGATCATACTGCGCATGCGATGAGGCTTCACTTATTTGGAGTCTCTTTTTTAAGAGAGGATAATCAACCTAACAATAAAATTATACGCATTATAAATTTAATTTGAAAAATTTATTTAAAAAATTGACGTTTTTTTTTCTTTTTAAAAACTATTATTATTAGTATAAATATTGTAACTTTTTATAAAATCTTGTAAGTTTTTCATGTAATTTGAAGTAAAATAATTGAAAATACATAAATATCTGTTATTATATAATTATTTTTCCATATTTAAAAAAAAAACAGATTTCGGCATAAAACTCAGTAAAATTACTGAAAACGAGTTATTTATAAGTGACTAAAAATGTACATTTTATCTCTGTGGTTTGAATAAATTCAAACATATAAACTTGAAATTTTTTTTCGCTAAACTTGAACATTGAAAAAACATGAAAAAAAATAATTCATGTAGTAGGTTGTTTATAATAAATTTTAAAACAATCCCTAAAATCAAAAAATGGCTGAAAATTGCTGTTTTTAAAAAAATAACTTTTTTAACAAAAATATGAGTGAGCATTCATTTTTAAAATTGAATATTAGAGTAATAAAATTTTTTTCTTTCAAATAAATGTATTCCTTGAGTGAAAAAAAAATTTTCAGACCTTGACCCAACGATTTGAGCTGTCACGGTTATGCGCAAACTCATATTTCATAGATGTATAATATGAAATTTGGGGGTGTGCTAAACTTTTGAGCAGACTGCATACTCGCGCAGGGGGGAGGGGAGGGCGGCCGGAAAATTTTGAAAAAAAATCCAGACAATTTTTGGAAAAAGCTCGCGTTCCGCGATCGCTGCGTGTGAATTTTGGTGATAATCCGGAAATTTTATACAAAATCCTTATATATACTCGCGTGCGGGGGGCGGGGGGGTGGTGACCAAAAACTTTTGGCCAAAATTTTCCCAAAATTTCCAAAATTATGAAACGTTACCACGACCGTCGGTTTTTAAAAAACAAAACCCTACTCGCCGTTAAAGTCCGATTGGGCTTTAGGATTTATATACGTGATTATTGTTTTTTTAAATATCTAATTGATGATAATAAAAAACAGTGGTAAAGACTCTTATCATAAATAAATAGTATATTTTATATAGTAGCTAATATACTTGGATAATTTTAAATAATTATAGAAACAAATTTAGTTTTGATTTGTATAATAATAGTCTAAAACGAATAATATCCACAATTTTCCTATGATCAACATCATCACCCAAGATCTAATTATTTTGATAGCGTTGTGAGTTGATATTTATTGTGTTGTGGTTGTGTTGGAGACCTTGAGGTGCATTTGACCAGACTAAAAATGTAGTTTTTTCTGAATGTGTGTGTGAGGCTTAACTTGAAAATTACTTTTTTGAACTTTTAGTTATATTAAAAGTTTATAGTTATTAGTTAATTTATATAATGGTTTTGATCCTATACATATCCAAAATAGTAAAATTTTCATTACTTAAATTTACAAATATTTTAAGAGGTCCTTTTTCGACAGTCAAATTAAATTATTTCACTAAGCATCAATCTAATAGCATAGATACAGGGAATGATCAAACATGGGGAGAGTTACTATACCGGATATAATGAAAATTCAATTAAAAAAGTGAATGTATTATTATAGAGTCAATATTTTGAAGTCTCCATGGTAAATACAAGTTAAAGTATATTTGAATCATTATTGGAAAGCACAGAGTCTGAAGAAATACACTCATGAAAATTAAATTAATTATAATTTTTTCAATATTCATTGAGTAAACTTTTTTCATTGAACAATAATTGAAGAACTGATGTGGTGCTATAACTATTGTTTATTAAGTTGACTTTTATCATCTATTTAACTTTTAGCAGGTGCAAATGCAGGAGATAATATCATTGCCATAATAATATTGCATTACAGCTTCACTAAATCATTGTAGAAATGTATATGCCCTGAGCCGATACAGTTTCACTGTTAAAGTTTTATATTCTCACCTATTTTCTTAGATAAACTTAATTGTCTGACAATTATTCATCCATTATTCTTACTATTATACACTATTATTTATCGAGCTGCCTAGCCTGTCAGCAAATGCAATCTTAAGAGAGAATGTTAATCGTCAAAAGCATGTGGCAGTTAATGTTTAATCAAAATTATATCAGAAAAAAAGCATATTTAAAAAGTTTTAAACATAACAAATTTTAACTCTATTTGCTTATAGATTATACAATCAATTAATCAGTTTAGATTTTATAAGCAGAAGCTACCTTTTTGTCATTACAGATTATATCTTTCAAGATTTTGGATATATTATAATTTTAATAAATGTTTTTCTGGGGAATAGAAATAAGAGGAAAGAGACAAGCATAAAATGCCTTCTACAACTTTTGTTTATTTTTTATTTTATTTTTTTCCCTCCACTTTTATGGCTCTAACCTACAAGATAGATCCGGTGAAATTGAATTTTTTATTTCCTTCAACTCCAGTGTGTTTTTTTACGTTTTCTTACTAAAATTCGTTCGGTATAATCAAATGATCGAGCATCGAATTTGAGCCTTGAGGCTTAATATTCATGGATCTCGCGTATCCGAAGAAAAGTTTTTGGATTTAACTTACTCGAGTTAGTTGGAAGCAGGTAATTTATTCCTCAAGTTTATTTGATTATCGACAGAAGAAATTTTGACGAGAGAAGTCGAGACTACTTACAAACTCTCCTAGCGTGCGGATGATAAAAACGCGATGTTTAGGCTCTCGACACCACCCGCTGGTCAATTACTTAAGATGCTGTTTATATTTTACATAAAGTTACTCGCAAATTTAGGCTTCTTTTTTTCCTCGAAATTTTACGGTCCAACTTGGTGAATATGAGCTTCGTTACTTTTTACCTTAATAAACTACGGCTACAGTACGTTGCGATTACTCGAGGCTTCTTTTTTCCGAAATTTTGATAGAGACCTCTCATCGGTTTTATAGCTCAACTTGTTCTCCTCCCCGCCTTTTTTTCAATCAAAACTTTATTTCTCGTAGTAATTATCATTCGTTACCAAATAAAACTTTATGAATAGTAATTGAAAAAATTACACTTTTATTAAATTAAAAGTTACTGGTGCTAAGTTATAATTGATTTTGAACGTTACTTGATCATTAGCAGAAAGTGTTTTTAATAATGTTAATAGTGTTAGTAGTGAATAAGAGAAAAACACCACGAGCTCGTAATGAAATATTTATTTATTTAAGGTTTACATTGTCGTAAGGACTTGATAGACTAGCCGATATTATTTATATTTTATTGTATACAATACACATCGTCTTGATTTTTTTGACATAAATAATAATAATTACAATAACAATGACTTTATCAACAAGAGGTACCCAAGGTGTTTTTTTATTTATTTATTATTTTTTCGGAAAAATGATAGCTTCTTACATAAATAAAATGCACTTACCCTAATAATTCAACTCGCATACACATTTACAATTATCTTTATCTTTTTACATGCTTATATCATTCTTCTTTTTTGAGCTACACGTTTAAAAATTATGCAATTGTACTCGCACACGCATTCACAATTCATTTGATTAGTTTTACACTTTTATGCTTATCAATTATCATTATTATTATTATGAGTGTCTTTTTTTTTAATTTCCATAAATAATATTTAAACGAGATGTGCGTATTATCTTTCAAAGCTTCTTGTTTTATTTATAATAAGTGTTATTCATATACTACTGTTTTTTTTTTTTTTTTTTTTTTTTTTCTTTCTTCTTTTCTTGTTGGTTATGAATTGGAAATTAATATGTCCGCTGCGATCATATTCTACGACATAATCGTAAAAATTTCTTTCTGCTTACTTTGTTTATATGAAAAATTCAGAGATATTACATTGTTAAAACAAAAATTTGAATTTAATTTCTCTGAGAATTTCAACTGTTTACACCTGAAAATGATTTTTATAAATCAAACAGTGTTTATCAAAATTGCTTATTCAGCTTAAAGTTATAACCAATAATTCAACACTTAAGTTATATAAAAAAACTTTTCTCAAAATGTACAACTGTCAAATAGCACCTAAATTCTTCATAATTCATACTATTTGGAGCAAAAATAAATATTGACAACTTGTAACACAAAAATTCTTTCAATTGAATCCTTTCATGTTTACATCTGGTTTTTTTTTTTTTTTTTTTTTTTTTTTTTTTTTTTTTAAATTATCTCTTTGCATTAGAGAACCAATTAAGCATAGACATATTTATGAATTCATAGGGTAATTTGAATCTGCCTTTATTTTGTACAAAAAGAAATGTTTTTTTTTTTCATATAATATTTAAATATACAAATATATTACATGTAAATGAATAGAAAAAAAAAAGGAAAAAAAGATAAAATAATGTTGTAGAGATTAGTCTGAATAGTGTTAGATAGGGTGTTAGGTAAATATACAAGAGCACCGAGGCGCTATGATAAAGTTGCGTTTAAAGTCAACTTATAGACTTTGATGATAATTAGTTGTAGCTGGTCAGTGGTAGTAAGTGGTCATCGGTGGAGGGAGTCAGGAGTCACCTCGCGAACGAACTCGCGTGAAGCAGGAGCAGAAGCAGAGCCAGGGTGCGAGTCGTCGCCCCGCTGTTGCTCGAGTTTCCGTGTTGCATGGCTGCTGGTTTTTCACCTGTAAAATTTCACAATCATTAAGATGGCCATTTGTGAAAAAAAAAAAAATCATCTTTTATTCATTAAAAAACTATTGCTTTATTATTTATCGAGATATCACGCCTGAAAATGTCACATGTTCCAACCGCAATTTTTTTATAAGATCTCGTGTGTACACTGTAAAAAATGGAACAATAGGAAACTAGTAAAGCATGATTCTTGAACTAACAATAAATAATTTCTAAAAACATATTATTTAATGTGCCTGTAATAACACAATGGTGGGCGTACGTTATTTTAGTATCACGTCTGTCACACTGTAAGCTACTCTGCAGACAACATGACGATCAGCTGATCGGTGACCAACTTTTATTTTGAGTTTAAAATGATCTAATTTTTACTTTTGATGATTACAATTAAACAAAATTATCAAAAAAGAGGTTTTTGAATAAATTTTAAAGTTCTAAAAAAGTGAATTATTTAACTAAATATAGCCTATACATTTAAGCACGAATCAAAATTTATTGTCAATTGTTATTATTATTTAGTATCTATATTAATAGATCTATTAACACGTCTTTTAAAATAATTCAAGTAAAGCAACAGAAATGAATAAAGATTCCGATTTGAAAATGAATAAAGCTAAAAAAGGCTTATAATAATATCAAGAATTTATGAAACAAATAGCGTCGGATGAGTTTGCAATACCGGGTCTTAAGCCGCGCCCGTCTCACGGCAATGTTAGCCTAATCGATTTTGTTAGGAGAATTTATCCTACCTATCCTTCCACCTGGCAGCTCCTGCCACTCGCATGCATCCTGGATTTGTAACGCGTGCGTTGTATGCTTGCATGTAACTGCTAATAATTTTACCCAGCGTCGCGTCATTTACACACTTTTAACTTTTGCCTTTTGCCGCTGCTTCAAAGGCACGGCTCGCACGTCTAATTTGGTTATTCTTTTATTTTTTTTCCGCAACTCTATCACAACACGGCTGTAAGCTGTTTTAAATGATATTTTCGGAAACAATTATCACAATCAACAAATGTTTTTTAAAAACATAATTAATTTTTTTTTTTTTAATTTTTGAAAGAAAGCTTATAATTTATGATAATAAGATTTGATAAAAAATAAGGTTTGGAATAAAGTAAGCTCGTGGACTATAAACAAGAGTCAGAGTAAGAGAAGCTATTAAATTGAAAAAAAAGGCGTATTTGATTTGTTATGTAAGGCCGAACAAGCGTCAGCTATAAATCTGCAAAGAGACCGAAAATTTAAGTAAACACATAGCAACGGAATCTTGAAACAAAGGAACAGGGCAAGCTGAAGAATACAGGAGGAGGAGGGAAGAAAGGGAAGAAGCCGGGATTTGCATAGGACAATATCCCGACTGATTTATCCCCGGTGCAGTGCAGTGCAAGGGAGAGAGGATTTATATATTTGGAGCTTTAAACGCTGCTTCGATGCACAAACTATCTTTTGGGCTATTAAAACTTTTGTGTCTCGCGTTTTTTTTCCTCTCTGCCTTATGTATTTAGTTGTAGTCTAGTATTTCACTACATAACTAGCTCTGGTTAGCGAAAACTTCAATTATGATTATCTTTATTGTTGAGGTAATAAGCTAACTGGATTAACACGTGTACTAGTTTAAGCCTAAAATGCAATGACAGATCCTAAAAAAGCCTCCTAGGCTTACGTGGGCTACCGAGTAACGCTCTGGTTAATATTGAATATTGGCAAAGATTGATTCGTGCAAAGAAAAAAGATGAAAAAAAAGGTAAGATTTACCGTTGAGTACGTTTACGTAGACGCTGGCCGACTCGGCAGTCGAGGGTGCGCAGGTGTAATTCCCGGAGTCGGAGGGCAGCGCCCTCGAGATCATCAAACGCGAGGTCCGCGTCTGCTTTTCCGTGACCACGTTTATTCCACCGCGTTGGCTGTAGTTTATCACGTTGTTGCCTCTGTACCTGCAATTTTTTATTTTACATCATTATTATACACTCAATTTCAATCGTTTCAAGCGTCTTTACAATTTGATCGTTACTCTTCATAGTTTACTCTAACTGTTGTTTACAAAGCAATCGGTATTAAGAAAAAAGGCATTTCAGCTTGGAAAGTTATTCAGTGCAGCGTAATTAAAGAAAAGTTTTTTCATAAAATCAACTAAGAAAGCAGTAAAATCATTTTACTTTTCACAGCCCTGATCAACTTTCCGATCTGTTGTTGTTTTTCCTACTGCTAAACTTTCAAAAGTTTTCTCTACTACTGCAACCTTAACTATTTTATCAAGTTATTTTCCAAGATTTACTTGGCTACTTGGCCTGACAATTTTTATTTTTCATTACCCAAAACTGTCTATTTATTTCAAGTTTACGTTTTTTAGGTCCTTTGATGGTATGCAATACTTGTGTGATTGACAAATTTGGCATATAAATATCATGGTTATTATTATGATAAAAGATGAATTAAAAATGAACTAACCAGTATATAAAGTTTGGTGGCTCAGGTGTCTCCAGCACGACGCATATTAATTTGATGTCGCTGCCACTCTTTATAAAAAGTTCTTTGTTGCCTTCTATTTGAGCTTTTGACACTGAAATTTTAAAATTTTTAATTTTAAATTTTAATTTTGTAAATCACATGAAATTGTTAGCTGACACGAGCTTTTCGTTAATAAATAATATTCTACAGAGGTAAAGTAATGAGTTTTCAAAGACAAATAATAGGTACGGCCGTGTAAACTAAAAAGTCCGCTAGCTGAAGGTAACTAAAGTGAAAATTTTGTAAGTTTATCGAAGTCTTGAGCTTGCAGAAGGATGATTCTGTTTAAACTTTGTAAATTCCTCGTAAAATTCTAAACTTTGGCATTAATTAATATTTCTTGATAAAGTTATACACCGTTGCTCTTTGTATATACTACAAGTTGGGCATGGTTTTTAAATATTAATAATAGATTCAATAAGTACATTATAAGCTGACATGAAAATACCAAGTTAGCTCGATTGTTTAGGTTTAAAACTTGTAAATTCGAGTAATAAACTAATAATATAGTGACTGTATTTTTAAAATTGAATCGCAGTATATGATTAATGATAAATGACAGACCAACAACGGTGAGATTGTAGGCCAAACTGATTTTGGGCTCGGTCGAGACTTGACACTCGTAGACGCCGGAGTCGTGAATCTGAGGCGATGTGATTTTGAGGGTCCACTCGTCGGTTCCGTCGCTGTGCAGTGACTGAAATCGCTGGTCGTTCGTGTACGTCAGTATTCCCACCGTCAATATGTGCAAGTCGCGCTTTCTTATCCACGACACCTGTCATCATCATATTACATTTTTTTATTACAATCCCTTTCTTCCTCTACAACATTTAGCTTATGGTATTAATTTTATTTAAAATTGTTTCATATAATTTTTACTAACAGCGCGATCCCCGAGATTTCTGACTCTGCAGTGTAGGTAGGCGACCTGTCCGACCGTGGTGACCGGATGTCGCTCGGTCGCGTTGTCGAAGTATGGCGGCTGGCTGAAGGGCTGCTCCCAGTACGAGGACGCCGGATGATGCTCCACTACCGAGTTTGGGTTACTGTTGCTTCCGCTTCCGCCTCCTCCTCCTCCTCCTCCTCCTCCTCCTCCTCCTCCACCGAGTCCACCCACCGTCTTGGCCGCGCAGTATCCTGGAACAATAATTTCATGATTTAAGAAAAAAGAAGAAAATTGAAGGCTTTCGGAGTTAAGTTTAAGGACTAATGGGATTTATTCTGTTGGTGGCAGCATATCGCGAATAGTTGTTGGTACTTCAAGAATGCAGCTGTTGGGTAAAGTTAGTTTGCTAGGTTAGCCCTTGTTGACCCAATGCAGGCTGCTTTGTGCGGGACATTGAGAAAGGGAAAGCTGCCTGCGGTGTCTTACCCCTTTGAGCCTTGAGCCAGTGCGGTTTTACTTTTCAGTTAAGTTATGTTCTTACCAAGGCTCGCTTATCATATGTGTTTGCGTCTTTTTAAATTAATGACTCACGACTATTTGAGTTTAAATAAAGAGTGGTGGTTAAATCGGCTTACAGGAAGAATTTGTTAGTTGTTGGAAAAGTTTGATAATCTCCCTTTTAGTTTGAATAGCAGCATCGGCATAATCAGTGCTAGGTAGCCGCGAGCGTAGCTCAAAGCCGACCGCAAATCATCGGATGGTCCAGCGTTAAATCCTAATCACAAGGCCGCTGGTTATATTACCGTGGTTTAGTACCAATGTGTACAAAATCGCTCCTGTCTGCGATTGATTTTCGCGGCAATGGTCACTTGAATTTGATCAATTGTACGATTTCTCGGCTCGACCAATTACTTTAATTAGCACTTGAAATTTTTTTAAACTTTAAATTTATTTTGAAAACAAGATGTTTTAAAGTTTGAAACAAAGTAAATAATCGATGCGCGGGTAATAAGTCCATTCGGTCGTTTATCACGGAACAATTAGGTCGGCTCCCTTTGGCAAAAAGTACAAATTTATAGTCCGAAGCTCGAAGTTAGTTTCTTAGGCCGGTGCGTTCTTACTTTGAGTTATAATGCGCCCACCAAAAGTTCGAATTTACCGAGCCACAAAATTTGGCTTTCCGCTAAATTAGTTCTCTCTTAAATTTTATGTACTCAGTTTTACCGAGAACAATTTTTAAATCTTTAATCTTCCTACTTCGAGTACGTAAATCATGAAAAATCTTTCCTTAATTTGAAATAAAGTTTCGTGATAAATCATTGGTTGTGTCGAAATTAAAAAATATTTTCAAATCCAATTTAAATTATTTTTTATTAATAAAAAAAAAAGTTCGATGGAAAGCGTAAATTCTGAATATGAATTGAACAGTGAGGAGTTAGTTAGTCTATAAGTCTAAAACACGGCTCGGATGTTCCGGTCTCGATCCGGATGACCCGAAGCAAGGAGGGCTGATTGGTAACTCTGACTTAATTTAACCCACTGCACCTACCATGTTGGAAATGTGGAACTGTCTTCCTACTATTTTTTTTTTATAATTCACCCTTTTTTTTTCTTTATTGCTTATGCAACTTTTGAGTTGCGTATGAATGAAACATTTTTCTTTTTTATTCATTGTAACAAGACGTTTGGAAAATTTATAAACGTGATTTAAAGCTTTATTATTTATCTTATTAGATTCATTTTTTACGAAGAATTTTCAAGTTTTTAAATTATTTTTTTTGAAGCCCGAAAGTTTCTTTTTTTGTTTTCTCAAGTTATTATTCGTTATTTTATTCATTTTTAGAAGAACACATTCGTTGCTTTTCCGTCCTAAATTAGCTTTTTAATGAGTTTTGTGTGGTTAGTACTGCGTTTCATTAAAAGAATAAAGAATTTTTATGCAGCTGCAAGTTTAATTTTATTTTTTCTTTTTATTGTTTTTAAATTGAATTTTGAATCAGTTTAAATGTTTTAAATTAAAACTATGAAATTAATTAAAATAAATCAGTGATTATTGAAAATTGCATGATTGAGAAATATTCATTTACTGAAAGTAGTGAAAACACTTTTCATTAACACTGAATCATGATAGTAACAAAAAAAGCCATCGCACAACTCTATAGATCGTCGGTTAAGAGTAAGAACCTGCTATCTCAGAGGCTGGAGTTAAAAGCTACTGTCTCACGGGCCCATTTAAACATTGGCATAAAATTTTTTTTTTCAAGCGAAGCTTCTATACTTACGTTATAACTCTACTAAGCTTTAAAAGGAAAAAAATGTTAATGCCATTGTTTAAATGGGCCCGTAAGACCGTAGCTTTTAACTCCGGCCCGTGAGATAACAGGTTCTTACTCTAAACCGATGAAATGTAATTTTGGCATGAAAATCAATTTCAATGTTTCCAAAAATCCATTGATTTTTACATACATAAATTGAATATTGATGAATTATATGAAGGTGTAAAGAGTTAAAACTAAAAGGTGTTCTCTAACTATTAGCTAGCACTCAAGCTACAAGCGGTGTGAGCATATAGATTTTTAGTTGGATGTCTGAACCTGTATCCATCATTTTATTTTAAAAAAGTGAATAATCAGTAACATAAAATTCTTCCACGTCATAAAAAATATACGAGGGTGGTAATGCTGAAGAAATTAAAAAAAAAAAGCTCGCGTGTCCGGGATCATTAAGCACGCAGTCGCAGCACGAAAGAATCTCGTTAGCAACACCATTGTAGATTTTAATCATGTGCAACGTATCTTCAAAAATAAACTGTCCTGCTAATTATTACGGACAAATTCAAAAGCTTTGTTGTTTTTTCATTTTCTCTGTACAAGCAATATTATCCAAGTAGGATTTGATAAAGTGAAAAAATTAAAAAGATTACTTTCCAAACGATCTGATGAGAAAAATCTCCTCTTTGAATGCACGCTATTTGAATAAAAAAAGGTTTATTGTTATCAGGTGGATGGTTATCGTTAGAGTTTTTCACAATAATAGTACTATCTACCGATAGTCTTTGGAGGTTGAAAAGTCAAAAGTGTCAGAAAGAAAGAAAGAGAGATATTAGTTGATCTAAGTGACCATCGGCGGCAGTATGGTAATTACTTGAAAGTTTATCTGCGCGTGTGTCTCGTGCGCAACCAGCCCTAACGAGCAAAGCCATTAGGTACTCAAAATTTAGCGGCTAATGCTGTTATAAAGTAACGTCTTCCTCTCTCTTCTGTGGTTTATTCTCTCGTAGAAAAGCTTCCTCGTTCCGGCGGTTCACCTTCATCGCACTTTCCAAGCCTTGTACTCATTCTTGAAAAACCAAATATTTTTTATTTTTATAATATTCGTTACATTATAATTCAATAAAATGAGCTTTTTTTTCTTAGACTCTTTTCCGGTCTTATCCAAGGCTCTCTTGAGCTACTTTTTCTTCATTTATTTCTCTCTCTCTCTCTCTCTCTCTCATACCACGCAGGAAGATTTGACCCGAACCCAGGCCCGTGGATGGGATAACTTTTCCGGTTTTAACGCCCAAGTGCTTTTAATTCACAATGCGTCACTTGTAACTCTATGAGCTTTTCTCTCCCTTTTCTCTTCCTTCTAGTACACAACCAACTTTTCATATTAAATAAAAAGCCTTTCTTCTTTTTTTTAAATCATTTCAATTTTACTTAAATTAAACGTACTCTCTTTTTAAATTTTCGTTAATCTACCTATAATTATTCAATTACCGAAATTAATATGTATATTTGTCGGACACTAAATTGTATAACCAATTTTCAGTTCATCTTTTTCCGAAAACATTAATTTTAAATGGCCAGAAAAACGATAGGTCGTAAGGTCTTTTTACTTTTGATACTTTTGATAAAATCCCTTTCGGAATAGGAATGATGTAGAGATTTATTATTAGCGGCAAAATTTGTATTTAAGCTTTTTATTCTATCACATTATTAGTAAATTAGCAAGAGATTCTTATTGAAAAATGTTTTATTATTTCCTTAGTGCAATTACTAAACAAAAAAACAAAAATTTATCGCAGACAAAAGCTGCAAGTAAATGAAAATTTGTGAAATTTAAGAGCTGCATTCAAAATGAAGAGTCCTGAAATTGCTATTTTGAGTTGGGTACATGATTTTAAATCTCCAAAGAGTTAATCAAGGATCCTGGAGTGGTTCGACAACTTTTATTTGTTTTTTGTTTTTTTTTTCTTAGGTTAGAACGCAGTGGTAGGTTTTTGATGAGCTCGGGGAGTTTAAGTTACTGCAGCACTGCTGAGGTGGTGTTGGGGCACGCGATGCTTAAATGAATAATAGAATTGCTAATTCCTTAATATTGTTTGCAACACTGCGGCTTGAATTTATATTGTCTCAAATAACGTCTTACGACTTTCCGGAAGTTTTATCCATTTTCTTACAAATTTCACGTCCTATCTTTTGATAGGATTTTATATTAATATTAATATTAAGAGAAGGAGGTGGTGACATCCTTAAAAACTATTTTTTATTTTTTAAACCATAAAACTTCATTGGGTTTATAAAGTTATTCTCTCTTGCTCCGACCCTGCGAGAAATTTCCGCCAGAATATTGCCAGACAGTGGGCAGATTTAGCGAAATTGGGCAGAAATTTAGTAGGGTTAATCGCCAGATTCTTGACAGAAGGCCAATGCTTTACGCATAGGGATTCTGGCGAGCTATAGCCTAAACCTGTTTATTTTAAATTGTAACATTGATTACTAACAAAAATATGTTCAGTTTCATAACTTGACTCTGAAATTTTTCTTTTTTTTTTTTCCTTATGTTGAACATTTTTCTCATCCATTTTGATGTAATTTTAAAATATTATTCACACAATACCAGCCCTGCTGTATAGCCACACGTGTGGCATACGTGTGCCACACGTACAATGGACTTGAACAAATTTTTTTTCTTTTTCTAAATATTTTAACACCTATGGAGTCAGGGCGGAGACCTAGTGCATAGGATAGCGATTACAACCTGGACATGATTTCCCCAGGAAGTTTTGACTCCGGAGGGGCCAGGGCGGATACCTGGTGCACCTGGTGATATTGACGCCTTGGAGATGATTTCCCCAGGAAGTTTGGACTCCGGAGGGGTCAGGCTGGACACCTGGTGCACCTGGTGATACTTACGCCTTGGAGATGATTTCCTCAGGAAGTTTGGACTCCGGAGGGGCCAGGGCGAATACCTGGTGCACCTGGTTATACTGAGGCCTTGGAGATGATTTCCCCAGGAAGTTTGCACTCCGGAGGGGTCAGGCTGAACACCTGGTGCACCTGGTATTAATTACGCCTTGGAGATGATTTCCCCAGGAAGTTAGGACTCCGGGGGGGTCAGGGCGGACACCTGGTGCACCTGATGATACTTACGCCTTGGAGATGATTTCCTCAGGAAGTTTGGACTCCGGAGGGGCCAGGGCGGATACCTGGTGCACCTGGTAATACTTACGCCTTGGAGATAATTTCCCCAGGAAGTTTGGACTCCGGAGAGGTCAGGCTGAACACCTGGTGCACCTGGTGATACTTACGCCTCGGAGATGATTTCCTCAGGAAGTTTGGACTCCGGAGGGGTTAGGGCGTACACCCGGTGCACCTGGTGATACTTACGCCTTGGAGATGATTTTCTCAGAAAGTTTTGATCCCAGTGGGTTCACATCATCAAGTTTACTATTAGGATAGCATCTTCAGAGTTGGGTTATTACCGGGTACACCAAGTATTTTCCCTGGCCCATCCAGGGTCAAAATTTCTTGATAAAATCATCTCCAAGGCGTAAGTATCATCAGGTGCACCAGGTGT
The DNA here is from genome assembly GCA_038277355.1 of Encarsia formosa. Taxonomy (NCBI): domain Eukaryota; kingdom Metazoa; phylum Arthropoda; class Insecta; order Hymenoptera; family Aphelinidae; genus Encarsia; species Encarsia formosa. The sequence continues at coordinate 78,263,157 of CM076187.1, forward strand.
CCGCCCTGACCCCCCCGGAGTCCTAACTTCCTGGGGAAATCATCTCCAAGGCGTAATTAATACCAGGTGCACCAGGTATCCGCCCTGGCCCCTCCGGAGTCAAAACTTCTAAGGGAAATCATCTCCAAGGCGTAAGTATCACCAGGTGCACCAGGTGTCCGCCCTGACCCCTCCGGAGTCGAAACTTCCTGGGAAAATCATCTCCAAGGCGTAAATATCACCAGGTGCACCAGGTGTTCAGCCTGACCCCTACGGAGTCCAAACTTCCTGGGGAAATCATCTCCAAGGTTTCAGTATAACCAGGTGCACCAGGTATCTGCCCTGGCCCCTCCAAGGTCCAAACTTCCTGAGGAAATCATCTCCCTGGCGTAAGTATCACCAGGTGCACCAGGTATACGCCCTGGCCTCTCCGGAGTCAAAACTTCCTGGGGAAATCATCTCCAGGTTGTAATCGCTATCCTATGCGCTAGGTCACTGCCCTGACTCCATAGGTGTTAAAATATTTCGCAAAAGAAAAAAAATTTGTTCAAGTCCATTGTACGTGTGGCTATACAGCAGGGAGAGGTTAGGATTTTCAAACAGCAAGCATAATTCATCGATTAAAAATTAAAATTATATTTCTATAAAATTATTTGATTATTTTTTATCAATTTTGTAACATCGGAGCTGCATGCTGCTGCTCCGATTTGTAAACTAACCTCTCATCAACGCATCTAGGTACATATACATATATGTATATATATATAGACATATACATAAAATAATAAGCTTGACAGAATTTTCTGCCCACTATCTGGCGAGCACCCCAGACGTTCTGTTGAAACCTCTAGCAGGGGACTTTGGTGATTCTCGCTCGTATCTAGTATCTGGTTGTAGTGCAATTACCTGCATGAATCCACCCGACGCGCTTTAAAGCGAGGTACGAGAATAAGTAGATCGATAAACCTTTTCTTTTCATCTTCTTATTATAACTCCATCCTTGGCCATAAATAAACGGAAACTACAGATTATGGCTTACATTTATTGCCAAGAGACACTCCAAGTGAGGATAAGTGTCTCTCCTTTTTTAATTTTTATTTTTCATTGTCAATATTACCCTTAACTACATCCTTTTTCTTCTTCAATTTACATTATCCGCGATATTTTCCCAGGAACCGTCGTGCCTTTTTTTTTACTGCTATGTACTCTTATAAACATGAGATTTTCTGACCATATTCAAGTTTCGAATTACATTTTTAAGTCAACCAAAAGGAATATCAATTCGTTTATGCTTTTCAACCCAGGTTGAACTTTTTTGAGAAATCAAAGTCTACGTCAACAACTGCATTAAAATTTCATAAAACTTAATTTGAGCTATTCTTCTTTATTTTGTTTTTTTTTTTTTTTTTTATGTTTCGTACTTGATTTCACTTGTAGAACAAATTTCTGTCGAGTTTTTCGAGTCTTTTTCTTTTTCAAGAAAAGAAGAGAGTTTTAATTGCAGCTTGTTGATTAAGGGAAAACTAAGAAAAAACAAATGTTGGAAGTATTACGGGCTCTTGAATATCAATTAGGTTTAGCAATTCAAATGTACATTTCTCCAGAAAATACTTGCAAAGTTTCTTAACCGGTCTATTTATCTTGATAAAGTTAAACTTTCTTTTCAATTGTAAATAAATCTTTATTTATTTATTTATTTTTTTTCAACTTAATTGACCTTTAACCTAAATTAAAAAAACTACGTATTTGGTGAAAATACTTGGAGAGCTGTCATAATAAACTTCAAACAAGTCGGATACAAGAAAAATAAATTTATTGATTATAATTTACAGATTAAAGGATTTCTGTTTGTCAGCGTATTTGGAAAATAAACATTAACAAAAGCACACTGCTGTTAGTAATGCTTTTAATCCCGAGGCTTATGCTAGAGAGCAGAAGAAAAGAAAGTGGGAATTTATAACTTGAGCAGTAGAAGCGCGTGCCGAAAAGGAAATTTGATTTCCTCATCTTGTTTGAGTCCCCGTCTTTCATTCGTAAATATGCTTTTGCACGCTTCAAAGAAACTTTTCACTTTATTAATCATTTCATTTCAAATGAAATCAGGTGAAAAACATCTGTATGTAGTAACTGTTGGATAAATCCGTTCTAAGATGATTATTACTATTCTATAAGTAATAAATATTAAAGAATGGTCATAAAATAAAAATTTCATTAAAAATTAAAAAAGGTTGGTGATATGCGAACGCAGTTTTACTAGTTAAAATTATGATGATTTTATCGAACATTATTGCCCCACATCCAGAGAAAAAAAAAAAAATAAAAATCCCCTTGACCCAAACTCATTCTACTCTTATTTCAGCGAGTTGGCTTCTGACGCACAAGTCAGTCTGGGCGCACATAATAGCGACATCACAAAGCAGTTTTTTTTTTTTTTTCAAGATGCTGCACAATGAGCCGTACGTTTCGCTCTGAAAAATATCTTTGCATTTTTAGTAAGTACGTATGATTTAAATCGTACTTTTAATTAGTACATCCAAAATAATAATTGCGAAAAGGTTGATCAAAAAAAATATTTTTATATAAATCTGTCAAAATATAAAGAATCGATATAAGTATTATGATGAAATCCATAAAATCCACCAACATCGGAGTTTCTCGTCAATTCCCAAGGGATTAAAAAAAAAAAACAATCGCAAGCCGTAGACGTATAAAAGAAGAAGAAGAAGAAGAAAAATCGAAAGGAAAAAGTTGGATATTGTATAAAAATAATCCGTAATTAAAAAGAGTAGTTTAGGGGTTTTGTATGAAAAAAGTAAGTTTGTTTGCTTGATGCCATTATAGTTAGGCCGCGAGAGATTCTCATTAGGAAAAAATTCACGTAACAAGACACTCAAACCAAGAGCATCAAACGCGCCATTAGTTTAAACTGAAAAGAGGATGGATTACCCACGTAAAAACACTTTTAAATCCCTCCACGTGAGTTTATTAATTTGAAAGTAATTTTTGTTGGGGTTTTAAGAAAAAAAAAAAAAAAAAAAAGGGAGAGAGGCCATAAATTAATAATTCAAGGGTCGGGTGCAATCAGATAGGTGGAATTTAAGAGGGAGGCTTCTGCCGGTAGCTGCGTGCCTCCGGTCAATAAGACACTTCTGATTTAAAAAAAGAGAAAGAATGGTGTTGTGCATGTGCTCGGGCAATTTAAACATTATCATTCGAACATCACACCCTTTTTTAAGTATTCTAAGATTATCTGTCACTTATTTAACCCTTAATTTATAACCGTTGCTAAAGCAGGGATGCTGGTTAATGGAATTATTATTAGTACGTGACGGAGCATGAAAATTGAAGAAGCTCGAGTTAATGGGACTAATTATTCATTGCTCGTTCATTGGCTAGAATAATTTTTAATTACCTAAAAATTGATTCCCATGAAAAAAAAAGCGCGCTATTTATACCTGAATAGAGATGGCTGAATAATAGTATTGATGACTGAGGTAATAGTATTGAATTCAAACTGTTTGCCGGGGTAACATCAGTCAGGAGGGAGCGAAAAGTTTGAAGCGCGCGAGAACGAGGAACATATTTCTCACCTTACTTTTGAGAATAAACTCCTCGCCTGAAAAGCGCTTTTCTTCCAAACTTTTTTTTTCATTCAATTTCTTTTTTTACCCCCCGAGACTAATGGAGGGATACAACTCCCGTTTTGAATTTTCTCGGCGACGCGGCCTACCTGACACTAATGTTTCTATGCTCTTCGTTCATTTACATTTAATTTCTTTTTCGTTTTACTTACCAAAAGCTGGGATATTTTATTTTTAATTTGCGTCTGGTGCACTGATAAATATCACGTACCTGGAATTTCATAAAATTCTCAGCTTTATTTAATTAATTTATCTTTTTAAACGCGCGCAAACTTGATTTCATTATCCTCTCGTAAAATTTAATTAAAATCTTCTAAAATTACTACTTGCGGCCCGTATAAATATTATTATTCGATTCGATTAATCAGGCTTTTCAATGAACTTTTAACTAACCTCAAAGTGCACTAGCCGAAAGAATTTAAAAAAAAAACTAAACTTCAACAGTAATGAATAAAATAGTTAATGAAGGCTGAACGAGGTCTTTTAATGTCTACAAGCTCACGAGGCGAACGATAATGATTATGAGATTATTTATTCTTCGTTGACACAAGAAAGAAAAGGGTAGAAAAAAAAAGTGGTGTCATAGGTCAGAGGAGAGCCAAGTATCGTATTAGCCAGTGGTAGTTGGGCCGGGCCCCGGGGTAAAGCTGTTGTATGTGTGTTGTGTTTGCTCGCAAAACTACGAGAATGCAGCTATTGTTTATCCAACTCACAATAAGGCAGTTTTACCTTCTCAACAACTCTTACACTAAGATTATACGTATATTCTTTACTTTCCTGCACATTGAAGAAATACCTAAAACCTCTGAATTTATTCGTTCGTGCCTTTTGAAATCTTAATAACAACAGGCTCTTTCAATTCTCACATTCCGTCAAATTAATTTTTACATTTTACATTTTCGGCTATGTTTTATCACTCTTTGCTGATTATTATTTATATTTTTTAAATTAATATATAAATCACTTTTAATTTGGAAAGTTTTGCTAAATTTAATCAAATCTAGGCAATCTTTCCCACTTGGTATTCTGATTTTTAGCATTATAACACAAACTTGGGTTCCAAGTTTTGATAAACACAGCTTTAGTTAAAAGCTTTAAGAACAAAGTTTCTTTCTCTCTTTTTTTTTTTTTTTTTTTTTTTTTTAATTTAGAAAACTTTAGAAGATACAATACACCAAAATGATAAATATTTCGAGCTTTTTTAATTTTGAAACGATGAATAATAAGTAAAGTTTTTTTATTTAAAACCATTAAGTAGTTTGAAACGTTTGACTGGCATTGCGATTAAAAAAGAAATTATCGATGGAAACGGGTTTTTGATAACTTTTCGAACGCATGAATATTTAATAACTGCTTTCGAGCAATGTCTTTTTGCTCTTTCGCCTTTTCGTAAGAGTGGTTCTAAGTAAATTCATTTAACCAAACGGATTTACTCGACTACCAAATAAAAAAGGTAGTTTATCAAAAGAGAATTTTAATATAGAGTGCAGCTGGCTTTCAACTTAAATATTAATTTGATGTCATAAAACTCTAAATTATTATTATTATTTATTTAAATCGAGTTTAATTAAATTGCCAAATTGATTGTATTATTGTAAAAATTTATTCGAGCTAAGGTTTCTCTTCGCTGATTTAGTAAAGATAAAATAAGTTTGTAGTTATATGATAATTGATTGAAATACAGAAGCCGAGGAGAGTTATGAAAGTATTGAAAAAAAAAGTATAGTATTTTGAAAATAAAAAGTCTCATCCTCTGGCCTTAAAGCCCAAAACTTGGATCCTCGAGTTAAAAGAAGCGATCGGCGCGTGTGATCACGTCAAAACTATTTTCCAGTTCCGCGGTCCCAGGTGTTACTCGGTGTTACTCGCCCGACAGCAAACCCGATAGCTACCCGAATGATTAATGCTCCCTTTTACGCGAATTTTAAAGAATCTCTTTTTCTGCGCTTCAAATAAATCGGCACAACCTTTTTCTTCTTCTTCTTCTTCTCGAGCTTGCTTCGTTACGAGTTGATTAACTTTCAAACATAATGCAACATTTGACGACGGGGCCGCTACTTTTTACTCTTTTTTTTCAAACCGATCAATTATTATACTTTTAATATTCGCTAATTCGAAAAACTTTTTGAATTTCAAGTTTTCCATAAGTTTTATGCTAACGTTGCTAGAAGCTTCGTAACTTTTAAATTTTTAGATGCCCAGCGGCGATAAGAATGACAAAATCACAAGCTACTTTAGATCTCGAGTTTGTTAATTTTTCGTTAAAAACTTTGAAAAAGGTTTAAACAATTAAGCGCACATTTTATTCTTTTGAGTGTTAAATTAATGGTTTTAATTATGTTAATGGAGCAGAATGAGAAAAAAAAAGAAAAAAAAAAAGGTACGATAGACAGTTATCTTTTGACTAGTTTCAGGGATCTCGGGTAAAAATGCAAAGTAGCTGGACCAATTTGAAACTCTTACGGTAAAGTGTCTGGTTTTAATTGCATGAAATTAGTAAGATAGTGGATTCCCTCGTAAAGCAGTTTTCCCAAAAAATAAAAATTGACGTTAGCGGTATAAGGTAAATAAAAGTAATAGTGATTAAAAAATAATGGAAAGATTAAAGCTTACACGTGTGCAGCAGGGAGTTGAAGCACGAAAAGGCCTCGCATCGTAAATAATAGATAAAGGCAGCGAACTTAATGAATTGATATAAAAGTTTGTAGCCGGGAGGACGAAGTAGCAATCAGGCTAAATGATCTCTATCAAGTTTAATCTACGGTCTAAACTTGTTAAGCTTTTACGAAGGCTACCCCTCAGCCGTTATGTAGGTTGATCGCTCAATCGATCACTGCTTCGGTTATTCCAAAATACACTTTATTTTTAAACTTTTTTCATAATTTTTGTTTTATTATATAGCTATTTAGAAGAAAAAAAAAAAAGGTAAGCTACACAGATTGTAGGGCGGGTGATAGAGATTTGTCAAGTCCGCTTTGACTAACGAAGCAGGCCCGTTTGAAAATTACCATAGCAGAGCTCTAAATAAGCTTCTGCAGGGGTTCGTGGCTTGGTGCGTTTGGGTGAACGCAGCTTTCAAACTCGCTACCGCGCTCATTTCAATAAACCGACTTTGCTTAACCCTTTTTTTATTTATCGTTTTAATTTTCGTTCCCCGATCCTAAATCAACGAGGCGTCAAAGCTAAAGGAAGACTCGGAGCAACCAGACGGAAGTGACAAGACGTAAGCTCATAAAAAGGACTTGCTTTACCAACTGCATGCATGCATGCATGCATTCACGTCAGCGCCAGGTGACTTATCTTGACTTATCATATTTGTCATGCTGTTACAATATTATTTTGACTGTCCATTTAATGTACTATGCAAACCAACTGGTTTTTTTTTTCTTTTTTTCATTCTTTTTTAATTCAGGCTATTAGATTTACGAGTCCTCGCGGGGCTAAAGTTTGTCGATTTGGCCCACTTTCCGTCCTCCCAACTGCAGCTCTGCACGCGCGCTCGAATATAAATTTTGTTTTCGCGGTGTGCTCTTTTGGTGCCAAAATTACGTACTCCTAGTTTTTAACTTTTATACCGGGAGAGAACCAATAAAAAGCACCAAAAAACCAACAATCACGACTTTTTTACACCTGTACATACTAAAGATTGATTTTTATTGCTCTTACACTTTTTCCTCTAACGTCTAATTTGGGACTTTATACTAATTTTTTAAACTTTTTTTTTTTTTACTTTCATTATTATACGTTAATATAGGATATCGTATTTATTAGTTCGACACATAAGTTAACTTGTTCATGAAATAAAGTGATGATTTTAGTATTGATTTCTGAAGTATATGATTCATAAAAAGCGAGAACAAATAAAAACGAATAAACATTTGGCAGATTATTTAAATCGGATAAAAATGTTATCATTTCCCTTTTTCGTGTAATAGAGTGATTAATATTGTAAAAAAAACTAAATGAAATGGTTAAAATAGAATAAAAAAACTTATGAAGACAGAATTGTCAGAGTATGAAAAATAGTTAATATTAGTTGTGTCTTTGGTGCAGGGTGAAAAACTCGCGTCTCACTCAATCCAGTTGAGAAGCAGCATCCTCGAAAAGAGCCCCGTCATGCCTCTACTTTATTCGCTTTGGCTTAGGATTTGGAACAAGAGAGAGAGTGCGAAATTTAAAAAGTCAGCTTGCTTTTTTTTACACGCCGGCATAAATTAAGCTTGCTCCAATTAGTTTTGGCTTGGGATTTATGCTAATTCCGGTGCTATTAACACGAGTTTATACTACAGATCAGAAAGCTTTTATTTCAATAAAATCTCGAGCTTGCTTAGCTTAGGAACTGAGAAAGGTCATTTTGTTATTTCGTGGCATAACAACGAGGACGCTTTTAAGGATTCGGGACTTGCTACACCAACCTTAACTTTTCAGCCCCGAGTTTATTGCTCTTACTTCCGCTACCCAGTTTACTTCACCTACAACAACAAGATTTACCCGCTACGTGTGGATCCCATAATATTAAATCCTACATTTTTTTACTTTTTTTATCACTATCGATCGGAATAAGTTTATTTTTTTTTTATTATCTAACCAACATTTGGTGATTTTAAACTTTATTTAATCTTAAAAAAAGATTTTTTTTTCCCTCAAAGCTTATTGCACTTTGAGAGCCTTTCAGCTTTAAATTTATATTCCTTTATTCATAAACTTTCAGGAATCAATATTTCAGAGGCTCAGCTTGCTTAAGGTGGTTTTCTACCAGAACTAGTCAAGTTCAAGACTAAAAAAAAAATAATTTCACCAAATTACTAGCAATTGGTTATTAAAATTTATGTTTTAACTTTTTATGGCTTCTGAAATTATTTTCTACCAAAAAAACATTGACAATCACAGCAAAACATGTTTTTAATCTTTTAACCTTACCTTTGAATACCGCAGTTTTGGAGGTTATTCACGTGAAAATTATTTTTGTAAAATTATTGCAAAATTCCTAGAAGGTCAATTTTTTGCAGTTTCAAGAAATGAATTCTTCGATAGTGAAACTATGTGTATGTAGTTTTTCTAAAGGATCTCTATTGTAAGAAGACAAATATCAATAATTTAGTACTCTGTTTCAGCGTAGCGGCCATTTGCGTAATGAAAAAAATTCAATCTTTAACTCGCTGTAACTTTTAATCGGTATGGTCAATTTTGAACAGACTTCATAGAAATGTTTATTAACATCTAATAAACACCTCCAAAAAATTTGAGCTGATTCTCTATTGTCATGCATTTGGTAGAAAACCACCTTAAATTGGGAAAAAACACCTTAACTGTTTATTCTATAAATAGTTATTTGAAGCCAATGCGTAAAAGGTCGATATATCGTGTAACTTTTGATGCCTTGAAATACCATTGGAGTGTTTTGCTCTTCGAAATCTGTCAGAAGAAGGTCAACGCAAAGAGACTTATTTTTCGCCGTTTCTTAAACGTAAAAAGTCTTTGTCGTTTTTTTTTTTCGTAAAAAACATATCAATATCAGATTTTATAAATATAAATATTAAATATCTTTTAGAATAAAAAAAACTCTAGTCGCGCCTAAAACAGAAAAAAAAGTTGTAATTTATCATTCGTTGTTAGTCCCAACGGTGTTTGACTGATGAAAGGGGGCGCTGAGTTGAATATTTATCAAAAAATCATATTATCACTTTCTCATAATTCTGTACATGTTTTTAATGAAACAAAAGAAATTTTTAATCTTTGAATAATCACATTGACTCAAAGTTAAAAGCTTTATCTTAAAAGATGATAAAGATCAATTAAAATAGAGAGTCGGAATCAGCTTACGCACTCGAAGCTTTGGAGAGTCGCAGTAGGAATTTCTCATTGAATGTTTGATGTTTGATGTTTGAAAATAAAATAAGTTCAATAGAGAGAGAGAGAGAGGGGAAAAAAAATAGGAAGCTCATTAGTGAAAACGCCCGGGTTTCAAAGGCTACACTTGGCTGGAGCGGATGCAGTTGAGTTTCGAAGAGAAAGTTAAACTTGCAAAACCGCGCCAAGCCCCACCGAGAGTTAAACTTGAATTTGGTTATTCAAATAATTGATGAATTTAAATAGCGTGTGTCGAGCAATAATAATTGTCATTTGGTGGGACACAATAATTGTCACAGCAGCAAGAGAGAGTTAAGCCGAGCGTTTATGGTCAGGGCGGTGCTTTTTACGTGTCGCTGGCCCTTTGCTCGTCATGATCGCGTGCTGCCTGCTTTGCTTGCTACAACGAATAAATTCACAGTTTGTTAACCACGACATTTACGTTGAATTAAATCTTTTCGCTAGCCACCAAGCTCGCGTCGTTCGCGTGTCTCTCAAAAAGCTTGGTCGGTAAAGCCAGCGACTCGGAGGATTGGAAATAATTAAAACGACGTTGCTCGGAGTTTATGATAACTATTGATAATTAGCTAGTAGGTAAAGATCTGCTCTCGGAGAGGCTGTTGACTTTCGCAAAGCAGGTCACGCGCGATTAGATTTACGAAGCCAAGAGAGACTCGGCCAACGCTTGGCTACGGTCCACACGCTGCGCATACTAATTCTTATTCGAGCCTTTTTTTTAATTTTCTTTAAACTCGCTCACGGTGGGCTGTTTTAAATATTAAAATTAACAAGATGCGTATAATCAATAATTTAAAGATCAAATTGAGGAGGCAGAGATCGAGGAACAATGTCCTTTGGTAATCACTCCGCAATTCGGCAATTCGGCAATTTGGCCAACGGCTATTTCCGTACCAGCTGCCGATGGTCCAACGGACAAGAATAGCTCGTCATCGTCCACAAATTCACGGGATAATGTTACAAGCTCAGCAGCTTCTTCCCTGTCTTGTCTTTAAGCAACTCCAAAGCTTACCAATACTAATAGTAAAAAAAAAAAGAAAAAAAAAAAGAGAATGAATATGTTGTCGGTTGTCGCTTGTCAGAGCTTTGTAACAGCTGGCGTTTTTCAGCTCCTCCTACTCTAGCTTCAGCTACCTCTCGCTCACAGAGTTTTACCCGGCTGGACTATTACGGAAGATTAATGGCTTTACCAGTGAAAAATGTATTTTTTTTCTTCTTTTTCTTTTACTTTTTTTTAAAACCCGCGACGCCCTTAGTTATACGAACGGTCATAATAGTACCTCTCATAACACCCTGTTCTTCGAGATATTATTCTTTTTTTAACCTCCTAAATCTACTTAATTTTTTTTTAACGTCAAAGAATCATCAATCTAGTTGAAATTTCACGGTTAAATTAATATGTTGCAAGTGGCCATTAAATACTTATCTGACTTGTCATCGTTCGGCTAAGGAATATTATTATGAATATATGAAATTACGATAAAGCTAAGTACGAGTCTTTGGCTTATCTTTATTTGAGTGCATATAAGAAGAAGAAGAAGAAGAAGAAAAGAAAAATATAATAGCTCGGAACGGAAAGAGAAAGATGACAAGGGAAGATACGTGCTGGGAATAATATAATCGAGCCAGAAGCTACAGTGGATTCCGAGTAGCCAAGTAGTCAGCTGTTGTAAATAATGAATTAGTTGTAGGCCGTCCAATGAAAATCACTGGGGCCGCGGAGATGGAGCGGTGAATTTGTAACGAGCTGGATTTTGGTTATTCACGTAGTCACGTAACGCTCGCTTAATTATTCTCATATTATTATTTTATAATCTTTATTCTAGGTGATTCGATGACTAATTTTACCGGTAAATAAGTTAGTCTCACAGTCTCCACTTGAAGGAATTGGATTATTTAAACGGTTATAATAATAAAAACTAGTACGTTTATAAATAAGGTTGGAAGTTCGCCAAGCACACAGGAGTTGCAAATAATATGATTTAAAAAGGCGTAACGAAAGTTTTTCCGTGCGGATGATTTAGTAAAGTCAGGGGGAGGAGGGGGGCTAGCTAAACAAAGCGGAAATTCGTTTGCGTATCGACGCACTGCTAACCCGGGCGGTGTAAATCTTTCTGCAGCCGGGGAACGAGGTCACGAGGTGCCCCGGGGCCATGCAAGCTATTTCACGCGCTTAAATTGTTATTTTTTTCTTTTTTTTTCTTTTTTTTAACATTACCCCCCTTCTCTCCAAGGCAATTAGCGTTATGATATTTCCCTCCGAGCCGAGCCGGCCGACAATTTTCTTCTTGAATAACTTGTGTTTTCTTCTACCTCAATCACCCTCGTACCCAACAGCCGCCTTTTTTTTATCTTCAATTTTATGTTTGCTCAAGCTTTAAACTCGGTGAGCTTTTTTCTCTCCTCTACCTTTTATACTTACTAATCAAATTCATTTATCTCTTTCCCTTACAAAACTACCTTTTTTTTTTTATCGCTCAAAGTTCAAACACACGATTATTTATTACTATAATCTCAAATATTTAAATTAAAGCAATATTATTTTCCACAACGTCAACTTATTGCTCAAACGCCTGTCCTTATTCTTTAAAAACAATGTTTTTAAATTTAATTTAAAAGCCTCCACAAAAGGAAATTTAATTTTAACAATTTTATCTGTCTCACGTTTTATTATATTTATGAAAAAGGTTTCATCTTTTTGATTTGACAAATTATAAGTTGCACAAAGGATAAGCTCCAAGGTAAAAAATTGATATTATTTAAATGTTTGGAGATAAAAATGAAAAAAAAAATCTCCGCAATACGTAGGTCTGGTTCTCAACAAAAGGAGCGTGCGATATCAAAGATGCAGCCCTCGATCATTAAAAGCTCCTCGGGTGAATAATTCCCTGGGTGAAAAACGCACAAGTCGGCGCTGGCGAACAATTAAACTTGATTTTATAACTAAGATAATGACCGTTACAACTCGTGGGCTTTTAAATGCTTTTAAATATTATAAAATTATTCGGCTAAAAAGCTCGACAATAAACAGAAACACCGAGTCGCTTCAAGCTTCAAAAATCTCGTGAAAATTCCTCCACAAATCCCAACAGTTTTCGCTCCAAAAATCACCTTTTTTCTCAAGCATGGACTTTTTATTTTTAATAATTATTAAAAATTTCACATATGTGTTAATTTTATGATTATTAGCACTCTTATTGTCCGAGAAAACGTAATTTCCAACTCCTCTTCTTCGTTGCACTCGTTCAACCGAAATAATTAAAGTTTGAAATTGATTAAAATCTTTTATTAAAACTTTTTCATACTCCAAATTGAGAGAAAATACCCTCGGGAATCAACAATTCAATTTGATTGAAAATAATGAAGGTTATTAATCTCACGTTTGCTTTATCTTTTTATTCTTTTACACCCCACAAAGACGTTTCAAAGATTGATTCTTTTCTACATCATTTTATACTCCATAGCAACTCTCTTGAAACTCATTATTCCAACTCAAAGTTTAAATAATGAATTTTTTTTTGATCGTTAAAATAAATTAAAAAAAAAAAAAATTCGTAACTGGCATGATTTTTAAATAAAATAAAAGTTGGTGAAAAACTTAAGATTATTATCCAGTACTCGAGTCACGAGGATCAGCGGTGAACAAAGTTTAACGATCTACGGAAACACTTGGAAATAAAAATGAGCTTTTTATTATTTATTTTAAATAGAAAAAAAAGAATGGTCTGAAAAGCGAAAGTGTAATAATAGCCGTTACGAGGGAGTGCAATCGATTGTTTTCCGGTTGATAGAAGCAGCTGGACTAAGACTTTGGAGAAGGAGAAACTAATTGGGTTAATGTCAATAAGGTAATGAGCCGATGTTACTAATGTTGATTACTTCAAGGAGAATCGCTCCAACATATATATATATATATATATCTATCTAGAGAGAGAGAGCTATGCCAGCTTTGAGGGTCTGGCGTCGCGCTCGATTGCCCGATGTAATGACTTTTCAGCTAATTAAACTTATTTCACAAAGCGCGGAGTGGAAAAAAGGAATTTTTAAAATACTTAAAGCTGAAATAATCAGACTATTCGCTAAGATTGTCAGAGTTGAAGAATAAAAAAAGGCAATATTGGTTCGGATAGTTTAATTGATTTAACTGGAAGAGCCTGCTGCGCTCGAAGCTTTTGTCCAACGGCTGTGGCCGGGGCGTCAAAACCAGCTCGCAGCTGCTCGGACATCAATCATGTAAGCCGTTAAAGAGCCCCTCTTGTATCTCCCTGTATCTCCCTCGACACTGCGGCTGCATTGATTTTTTCATTATTAATCCTTTTCCTACCTCTCTACCAACATTTTACAACTTTACTTTTTTACTTTTTTATGAGGCTAAGAAGTTTTTTAAAACTTCGCTACTATTTGTTGCGCGCTAGTTTTTACCTTTAACTTTCAAACTTACTCCGGGATTTTGAAAAGTTTATCTTATTATAATCTCATTAAGTTTAACTAAATGATAAAAAGTTGTATGTAAATGTAATCCTTAAAAATAGCAAGAGCTAAAGCAGTAAAATGTGCCAACAATTTGTTAGCTAAAGTGCTAAAACTTAAGAAGTGATCAACACAGCGAGACTATTAGAGAAACGCACTTTTCTCCTGGACGTTTCAAGATTGCGGCCATTCCTCTTGTAGCTCCACCCCCCAAGACTTTCATTGTTTCTTCTTACTCCGCGCATCCGGCTGTACTTAACGTTTGTACTTTCCTCCAGTATTCTGCCTGATAAGAAACAACCGAAACACACGAAACGCTTTTAATTACTTATTTGACATACACCCGCAGCTCAAAATTAAATGAAAAAAGAGTTAAATTAGTCCAATCGAAGAAATGCATCTCGATAAATCTCTCCTGTATTTATGTACACGCGCGTAGAGCTGGAAAGAAGAAGAAGAAAAGTGGAGTCAGTTTTTCACTCGGCAGGCCAGGAGGCTTTTTCAAGCTCCACTTGGCTTCCTCTTCCGGTCGGTAGCGCTTCTTCTTCTTATTCTGGCTCCTGTAGCGTGCGAGTTTTTAAAAAAACGTCTTTTTTTTTTTTTTTTTTTTTTAAACATATAATATTATCAATAATCCATAAATCATTTATATTGGCTGTCGGGTGGGTTAAGTGGCTATTGTTTCCCAAGCTTCTTTATTAGTTTTATTTAATAGCTGATCCGAGCAGTTTTACCACCGGCTAAGTGTGTCACCGGATCGAAGATAACTATAACAACTAACAAGTATCTCTCAACCCTTTTTTATATTTTTCTTTCTTTTTTTAAACTTTTTTTATACTTTTAAACTTGAAAAAATGTCTATATAGCTAAGGGTGCGTGTCGCATTGCACGAGAGTCTCGTGTTCCCTGGCCTCTGGCTTTGTACTCCGGATCTCCGGACTTGCAACGATATCACTGAAATTCTGTAATTCTTGAATCTTTTAAACGCTTATCCTTTTTTCGTTGATAAAACAACCTCGAGGACCTTACTTTTCATCATGATAATGTTATGTTCTTATGTTATCTACGGGATTAGATAATCGAAAAGCAATTACGTGAAAGGATAGGTCCCCGAGGATAATAAATCGAGCTACTATTCCGGCTTGTCCTATCTTATGATTATTTAAGTTGTGTGCAAGTGTCGCACAACGCGCTTGTAATATAAAATTGTAACTGATTTTTCCGACTGGGTTGTCTGGGTTGGTAAAGCCGAGAGAGGAGTATCAGCCTGATATCTGCTTTATTAATAACGCAATCAATTCGGTGTCGGTGCTGGCTCGAAATCCCACGAGAAATTAAGCGGCTGGACGGGCAGATAACAAACGTCTCAGCTTGTATTTAAACAATATTTACGCTCTTGTAACCGTGGCTTCGTCAATTAGTTCTCTACGTCGCGCTCGCTTCCAAAGTAATTGAGTCTTCGGACCAGCTCGCGTGATAACCTCCCTCCCGCTCCTTTGAAAGCCACCCAACGCCAATTAACCGATTTGAGCTTCGATTCTTTTATTCACTACTACTTTTATTATTTTCATTTCATAAAATCCCCCTAGTTAAAAAAAATATATTGGAAAGCCAATATTCCCTCCCCCCTCAAAGCCGGGGTGTGACGATGCAGATAAATCGAATATTATTCGTCCCCGAACGCTTGAAAATAAAAAAATTTAAACTGACCTGTTTGGTGCATCATCAGGGCGATAAGGGACCAGAGCGTAAAACGCCTCATTTTGTCACTATTATAAGTGTTTTAAAGTAACTCGCGCACAAGGGTGTTTTAACTTAAAGTGTTGACACTCGCGACACTGTAAATATGAAAATAGTTTTTAATTAAATGAAAGATCGATTAATTCGTCCGGTTCTTTGTCGGGAGCGCAGGACCACCGCACAATAATCTTTATTCCCACTCGCGGCGGTCGTGCTCCGGTTTCTTGTCATCGTCCTTTGATGATTATTAGCTGCGGCGCCGATAAATTTTCAACTCCGGCGGCTCTTCCAGCCTCCCCGGTCTGTGCAGTCTCATAATAAACGACCCTACTTGTACATCTGAAACAAACAAATTTTTTTATTTTTTTAATGCAACTCAGCAGAAACGGATAAAAAGCAATGAAGAATTAAAAGCACGTAGTCAGTTGCGAATTGAAACCATAGCAATTTAAAGCTCGTAAGTGGCCAGAGAAATAAAATAAAAGTAATCTCGGCAGCAGAAACGGAAAAAGAAAAAAAGTAAAAGAAGTCGCGTGGGGCGTTTATCTCTATAAAGACCGAGAGTACAAGCTTATTGGAGATTCCACAGCAAGCAGTTGAGAGGAGGAAGAGATAATTCGCTTGCTTGACACCGAAATATCTAATGATATGTTTTAGTTGGCTGGTGCACTGCTGCAGACTCTATTACGATGGACGAAAAGTTCGGACCAACTGCAATTACCTTCGTTCGTTCGTTTAACTTTTCTCTCTTCTCCTATCGATTTAACCACCTACTCTTCTGTACGTTATATACTTAAAATATAGTTCAAATTTGTCCAATTATACAGAAACTCCTTGGACGACGAGTTAATGGATTTATTTTAAAAAATAGCGATGAAAACGTTTGGGTGAATAACATATTCAAATAAAAGTTAAGGCGGGCATAAATCAAGCTTAAACGGCCAGAAATAATACATCCAAGATAAAGGTGAAACTATCCTGCGGGTGGTGGGCTGGAGCGCCAAGCGTGACCTATATTTAAAAATGCGGAGAAGAAGATAAACTTATCTCTTATGCAGCAGAGCAACATTGTTTTAAAGCTTCGTATTCTTCTTATCGATAAAAGTCCTTTTTTATAATATTCATCACCCATACGATTATATACATTTTAATTTATCGGCCCGCTTAATTAAATTTCATCAAATAGTTCGTGTACGGTGCATTGTGCGCCTTTAATTTATTCTATCGATCAACAAAATTAATTAATCCTGGATCCCGCGGAGGTGTAATTGGTATTTTTGAAAGTACCCGATTCGATAGAAAATAAAGAAGCGTCGATCCATCGCTCAGGTGGAGATAGTTACGCGTCAAAGGAATGCGATGAGGAAAAGCCGCAGCTTGAGGAATTTATAGTCTAGCTATAGAAGCAACGAGGAGCAGTGAATTTTGAGCTCAAACCGCGAGCCTTTTTAACAAAACAAATTCCTCCAATTTTTTTTTTTATATAAGATATTCATCAAACAAGGCTCTTTCGATGACGTGTAATTAAATTTTAAAAGTTTCACTCGGCCTGATGATAAGTCAGCTCAGCGGGATTGCAGAATAAAAAAAGTGTCGAAAGTATAAGAAAGGCGCAAAGCGTCGAGCGTTTACGATCCAGCGAGTTAACGACGCGTAAATGACTTTCGACCCGAGCCCGACAAGAACCAAGAGCTAAACTGCATCGGCAGCTGTGTAATAATCACCCGGGAAGGCAAGAAACTTTGAGCCTGCTTCTTTCTCGGATAAACATTTAAACATAACTTTTAATAAAAGCGCTTTAAATTTTTAAATTATTCAAACTCTTTAAATCCATCTCGTGTAAGTGCGGCACCCGAAATATTCGTTTCGGTGCGCGAACTCCCGCGACTACAAATTTGCATAATCACCAACTCTCCCCTCGGGGAAGTATAAATTTATTCATCCAAGAGATACGAATCGATGAATTTTTTTTTCCAACCTTTGCCGTTGGCCCAGGATGAGGTTAACTCAAGTGGGCACCACTCGACTGAGCCACCGAGTCAATAGGGTCAAGTTTGTTTTTGTTTACGCCACCGATCAAACCATTTTTTTTTCTTTTACACGAGCAACCCTTGAATTATCAATTAAATCAAATTAACTTTGCGGTTAATCGCGATGCACGCTTATTTTATAAGACCCAAACGCTGGGGAAAATCTTGAAAATCTGAATAATCTATTGATGCTCAAAAAATATTAAAACCAGCTCCTATAATTTCCTGTAGTCTGACTATCCGAGTACGATACTACTTGCCTGATCAAAAATTAAAGTAGTTAATTATTCGTTTGACTATTCGAGTGTATTACCACTTGCTTGCTCTCGTATAAACTATTCGAGTGTATAACTACTCGCTTGTTTTAGTTTATGATATCAAAAATGGGACGTTTAAGTCGGGGTAAAAAGCGGTAAGAGCGTCGTCAAAGAACCCGGCTACGGCCCGGGTAAAAATCGATCATCACTAGATTATGCTCGAGCATCACGTATCACAAGGCGGAAAGATATTCTCCTTTAAATTTTCCGGCCCCCAGGAAAAGTTGAGCGACCGACCGACGGAGAAGCGAGCTGCTCCGAAATTTACAAACCTGATGCGAGCTGCGGCTTAGCCAAACGAATAATTTTTCTCCTCATCTACCTTACCTCTTGACTTAACTAGCTTGTTTTTATTTTATTCATAATTCTATTACTTTCGCATTACTTTATTTAATTTAAATCAAACTTTATTTTAACCAAAATCAAGGAGTTTTCACGATGTTAACGATCCTCTCCGCCGAGCTAATACCATTAAAACATCAAAGATTATTCAAATATTCTTTTCCTTTTCCTTCTTTGAGCATCGGCCAAAGTTACCAAGCTCATTTAAACATTTACACTGTAAGCATCATTCATTTTTCTCAATCATCGATCTTACCTTTTTTCAAGGAGGCTATTTTAAACTTTGAAAGTTTAGTTTAGTTTAACCCGAGCCAGCTTATGCTATAAACTTTAATCATTCAAAGTGATTAAACGATAAAGAATTTGATAATAAGGAAGATCAGGCGTGCGCGTGGTAGTTATGAAGTAGCCGGTGCGTAAGTTTTTTAAAAATGATGACACATTTGCAATAAAAAAACTTGAGGTGTCGACTCTTGTTTTCAGGACGGCACGCTAAAACTTGACCTCAAAACCCGACCGCAGCCTTATGAATTTTTAGCAGCTGTTTATTATTATTATAACAGCCATTATTTTCATTAACAGTACCACGGCAATTCAATTAGGTCGTCCTTAAAAAAAAAAAAAAAAAAAAAAAAATCGAGTATACTCGTTAGGGTGAACGAAATTATTCCCTCTTGAAAAAGCTATTGTACTCCGAATTCAATAGAAAGTTGGGGACGGTTTTTTTTTTTTCTTCACGTGCACACCAATAAAAAGAGAGAGAGAGAATTACCACATGTTGTTGGTTGTACGTCAGAAAAGAAGAGTAAATCACTGAAAAAGTAGGTAAGCACCAGCACAGAGTAAAAAACACAGAGATGATCGCGAGGGTAAGCACGAGTTTAAGGCCAGGACAGAGGAGAAACACGGGCGCGCGTAAGTAAGGTAAGCTCGCGACTGAGGGGAGAGTTTATGGAGTTCCCCCACCCGGGAGTTGCTTCCCGGGCCGGCCGTTGGCTTTGGCGCCGCTTCTACTGCGCAAACGCAAAGACCAGCTCGGCAAAGGCTCCTCTTCCTATGCCGCCTGTGCCAACCCAATTTTCGTTCCAACCCTTTTTTCTTTTTTTTTTTCTTTAACCTCGCCTTTAACAATTATCCTTTTATTTTTTTTTTTGCAATCATCACTTTACTACTTATTCCTTTGAGAGCTCATTTGGTTTATTCAAAATCTTATCAAAGTAATATTAACTTATCAATTAATAACATAGATAATATTAAATTAGATACAGTTGATTGGACTATTAATACTCTTGGAAACTCGACAAGACTAAATATTAAAAGTGTACCATTCATTTTCCTCAAACTTAAATAATTCATTACCATAAGAACTTTTATCATTTACAAAAACTTCAGAAAAGTTGAAAAAAGTTTTTTTTTTTTTTTTAAGTCACTCTAGGTGTCACTTATTTAAAATCAAAAATAACTTTTATATTTTAAGTTTAATCAATTTTTTAGAATTTAAAATGTGTTTATAAGTTTGTACGAAACAAACTTTATTTCCCTCTGGATCTCTCTGTCACCAAGTTTATATTAAAAATAAGTTTAGAATTTGATGGAAAAATAAATAACTGCTCATGATAATTTTGCTGGAAAAGTTTTAAAATAGCCTTTAATAAAAAAACTTAATATCCGTCTATCGAAAATTGAACGAAATTCTAATTAATTTAAAAATATATAGAGATTTAAATAATTGATAAATACCTATTTTTCTCGATGAAGCAAACTTTGAAATTATTTGAATAAAGTTAAGTTTAACATTGGTCCTTGAATTAAATTGATTAAAAGTAGATTAAAAGTTAAGTGATCTGGTGACAATGTTAAGAGACAAATATTGAAATTGAAATTTATAAGCCACTTCGAGAATGAGCTATTGAAGCCAATACACAGCTTAAAGCATTAAATATCGATTAAATGGACCGTGTAGAGTTTTGAATTGATCTTAATATTATTGCATTGATTTAATGTTAATTTGAACGATTAGGTTAAGTGTCGTTGACGTATAAATTGGTGGCGTTAAAGTCACTTCACAGCTTAAACTCTGTTGTCACGTGTGAATCATGCTCGCACCAAACACAACTCGCCAAGTTTTATGAAAGAAAATAAAAAGAATAAAGTTTGAAGAAGCTCGGAGATTTACGAATACTTAATATCTTAAATCAATGCTTTCCCGGAAGCGATTGAATAAATTAAAAATAATGTCCGTTGTCTTGTTTCGATAGGCTCAACTCGGTGCTGGACACGTTTTATTCCGAGCTTTTATCTATAATTACGCCTGGGCTCGGGACATCAGTCGGACCGGCTTGAGATTATCTTAATGGCGTCGCTACTTTTAGCTAAAACAGCTGTGCTTTTATTTATTTTACTTACTTAACCTTTTTGCCTTCGTAACAAACCGTTTCCTCACTTAATTCATATTCACTAATTAAACTAAACTCGATAAAAAATATTATTTATTATTGTAATCAAACTAATGATAGCGTTTTATAGAGCTCCCTATGAAAAAATAAAAAAAAGGGGCTGTTGTTTCATCAATATTTTTTCCAATTAAATTTATTGATTTTTCAGTTCCACGAGTCAATTCTAAACTATCGTGTTCCCTGTTACATGATTGAAAAAATATTTTTCTATTTCGGTTTGTTTATTTTGATTAAAAAAAATGATTTGGTTAGTAACGTTGGCAACAGTGTTGTTGGAGAAAGGTTCCTTTGTCCAGCGGGTAACAATATGAGTCTCGTAAATCAGGCATTAAATATCGAGCCACCACTAAACTTATGAATACTAAACGAAACGAGCTATCAAGTTTGAGTGCTCAACTAAAAAGCTTGCCTGCTATTTTGAATAAAGCTTATTTAAAATATCAAGAAAAACCCGAGTCACGAGAGATGAATCGACGCTTTTTAAACCAGCCAGCCAATAAATGCTAATAGTTGTTTACAACTTAACCAGTCACGGAAAAAAAAGTAACAAAAAAGTAAAAAATAATAATAATAAATAACTTAAAATTGAAATGATGTAGAGCTCAAGTTACAAGGGGGGGCGCTTTTAATAGCTCCTCGTACTTAAAGTGATTGGAAAAAATCTGAAAGGCTAATGAGTCGTCTTCTGATCGAAGGAGCTATCATATTCTTAGTTGGTTAGCAAGAGAAGATTAAGTACTTGCCCTTACACTCGAGTCTCGCGATAAAATACACACTCTCCTATAAGTTTATGTTAATTTTATCATTATTTTAAAATTTCCAAGTGTTGAGTATCAATGGGATTAAAACGAGGTAATTAAGAATAAATAAGTAAAAAAATAAAAATTTCTTCAAGAGGGTTGTTACGAAAGAGGAGAGAGTTACGCGATATCCTGTAGCTGCCAGCGAGCATGCAAGATGAAGTACTTAACTCTCTCGCTCTCTTGTGGCTAACCGAGCTCTGTACGTGATCCCTGACGTCGCCTTCCTCTCTCTCTCTTTCCTTTTTTCATGCTTTGCCCTCATGAACCAATAAGATAACTATTTAATTTAAATCAAAGCTCCCTTTAGACGTGGAACAATTTAAAACTTAAAATTTTATATACCTAAATGAAGCAATGATACTATTGTGATTATAACTCTTTAAGTGCGCGTGCGCAAACACGAGTTTAACGATATAAACATTTAACTTTGAAAGAATGTCACCGCTCGGGAGGATGATTATTGCTATTGTATCTCGGCCGTAATTTTACCTTCGCATTTAAATATTTTACCATTATGTCTTTTTCTTTTTTTTAAAATGAAAAAAAAAAAAAAAAACTACATTTTTCATACACTTTGAAGTACTTTAACGTCAACTCGGAGTACAAAAGTCACTTTAAAAGATTTTTTTCCCACGACCGCGACCGAGTTTCAGAGTTATTTCTTACTTAAAAAAGCCATCGAATTGTTCTTTAATCTTTGGCATATTTGAAAAAACAATATTGTTCTTTAGAGAATATGAAAAAATAATCGAACGTGACTCTTAATAACTCAACTCGCTACAAAGAATATGAAATTGAATAGTCGGCACACTTTTTCAACGAAATATTATGCATTTTAATATCGTTTCGTCCGGTTATTACGCTGTAAACAGTACAACTGCTGCAATAGAATAATACGAAATACAAGAAAGCCAACGCGACGAAATTAAATTGATAAAATAAGAATGGAAATTGGAAATTGGAAATTGGAGATGGAATAAATGAAAAAAAAAAAATTAAAACAAGGACTTGAAACTATTCGGAAGGGAGGTTAATCAAGCATTATAGCAAAATAATGCGTAACGCACTCGGGCAAGGGAGTTTATCGGGAGCCGCATAGTTGGAATAAGCAGAATATTTAAGATAGCTAAAACAGCGAATTTAAAAGGCCAATAAAAGGCCAATAGAAGTTTTTATCGTAAAGCTTCGAAGCGATGCAAGATGATTGAACTTTTGGCGCGTGTAGAGCTATAACTTAGTCAATAACGCGTTAGATGGATGGATCAAGATTGTTTGATGGCCGGTGTGGTAGCGACGCGACACCAGATTCGAGAATTATCACTCGTAAATCTACTATCGCTTCTTGATCAAGTTTTTAAAAACGCCAGCTCGGCGATTTAATTGAAGCGTACTTGTTTATGAGATGTTTGATATGCACTTGAATAATTGCTGATTTTTTCACATACATAATTTATCGAAAAGTTTGAGCTGCGTTTGAGCCTCGAGCACTTTTCATCAGTTCTAATATCGTCGCGAGCTAGTGTACTTAAATCCGAGCCCGCCAGATTTCCCAAGAGTAGACTTTCAGGACTTTCAGGACTTTTCTCCTCCGTTTTCCATCTCCGGAAAAATCCTAAAAATAAGCGTCTCCGAGCCAATTAAAGTTACACTTTTGGCTGACACTCTCTCGCGGAAAAAGAGTTAAATCCAGCTAGACCAGCAGCGCCAGCAGCAGCAGCATTAGTTAATTAGGTTGGTCAGGAGGCGTGACGTCGTAATTATTGCAACGTAACGGCTTGCTCGAGGTCCGCTGCCAGGCTGCCACGCTAAAGTTATTAATTGCTTCCTGCTGTTGCTGTATTCTCCACTACCAAAGCACCTAAACCAGTCCTCCTGGCCTTTTCATAAAATCATCCTCATTGAAAAAATATGCATGTGGAAGCAGGGAAATTATAAAAAGGAGCGATCATGATAATGCCCTTCAATAGCAAGAACCGGGGAGCCATTAAAGCGCGATTTTCTCTTCTCGAAATAAATCAAGAGACTGCAGCCACCCTCTCCTTCTCCAAAGTTTTTTTTTTTTTTTTTTTCAAAACCTTTCGCCTATTACAGACGCCGGTTCACCCTTTATCCAAAAACAAAATTCAAATTTTTTAATTTTTAATTCCAAAAAACACCAAGTTTTTGATATTGATTTTTGAATTTTATCTAACAAACAAGTGTGTGTTTTAAACAGCTACGGAGTGTCAATTGTAGGGCCCGGTTCATTAACAAAACAGCTTGCGCGTCTCTGTGTGTGGACGAGCGAGTAACGGGTATCGATTGCCGTAGCGTTGCACTGAATTATCATTAATAATTATGATTTTCGACATGAGTTTTTTTGTATTTAGAAGGGGGAGGAGGGGGAGGAGCTCTGCTAAAGTTAAGGCGTACTCACAATTCTTGCCTGCAATTCATTTATGATTTAGTACTCGAATGAGATAACCGGGGGGAGTTTTAAAATAGTGGAAAAGTTTTTGAAGTTTACGAATTGCCACCGAGCTTTACAGAGCTTCTACCTTGAGCCTCCAACCTAACTTCATTATATTGAATTACTTTTTACCCGAGATTTTTCAAAAGCTCTATCGGTCTTTTAAATAATTGATAATGCAAACTCGAGTAAGGTTACATGTGTTCATTAACAACTACCATTGAACCTCAATATCAATATTAAATTAAGTAAATTGATGATAATCGATAGAGCAAAGTAAAAAAAAAAAAAAAACCAAGTTTTAGAGAAGGAGGAGAAGTCGTGTGTCGGAAAAGCCGGATTTATGTCGCGGAAGCCGTAAACAAGCCGTGGGGAAGCACCGAGCTCGAATAAACAGCCGAGGAATAGATGCACCAGCTTGTTAGTACCTTGCATTCGTTTATTCATTAACTAAAGTATTGACTCATAAGAGCGAAATATGAATTCCATAAAGAAGAGTGTCAATAATACTTTTTATTTGAAACTTCCATAATAGTATAATCTCGTAGAGAAAAGTAAGTTTTGAAGTTAAAAAAGAGAAGGTGCATGATTAAAAGAAAAGTAGAATTTATCATCTCCTTCTCGGAATTCTCGGAGCTTTGAGCTGGTAAAAAGGGTCGCGTGGCCCGCGGGGCTTTAGACCGCCTCGAAAGTGATACCGCAAAAGGCCGAATCCTGGCAGCGCGCCCATTTTTATCCCGACTCGCGCCTTCCAAATTCAAAAGGAATTTATTTTACGGCTGGAAAACCAAAAACACCCACGCCCACCTGCACTTTCTTTTTTTTACCTTTTTCTACGCAGCCGCGTGACGAATATTAGTCCTTCTCCTCCTCACCTTTGAATTATGAATTTATCGCTTTTCATCTTTTTCTCTTTTTAATAATAACTTGAATATTCTTTGAACATTATTTAGGATTATTAAAAGCGTTATAAACGTTTATCAAGCTATCGAGCGTCCAGTCAATATGGCAGCTTGGCAGTTGACCTCGTATTCTCTGTGAATGAGAGATACGAGACAGCTTCTTGACAATCGTTTACATCCGAAAGCTTCGGTCCGGTATTATTAAAATCTAAAAAAGCTCGAAAGCTCATGCCTTATGCATACTCCCGCTGGCCAGTCCATGCTACAGGGAAAAACTAACGACACCGCTGCATTTGAATAAGCCTTGAGTCTAGCTTTTTTAAGATTTCAAGATTAATATGACTCACCTATAAATTTTATCTCGCGTTTTTTCCTTTATTTGCACGATAACTATATCGCATCATCGCGTGCTGCGTTTTTTAATATTCACCTCACCACTATTCCTATTGCGCACGCGCGCGCGACCCTTGTCTTTCTTCCTTTGTAAGTTGTAACCGCACTCAGAAGATGCTCATTTTTTTCCCTCATCTTGAAATAATATTTATTATTTTGGATCATCAAATATTAGAGCAACAAGCCTTAAACTTCAGTTACAGTACGTGTACTTAAATTAAGTACTGGAAATAAAAGTTCCATACTAATTGCATAACTACCACGGAAGAAAAACATATTTTTCTGGACATAAGATCTACTTTACCTTAAAGCACAATATTTTACTGAAGACAATCGTTTATTTATTTATTTTCAGTATTTACCAAATTTTGGCTAAAACCCGACTTTTAAATGATTAAATATTAAATCCCGTGCAGCTTAATTAAAAATATTGAAAACTACTAATACTGATGGGTGCTATGTTAACTCTTCGGGGAAAAAATTCCAATGAAAGTTTAAAAAATCGTTTTTATCGTCCTTGCAGTCGTTATTAATTTTTAGTTGAAAATTCATAAACGAAAAGACAGGAAAAAAAAGGTTAAAAGGTATAAAATCGAGCTTCTCATAATCTCGATTATTTTTCTCTTATTCTACCTTCTTGCGTCTTGGATAGATAATAATAAGATTTGGCCTACAGATGTTGCGTGCTTCTAGTGATGAATTGCGGTCGGGGAAAGAGGAAGCAGAAGAAGAAGAAAATATCTTATAAAACCTGTTTTTCTCCTCGCAAAGTCTCGCTTCCTAGATTATTTGGAATTTCGCTCCCAAGGGAATCAAATCATTATTTGATTGCCCTGGAATTTATCCATTATACCTTTTTCACTATGACAATATTCCTTATAAAAAAATATATTGCATAAACATTTTATATTGATAAATATATGTGAAAATGATGGTTAATTTAAAAGTAATAGTACGATGCAGGATATTTATGCAAGCGAGGAGCGCCTGAAATAATATTTCCACAAGCTGATTATTTTCTGAAACGCTCGAGCTCTCTCTAGTGATTTTTCATAAATCCACCAGATAACTTGTCATTGATTTTCGTTTCTTATTAGAAAAATTTATTGAATATAGAGCACTCGTTAAAGTTTTTAAGTTAAAAGAATTTAAGTCTCATCAAAATCGATTCCTCTTGCGGAATTTTCCAAATCCAGAGAGGAGGCTGGTTATAATTATTAAAAAGTACATCATTATAAGTTTTTTTAATTGGATTCAAATCCAAGGGTAGAGTAGGAGGTAGAAATAATATAACGACGAGATGGAAAAAATTGGAAATCGCAGAAGTAGAAGAAGAAAAGCGCTAACAAAGCCAGTTTCGAAGAAACTTTGTCTCTCACTCCACCGCGATTGAGGTGTCATTCATAAAGAGAGAGAGAGAGAGATCATTAGAGGAGAGCTGAATCATGCGGGATCCATGCTATCTGAAAGTGGCCTTATCTTTTTTTTTTATTTGACATCACTAGTCACAATAAGTGCACTCTTATAAATATAAGCAAAGTAACCGTAATAATATGAAAATTTAATTTAATTTTAGACTATGGCTTAATCTGCATTGCAAGAGTAGAGAGTCGCCGGCATGAATTTTCGTAGCGTCGGCCCTGCCTGGAGCGGTTTAAAAAAAAGTTTAAAAAAAGAGGAAATTAACGTAGCTAATTTCTTTGAATGCCAAGAGAATCCATTACACTTGCACAGCGTAAGCGAGCACTTACATGCTGCTTGCAACAACCACGCAAGAAAAAAAAAAAAAAAGCTTCCTGCGTCCTGCTGACCTGCTTCAACTTTGAGTTTAATTTCCTTCCCTTTCCTCTTTGTTGTGCTCCAGCTGGCTGACGCATACATTTATATTTGAATATTATGCGCCCGGCCCCCACTGTCGCTCAAACCAATGCTACTGCTCGTAAAAAACTCAAAATTACAAAGTTTAGAATAAACAATCCAACACGACAGCTTCTTTGGGGGGTTTGGAGTGGCGGGAATAAGAGGAAGCTGGAATGAGTGCTTTTAAGATTAGCTCCAACCTCAAAGCCCTAAAACAACAACATGGATGTGTGCGAGGAGGAAATTGAATTATCTAAATGTGGGATAAAGTTTTGATTGAAAATAAAAAAAGTTTCGGGGGAGAATAGGCACAGCTATAAAAGCTTCGGCGAGGCCTCCATCATCATTCCGCGAAAAAGAAGCTTAGTAAAGCGAAAGGCGGTACAAAGCCTCGGGTAATCGCGTAACGTACTTTAGCCGTCAGCGGTGCATAAAAACCTTACCCACCGTAAAAAGTAACGAAGCTCATATTCACCAAGTTGGGCCGTAAACCTTTTACTACCTGAAGCCGCGAAAAAAAAGGTAAGCCTAAAGTCACTTTTTTCTTAAATATAAACAACTCGGACGAAGTAATCGAGCTCCGGTTGGTGTTAAGAGCCGCAACATCGACTCCCTTCAAAACTCTATTCCTACAAAGATAATCAAATAAACTCGATGAATAAATTACCTGCTTGCATCCAACTTTACTCCTAATAAAAAAATCCGTTAATTATTAACACTAGCTTCGATCATTTCAAAAAAACCGTAAATTTTTGTAAAGGTGTTGGTGTAGAATAATAAAAATGAAAATATTCATTTCCTTTCTCCAAAAGTTCTCAATCTACTTATGTCTCGAGAAAATTATTGAAAGCTAAAAGCAGTCTTAAAATTCGGTAGCAAACTAATTCCAGCCAGGCCATTGTCCCATTAAGTTCACTGTGGTCGCATCGATCCTTGCCAGCAGCACTCGTAGAAGAACAAGAAGAAGGTAAAAGTGATTCTGTGAAAGATTAAAAAGGCAGCAGTTTTATACTTTAAGCGAATCTCTTCTTTGATTCTCCCTTTTGTTCGACTCTACCTCCAAAGAGACTAAAGACGAAGAAGGCTCTCTTTTATTCCCCAGATGCACTTAACCTTTAAATTATTATTAATTTAAGTAGCTAGTAACACTAGAATCGAATGACGGATAAATGATTATCGGAAGCGCTCGCTAATTACTCATTTGCATGGCTCGTGACGAGCCAAGACGAAAGTCTCGGGCTTCGGAGATGGAGTAAGAGAGTTTGCCGGTCGCGTAAACCCTCTCATTAAACGTAATTGTTTGCTATAATTTGATGCCGCCGTGGCGCTGCAGGCTTTATTATTACTTTCAGTTGGCGCTCGTTTGCGTACCAACTACTCTTTAAGTTTCTTGCAAAGCTCGTTTGTACTTTGTTCCAACCCTGCTTGTACTTGTAAATTCAGCATTTAACAAACAAATTAATCCCTTTTCTTACCCTTTTTTAAGCCTAGTATATCCTTATTGTAAAAAATCAATGCTGTTCATCCATTGGTAATGAAGCCTGCAGTGGCTCGGTTATCCGTCTTATTCAACGCCGCGAGTAGCGTCAAGACAAACGAAACTGACACGAGATTATCACGCCTAGCATCCACCGCACGAAAGCGCTAATGGATATTCATGACCAACGCACTTAATCATTCTTCGTAATTATATGTAACACCTCTTCGCTTTGATAACTATATAAAAATAAAAGCCTCCAAGTCAAAGATTAACAGACCAAGAATCCGGGAAAAAAAGTACCATTACGTCTTTTTCCGGGGAAAGAATAGCAATTAACATTTTTTTCCAATAAAACTGTAACCAGTGTGTTATTATTCGGGCAAACTTATTCCGACGTTGAGATAATTAATTCTTTTTCCATGTGAAAAGTAACAAGACCCATGTCAACTTATTTAAAGCATCTTCCCGAGGAAAAAGTAATGTTTAGCATTTTTTCCGAGTGATTTACGATTTTTCTATGTAGAAGTCTACAATATCAATGCCAACTTACTTAAACCGGAAAAGGGAGATTGGTAAAAATGGTAAAATCCTTGGTAAAAATCTCCTTTGACTCTATTTAGTTGCGTACTCGCAACTTTTTTCCTGAAAAAATATTACCTCAACCTCTCTATTGCCTTAACGTTACATTTCACCCGGATAAAAGTCCCAATGTTACAATTTCCTCGGGAAAAAGCCCAGTAAACAATATTCTGTTCGTCAGAAATCAGACAATCTAAAATTAAAAATTTGATCTCTTAAATCACATTTTGCCCACGAATGTAAACAAACTAAAGCTTGAAATGTATCATCTTTCAAAGATGTTCTTTTATTTGTCATAATTAATGACGCTTGGGAAAAAAGGCGTTCTGCTGCAACAGACGTCGCTTGGACACTTAAAACATCCCTTGCCATCTTGGCAATGTTAGGATATGTATGAGCCTGCTCCTTCCACCACTCTAATATATTTTTTTCTTTAGGTGCTTTTTTACTTTTATAATAGAGATCTAACTCTGTTCTCCAAGAATCTTCAATGTTACAGACGTCATCCTCTTCTTCATCTGAATAAAACGAGTCTAATTTTTGTAATAATTTGCTCGACTTCGGTATATTTGGTTTTTCAGTGCTAGTTTGAGTCGGGGTTTCAATACAGTAAAAATTTTTGAAAACTTCTTCAAATTTTTCTATTGATGCTTGTTTCATTTCTCGACCCCACTCAGTTTTATCGAAGCGACTAAGCTTATGCCGTGGGTCTAGAATGAGTGAAGCACAATATATCCAATTGCACTTCTGATAATGTTTCATAATTTTGTTGTATCCAGTTTCAAATGCAAGCTTAACTGTATCATCGGAGACATTTGAGTCATTATTTTTAAATATTTTCTTGAGATTGTCTTTTTCAGTGGCATATTCTTCTAACAGAAGTTTTTTCAGTTTGTCTTTTTTTGGCATTGAAACGTCAGCGTTTAACTTCTTGAACAAATTCTGAGTAAATGCATCATTAAAAAAATTATTAGGAAGTTTCTTAAACGCAACCCAAAGAGGAATTATTCTATGCCATGGAATTTCATCAACCGGCGACTAAAAAAAAATGTATGAAAACAAACAAAACTCGAAAGTGTCAACAAGCATAGTAAGTACTACTTACCTCCACAAAATCGTTTAGGTTTGTTTGATTTTTGAGTAATTTTGGTTGCTTTAGATTTTGTGTGGAATCAAAATACAAGTCATAGACTGCTTTGTGACAGTTTTCAAGATGATTTTTCAGGCCAGATGTGGCACCGTTTTTCATTTTATACTCCTTGCAAATACCAATTTCAGCACATTGCTTACATTTACCAATAGCTTCGTTTTGGCTGTTACTATAGTAAACGAAGTAATCCTTGTAGTTAATTTTTTTTTTTCCGACTGTTTGCTAGCGTTTCTTGCTCCATACTCTCATTATCATTCATAAAACAATCTTCTGTAAAACTCGTATCGTTAAGTTTACGCTTTTTACGTGTGTTTCTTGACATGTTGCTGATAATAACTTAAAACTCTAACAATAACAATACAAAATTCTACAAGTACGATTGATGTAACGGTTTCAAAGGTTCACTTTCAACTGTAAGACCGCAGTCACTGGGTGCTCATAAAAATAAGTTGAAACCAACACTGTGATGGCTCAAGTTAAGAACTTAGGGCGTGCTCGAACAATGCTGTAAATCCTAGGTAGCGCTGCAGTCACGCAGGTAGCGAATACATAACTACCGTAGGTATTTGACTCAAAAATTTTTCAAGACTCAAGACAAGACTGCTTTCAAATATTGATTTTGTCTTGGTCTTGAAAAATTGAAAAAATCAAGTCTTGTCTTGGTCTTGTTTTGGTCTCAAGACAAGACCAAGACAAGAGTCTTGAAAAGTCTTGAATCTTGCGAAGCTCTACATGGGATTACTATTTTCTCGTAAAAATATGACTCATATATTGGTCGATTATATTGTTGTTTCAGTTATCTCGGAAAATTGTAAACTTGTTACAGTCTTGTTGTAAATAAAAAGTATGTTACGTTTTTCCTGTAAAACTGTTACTGTTACTGTTTTATCGGATTTTTTGGCAGGTGTTTTTTTTCGTCCGGGCCGACGAAATACGAGTTGGCCCCTCAAAAAAGTGCCAAATGAATGAATTTTTTCAAAAAGAATAGAGAGGCCAAAGCGAAGCCCCAAAATTTATCGATCCCATAAATATCCTCTTCCCCTCTCATTTATAAATCCTGACTTAACCTACTTATTCGCGGATGAAAGCGGCATCTACCGTCGCGTCGCCCGGCCGATCATCCTTTGTTGAGGGCTAAAACATCGCTTAATCCTCGCTCCTCGATCATCTTAATAATATCCACAAAAAATACATATTTTTAAAATAACTCTCTCCTCAGAGTCTCCGAGCACTCCAATTAGCACCGGTATCGGTACTTGAACTCTTTTCAAGTACTTTCCTGTTTACGTCGAGCAATTAAAAATCTGATTTTTTAAATCTATTATTAATGACCCTCTTAAATTTTGAAGCCATTAATTAAACATAAGCATACATCCGGGAAGATAAAAAAAAAGAAGTAATCTAGCGGAGGAGTATTTTTACAAAAGAAGCAAACAAACAAAGAAGAAGTCCTCGGGTCCTCAAAATTATTATTAAAACAAGCACTTACTAAAATTTAAAAGTCCGTGTAAAAAGTAACATATCGCAAATTAGATGGACTTTATCCCACTCAGACGTCCAATTTGTCGCGCTCCCCTCGAAAAGTTAATACTTTGATCAAGTGAGATAAATTTTCTAACCAAAGCTTACTCACTTGTTTAAATTCGAGGCTCAAATTGAAAAAATTAGATAAGTCGAAAGAGCAAAAGGATAATTTAAAGTTGTAACTTTTAATAATTTGCGCGTATTTATAGAATGACGGGTAAAAGCAGGTAGCTCATAAATAAAGCGTGCTGTTAATGTCAAATAAACAGTATAATTTTGCTACAGGGTGCCGGGGAGTGTGCAAATACTAGAAATAAATAATCTCTCTGACTCGCTCCCAACATCTTTCACTCTGTTTATTCACCCTCTATTACTCACCATAATTACAGTATTATCAAATTAAACCTGGAGCTGTGAGCAATTAAACGCTTTTAAAAGAGAAGACATTTTTTTTAATGGGACAGAATAGTAACTAATCAATGGACAATGATGATCGATCACCGTGAATTTTAAACGCCCTGTGGCGTTCAATAATCTAGATAGCCCTTAATTATGCAACTTTACATTGCTCTGTCCTTGGGGCTTGTATGAATTTAAAATAAAAAATGTATTTTTTAAAAATAGTTACGATAGTTGGGGCATACACATCGATGAATATTAGTTTGAGATGGAATCAATCAATTAAGGTGGCGTTGGAAACTTGGAGATTGATTTGTGATTGAGGCTGAAAAAAGGGATTTCATAGAGTCACGGAAGCACGTTTAGTGGTCAATGAAATTAAAGGAAATTAAAGGATGGGTGCAGCTAATTACGGACGAGCCTTCGCTAACCTTTAGGCATTAACGAAGATTGATACGGCTTCCCGTCTTAATTCATGGAAGCACGAAGCCCGATTTTATTTGGAGGCTTTCCAATAATGAGTTCATTATTACTACTGTCCTTTCTCAAACTTGATGGCTCATTTATGACCACCGTAGGTGTTTCAGAGACACGAGCATTGCATTGCAAAGCGTTACAATTAGGAACTGCTAGCTCGTAAAATAATAATGGCAAAAATCGTCTCAGCTTTTTCATTAACGTGGAAGCTCGTTCCCTTGTGGGAGAGAGTACAAATTTCATTCCCTCCCTTGCCTTCTCTATAGAATGCCTGATTTTTCAAGATTTTTCTTTTAAACAAATATATCTTGAAGAAAAAAAGATTAAAACCATATTTTGCCTCGGAAGATGAAGTAATTTAGCGTCGCATCCAGTCGTCTTATAAGTTGGACGCTTAAATTATTCTGAAAATTAATGGAGTCCCATTTATTTAAGGAATTTAAAGAATAAGTCAAGAGATCCGAGTCACGGTTATAACTCTTAAGGACGTTCCGCGGATCATAATTACCAGTCCTCTTTTGGACACTCGCTCACTTAAAACCCAAAACTTTGGCTATTAGTCTCGTAATAATGCATTAAAAGCATAAACCAAGATAGTACAAATTAACTAAATTTTAAATTTTACAAAAAATAAATCTATAAAAAGTCTCAGAATCTCGGGTTATGAGTACGCAGTAATCTCGACGAAAGTATAGCCCATAAAGAGTTGGAGATAAAATTTAGCCCTTCCAACGTTCCAACGTTCCAACGTTCCCCCAATTTCGCTCTTATTCTCAAGCACGTTCCTTAAATTATATAATGGAGATATTCTAACCCGCTTACTCCTATATATTTCAACATCAAACTCTTTATTTACTCTTATTCTTTACAAACTACACCAATTTTTTTTTTTATGGACTTAAAAACATCACAACTGGACTAGTTTAAGCCCAAAAGCCGAAATTTGAGGTAGCCAAAAGGAATCGATAAAATTAAAACCAGGGGAGATAAAAGAAGCGTTGTATCTCTGTCAGCGCAGAGTAAAAGTAGTAACAAAAACAAAAGAAGAAGATGAGAAATAAGGATAAGACGTGTATGTGTGCGGTGTCGTGGGAAAACGACAAGGACATTCGCATAAAAAGTCTAAGCGGCTTATCTCGCTGCTTTTATTTTTATTCCAACGAATAATTTAAAGCAAAAGGGTTAAATTTGATTGATCAAAGTGTGAATTAAGCATTGTGAAACAGAGAAAAGAGAGAAGAATTTAATATTTCTCCTTACGTCGGATGATATTCCAGCAATAATAGCCGCGTCAGCTGGTGCTTCCCTCCCCGGCTTAATAATGCGCGTGCACAGCGGAAAAAAAAGAGTGTGTTTTTTCTCGTCCGTTGTTTGTTTTGTTTTGTTTTTCGTGTGTTTTCGCCTCGTTCGCTCCAAATCTTGCGCCGCGTTGGCGTGTTACAACTGTCGCTGGCTGCAGCGGCAAACTCGGGTCAATCGATTTCGGGAGCCACTGCACTGGCTGGCTGGCTGACTGGCTGCACATTTTAATTCCGGCTGGTTTCACGGACCAACCCCACCTCTCCTACAAATGACGCGTTCAACATTTTTTTCCATTATTAATCAAACTATTTTGTCCTAACAAACCAACCAACGCGTTGATCCAGCGTTTACCGTTTGCCATACAATATCATATTATCTTCCAAATTCTCGTGTTTTTTTTCCACGCTTCTCCGGTAAATAAACATTAAAAAATTTTCATCAAGTTTTTCAATAATGGAAATCGATTTATTATTGTATTTTCGCGAGAAATCTCTCCCTGTAAATGATTGCGCTCACGAGTTATCACGCACGTATTCGTGGTGCAGAACTCCCATTGGAAAAACTTTGGTTCTCCCCCAATTTTTTTTTTCCTCTCGCGCGCAACCTATCCGTGAAAAATGTAATCGATACCCTAATTGTTCGAACCCGCAGCTATTTTTACTCCACGCTTTTCAATGAAATTCGTACAACTTGTTTTCAGCTTTTTTTTCTTTTTTTTCTGTCCCCGCTCGCGGATAAAAGCCGACTTTTTCATTTCAAATTTAATTTAAAAAGTGCTTTATCTGGTTAATCTCGTCATTTTATTTATTATTCAGTCGGATTCGCGATCAATGAAAAGTAACGAAAAAGGAGGGAAACGTATTAGTGAGCTTGGTATGGTAATAAAAAGCGTAAAATTTTTTTAAAATTTGATCCCGAGGGGAAGAAGCACCGCAAGTACGTACGGCAAAAAATGATACAATGCTAGCCGTTTGTATGATAAAAGCTGGGGAGGAAGGGAGAAAAAAAATTTTCAGCCTTCACCGGCTGCAGAACTGAAATGTTGAATCGAAGCCGCTGGATTTATGGTATTGCGACTTAGACATGACTTATGGAGGACTTTTTTCGAATCTTTAAATTGGATCAAAAAATTAAAAATTTCTCACCCTAATGTACTTATACCTTGAGATTTAAACTTTTTTTTAAAATTTAATACCCGGCTTAGCTCACTACTTGGCTTTTAAAACTTAAAGACTAAGTCGTTGAAAGGGAGGAGGTATAAATTAAATTAATCGGAAAAAGCAAAAGTATGACTTAACCATTTAAAACATGTCCGCCAACAGTGTATGTAAGTGACTTATCGATACGACCAGATACGACAAGCCAGACGTTTGCCCATCGGATAGCATTTTAAACTTTCAAGATATATTTAAGAGAGTCTCGAGCAGATGTGCACGCTAGTTCGAGAAGAAGGTCATACGTGTCCCGGAGTCTTGTTATCGCTAATTATTATCGGGGCTCAATACACAGTCTCTTTTTTTCTTTAAACCAGCATATCAGAGCCCTTCTTTCGATTGAGCGAGAGAATTTGATAAACAATGAAATAAAATTTCAAGCATCTCGGTATTTTCCATGTAAATAGTTGGGGAATAGTTTTCGGTAAAAGCAGATAGCAGATAGTTGATTAGTGCTAGATAAAGTTGGATAATATACAGTATCAATAATAAGGATCGTAAGGATAGTTGTTTTCTTTTTTTACTTTTATCTCTCTTTACGGGGGATATAGGATATTTTCAGTATTTGATTCCGATGCACTTCCGGTTGCATTGCTTCGCCGCGGGCTTAGCCGAGAGACATAGAAAAAGTGTTCGCATGGAGATATCTTCAATTTTTATTATTTCTCTTTTCCTACCCACCATTAGGAAACCAAGAGAGGGTTTTTCTGTGACTCGGAGATACACACTTTGAATAATAATACTTTAAAGTTGATACTTTTGAAAAATTATATACGAAAGTAGGAAAGTGGAACTGGGACGTAGTTTTGTTTAAGTCAAGAGAACCGAGAAAGAAGTAATCGGCGCTCTGTAAATATACTTGTAGAAAGAGAAGTGTACACATCCTCGATTTAAAAAAAAAAAAAAGTCACTTTTTAGGTTGCTTTTACACATCTTCACCAGCCTAACTTGACTTTGATCAAACGTGTTTGAAAATATTATTGGCGTTCATTAAAGCACCCTCGATCGATTTGGAGCTGGCTCCAGGGGGACTTTCGGGATGAATTAGAATAGATAAGAGACATCACCATGGTGACGCTGCTTCGAATTGCGGTTAACGTGACGACATTGGACTTTAATTTTATCATTGGTCTTTTACTAATTCAGCCAAATTAATATATTTAAGTATTTATAAGTAGTCGACGATTTTGGAGTGAACCATCAACTTGGAACGACTAATAATATGTATATTGATGCCAACGGCTAATAATAACTTTTAATTTCATCTAATTTCTCTACGTTCGAGTGAATGTTAACATTAATTAATCTCTTCGTTTTACATTGTCAATGCATAAATTCTCATGAGAATGTGTCAATAATTATCATTCAAATTAATTTGATATCCAGATTTTAAATCACTACTGTTCTCACAATTTGTTTGCGAAAGTGATTTTTTAAAAATTTTTGACCTGCATAGTTGCCAAGATAAGATGGATAATGAATAAATGAATATTGCATTGATCTATCACATTCTAAAAGTATTTCCTCTGTTCTTAATGAAAAAATTAATCAGAAGCCGGAGGAGTAATAATAAAGCGCAAATGGAAAAATCTCGTCGGGAATAAAAGCTGGGTATGGAACGTTTAGCATCTTTCCCGCGGCTAAGTAGCTCCTCTACTATGGGTCACGAGGTCACCTGCGCTTTTTTTCGTTGGCTAAGTAAAAGTTGGATTTGGTGGTAAGACGCATTGGTAAATCGAAGACTAGTCGGAAGTAGAGTTCGATTAAGATTGGAAGGGAAAATAATTTACGGCTGGTTGCAGCTGGGATCTCATATCCGTCTGAGGTACGCAGAGAAATATAACAGTATCGCGGCCTCATTTCCGTCTGCTGATTGGAAATTGTCACTTCTCGAAACTATCTGCTCAACCGGTTAACCGATGAGGATATTACCTTTTTTTCACTATCTCACTCTAAAAAATCAGTTGGTTTTTCAAAATCCATTTAATCCATTTGTCTTTTTTTACAACTGCATATTTTGATCTCTATTATTTTATTTAGCCAAACCGCAAGGACATTGTTATAACGATTCCCTCAATTGGAGGTGGCACTTTGGAAGCAAGACGCCGGATCAAAGCGAGTGGATCTGTGAACGAGCTGTGATATTGTGTTTATTGTACGCTAAATTAAGATGAATAAGTGTAAAAGAGCAAGAGCGGCCAAGGGGAATGTTGGTGAGTTTGGTCGTTTGTTTGTATAAAAGTCAGGACGGATTAAAGACCTTCAAGTGCTGGGAATCACGCGATGCCACACTTAATATAAGCCTTCCCACTTTATTTTCTTCTTCCTGGCTCGCGGCGTCTACGTCTACGTACATGCCTTTTTTTTTACCCCTCGCTTACGGAACTATCGCGTGAGACTCGAGCACAACTTTTCTGTACCAGTCCTGTACCAGCTGTATTGTCACTTACCTTTTTTTACTTAACAACAATCCTTTATTCTGACCCGTGAGCGTGACTAATTTACTGCCACTCTTACGAGTCACGCCTTTCTTTCTTCTTTCTTTTTTAATCCTCGACTTCATTTAAAATCTCAAATAGCCAAAAAATACAAAATATATTTATCTCCGAATTATCTTAAATCTAAAATCTCATATACCGTAAGAAGGGGGTCGGAAAGGGAAAAAAAATTGTAATAATGTATTGTTAGGAGTTGGCAATAAAAAAAGCCACTGAAGTTTAAATAAACTGCAGGACTGGCGAAATAAGTGGAGCTGGGACATTAGCACATACGGCAATAATCATGCAAAACGCCAGCTATTTCTGACACGCAGACGACAATAAGTACGTCAAACCCTATACTACTATAGGAGTGCTGGGCTGGTGAGCTGGTGAGAGTTAAAAAAGGAAACGAAACGGAGCGGAAGTCCGATTGCGTGCGGCTTGCTCGTGAGTCTTAGGTGGTACCACCACTACCACCTTGATAATGATAATAACGCTCGAGCCAATCTTAGCAGGCCCTTTGTCTTTTCTTCATTTTTATCCTCTTGTTAATCTCTCCTCTTAATTGAAATCTTAAATTACCCGAGATTTATTATTTATTATATACTCCCCTTTATTTATATTATCAACTAATTTTATTCCTCCTGGGAATCTACACGAGCCGAGAGCTCCTGAAAAATCTAATTCTCACTTCTCACTACTCGCAACAAGGACACAACTTAAAAAATTTAAAATTTTTTTTATTTTAATCTGGGTCGAGAGTTCTAATCCCGGGAGTTCGTTGAAAGCATCTTTTAAAATTTTTTATCAAGTACTTTGCGTTAAGTTTAAGAAGTAAAAAAGGAAGATGAAAGAGGAAACAATAAGCTTCGTAAAGCAGACCCCAAGTTAGCGACCCAATATTGAAGATTAAAAAAAAAAAAAAAAAACGGTTGCTGATATTATTAAACACGAGCTGTATTGTTACTCGGCTAAATAAAGCAATATCCCCAGTAGATGCTAATAAACTAAAATGAAAAATAAAAATGTTTCGTTGGTAGTAAAGGGCGTTAATTAAAAAGAAAGAGAGTTTTGGAGTTATCAGCGAATGATGATTAATTATAAGTAGTCCGAGTTCGGAGTTTAAACTTGTTGGTACTAAACAACGAATTGAAGCCCCATAAATAACCCGGCCGCAATTACTCCTAAAAGAGCCAAAAGAAAAAAAAATCTAATTGAAGCTCGGGTAATAAATCGGTGCAACCGAGCCCCCTTGAGATAAAACCGCCTCGCCGCCAAAATATTGGACTTTTATAAACTCTTACATGCATCTACTTTTTTTTTCATTTAACACTCTATACAATTCCATTATTATCAACTAATTGCCCCCTTTTTTACGCCTCACAAGGGACTTATTAAATTAAGTTTACCAACAAAATCTTCTTTTTTTTTTTATACTCTGATTATTGAATTTTATCTCTCTCAATTATAAAGGTACGCGCGGCCATTATAATATTATTACTCGTACTTAAGCTAGTTTATGCTTTCCGGACTCAAACCTGTACATACTAATTGTTCACGATTTTTCAATTAATTTGAAAGTCTTTGACCTTAAACATTTATTTGTCAATCTATTTTCAGCCTCTACAGCATTAACTGGGAACTCATACCTAAGCTAGGTTATGCTTTCCAGGCTCAAACCTGTGCATACTAATTTTTTACGACTTTTAAATTAATTTGAAAGTCTTTGCCGTGAAAAGGTCGTTTGTCAATCGATTTTCAGCCTCTACAGCATGAACTGAGAACTAATACTCAAGCTAGATTAAAATTAAATTATATACCCTATGAAGTACCAGCTTGTAACTTAACCGTTTTTGTAAGTTTGGGAAATTGTGTGCAACCATTCTTTCGAATTCATTACTTTGGTGTTGCCATCAATTAGTTGATTTATTTCATACCTTAGACTTTTTTTAACTTTCGTTACTGTTTTCATATTTAATAAGATTTATATGATTTAAAAGTATTTAGATAATATGTTGTGATCTTTAAATTCTTTTGATCGTCTCTATCGTAACATAAAAAAGCTCTACTTCTTGGTGAAGAAAGAAGAGGACGACGACCCATCATCTTTGGGCTTATTCGTAGGCTGCGTGCGAAGGACGAAGATGCGCGAGTGCTGCCTGAGTGTTGGCTATATCAAAAAAATGGAAATCTCAGAGTACAGGATAATGACGTTGCCTTCGTTCTGCCGGTCGCACTCCGGGTACCGTAAGGTCTCTAACGAAAGAATAAAGAAATAGAATCAAGCACAGTTACGATCAAGGCAATAGTCGCAGACTAAAATACACATAATTTACAATGAAAAAACATTGTGCAAATTATTGCGATCCAACAGACAACGAAGAAAACTACTACCGTATCACTAATAAAGTAGGCTTAAACTGGCACATGGAACCAAACGCAACGACCTTCGTTCAGCTTGTAAGTGCGGCGTGCTAAAATAAGTGAAAAATATTTAAAAAATATATTTAATGTTATAATATTCAAAATGCTGTCCAAAGTAATCAACGCAGCATGGACCTTTTTTTACAATTTTGATAATTGCATTTTTAATA
The DNA here is from genome assembly GCA_038277355.1 of Encarsia formosa. Classification (NCBI taxonomy): domain Eukaryota; kingdom Metazoa; phylum Arthropoda; class Insecta; order Hymenoptera; family Aphelinidae; genus Encarsia; species Encarsia formosa. The sequence goes on from CM076187.1 coordinate 78,303,606, forward strand.
TTATTCACAGAAACTCAGCGACCCATTCACAGACTGCTTACACCCCTGCTGACCATAATGCTTAACCTATAACGAAAATCGTAAAAACAAAGTTGTTGTTAAGTTTGTATGAAGACTTTTAAATAAAAACAGTTTCAAACAATATTAAATTAACTATTATTAATAACTGTAAAACTAAATAGAAGATTTGGCTGCTCTCGAAAAACGAAACAGAAGCCAGTAAGATTGATTTGAATAACCACGTGTTCATAACGATCTATACGTGTTTTAGTTATCGCAAAAAGTATTGAATTTCCAGATAGCCCTTTTAGAATGAAACGTTTAAATGTTAAGGGGCTTACTTACGTAGTTGTCACGTCTCCTTGTTATCTGACTCTTAATGGGTGAATAATTTAATAGTAATTTAAGAAGTGAAAGTTAAAAATTAATGTCGTCCGAGCTTAAAAATAACCGGCAGAAGGTTCTGGGCGGTGGTGGCGAAGGTGTGCTGCACGTGGCCTTATATCACTTGGCTAGCTCGCGATCAAACCACTCGAGTGTCGGGGACTTCGCCCCACCTGCAAAAAGCGCAGCCCCTTCCCTAACTCCTTTCAGCCGGATTCTAAGTAAGTCTCTTGTTATGGAGATCGATGTATTTTGAGTTTTTAATAAGGCCTAGAATATGCCAACCTTAGCCAAAGATCAGCATATTTTAAATTACCAATAAGGTGCTGAAGTTAATAAACAAGTATTAAATCATGATTTTAGAAGATTCTTCAATTTTTATGATTTTTTTATTTATTCTATTTTCGGTTATTTTATATGTTATTTTACCAGTAATAATTTTTTTTTTTTTAATTCTCTTTATTTTATAATATCGACGGTCCCAGCGAAGAAAAACCTCAGCCGAAAATCAGCAGATTTAAAATGACCAATAAGGGGCTAAAATGAATTTAAAAATCTCATTCAGTGGGTTATGATTTATAAAGATTCCTTAGTTTTTCTTATTTTTTAATTCGTATCAGCCTCTGAATGGTCAATTCAAACCTGCTGATTTTTGGCTAAGGTTTTTCTTCGCTGGAACCATTGATACATAAATTTAATTATATACCTAATTTTTATAGTGTTAAAATTTCTAATAAAGGCGTCCAAGACACCTTTTTTTTACGGTTATTTTCGCGGGTTCAATTATCTACTGTACGGTTAACCGTAAGATAAAATATTTTTTATTTTTTTATTGAATCAATTTGTAAACGTTCAGTGAGTGTTAAAACATGATAGAATCGCACGTATCGCTAAAACGAATAAAATTTACTTTTAAAACTATTTTTTTTCTGCAACGCGTATCGACATATAAACGTATGAGAGCATTTAATTTACAGTTATTATAAAAATGAATACTTTAACCCTCGAACTCAACTCGGAATGATTAGCTTTTTAAATGAAATTTTTTTAATATTCAAGCACTAAAAGAATTTTTATAAAAACTTCTAAGTGATTCTTTTTTTTCCCCAAAATATCAATAAATGTATATTACTCCAATGGGATGGGTTGAAAAACAATGTCGATAGACTTTTAAAGAGCAATCCAAACATTTTGACAGAATGAATTTTACTCTGTGAACAATTTTTTTTGAATATCATGTGAAAATACAAGTTTTTTAAATGCAAATGTATATTTAAAACTTTGAATTAACACGAAAGCAAAAAAAGATTTTCATAATTTTTTATCATTGCTTTTCAATGCGGTTTTTTAAAAGTTTATGATTTAATAAAACATAAAATAAAGAGTCGCAAGATAAATAAAATAAAAGAAGATTAACAAAAGCTTATTTGAATCTTCTACTTAACAAAAGATTGTTGAAATAAACCGATAATAAAAGAGTTGTAGAGGAGAATAATATATAATAATTACGCGAGCCGCTCATCCGGCTTGCAGCTGGCTAAAGAAAGACTTTTTTATCAACGTAACTGAGCTAATTTGCATTTTGGCTTTATAAATAGTTAACCGCTCGCTTTTTTCATATCTGCAGTGCGTTCGTTAATATGACTAAATTTTTAAAAAAGTTAAAAAAAAAAATGATATTTTGTAGATTTTTTAATTTCCCGGGCGCACGCGGCACAAAGCTCGTTCGTAAACTCGATGAGCTGACGTTTTTATCAAAGGACCGAACTGGAAAAGAGCAATGCGCAATCAAATCCTGATACACAAAGTTTGATGCTCGAGCAAACACGCAAATGTTTTTTCTCATTCATTACTTTTGATACCTTCAAAATAAGCAAACTGAATGATATGTATAAATAAGTTGAGTTGCAGTTATAAGAATTATTGAAGCGTATTAAATATTGATAAAAGCGTTAGAGTAAGGAAGTTGATGGACAGCGGGCAATAAAAGCACCTTAGATATATTTTCTAGAGAAAATGGTACTTTTGGTGTAACTCTTACGATTTAGTGCATCACTCGTATATCGTATACGTACGCTAAAAGGGCGTGGAACTAGCTGCCCTGGAATTTTATTCAACCCTCTCTATTTATTGTACACTCCCTTCACTGTATACCTGTACGCTTCATTTTTTTACTTTGGATTTTATTTCCACGGTCCCAGTGCTTGCCATTTCACCCGATTTTAATTATTGCTTATCACCCTCCTAAAGAGCAACAATACGAATTCCGTAATCGATTTAAAATTTCGAAAAACTGCCACGAATAATGAAACTGATTCAGCTTGATTGAGTGATGAGAATGAGAGATTTTAAAATTGAGGAATAACCACACTGCTTGTGTGTATGCCGCGGATTTGATCGTCCGGCTCCCCTTTGAGCGAGCGGCCGGGTAAGCCTAATGAAGTACGTGTACCCTATACCAACCGACCAGCTGGGGCATTCAGGGTTATCGCTGTTGACATCGTGTTTACACTTACGCATTTACGTACATTTCAATATTACCTTGTTTATACTTTGAGCATCCGACAGTTTTTTTTTTACCATTACCATTTATTATAATATCGTTTCGTCGATTAAAAACTTTGAACTGTAAGATTAGAATAATTTGTTTGTAGCTCAACAGAGTAGAGAATTGTAGAATGGTGAATCCTTACCGGGCTGGGTGCTGTTGTTGGCTCGACCTAATCATTGCAAATTGGCTTTGTTCCCCTTTGATCGTCAACTCGGACCAGCACCTCCCAGCCCAAAAGCTGATTGGATTGCTATAGGAAGCTTCCCTTACCACTAATCACACGTTATTCTCTTTATTAATTAATTTTGAACTTGAGTATGGGGCGTTTTTAAATTTAAAAGCATCAGAAAAAGAGTTAGGTTGGTAGAAGAAACGAGATAGGAGAGGATATATGGTCAGTGGGTAGGGAGCATTAAAACTTTAGGGACGTAGCTGAAAGCCATTAGAAACTCTCGATTTACAAATAAACGAGAAACTAGCTGCCAAGTGGGTGAGTTCGATACGGGCTAACCATACCTTTCGAGCTTTAATCCCTCCTCCAACTCTTTCCTCCACAGTCGACGTTGCATGAACACCAGCAACTGCTAACTTCTCTGACGTCTCTTTTAACTGTTTAACTTTTAAACTTACTGCTACTGGACAATTTACTATTCTTTACTTTTTTTAAGATGGCCCTATATACTTTCATTGGCTTTTAATATCTCTAATGTGTATTTAACTTGGCTCTCAACAACAATAAGTTCGCCTTTTGAGCACTACCATTTTATTTTTCCTGTTTCGAAAAAATGCCCGATGATAAAGCCCTCGTGAGGTGGGGGGAGCTAAGCGATATTGAAAATGTCGAGGGAGCAGACAAGCAAGAAGAGGAGAAGGAGGCTGATATAACACTCGTATGATTCTCAATGGGTGTCTGATTGGTGTAGCATCATGGAAGTCAAAAGAGAGAAAGAATTCTGTACCAACTGTAGCTTACGCCCTGGTGAATTTAATAAAGTCGCTGGTAACGATATTGGCTTTTTTTTTTTTCCACTTGTAATTTCTTTGGACGACCTTAATGATGTATAGGCAGTTTTACTTGGTGATTTACGTTTTCATCCCCTCACCTGAATAATGCGCTACTGGTCTGTTATTGTTTTTAATTACCCCCGTTCTAAATGCGTTACAATTTTCATTGATTTACACTGCCGGCTTCGAGTTTTATGGCTGCCCTGACAAACAAGCAATTATTTTTTATTTGTTTTTTTGGGTTTCGTCGTTCCTCAGAGAAAGAGGAGGCTTTGGAAAAAGTAATTTTGGTGCTGGCTCGACAGGACGAAAACAAAAGAGTTTGGGGGCTGAATGAATAAAAATGAAGGTAAGTTTAAATTATTCGGAGGGCCACGATAAATCCTAAAAGCAGAGTATAGATTGAAATGACTTGGCCCGGGCTTGGCAATATATAACTTAGCCCCGAGTCGATATTGTTTTATACCCGAGGTATAGCCCGAGAGCTGGCTAATGGTACACTGCATCATTGTCGCGCCGCCAGCTCGGCCGCTTGCCCGCGTAAATGGACACGAGCATGAAATACGATACCTGCCCTAGCTACGATCTAATGAAATAATAAGGACATTTTTCTCCTATCCCCTTTTAGGTTTTGCTTCATCAGGCCCTGCTTAAATTATTAATTACTCCACCTTTTAATTGGCAGCTTTTTTTTTTTTTTATTCACCTGCCAATCAAAAGTTCCGCGAAACTCGGTATTCCAATTCCGAAACTTTTTTGTTTTCTCAATTATTATTTCCGTTTTTTAAATTACATAATTTTTCGCAGTTAACTTTTTTACCTCCTCCCTTTTACTTTATAAAGTGCAGAGCGTTAAATTAAAAACGGGGGTGGGGGAGTTACGCAAGATAATGAAATAAAATTTGATGGCCGTACGATCGTAAAAAGATAAAACAGTAAAATTTGTCGTACCTTCGGCCCATATAAAACAGCTTTTTCGTCCGGCTATGACGATAATGCGTTTAATTGACCAATCTGGAGCTGGTTATTTTAATAACGGCCCAGCTCGGATGAAAAACTTGAATTTTATTCATACGTTGTAACAAGTGGCTCTCGATTCTAGTGGCCGACCAAACTTACGAGCTAAATTGATAAATTCCTCCTTACCTTCCATCGTAATTTTACTTTTTCGTCGATTTTTTATTTTCGAGGTCAACTCCTATCAACTATTTAGCGCGCGATAATAATAATATTATAAAAGTTATATAACACTAATGTAAACCGTATAGCGAGGCCCCATTAATAGTTAAACATTTGTGTGTGTGCTTTATCAAAATATAATATTGATAACTATTGATCAATGTCACACATTGGATACAAATAGAGTCAACTATATTCAATAAAGTAGAATTAAAAAAAAGGTTTATCGACAGCGTTTAGTCATCGGTGGTTTTGAAACGATTAATTGCCGCGGTGTCTTCGGGAGACCAAAGGCCAGGGGTAAGTCATCCTTCTTCTCCACCGCTAATCGAATCTAACTTGGGGAAGAATTTCACTTTGGTTGCCAGAGGAGACAAGCAAGCTTTCTGGAATATTTATTAACTCGTTTGTTTTAAAATATCTACTTCACTATGATTCATTCCCTACCAGCGTCCAAACTTGTCCAATAAACCAATGATTTTCATTGCCCGATTCATGGAGCCGATTTATTGGGAAGTCAGTTCAGGATATACGGAACATTTTTTTTTTTAAATAATTTATTTATTAAAAAGTACTTAATTTTTTAAAATTTTATTTGTAAAGATTTATGTAATCTTCACGGAGAAATCTGGGAATGAAGTCTCAAAATAATTGTTCAGTGAATGGTAACTCGAAGTTATTCCAGGATTTCTCCGTAAATATTGCTTTAATCATTAGAAAAAATTTTTTTAAAATGTTCTTTGACAAATACTACGAGTGGCTCTTCTCTTCCTTTTTGTGCAAAAGTAAGTGGTTTTTAGAATTAATTGTTCAAAAATGTTTTAATTTTTAGTCATCTCACTTGCTTCTGCAAGGTTGGAACTCGTTTCACGCATACAGATGCACCATCTAAATTTATCGTTTATGGTCAAACTTTAGCCTCTATGCCCGACGAGAGTATTGAGTGTCTGCTGCGTTCAGTTTTATTCCAATACATTATAATAACCATGATTGAATCTGTAATTTTGTGAACTTAGTTCTATTTTATTTTATTAAACTGAAAATAGTTGAAAAAAATTCAGTACTAATATGCTTTGTAATTATGTGATGGTTTGCATAGCAGCGAAAAAAAAATCAGTAATTTTGAGAAAAAAAAAATTTACTTAGAAATTCAATCTCCATTGATTATGTTTTTCATTGTAGTACATGTAGTTGGCCCGAACGAAAAAAAACACCTGCAAAAAATTCGGTAAAACAGTAACAGTACCAGTTTTTTTTTTACAAGAAAACTGTAACAACAAAATAATCGGCCAATATATGAGCCAAATTTTTCCGAGAAAAGAGTAATTAGTATATTTTTTCCTTGATAACAATAACGATCAATAAAAAGGGAAAATTTCCGAGAGTAAAGTAACGAGTGCACTTTTTACGGGTAAAGTGTAACGTTGAGGTAATTGACGATTAAGGTATTGTTTTTCCAGGTAAAAAGTATCAAAACCATTGCCAACTTATTTGAAGCAGACTAAGGGAACTTTACCCGAGGAAATCGTAACTTTGAGAACTTTTTTCCGAGTAAAGTGTTACGTTTAGGTGATTAACGATTAAAAAAATTTTTTTCTAAGTGATAATCTACAATATCAATGCTAACTTGTTTTAAGCCGGCCAGGGAGCTTTTCCCGAGGAAATCGTAACGTTGAGAACTTTTTTCCTAGTAAAGTGTAGCGTTGAGGAAATCATCGATTTTAAAAATACTGTTTAAAGGAAAATTTACAATATCCATGCCAACTTACTTAAATCAGAGAAGGGAGATTTTCCCGAGGAAATCGTAACGTTGGGATTTTTTTCCGGGTGAAATGTTACGTTTAGGTAATTAACGATTAAAATAATATTTTTTCTATGTGAGAGTCTACAATATCAATGCTAACTTGTTTAAAGCAGGCCAGGGAGCTTTTCCCGAGGTAATCGTAACTTTAGAACTTTTTTCCAGATAAAGCATAACGTTGAGTCGTTCAACGATTGAGATAGTATTTTTCCAGGTAGAAAATTGAAAGTTTTGTGTAAACTTATTATCAATAGAATAGGGTGTTTTTTCCCAAAGAAAAAGTAACGAGTTAAATTTTTTCAGGTAAAATGTGACCTCACTCCCTTGAACTACTTTATCCTTGAAATCAGTAACATTATTCAAGAAAACTAGTGAAAAAAAAGGAACTGGACCTTTTTTCGATGGAAAACATAACGTATGCATCTTTTCCCGGGTAGATTGTAACAACCACCTCGGACAACTCTACTAAACCAGCAACAAGATCAATTATATCTTGTATAAAAGTACTGAAATTTTTTCCTTCATAAAATACCGTATTTTTATCGTTAATCACCTTAACGTTACATTTCACTCGGAAAAATCTCCCTTCTCTGGTTTAAGTAGGTTGTCATGGATACTGTAAATTTTCCTTAAAAAAATATTTTTATAATCGATGATGTCCTCAACGTTACACTTTACTCGGAAAAAAGTTCTCAACCTTACGATTTCCTCGGGAAAAGCACCCTGTCCTGCTTAAAACAAGTTAGCATTGATATTGTAGATTCTCACTTAGAAAAATATTTTTATAATCGATGATTTCCTCAACGTAACACTTTACTCGGAAAAAAGTTCTCAACGTTACGATTTCCTCGGGAAAATCTCTTTTCTCTGGTTTAAGTAAGTTGGCATAGATATTGAAAATTTTCCTTTAAATAATATTTTTATAATCGATGATTTCCTCAACGTAACACTTTACTCGGAAAAAAGTTCTGAACGTTACGATTTCCTCGGGAAAAGCACCCTTAGTCTGCTTCAAACAAGTTGACATAGGCCTTGTTACTTTTTACATGAAAAAAGAATTCCTCAATCGTTAATTATCTCAACGTTACACTTTACCCGGAATCAGTTGTGCAGATTACTTTTTCCTCGGGATAAATTTCCGTCTTGATAAAATGTAATTTTTTTCCCGGATAAAAACACACTGGTTACACTTTCCTCGGGGAATGTTGTCTTCCGACCTGCAGCAAGTTTAACATGACAGTTTTCTCGGAAAAATTATACATCATGACAGTTATCTCGGAAAATTGTTAGACTTGTTACAGTTTTCTTGTAAAAAAAGAACTTGTTACATTTTTGTTGAAAAACTGGCTCATATATTGGCCGATTATTTTGTTTTTACAGTTATCTCGGAAAATTGTTAATTTGTTACAGTTTTCTAGTAAAAAAAAACTTGTTACGTTTTACTTGAAAAACTGGTACTGTTACTGTTTAACCGGATTTTCTGGCAGGTGTTTTTTTTCGTAAGGGCCAACGACATATAATCCCCATAATCGAACGCGCCCAAATAAATACTAAATCTCACTTTCAAATGCGAGCATCAAAATTTCACTAATGGTGTAGCGTATTTCACGCATAAGAAAGAAATTATTATAATAATTTAAAACAAAGTCTTTTAATAGAATTTATAATAAAATATTAAAGTTGCGCTCCTCTAACCCCTGCTTTTTATTAACCTATGGCGCATTAAAAGCCCGGACTTTGGCTTCGGATACTCTTACCTGGACAATTCATTGTTTTTAAAATATATTTCCGTGGACGTTTATCCGAGTTTAAGTTTAAACTTTAGTAAAAAGACGTTAAAAAATGATAAAGGTTACTTTTTGATGCTTTCTGCTCTCCGTCAATCCAGCTAAAGTTTTCAGGATGGATATATATTAAGAAGAAGAAGAATTGTAGCTTGCCTTATAGTTTAAAACTCGCGTGCAGCCATTCCCGCGCTTGTCTTTACGTCTTAATAAAAGAGTCTCGTAGCTCGCTGGAAAATTAAATTTCATTACGTAGCCCCGGCTCGAACTACACGTTTATTTCTTCGCGAAAAACTTTTTAGAATTATTACACTCTCGCCCTTCCACGAGTTTCGATTATTCTTAATATCCTTCCAGCTTTTATTTTAATTAAACTCATAACTTAAGAGCTTTTAAGGGATTATAATTGGTTAAAAAAGTAAAAAGTTGAAAATATAGATTGTTTGTGTGAGAGGCAGAGAAGATATTGCAGCGTTGAAGCACTGTAATTATACGGCGGGCTTGCTCTCTATTAAAAAGAATAGAGTTGAAATGTACGCATAAGAATCTATAAAAAAGGGTTATTGTATTTTCGGAAATAATATTTTTCGAGTCGCACTGCCAACCTTAATACCGGCCTGATTTTTCAAACAAATGGCCCTGCAGATTATGAGAACTTGTAATTAGCGTTATTTTAGAGGAGGAGAAAGCCTGCTCGTACATCATCCCGATAGCTTTGTGAATTTCAGCCCTCCCTTAATTTTGACCTTTTTTATGACTTTTGAGAATCGATTGGCCGGTAAGATATATCTATTATGATATACGTTACTCACATCCGGCTTGGGAGAAACTCTTTTATTCCCCTCCTCGTAAAGTTCGTCATTACTTTTCGGAAAGAGGAACTCCGAGCCAAGGATCGTGAATTAAGTATGCCAGAGTCTCCAACTTGTACTTTTACTTCTTTTCCCTTCTTTTGAGACCTTGATGAGCTTTGGATTTTAATATCCTCCTCTTCAACTACACGACTTTTCGAATCAACTATTCCAATCTCTGCTAATTATTTCTTCTTCTTCACAACTTTTCTTTTTTTTTTATTTTACTATTTTTATACTTCATCAAAATACCAATATCATGTTAAAGCTTATATTTTACGTTTTTTAAATGCAATCTTTCAGGACAGGTTGGAATTTATAATGTCACAGTGTTTTTGACAAATCTCAGATTTCAATTTAAAAAGCTCGACGATTCAGTATAAGTAGATAAAAAAACAAGTTAATCAAACTTGAAAATAGATCTACATGTTGTAAACATTAAAATGATTTTATCATTTTAGTTTATTCCAAACTTATTTTATTTTTTCATAAATGATTTTTTGGCTTTTTTTAAAGCTAAAGTACTAAAGCTGTAGACTAACTTTAGTTGTAGCTGCCAAAAATAATCTGAATATTTAAGCTTGAAAAATTAATTAAAAAGACGAATGTGTTAGAAATTGTGTAAAACGATGAAAAAATGAAATAAGCCAAGGAAAGAATAAAAAAACAGAGCAATTAATCACTTAGGGTTGCATTAAGTCACGATAATGTTTTTCCGGGTCCGCTCGGTCCGGCCGCGGTAAATCTTTTAAAGTCAAGCCTCCTCCCCACTGCAGTTTACGGCTTACGGTTTTAATCAGTTTGGTAGGGACGAGGAGGATGTACCTGGATAAGCAATGCGCGTGGAATTGTAAAAAAAGAAAGAAAGAGAAAAAATAATTTTCAAACTCATTTTCGATAAGTTTCTTTGGGGGAGTATAAGCTGAGTTAGACTCGTGTTACAATAAAATAACAGTAGAGGGAGAGAGAGAAAAAGCATTTCATATTTCAGGCAATCCTGCAGTTTCCCAACTTTTCCTCGTGGCTGGGTCAGCTCTAGCTGGCCAAAAAAAGCAAACTCACTCCATAATAACAAACCGTCCTTCAACCGCGCGCGCCGCGCCGGGATAAAAACTTCCGTTCGGAAACACCCGCCTTTGGGAAAAGTTTAAAGACTTTTCTGCAGTGCTCAAACGTGAGAAATACGAAACAAGAGCGGCGCTGAAATCAATAATTTCCATTAAACTTAAGCCCCAAAACTAACTCATAAATTATCATTAATCATTTTTGCACCACCACCGAGTTACAATTTACAAATAAACCTGCACGCCAAGTTTTAAATAAGCCAGCAGACTTTATTCACAATACATTTCATCTTTTTTTTTAAATAAATTTTAATCGATAATAGAAGGCTCAAAGTTAAGCTCGTGCATGTTACGAAAGTTAAACACGATTTAAAGTTTTAAGTTTCGAATGCGGTTAAAGGTTGGCGCAGGAGCTTCAATAATTACCGCTTAAATCAACCCACTGACGGGAAGTGTGTACTTTTATCCGGGATCTACAGCCTTTTTTGACGCCATTTCAATAAAATGGCTTTTACACTTCGAAATAAATTCACGTGTGTGCAAATGGGCTCAATGATGAGTCTTAAATTTGAAAAGTCAATTTAAATACTCGCTAATAACCAAAATTCCTCGGGGACCCTGGCTCAGCTTGGCTCAGCTTTATTACAAGAGCGAAGAAGCCTTAATTGCGCCAAGAGCTCAAAGGTCACGTCTTCACCGGGTAATAATAAGATAAGAGCGCGCTTTCAGCCCGAGCGAAATCCAATAATGCCCACCGAGTTGTCTCTATTATCGCGATTACTTCATTTTTTTTCCATGTTTCTTAAAAACTTAAATTTGGGCAAAGCGTCTCATTAGCGCGGAAGGCAGTTTCATCGAATCCGGTAGTTTAGCTTACTGGATTTTGATTTTCTAAAGCTCATTCCTTCCATGCTAATGAAAATGATAATCTTAATATTCATCCGTGTCATGCGTAGGTTACCTCCGAATGAATATTTAAATTAACAGTCTCTCTCAGCGCGCTACACCACGTCAATATTTTTAAAAACGTTCAAAGTAATATCAATTAAAAGTATCATATTGGCTTTAGTTTTATTTGAAACTAAGGTTTTGAGTAATCGAAGCAGCTCTAAAATACCCAAGACTTGTCATTCGAGCGAGGGTTTACCGAGGGATCCTATCCTTCCCTATGTAAATAAGATGGTCAAGCAAGCATTTCCTAGAGTTTAGTTTCCCTGCACTTACGGTTTGCAATCAGAAAAACCTATTTTCCCAGTCAATATTTACCATCGTTCCACCTCCTGCTCACTATCAAAGACACCTTTATCTGATAACTTAACAACTTCAATTCTAATTTTACACTTTTAATTTTATTGCAATTGCAATTGCTTTTTATTCTATAATCTAACCAAGTGCACCGTCCTATTTTTACGATCCATCAAACTTTAACATAATTTTTTGTCATTTGTAAAACGCTCAAAGCTACCTGAGCTATTTACGCTTTACCTGCTTTTTATTTATTTTATTTTTTTCTCACTTTTTTTACATTTACTTCGGAAATGCATCTTCATCAATCATTGAGCTCGAGCGCTAAAGTTGTTGAAGCATGCTTTTTCATTTTTCACGCTGAGTGGCTTTGGTTATCAAAACTTTGATTATCTATACCTAATCGATAATTATTCATGTTTAAATTTAAATGAATTCAATTATTTTTCAATTTCATTGTCACGCAATATTCTCTTCTGACATAACTTTGTGATTTAAGCCGAGATAATTTTTAAATGTTTGCTCAGTTTTTTGACTAAACTTTAATTCCACTCAACTTACAGAAAATAAAGTGTATTAAAGTTTCCGAATGGAAATAGTTTATTTTCAAAGTTTGATTAATCGCTAAAAGTTTCAAACTGTAGTATTATTTAAATCCAATGTAAATATTGTTAAAAAAAATTCATATGAGTTTTAATCTTTGAGTAAGGAAGCCGGATTCAAGATTGCTCATATTATCAAAGTTTTCTCTTCTCGCATAACTTTATGATTTCCACTTGGTTAACAATCTACGACGCTGCGCTTGACTAAAACAATCTTTTGTAAGTTATTCGAGCAATTAACTTATGAAAGCATGATTTAGAAATTTATAATTGTTTGCTTTTGACCTTTTGCATTAAAAATTGTTTTTTTTTTTTATTCATCCCAATTTTATAACTCCAATAACTGGAAAAATCTACAATAAAAAAGTTAAATATTTATAATAAAATTACAAATATATAACACGAGTTATGAATATGCTGGTATTTCCCTAATGAAAAATAAACAATACTTGAATGAAATAATGATAAATTCAAATGAAAAATGAAAATTCTCTTGCGTGAGCGATTAAATATGAATAGCAGGGTATTGATATTAATAGTTCCGAAGGTGTAAGGAGCTGCTTTTAGAAAACTTATTTTGTCCAGATGATAAGTGACAATAAGGAGTGACACAGACTGGGAATTAGTCGGTATAATGGGTTGTACCTCGTGGGAATTCACCTACTCCTCGGAGTTGTACCCTTAATTATTTAGACTCAGACTTAGACGACGACACGCGTCCTCTCCACGGCCGCTTGAGTGCTTCGTGTCAACCAGATACTAAACTCGTTCCTTCCCTATTCATGACCTTACCACCTTTTTTATCCAATATTTTACTGTTACCAATTCAATACATCACTCGAGCGCGCCAAATAAAGTTCTTTCGATCCTTTACCTTCACCGAAACGTGTCTTTACTTTTCGCCTTTTTTTTTTTTTTTTTTAAATTTACGAAATGCTCGACATATTGTGATTGAGGAGAAAGCACTTTTTAAACAAAACTTTTTTTTTATTTAATAGCTTACATAATATGGAAGTTAAGAACAAACATTTAAGTTTGGTTTTACGACAGAACTTTAAAAATATTCCAAATAATGTTTTGCTGTTACTTAAATACCTCACGTAAAAAAACAGATATTCGAATGGGTTTTCAAGACAAATTAATCGAAGAATCCGAATAAGTGGTAATTTTGTGAGGTAGAAGAGTCGTTCTCAGGTCGCAATAAAAAATACGCAGTCACGGTCCGAAAAAAGTAGTGGCTGCTCTTTGAGAAGGTTGAGAAGGAGGAAGAAGAAGAAAAGTTAAGCTCAAGTACGGTACTTGCAGGCTTGATCCGTTTACGGTCAAAAGAGAGAAAAGAGGGATAATGAAATTGCGGTTATTTACTAGCACAAGTGAGGGAGGAAGTCCCGTGGGATGGGGACGACACTATTACATTGGCTGACATTCCAAAAGAGATCGACCAACGAACTAACTGTGGATTTGCTTTTAAAGCACATTTTAAATTCATACCACCTTAACCTTTTAATTATCCATCCAGTAAAAAAAAGTAAAAAAACATTTACGATCGGACATGAATAATCATGGCTCGAACATAAAGTATCGAATCCTCTATGAGAATGGAGACAAGGGAGAGAATAATTTTATGGTTTACGGTATAGGTAGCAAGATTAAAATTCCCGAAGCGTAGACTAAGATTCGCATTGCTGCACGAGCAGTCAAGCAAATTCCTCCAACCTTTTAATTTTATCATACAAATTCATTCCGAAGACTGCTTAGTGCTCCCTCTGCGCCATACTTTCTTCTTCTTCTTCTTCAAAAGAACTTTTTATTTTACCAACTTCTTTGCCAATTTGCTATTCAAATTTTCTTTTTTATATCCAGAACGAAAATGAACTTTTACCACAAAACTTGGCCGACCTTTACTGCCAAAACAGCTGAAGAGATTGTCAATAACTAGATGGTTAGCAATTATTGAATAAGCTACGCTCTTAGTCTCAGGAAACGTTTCCAAGCGCTGCTTGCAGAGCTCAAGTTTAATGGAAAAAATTAGCTTGATCGAGGCTCACAGTTACAAGGTGTCACCGTTTGATTCTTAATCCTCTTCTTTCTTTTCCTGATTGCCTTTCTAATTGCATTTTTCCACTTACTCACGTATTCATATTAATCGCCGTTGAGGCTTTTGAGTTGAGGAAAAATATAAAAAACTTAAACATTGTTTATAAAATGCTTTTATTCCTTTGAAATGATAATGTTGAGCGAAAATAATCAAGGTAAGCTCATCTTATTCTCTTCTTCTTCCTCGATGCGAGAGCGAGATGGAAGCGACGTAGCGGCTAGGAGATATTACACATCGCTTTCCATCGCTAGATTACTCGGCTGGCGTGGATATTAAATTTGTTTCTTCGCGTGAACAAAGTGTTTTTTTTTCACCTTTTCCACTCTTATATTTTTTCATTTCCAACATTCTTCCTTCCTTTGAAGAGCAAAAAATTATTATTTCAAGAGCGTAAAAACTCAAATACCGCAAATGAAGTTTTTTTAAACTGCACTTTACGATTAAGCACAGATAATAATTGTTTAAAAAACTTGTTGAGAACGAGGCGATAAGTCGGTAAACCGGAATTGGTCAATGGATATAAGGGCGGTGGTCAGAATTAGCCATAGTAGCTCCGAGCGTAGATTACACTGGAACCGAGGCTCGGATGAGCCTAGATAAAGAGAAACAGTGGGCCCTTCGGATACTTGCATTCAGCTCCAATTACCTTCATAAATCACTCTCTAGGCTAATTTTGTTACCGAGAGTACAATTAGCAACTTCCAATTAAAACGCTTACAACTCATGTATCGTCCTTGTTATTGATCACTTTTGTTCTTCCACCTTAACCTATTTTCACTCTTTTGTTTTTCTTTCAAATATAAAGCTCCTTTTCGCGTGCTGTGTCACGGATGTAAGGAATAAGGAACCAGTGGTTATACTCCCTATTTGGTCAGCCACTCTTTTAAATTTAAAAATTAATCTGTAAAAAAAATTGAGGCGTCAACAACTTGGTGGCTTCAAGTAAGAAATCTTTGGGCATCTCTCGTAATACCGATCAATCTTACCTGGAGTCTTAGCCGGCCTTATCTGGTTCTCGCGATAACCAGCCGGAAGACCGATCGCTCGACTTTTCTCTCGACCAGCCAATAAAATCGAGCGAGTACGATAAATCGCTCGAGTGCGTCTCTCTTACTGCTGGCACACACGCTCGTTTTCGTCAACTCCGGTGCAACGACCTTTTATCACAATTTATCTACTTTTAATAATCCCGTCAATATTTTTCGGTACCATTAATCATTCGAAGGTACACTCATTAATAATTCATACGCCGAAATTGATAATAAATCAGCTCCGGCGTATTCAAATTTAATTAGGTTACTTTGTTACCGCCCGGATTATTAGGATTTAAAAATCTGTACCGGCTGGGTGACGCAACATTTTTAACGGAGGCTAATTATATTTGGCGTATCGTTAACCCGGGGGCCAGCTGCTAATTTGTGTTAATTATTAAAATACTCGCATAATCGATAGATCGTCCGGGAGGGAATTAATGCATCATTAACGGGGCTTCTGCTCGTGATACTCCCAGGTAATAAGCGTCCGTACCACTCACGTGACTCGGTCTAACCTATTACGACGTCATTTCAAAAATCCATAACATTATAGTCACGCGTGACTAAATAATCCGCTCTGGAAAATGTCAATATTTATTCGGTATTTATTATCAACAGCTACGAGCTTCAATCTTTCGTTTAACTCATTCAATCACGCGTGACCCACTTCGCGTACTATTATCGTAACGATAGATGTACTGCTTTTTTCATCAAAATTAAACGTGCTAATTAAAATACTCGTACTCAAGCGGCATTAACGTCAACTTCTAATCAATCAAATGACGCGGATACACATTTTTCAATGTTTTATATACGCAGCTGACGTATATACGTGACTTAAATTAAAATTGAACGCTCCTGGTTTGCATACGTTTATACATATTTTCGTGGATTTTAAAATGATTGATCACCGCGAGCTTTAATTACCCAAAGTCAATCGGGTGGAAGTTTTTTAAAAAATCTCCGAGTCTCCCAGGGGGGAAAAGAGGGGAAAAAATCAATTGATTGTCGGGCGTCGTCTGCTCGCAGTCGAGGTGTGAGATTTCATTCTTATCAACACATCCACTCGGTGACGTTTAAATGTTGGATTTTGGACGAATGAGAGAAGTGGCTGCAACGCTTTTAGCGTTCTTTTTATTCTTGAGACTGACGCTGACGTTTTTCGGGTGTATTGAGCTTCTGTAAATAGCTTGTTCTTCTCACTCACTTACCCACCCCGACTTTTCTCTTTGACTGACTGACTGACTGAAGCACCTAAAGAGGACTTTTTTTCACTCTCTGAATCATCAAACATCGGAAAGGAATCGGAGCTGACCTTTAAAAGCAGAGGTCGGTGTGAATTGGTTAATTGTGAAAATAGTTTTAGTTGTGCGGAGGGTATAATGCCGAGCAAATAAACGTGTTTTACGATTTACCAACACACATGGTCCAACGGGAGGGTTTAACTTGTTCATCCGACAAAGCCATCGTCACGCGCTTTACATGCCTCGGTGACGCTAATTCTTCCGTTCGTCTGCTTAATTTAACACCCAAACAGACCTTTATTTCAATAAAATCGAATATTCCCCTCTGCTCGACATCTACAAACGTGGAGAATATTTTTTAAATTCACACCCACTTTTTCAAACAAAGACCCTTAAATTACATTTAAGATAATTTAAGTAAATTTCAATGAAAAACTGATGAAAATACATATTCGGGTGAACCAGCCATTTGGATTCGAGCTCTTCTCCGGTGACCTGACTGTGCAGGGGTGCGACCTCCAGCCTAGAGTCCAACGGAGACATGACGGCGATCTAAGCCTACATCGTAAATACTTAATTCTTGTACATATTTTATATTGACAAACATTATTCGCGCGGTCGGCGACTACGAATAGCAACCCTAAAGAGTCAAAGATGCGTCAATTAAATGGGTGTGGAAACGCAGCGACAGTTTTGCGTGCCTTTTGAATATCTAGCATGGAGCATTTTATTCACGCCAACGTGTGAAAAGTTTTGAGCCCACACGCGATCTATCGAAGAATGCACAATTTCGGGAAAAAGCTGAGCCAACCAGATCCCAACAACGTGTGGTCCACCCGGAGGGACGCATCTGGACCCGACTCCTAGCCACTCAAGGTAGGATCGTCGCAACTCCTGCGGAGCCAATTTTTTTCTTATCAAATACTACAGTGCAACTACGGTCGCGTAATCATTCCCGCGTGCGTCAAATATTCTTGATTTATATTTTCCATTAAATCTACTGGATGCGACGCGATATTATGAAACTTTGTAGCTGGAATCCAGCATCAATCTATTAATTTGAATAAATAATCCTGAATGATATTTTCTGTGGTTATCAACTATAAAATATTAATTGATATAAATAAAAACTTAAAGCACGCGTAAGTATACGCCGGCCATAGAAAGAAGCTGCACGCTGAGGACCAGGAATCCTTCCAACAAGATCAGCAATTTATTATATCGATTGTGTTTTAGATCATGAGCCGTACATCCGACGCCCAAGTAGGTGGTAATAAACATACAGGTATATATAGATATTCAGCCTTTAAATCTTAGTCTTATTATTTACCACCCAGGCTATATTTCCTACCCGACCCTTAACCCCTTTCGTTACAAAGTTTATATTTGAATTAGTCTGTCAAGTCCATAGGTATATAAATACCATATCGAAAGATATACAGTATATATTGGGTACGGTGAGATAAAAATTCATGTTCCAGAGAGAGAGAGTTTGACGTTTGATCCTGAGGTTGAAGAAAAAAAAAAGATCGTTAGAGAATATTAGTCGGATGGTCTGGTGCTCGCTCCCAGTTTAGCGCTTTTGGCATAGTTTATCTCTCGACTTTCCCCGAGATGTTTGTCTTGAAATTGCTCCGGCGCGGCGTTATATACAGTCGCGTGCCTCGCTTCGCCTCGCTTCGCCTCGCTTCGCCTCGGCTCCCGGAAGTTTTGGGCCTTCGATATGACGACGCTATAGCGACGCACGTACTTATAAACTTTCGGGAGAAGCTTAACTATTCGATGTGCACGCGTGCCACAAGAAAACTTTTTTTCTTCGCTATTACATTATTTCTCTCTTTCTCTCTCTCCCAATTTGTTCTATGAATTTTTGTTCGCTGCAAAGTGTCGGAGCTGATGGGGAATTTGGTCTGCGCAGTAACACGCAAGCTAAAACTCATTCGAAAGCCAGCCGACAGTTAATTTTTAGCTGCTGCTCCGGATTCGCTCGTCTCGTAAGCTTACGTAATAGATATGATTTTAGCAGGTAGAACTTTTGACTAAAGCTAAGTGAGTTTGAAACTTTCGGTGTGAATGTCAATTATAACCGGAGAAACGGTACGTGCATGCACGACTGTCGTCTTCTCCCCTGGGCTTTCAAACCCTGCACTAGAGCGAGACTTTTTTACTTTACCTGCCTATATCATCCAAAGCTCAAATTAATCATAAATTTACCACTAAGCAGTGTTTAAAAAACATATTATCCAAATCAATGGATGATAAAATATTATGAAAACCGTGAAAGCAGAGAAATAAGAGAAACAGCGAGTGTAACGCCGACGGTTTTGTGTTCAAAGCTTTTCGCCTCGCTAACGTATTACGTTATACCCTGGTGGTGGCGGTAGAGTAAGAAGAAAAAAAAAACTCGTTGTACAGCAGAAGCACCAGTTTGACTTTTCCCTCGCTCTTTCTTCTTCCGTCAGGCTTATATTACGAGCTACGAAGAAGAACCACCTCGACTGAGAGGAAGCTTTTTTTCTTTTTCTTTAAAAAAAAAAGTAGACGCTACTTACTTTGATTACACAGCGAAGAAGCAAGGATCCTTTTGTAAACTGAATAAAGTGGAGCAGTAGCCCGGTGCTGTTTCGCTAACGTAAGTAAAATAATTAACCAGCTCTTTTTAGCCAGAATATATGGGATGGATAAATTGTTTTGGGATTTTTGGGATTTAATATTATAAAAAATTAGAGAATCAACAGGTAATTGGCTTTGACGTGTCTGATCAGGGAGAGAAGAACAGACAAAGCTAACGTTGAATGGAGATGATTTAGCCGATGTAAGGCGAGGATTATACCAGTAGCTCTGTTTGCTCGTAACAAAGACTCTCCGAGACGGAATACTAGCTTTTGTTTATCTGGATGGATATTATGTAATACAGTAGCCGATATGAATGTACGATCGGACCAGAGTAAGAAAAAAATTGAGAGTTTTTATAAAAAGTTGTTATCAATATAGAGTCTGAATCAGCGGTCGGTCATAGCCACACGTAGACGCTTGAATTGGTCGTGAGTTTATCTTGGGTATACGACATCGCGGATTCATGTGGCGCATCGATGCAAACCGCGTTTACGTGACCCAAGCGCTTTTCAACGCTTTCCTCTCCCTCCCTCTGAATATTTTCCTTCGCGAGATTCCGGAACGGACGGGAAATGTTTACTTAAAGACCACCCCGGTGATGAAGAAATATTTTTACCGAACTTTCGTGACTGGACCTCATAAATTCTGTGTCTCTTTTAAATCAAAATAATCTTTTTTTTTACAATCACAGCTTCGTCAACCTTTTGCTTAATCTATCAAATCTTTTATATATTCCGTCACTTCGCATTGGCTTTATCATTTAAATCAAAAACTTTATTTCAAGTTTAAACTTTACCTAAAAGTCATTTTTTAACATCGATTTTTATGTAAGGACATTGTTTTAATTATAACCTAGTGTTTTATTAAAAATGAAATAAAAAACATGAAAAACCCACAAATAGTTGAATATATGTTTCGAAATTTGTCTACATGGACTTTGCTGGTTTTCGGCTTTAATCGCCTTATTTGAATACGCGCGCTCGCAATAAGCTTCTGGTTTTGATCCGTGAATAAAAAAAAAAAAAAAAAAACAACAACAAATTTAATCGTGATGTTACGAAAATCTAAAAATTAGGTTGTATGACAAGTTTAACATAATAAAATCGTTCAAATCTCGCTAAATTATGTCAACACCTAAGACTAATCTAGCAGTGCAATAATATTTCAAAGTCTTTTGCACAGTGGTTAAGCTGTTACAATGAAGTAAAAATTGATGTAAACAAATGAAAATATTAGTGTTATTAGCTAACATAAAAGAGTGACGCCGCGGGCGGGTGGGCTAGTATCGGGTGATATGTAAATCCACTAAACACGAGAATCAATAATGTATGTGGATAGAGTAGATCGATGGCGTCTTCGCGTTTAATAATAATACCGATAAGTTTGCAGCCCCGCGCGTCGAAGCGTATCCTTGCAGTTTCTGCTAATTAACGAAGATATTTATCCCGCCTCAACTACATTTCATTTATAAGACTCTTCATGTCTACAGTTTAAACTTAAAAAAAAGTATATTTTAATATTTTTTTATAAATTGATCCTCGCAACGATCACGAGATTAACGGCAGCAAATTATGTGTAAAACTTTGAAAATTTAATTTCTCCGGGATGAGGTTATCGTTGGACTTTGGAGTGATCTCGAAATATCAAATAACGTTACGTAGTGACGTAAAACTTTATTAGTTTGAAAATTGAGAGACGTGGATAAAAGTTAGGGGTAAAACAAAGTAATGGAATTTAGCGGCTTTGATTGATCTTGGCCGCGGCTAAAATTGAGTAAAAAGAGTAGCTCAAGAGACATAAATTTCGTCGAATTACAGTTAAGTCTAGCGTAAAATCGACTCTGTGAAATTCTATGCTTCGCAATAAATTTCGGAAGAGCCATGCTTTGTAAAAGTACCCTCCCACTTCTTACAAATCCGGCTTCTCTTTTTTCATTTCATCAAATTTTCTTACTCTTTAAACACTAAATCATACTTTTGCTTTTTTACCTCCTCCCCCTTCCCGGAAGATTAATATCGTTTCTCAAAATTATTAATCGTTTAACTCGTAAGCCTGGCATACGGTAAACAAGTAGATCGGACCGCAACCAAAGTTTGGCGCACTCGAGCATTTCAATCTACATTTGATCGCTTGGTACGTTAAATTCAGCGTGTAGGTAGAAAGGTAGAAAAAAAAGAGGAGGATGGTAGACGGGCATGCACGGCTCGCGTAATATCCGAATAAATTGATTTTTCAAGTCCCTCGAGGATGACGCTGTCGGCCGCTGAACAAGCTTCAACCCGGATGCAGATATGGACTACCACTACTACTACTACTGCTACTATGACCTGGGACAGCGCTGAAAAAAAAAAAAAAAAAGAAGAAGAATAAACTCGCACCAGCCACACGTGTTAATACGCCAGTGAAAAGATTAAAGGAGAAAAAAAAAATGACCTGTCAAAGCTGGATTTACGAGTGATTATTCATTTTAATGAAATTGTCTCGACTCAGGGGGGCAAGTAGAAAAGTCTTAGTTAGGTCAGACATTTTAAAAAAATGAACTGCTTGATTTGATTAAGGAGGCAAGTGGAAAAATGAAAACTTGGTCAGACGTTACTCTATAAAGCCTGGTAGAAAGAATTTGGAGAAGGAATCCGTAAATCTGACAATTGCCAGGGTATAATAATTTAAGCTTCTCTTATCTCGGGAATGTCGTAGCGTTGGCACGTGGCTACACCAGTGGAAGTCAGGAATGCTTTTAAAAGCTCTTAACCGCACCGAAATAGCTGTGCGATCCACTGCTTCCAAGATATTACTTACAACGATACTCGATTTTTACTTCTTTACGATACAGCCGCTTTTTTTTATTAAGTAAGTGCAGCTTTACTTTTTTCAAATCAAAGAATAGTGGGCTCTTGAAAAAAAGTTTTAATAGGGCCAGCCATTCCGTTAAAAATTATTCGACAACTTCGATGCCCTCGGCCGGTATAAATCAAGGGCCCTCCTACTACATATTAATCCGCCAATTTCAATTAGAGTTTGGTTTCTCCTTTTTCGGTGGTGCATGCTAACGCGCATGAATGGCCCATTAATGTTTGGTGAGCGGATCTCGAGGTTATTTATTGATAATCGAAGCACTTGTTTGATTTTATTTATTGTGCGGCTTTTTTGTAAACCAGCCTTTTTTGTATTAAGGTTTATCAATAAGCCAGGTACAGTGTATAGATTTATCGGTGGCTTTTAATTGGGATACCCTTTTTATAAAAACAGCTCGTATTGATTAAATAATTAGTGGCATTCGTTCGATGTTTAATATTACGAGGGCCGGGACTGTAGATAATAAATGTATAGCTACATAGCCTCTATGTCCGAAAAATAAGTAACCGCTTAACCGGGCCAAAAGTCATCTGTTATTGATCGAACAGTTTTGACAATTCAGAGTTTTTTATTATAAACAATTAGCTATACTTTAATTGAAAATATAGTTGGTCCAATAGTTAAAATTTGAATATTTGAAAAAAAATTTTATCCGAAGAGTAAGGCCCACCGTTGAAGAGAGAGAGAGAGAGAGTTTGTTAGGAACATAAAAACATGGGGATCGATATTAGTAGTCAGGCTGGCCTACCGAGCCGTAAATGTAACGTGCGAGGCTTACCCATCCCCCAGCCGAGTTTTATAAAAGCGTTTTTGTTCTCCGAGCATAACAAGCTGAAATAACAGCACGCTATACTCTTCTGCAGGGTGGTGACACGTTTGTTTTTTTTTTCCTCCCCCTTTAAAAAAAAAAAATTCTCCATCTCTTCTGCCTTACAGTGAGTGTTTTCGCCCTTTTATTTTTTATTTTTCAAATGCACGTCGCGGATGTTTTTTATTTTCTTTTTTCGGTTTGTTTAACGCGTGGACCGCTCGATTGATTGATGGAAATCATAATTTTTAAATTGTAAATAAAAAAGTGTTGTTTCATTATAACTTTTATTCTTCTCTCATTGCTTTCTTTGACCTCACCGCAACCTTGTTATTTTATTTTTTCATTTTTAAACGCCGCTGTTAAATCTTTCCCACATTAGGGAAGCCTGCTAATGAGTCCACCTAATTTACCGAAAGCGTAAGCCGTTGCCTCGGGGAAATATATTTTCGTTTCGTTTTTCTCTCAAAAAATTTTATCCGAAATTTCCTCCACTTCCGTTTTATGACACTACTGCTTCCGGCTAACCAGTAATTTACTTATTTAATTTACAATTTTTGATTATTCCTGTATGAAAGTAATAAAGTTTCGTGAGTATTATTTATTCAGTAAAACATAATAAAACAGTTTCCTCGAAAAAGATTTCGGTGCACTTACAAAGGGCTCCCATTAAAAGATTGAACGTTTCAGCTCGAAAAAAGGATTCGATCAATCCTTACGACGCACTCTTTTGATGTTCTACCATTAAAATACTTGATTCCCTATAACTTGCTCTGAAGTAAAAATATTTTAAAAAATACACGTATTTAAGGATAAGGGGATAATATTATTAGTAAAGCAAAGGACGAAAATAAAAAAATAAAAGGCCCATAACTCGACACGTTTAAAGCGAAGACAGTTGAGGAAGTCATTTAGTTAGCTCTGCATTATTCAGTTAAAAGAAGATGAGAGCGGTAGCTAAGGACATTATGCTGCATTTGAGCAGATAAGGCTGTTCCGCGACATTAGCATATTTATTTGCTTTTGACCTACCCACCTACCCAACGAATTCTAATATCATAAGCTGCTGAGTAAATTCATACATGTGCAGCCAGGGATCATCCTCGAGCAGTGTCAATATAAACTCTACTACTCTACTATTTCAATCTGATTGGCCGATAAGAACCGCTTTTAGGAAGAGTGCAACGGATATGTCTTTTTTTTCCTACCCCCAAATTATGCTTTCCTTTTCTTTCATACTCGAGGGCTACATATACCTACTTCCGGTCTCATTCTCAAGAAAAACTTCTTTTTACATGTGGTTTGCATTTTTTTAACTCTATCATTAATATATACTATTTACACGGATAGTTCATGTTACGTATCTCGGAGCGCCTTTTTATTTCTATAATATATACATATATAAAATTATAAAAAAGGGAAGAGGAGGGGGGTTATAAGTCAAGTATATAGGCCGGTTATTATAAACGGGAGAGAAGCAAGCTACGAGTTTAACTCTGGCAAACACTTGAGAATATAATTCTATCCATGAGCAAACGATCCTTGAAAATGTAAACTATGCACTTTCGAAATACGCGCTTCATAAAATTCTTGATTTACTATGTTTGGAATTGAATTTCTATGTGCTTTTGTATTCTGTACACAGAAGACTTTTTTTTGCGCAAACTCGCATAATATATCTTTAAACATTTGATTAATTATTCTTTTTGCTAATCGCTCTTACCAACAAGTTAACAATATCATGAAGAGAGCCAAGAAGATGAATGGAGTATAAATTTAAAAAATGAGGAGTAACTGTATCAATAGTTGGTAATAATAACTGAAGGAAAAGAAGAAGAGGTTTAACTAGCAATATAAATTCACGCTCTTCAAGACTCCAATGATCAAAGCAACCAAAAAAAAAAAAAGGTTCATCAAAGCGTTATTCGTAAATAAGGTGTAAAAATCAGTTATTACAAACTCGAAATTTCCCCCGAGTACATTTACGATATTTGCCAGCCTGGTGCATAACCGGGTGGACGCGACGCCATTGGCCGTCCCCTGCCCCCACTCCCACCCTCGGAAATCGATACACGAATAGATGGAAATTGCCTGCGTACCTACACACCCGCAACTTTTTTTTATTGCCCAGTATAAGAAGAAGAAGAAGAAGAAGTAGAAGTCAAATATTCAAGAGTCTTGAGTTTTAAAAACCAATGTTCTCTCATTTATCTCCAACAGAGTTAACAAAATGATTATTATTATGATAAAAGAGATATTTTTTTTTCCGTTTTATCTGATTTGCATAGTATGCTATTGTGTGTGTTTACGATTTGAACATTGTGATTTAATATTGGTCGTTTGCACGCTCATCTGATTTAACAAAGCCAATATTTTGAATGCGTTATTAAAATAAAGCAATTGCACAAACGAATTAAAAACTTTATTTATTTCAATTTATCCAGGTCATTCGGTCCAACAATGCTAAGTATCATCTAGAATAAAAGCTTTGATGATTAAATCAATAGTTGCTTTTATTGAAATAAACAAGGGTGTATCTTGTGAGCTATGGCTTTTTTTTTATTCTAACGATTTAAATTGCAAAGCAGCTAGCTTGACATCAAAATGTCATTTTTCACTGGATTTGTGAAAGGCCTCGTTATTATTCAATGAGGTGCCGAATCACTTCTTCCCTACCGTTGACCTATCTTTGGAGCGAATATCCGAAAGATGTTTCTTATTGAGGCTAAATAATTGAGTTTTTACAATCTAACTTGTGGTAGTAGTGGATTATTAATATCAAATTAGTTAAATGGAGCAAAGCAGCTACCTCGATTGGGAAATTAGAGCACTTGGGGTAATTAAAGCAGCGACGCACGACCAAATAAATTTTTGTGTGTTGAGCGTGCTTTCATCAACTAATAAATAGCGTCACAGCTCCGAAAACATATTTCTGTCATTTATTGCTTGGTGCGTACTTTGTATAGGGAGTTGCGTGCTCATTACTTTTGGGCCGAGGCTGCCTACAAATCAATATTCATTTCAATTACTTTAGTAGTATGTGCTCCCAATTCCCCCCTGGCAGAATTAGTCATTTCTGTGATTGAATAGTTCTTCTTTCACCCGAGGCCCCCGAATATTCGCTAATTGGTAGGCTTCGTTCATTATTTATAACCAAAAAAAAGTGTCCACAAATATCACAGTTTCAAAGCACAGGCTGAAAACTTTAATTTTACGTCCCGAGTATAAAAAATAACTCCGGCCTGGTGGTGTTATCCCAAGCGCGGATTCGGTGAATGTTGCTGCAGCCTTTGGAAAACAGCCGAGT
Source organism: Encarsia formosa (assembly GCA_038277355.1). Taxonomy (NCBI): domain Eukaryota; kingdom Metazoa; phylum Arthropoda; class Insecta; order Hymenoptera; family Aphelinidae; genus Encarsia; species Encarsia formosa. Next base: position 78,330,035 of record CM076187.1, read on the forward strand.
TTTTGTAAAGCCTGCTGGTGGTTGGGTTTTTTTAAGTGCCAACCTACACACATCCGAACTTTTACTACTTTCCTCCCCCTCCCCCGAGTCTAGAGCCCATAAAAGCCGTCAATGGATAAATAAAACTTAAATTTTGGAGCAACCACTTCCTGTTAAACGCGTTCAACTTTTGAAATTAAAATATTCGTCATCCCTTAAGGGTATTTACTTGGTTTATAAATGGCCAAATTTCTTTTCGACCCCCCATAAATATTTCAATGCTTGACTTTTTAGGAAATGGAAACTTTCAATTTGACAAGTTTTATCGTTCCTCGTATTTCCCTCTGCTCCCACCCCCACTTTGATGAAAAAGTGTTTGATCACATTTTCCGGGGTGAAAAAAAATCTTGACTAAAAAATTCTCCGAGTTTGAGTAACTTTTAGCGCGGGCTTTTTTAATTAAACTCTATTTAATAATGATCAATTCCCTTTGCGGCCGGACTTGACAATATTTTGATGAAAAATTTGTTTAAAAAAAAAAAAAACCCCCGATTTTTTTTCACGTTTATTTGCATTGGTTGTCAATCAAACGGTGTCAATTTGCGTATTTTCCTTTCAAAAAAATCATCAATCACTGGCGCATTCGAGTGTATATATTGAACGAACAAATCGTATTTTAAAGTTACCTTTTTAAATGAAAAAATTATCTTAGCTATTGTACGAAAAATCGATCGTAGAGGGAGAGGAAATAAATTTAAATTTAATCGTTAATAAAACATGATGGATTTTAGTACAAGGGCCGGTAATACCAATCAATTATCGAAAAATCGTATTAATTGATAAATATTAATAGCACGACCGCAGTTTTAGTAACTATTTCACCTTTAGCCGGGGGCCACTCGACCCACTTGAAAACTCGGATAAAATCTGATTCGTTTGACAATTGGCCTTCCTTTTTTCACTTAACTGGCCGAAGCGCTCTTAAATAAACTAGAATAAACATGTTTTTTTAAATAGGTTTGGTGAAAGTTTGTTCGATAAATGGTTGGTAAAATAATCCCGCAGATTTGGGGGTGGCTGATGCAGGCCGGACTATCGGACTATAAACCATATAACAGCCCACGCAGCAGACAATGGAGCTACCCTGGTGGCGAGTAATAGAATAACACCGGAGCTGGCTCCGATTCAATTAATACCGAAGCTAGATATGCCTCCACAGCGGCTCTTTTGATCATCGCCTAGACCATTGACTCCTCCCTCCTACCCGATTTTTAAAATCCAATCATATTTTATTTTTTATCTTTGTATCTTTTTACACTTTGAGTACTCATCGATGTTTTATTCATGTCACTCTGGACAAAAACTATTATTTTGAGCTAAGAGGGCTTTTTTATCTATCTAGGATAGAGTAGACAAGACAAAGGAATGAGGAAAAATTCTTATTGTACCGACTCTGCAGAGATAAGCAGCACGTTCCAGCTCTCTTGAGCTTTTTATCACCCTTAGGCCGAAAAGTATCACTTTTCGCCCTTGGTACGAAAAGCCAAAAAAAACGTAATCCAAGAATGATAATTGGATCGGGGATAAAAATTCAAAATCGCGGGAGGAGGAAGAAGTATCATTAAAGCAGGTCTAGAGTCTGGTCGTCAACGGCTTAACGGATTCATAGCCTCGTCGGTTGGTAGTTGGATTTGCAATGCATCGAAAAAGCGATGCATTCGCTGGTTTCTCTCTTAAAGCCAGCCGTCGCATATTGAATTCCGGAGGTGGAAGCACACGACCGGATTTAACTTTTAAATGGGGCCGGGGGGAAGGCGTACTTTGTTTTTCTTCTTTTCCACTACCCACAGAGTTTGGTTTTTAAAAACTCTCGTTGGAATACACAATCGTTTGTCCGATTTTAGGGCTCTATCATAAATCCAAAGAAGTAGCTAATGAAAGCTGCTGGCTTTGATCAATAATGCGAAAGATCCGAAATAGCCTTTGCGAAAAATAAAGGCCATTTCTATGCTTCTGGGGGAATCGAATGGCGCTTTTATCGACTTACCTTTTCCTCGTGAAGCTCGCTCGCTCGCCTGTGGAAATTGATTAATATCTCTCCGACCGAGAAAAATGCTCCTGTGTGTTGCTCCACCGGGGCCATGAATTTACCTCTCCCCCTCCCCCTTCTTCTACCTGGGTACGTTGCGTTAAAATCCATACTATTTCTCTCTCTGCAGACAATTTTTTAATCTCGTCAACTTCTCTTGACAATTTTTCAAAGGTTACTCGGTTTTTTTTTATAATTAGTGTTTAATTTTTGTCTTTTAAATAGTAAATAAATAAAAGTTTGAGATTAATGAAATTAAAAAATAATGTTAAGTAAGTAAAATAATCATCCTCGCGCTTGATTAAACTCAGTGCTCGTGCAATATAAATGTTTGTTTTTACTCGAACCCGCTGCTGAAGAAATAAGCATAAATTTTAAATTAATCTCGTGTCCCGCGCAAGCTGCTACCTACGGACGACATGTTATTTCATATTGATGCGATTCACGAGAGATTAATTTTCTCCTCTATTTGGCTCGTCCTGATTTTCAACCCTTTTTAATTTTTTATTCATCACAATTGTAAAAAATTTCAATTTGTTGTGATAATAAAATAACATGAAAATAGAATATTTCGAGAACGCAAATATTTGTCCATGTTTGAAAAGTCAGCAGTCTGTAAAAATGATAAATAAAAGTTGAAAGTTGTAGGAATAAGTAAATGGTGAAAGGGCAGTGCTCTTGGGAGCAATTGTCAGCTCGTGTAACGCTTAAGCGTTTGTTAGCCGTTGGGCCAGGAGCCATCAGGAGCAAGCTAGCACGCTCGGATCAACACTGTCGTGCTTCAGATACGTAGCCGATACGGCTACTAAGCTCTGATTAAGCAGCCCGATTATTTTAGACTAAATTATGTCCTTTTAAATAGGTACTTTCATATTGTTTTTTTAATGATAAAAAAAGCATTATGCAAGGTTAGCATATAAGTATAATATCTTGATACTGCTCGCATCAGCACACCATGGTAAAATCCCATCTCCGATGTGAAACTCGGTTATTTCCGGTCCTCGATTGAAAATCCCCTCCTTCCACCCACCCGAGCAGACTTCACAAAGTACCAACCCGACCTACCATGATTCACTGTATCTTTTTTTTAAATTATCTACCAACTTCTGTTGTATTATAACACTAAAAATTTTATATTTTTCATAGGTTTAACGGCATTTAAGGGCCAATTTAAATGTAATGAAAGCGATAAGTTTTTCTGGAGAACGGAAAAAAGGTCGTAGGTGTAAGCCAGCTGGCTCGTTAGACTGCTTTCGAAAAATCCTGTCGGCACTATTACTATTACCATCGGCCAGTGACACTTTTTATCGGGAAGCCAGTGTCAAAGCTCCCATGAAATATTCATCCAGCATAGCTCGAAAATCCGAGAAAAAGAGGAAGAAGTGAATCCACTTGTACAATTTAAAAGTCAAAGCGTTAACCACTCGCACATAAGATCATTGATCGTGTACGCGAAACAAATTAATTGTACAAGTTATAAGATTCAAAAGTTGATTAATCGATTAAAACTGCTGTCAATCCAATGGGTGTTTTTGGATGGAAGGGGCGTGAAATGTGCCTTGTTTCCGTCAGCGTTCTTCGAAGTAGCGTGCAGTCGGCTCCAATCGTGCGGCTAATAGCTCGTTATTATCAGAAATGAAGTTGTTCTTCTTCTTCTTCTTGTTCCTCTTGTTCCGCTGATCGATTCCGCTATTAACGCCTCTGACTGGAAAAATCATCCAAACTTATGCTTATGAAATATGCAACCGTTATACTGGATTCCTTCCTGCAACCGTATTCCGAGAGCCAGATATGATCGATTGTTCTCGGTTCCGGCTGCGTGTTAACTCAAATGACTCTTTTTCCCTGTAACGTACCAACGTTACAGTCCGAGTGAATTATGGTTCGCTGTACCGAGTTGTTAATCGTTCTGCGCATCCTGCTACCTTTTTTTTTTTTTCTTTTCAAAATATGTCTGACCAATAATTGAGTAAAACTACTTGGCAAGATAGTTTTTTTGTTTTTTTTAGAGAGCAGCGAGGAGTGGTAAGACGGAGAATTCTCGGTGGCGTAATCTCGCGGTAATTGCTATTGTGCTATGCGTCGTTTCTTGTCTCGGGGAGTTTAATAAAGCGCACACCGCGAGCTTTTCCCTCTCATCAGCCGTTATGCATGCCACGGCGTGTTAAATTTATGTAAACACGCCCATTTCCCTTCTACCGCGAGGAGAAACGTACGTGCGCGGAACTTTAAATAATGTAATCTCTTGACAGATATTTCTGGTAATTAATGACATTATAAAATTTTCAATATCGGTGTCTTAGGGGAGTGCAATGAATAATCCATGTCCTCATATCCGCAGGACAATCGAGCCGGCTCTCAAAATGAAAACCATCATTCACCCTTTAGCGGTGGTCGAACAAAACATAAGAGCCTCCCCCCTTCCCAAAGTTACGCAGGTGAATGTCTGGCAAGCTGGGAAGAACAAGAAGAAGAAGAAAGGCTCGGACAAAGGGCGCCAAGGGAGAGAAACTTCCCTCGTACGTTAAACCTTCAGACCTTGCGCCTTGGCTCATCCTCCTCCTCCATTATACACCTACACAGTCAGCCACACCGGAAACCAGTCAGCCACAAGGCTGGCTTCCTGCATAAGTAAACCCGAGGAAAAACGCGGAATAAAGGATGACTTCGTGTACAAACAAAGGAGCTACTTTAAAAGCGCTAGCCCCTCACCAACCTCGGAAATCGCTCAAGATTCCTTCTACAAACTCTAAATATGCTTTTTTAACTGACAAACCCTGGAATTATATATCATATCTTTTTTCATTTTGATATTCAAGACAGTTTTATTTATTTATTTTTACAAAACGTCTGCGTGAGTATAAATCGATTAGCGTACCTATAAATACCTGTTCCAGATCCCAATAGAAACAATTAGACCGGATATTGGTAACGACTTCAATGCGTTTTAAATATTGAAATGTTCTTTTCTTTAATTCCGACATGTTGAAAAATACCAAGTCAATAATTTGTTCGCCAGTGCAGCCAGTGCAGCCAGTGCAGCCAGTACAGCCATGTGCAGCAAAGTTACAAAGACAAAGTGTTGGGTATGTGGGTAAATAAAGGCTGTCCAAAGGTAGCGCGAATAGTTAATAAATGATAATGCCGGTCTCTTTGTGCCTCCGAGACATTCGCAAACTCACAAACTCACAAACCGAATATCTGGGCTGGATCCGAGCGTGCCTCGTATAAGGCTCCATTGTCCGCTCCATATTAATCGGCCCTCTTGCGTTAAGAAACTTCCCGGCCGACGTTTAATATTTCCCTGTTAAGTTAACCAGTCGGTGTGCTTGCTTCAAAGGGATGCTTATTTTCTTCAACCGTTTGATTGTCCTTTTGTTTTATAATTTACATCCGGACCGCCCTCCCTCCACTAAATCACTATTTTTTATTTTTACAAACATTTCGATAATCATACAATTTCACCAAGTAATTCCGATGTTTTTTTTAATCATACCGACGACATTTAATTTGATAGAGACGCGAAGAAGGGTGCTTTACCCAAGGGTGTACTTACCGTTATCGATGATTAGACCGCTACTCACTGTTCCCTGAATTATTAAAAGCCTCGGCGCGCTCGACTTTGCAACCAAGATGACAATTTATTAATCTCACCCTTTGTACTCTTACATATTGAATATTTTTTAACAGCTTTTAATAAACTGATTACCAAGATTTTTGTACAAAAGTCAAAAGTTGATATGCTCATAAAAATATCGTACCGAATTATATCCGAGTCATGAATGATTATTTTGAAAAAAAATCGTTAGATTTATAAAGTCTCGTAAATTTGAGTGTCACGTAATTCCGGCGCTCAGCTCTAGAAGATCTAAATTGGACAGAGACGTACCGAGGGTAAGGTTTAAAGCTTCCAAATTTGTCGAGGCATTTTTCACTAAAACTACAAAATTCAGTTTGAAAAAACTTGTTAATTAATGGCATCTTAGTCAGCGAAGAGCCAGCTTAAATTAGGTCGAGTGCCTAATTGGGTTTGAATACCTTATGAATTTTACAAGTCCAGCGACCGAACGAGGCAATTAAAAAAAAAAAAAACTTTACTTTGTTAAAAAAGTCATTTTAATAAAATTAATTTCTTTATGATAAGAGTAAGTGAAAAGCACGACACGTCATAAAGATAGGGAGAGAATAAAAAAGAAGTTAACTATTTTAATGAGAGGAACAAGTCGAGCGAGCCTCCCTGTGAAGTGGTTGTCATTTCTTGCCTTTTCCAACATATAAACACTATTTCAAAAAAAAAAAAATATATATAGAAGGGAGAGGTAAAAAAATGTCAAGTGAGACGGGAAGCTTTAAAAGAAAATAAAGAGGCCAGTAACGCAGAATGAGATAAACCTTATTCATATTTCTAGATCAAAGACTATATTTAAAAACAGCCACTACGTTGTCCTGAATAATAAACTCCATTTCGTATCTTCATCATCATAATTATTTATTATTTAAACTTAATGCGTACTGGCTCAAAAAATAAAACTTAAGAGTTTTAGAGTAACTTGTAATTTGAAGTTAACTTATCCTATGGATAATAATAAAAATTGTATATTTTAAAAGTAAGCTTGCCAAGACAGATGATAATAAAGAAAAAAATAAAAAGTGGGACAGCTGTTGTAGGTAGCAGCTTTCCCAGAGACAAACGCACACAGCAGCTTTGTATAATGCCGGACGTTTGACGCACTCGGTCGTCAACTGCTTGATTGCGTATTGTTGTTTGCATTGTCCCTCTCGTACAAAGCTGCTTTCACTGAAAATCACTGTTCTTCGGTTGCGTATTTAAAATAATCATTTCACAAATAACTTTAAATAACTTTAGCGACTTATTCGAAAAGTAAACTTAAGAAGATTTAATGCCAAGCGATAAACTTAAGATCGAGAGCGAGAAGTTACGACTCTCTACTCCAACTTAGTCTCCAAAGTGATACGCGTTGTCAACAAAACAGTTTCGAGAATAAGTCGAAACCTTTGCAGCTGCCAAAGCAAATTCCGACCAAAGACTTTTGCTTCCCTAATTACTTTGATTACTCTACTTTTTTTTTTTTTCTATTAACGAAAACATTCAATATTCCTCACCTTTCATAAAAACTCGGATTTTACTATGACGAATGGTACGATCCATTCATAAAATATAGCCGCGGGGGGTTTAAATTTTATTTAAGACCGAAATTACAGGATTCTTTGCATACCAAAAAAAAGTTTTTTTTCATCCACGTTCATCAATCAATAAAAGTAAAAAAAAAAAAAAAAAAAAAAAAGTATCGGGTTTTTGAAGTAGATGTCGGGAGTTTACAGAGCTGCAAAGTCGTAAAAAAGCGCGTTGACCAGCAGTAAAGCGAAACGAGCCCTTTCGGTTATTCAATATTAATGCCCCAAGAAAGTGAAAGGAGAGGGGATCAGATGAAAGGGGAACGAGATGAATACGGGAGGAGGGGAACAGGAATATTGCACCAGAGATGGATTCATCTTCTGCTTGCTTCGAGATAAGTATTATCCCCTTTTTAATATTTAACATTTCATCAGAATTTTTTTTCAAAATGACCACTTAACTATTAACTTTATCCATTGTTCTACCGTTAAATTGGCTCGCAGCTTAAGTCAAACGGTCAAATGTTCAAAGAGATCATATTTAAATCATATAAATAAACCACAATCAGCCATAGATCAATTGAACACTCGATAGTTTAGATAAATGGTGAAAAAAACGATATTTTATTGCTCAGGAGTAAGCAATAAATGAAAAAAATCCATTGAATAGCTATTTTAATAAATCTCCATGCACATCCACGAAGTACGGTAAGATAAAGCGAGCCCCTAAAAACTGAATGGCGATGGTGATGATAATAATAATAATAAAATTAAAAAAAGAAAAAAAAGAGTGATGGTGGTTGTAATAAAACAGAGAACAATAGAAACAAAGGGGGTAAGAGTTAAATCAAAAGACAGATGAAAGGGTCAACCCAAAGAAGAAAAAACCACAGGGCAATAAAAAAGAAGGAGGGTAGCTGATAGTAGAATCGAGAGATAAAACCAGGAGTAGAAACAGGAAATAATACATACATAGCTAGAGGAAGAGAAAAAAAAAAAAAAAAAAAAAGGGCATGCACGGACAATAGGCGTGGTCCGACTTTTCCGCGCTATTGATTTTCAAAATTTATGGCTTGGGGGGGCAAGAGAGAGAAAAAAAAACGACAAGTGGAGAGGAAAATTATAAATGCTGGTACGAATATTTTGTAGTTTTCGGGCTATTTGCATTTCTATGAGACGTCGCGAATTATTTATTCCCTTCTCCTCTTTTGTTCACTCTTCACCCTCCATAACTTTCATTTTATCTTCCAATATTTTTAAACATACATGGAAAACCCAATAACTAAAATCTCTTTTTCGAAAAACTTCAGACTTTTCCGGCTAAAGTATAACGTTACACTCTTCTTGTGTTACCCTTTTTTTTTCTGGAAATATTCTACCGGATACTTGCGCATTAAATGATCAGTATGATAAAGCTTCGACTATCAAATACAATGGACGATGCCATCTTTTGAATATTTCCAAAAAGAAATTGCATAACCGGTTATTAAAAAAAAGCAGGTGATTGTAAATTAAAAAAAAAAGAGAATAATGGATGTGCTATTTTGAGTACACGCGAGCGAAAGAGTAAAATGATAAATATTAAATGCCCGGGGTAAATGCACATAGCCTGTTTTTTGCATCACGAACATCGGCTCGAGCGAGTTTTTTATCTCTGGACTGCACGGCTGCAATTAATATTCAATCCCGGATTCCTGGCAAAACATGCATCTCCATTTGCAACTATCGCTGCTAATCGAAAAATCAGATTAAGCCCTTTAATATTAAATAACGACTCGCGATCACACGCGATCATCAAAGCTCTGCTACTCTTTTTTATTACCAACAGAGAGGAGACTAACTAATTTATTATTATCATTATATGTTAAATTTTAAGGTTTATGCGTTTTAATTGAATAAGGTACCTACGGCTTATCCGATTAAACAGGCTGTTTTCTAGGAAGAGTATTTATCTTTTAATAGGGACTTAACGAGTTTGGTGTCTGCTAGTGTCTGCTAGTGTCTACAGTGGCTTGATTGAAAATAATGCCCGCTCCTACACTCGCGACTGATTGAATCCCGGAGTAGTTTGGCACTTTTACCTTGTTGGAGTTTCAATTTTAACTCGTTACCTGACTGACTGCATCCCCTTTTCTCTACTGCAGCCGATCACCTTCTTTTATTACATTTTATTCAAACCTATTCTCATTTTACTTTTAAGCCGATCATCTCATAACCATTCAACTAGTACATAATAATTACAACCAAAAAACAAGTATTTTCCTTTATAAAGGAATTTTTTATTTAATTTAAAATAACTGAATCGAAAAATATTCCTTTATTTCTGAATAATTTGTTCAAATTAACAATTTTCAACAAATATTACACGAAATTGACGTACTCAGCCTTCTTTAAATAAGTATATTTTAAATTTCAAGAATATTTCCTCGAATGGCTTATGAATACTAAAAATTCATATTCTACTGAATCCTCTGATGTGGTTTTGCTCCCATAATTTAAGCCTTTCTGCTGGCTTAGACTTTTCAAAACAGGTTTGTTATTCAAAAAGCGATTTTTCAGAAATATATTTTCGTACATCTTCCAATTAAGCTTTAAGAGGATGTTATTTTCAAGATGAATTTATAAACTTAAATTTAAAAAATACTTGAATTAATTAAAAAACATATATAACTGAAATTAAATATGACTAACCATCTGGAGAATCTTAATTGGCATCAAGCCTAAGCATTAAAGACCATAAATTAATATTTTTTACAAGTTTAACCTGATAGATCAATTTTTGCATTTATCAACAAGTCACTTTCAAGTTATCAGAAATTTTAGACATCCTACGTAAAATCATCTTGAACTCGTTTTATTCTCGGCAAAACAGACTTTTCATATTGAAATACACATAAATGTAATTAGGTGCCTTCACAGTGGAGGGTATTAGCTATGTAATTATGGAAATGTAAAAAATTTCGAGAAAAAACAAAAAATAATAACTAGGAAGCGACTTCGGAAAAAAATCAATTTGACAAACTTTAGAAACAACATTTTCATCTAACTAGGTAGTCACATAGATAAAAATGTATTAACCCTATGGTAGAACTACTAGTAGGTAGTGATTTTTTGCAATAATTTGGATATCAGTTTCGAAACTAAGGTGACAAGAGTGACGTTTCCTGATTAAATATTAATAATTACGTCATCCAAGCGGTAGAACCAAGAGTAGGTTCAGGGGTAAAAACAAAAGTAGAAGCGAAGGTACACGGAGAAGAAGTTACACCGTAAATCACGATGCGTGCACGGTGTTTTCCAGTGTACGCACGCTGTTTTCTTACATCGGCCTCGGCAAGTCTCGGATACTCAAGTTCTGCTGAACTTCTAACCTCGAAACTTTAAAATTGTATATATTCAATTATCAAGCTTGTAATTATAATTAAAGTTTATTAACGTGTAAATAATAATGGCAACAACATTTTAAAGTAAGAATCGTACACGATTTTTTGTGTAAAACTTTGAAAAACTGGGTTCGTGGATGTTTCGACCGCCATCGTCTGCTCTACCAAACTTGGCTCCCTAAAAATTTGCACTGGACAAAAAGGTGCATGCACTTGGAATTACGCTGCGACACACGCTACTCTACGATTTACGCATTGACTAACACGGTGGCTCTGTACACCATCTTTCATGGTGTCTCTCCTTCTCCGTGTAGGTACATGAGTGGATACGTAGGTAGGCACTGTAGTAAGAACGAGGTTAGGTTCAAGCATAGAAAACTAGGTAGAAAATCGGGTGGAAGCGAGTGTAGGAGCAAATGTAGGAACAAAAGTAGAAATCTAGGTAGACACAAATGTGGAAACGAGCATAGGTTCAGGGTTAGAAATCTAAGTGTAAAAAGTGTAGTAACAAGGGTAGAAACTAGAGTACGAGTGTAAGTAAAATAGGTGTACAAAGGTACGATAGTAAGTTCAAAAGCAGGGAAAAGGATAGGAAGAGATGAGACACAAGAGTAAGCACATGGATAGAAATTAGGGTAGGCAAAGGAGTAGCCCTATGCGTAGGTGCGATGACAGACACGATATAAGATACGAAGGTGGGCATAAGGACATGCACGATATAAAATACGAGGGTGGGACCAATGGTAACCACAAGGAGAAAAATGAGAATGTGCACGAGGGAAGACACAGGAATAGGTACAAGGGTAGAAACAGGGGTAGGCACAGGAAAAGCAACGAGGATAGGTACAAGGGTGGGCACAGGGATAGGAACAAGAATAGGTACAAAGGTAGGGACAGGGGTAGGTACGAGGCTAGGAACAGGGTAGGCACAAAGATAGGTACAAAGGTAGGCACAAGGATTAGGTACAAGGGTAGGTATATGAGTAGAAACAGGGATAAGTACGAGGGTAGAAACAGGGGTAGGCACGAGGGTGGAAACGGGGGTAGGTACGAGGGTAGAAACAAGGTTAGAAATGGAGGTAGGTACACGGGTAGATACGAGAATAGGCACGAGGGTAGCTACGATGGTAGGAACAAGGGTATGAACAGATGTAGGTACGAGGGTGGAAACAAGGGTAGGTATGAGTGTAGAAGCAGGGGTTGGCACGAGGGTAGGAACAGAGGTAGGTACGAGGGTAAAAACAGGGTTAGGTACAAGGGTGGGAACAAGGGTAGAAACAAGGGTAGGTACAGGGGTAGGCACGAGGGTAGAAACAGGGTTAGGTACAGGGGTCTGCTTGAGGGTAGAAACATAGGTAGGTATGAGGGTAAAAACAGAGATAGGCACGAGGGTAGGTATAAGAATAGGTACGAGGGTAGAAACATGAGTAGGTATAAGGGTAGAATCAGAGGTAGGCACGAGGGTAGGTATAAGAATAGGTACGAGGGTAGAAACAGGGGTAGTAACGGGGCTAGGAACAGGGTAGGCACAAGGGTAGGCTTGAGGGTAGAAACATGGGTAGGTACAAGGATAGGAACACGGGTAGGTACGAGGGTAAGCACAAATATAGGTACAAGGGTAGGTACGAGGGGAGGAACAGGAATAGGTACGAGGGTAGGTACAAGGGTAGATACGAGGGTAGAAACAGGGGTAGGCACGGGAGTAGGTACGAGGGTAGGTACGATGGTAGGCACAAAGATAGGTACAAGGGTAGAATCAGGAGTAGGCACGCCTACACACGCCGACACACCTACCCCTGCTCCTACCCTCGTACCTACCCTGTTCCTGCCCTCGTACCTACCCTGTTCCTGCCCTCGTACCTACCCTTGTACCTACCCCTGTTTCTACCCTCGTACCTACCCTTGTGCCTACCCTTGTACGTATCTTTTGTGCCTACCGTCGTACCTACTCTCGTGCCTACCCCTGTTTCTACCCTCGTACCTACCCTTGTACCTACCCCTGTTTCTACTCTCATACCTACCCTTGTTTTTACCCTCGTACCCACCTCTGTTCCCATCCATGTACCTACCTCTGTTTCTTACCCTTGTACCCAGCCCTGTTTTTACCTTCGTACCTACCTCTGTTCCTTCCTCGTGTACCTAACCCTGTTTCTACTCTCATACCTACCCTTGTTTCTACTCTCGTACCCACCTCTGTTCCCACCCTTGTACCTACCTCTGTTTCTTACCCTTGTACCTACCCCTGTTTTTACCCTCGTTCCAACCTCTGTTCCTACCCTTGTACCTACCCCTGTTTCTACTCTCATACCTACCCTCGTACTTGTACTTAGCCCTTTTCTACCTAGGTTTCCACCCATGTACCCACTCTCATTGCTACACCTATTTACTTCCACGCCTGCTCTAGTTTCTACCCTTGTTACTACACTTTTTACACTTAGATTTCTAACCCTGAACCTATGCTCGTTTTTACATTTGTGTCTTCCTAGATTTCTACTTTTGTTCCTACACTTGCTCCTACGCTCGCTTCTACCCGATTTTCAACCTAGTTTTTTATGCTTCAACCCAACCTCGTTTCTACTACAGTGCCTACTAACGTATCCACTCATGTACCTACCTTCGTTTCTACATTTGTTTTTACCCCTGAACCTACTCTTGGTTCTACCGCTTGGATGACGTAATTATTAATATTTAATCAGGAAACGTCACTCTTGTCACCTTAGTTTCGAAACTGATATCCAAATTATTGCAAAAAATCACTACCTACTAGTAGTTCTACCATAGGGTTAATACATTTTTATCTATGTGACTATCTATTTAGATGAAAATGTTGTTTCTAAAAAAATACCTAGTTAGATGAAAATGTTGATTCTAAAAAATACCTAGTTAGTTTGTCAAAAAAAATTTTTTTTTCCTAAGTGACTTCCTAGTTATTATTTCTGGTTTTTCTAGAAATTTTTTACATTTCCATAGTTACATAACAAACACCCTCCACTGTGAAGGCACCTTCACGTCTTTTTAACTTTTTTGAGAAAAAAAAAAAAATTGAAAGTTTAAAAATATTAATCAATTGTAAAGATGTAATACATGGGGTCATGATTTAAACAAATTCGAGTAGATAAAAAAAACCACGTCAAGTAGTAGAATACTCAGGTACAGGAAGAGCTTTGATTACTGTTTGTACATGCGTACGCTTTTTTCGCACTGATTGGACAGTTTCAGTTGAATGAAAAAGAAAAAAAAAAGCTTGTAAAACGTTTGATTTACAAACAATGGTACATAGTAAAAAAGAGGAAAAAAAGAGGGCAATATTACTCAATATTCCGGTTCTTGAACTTTGTTTCAGTAATTTATTTACCGAGGTAGTTTTTTTTTTTTTTTTTGTTTTTCAATTTCATAGTCACCTAATTGCAATCACCAGAAAACGCCAAAGGCAAACACGAGACCACCGATATTCAACGGGTCACGCTTGAGAAAAGCCAATAAAATGAAAATGAAAAAGGTTGTCACGATGTATAATTTAAAAATTTTATTCTAGGGCTCTCTGAAGTTTATAGTTTCATAATCCTTTTTTATTTTCTAGGATCCCAGCTAGCCGCTAATGTGTGTGTTGAACGTATACATATATAAAGAAAGCTACGTCTTTCAGAGCTTGTTTGCGAGCTTTTGACGCCGCTTCTAATAGACTTTTTTTCTTCCCTCCCCTTTTCACTTGAAAAATAATTTTAATTAGAAAATTCTTTTGGACTCGGCGTTAAGGTGGATCTAATTAAAAACTAAATAAGAGAGGATTCTCGTATAACGATGAATAGCGTATTTTTGGATAGCTCGAAGATTTTTTGAGGTCTTTTGGATGTAAATATAAAATGAAATAGGTCCCAAGAGAGATAATCGCATGCGAAAAGTTGAGTAAATAACGCCAGTCAGAAAGGGGTGGAACGCTTTACATTACAATTTGGAGGATCGAGGATGAAAAGGGGGAACGAACAAACTTCGCTGATTGAGCTTGACAATCTTGTGAAGCTGTAATTCTATGCCCGGGGCTTCTCTTCATATCTCGCTATATTCGAGCTTATTGCTTTGGATCTATCATCCCCGTTTTTTTCATGTTATTCACCTCTGGATCGCGTCAACTCAAAATCGACCAATCATATTTTCAGAGGCTTTTTCGAATTTTTCATTTTTGAGGTTATCGTTTAAATAAATTTATTTTTTATATATCGACCTAATAGCGTGGATTTGAGTTAAAAATAGATGAAAATTTATGAGATTTATGAGTATTGCTTTTTTCCCTAAAAATTTTTTACTTTCAGCATACTCTTTTATTGGATTTGAAAACAGTTTTATTCAGGCGCTAGTCTTTTGGAAATTAAATGCATTTAATGAATTTTATTCTTCTTGGAAAAAAAAAACTTAATACTTTCAACTTGTTAAATTTTATGCGATAATTTATGAATAGTCCATGGAATTCTTGAACTTGTGTTGTAGGGCATATTTATAGGACTGGGATTCGGAAAAAAAAGTAAAACGAATTTACAGAAGAATATTTTATTTCATTTACAGTTGAAAGATATAAAATATTAAATAGATCAGAGACAGTATAAACACAAATATGTATGATGAAAATTTATCTTCTTCAAGGACGATTAAAGGTTAAACCTAAAATCATGCTTCAAAAAATTACTATCAATAGTGTCACTCTACCAAGGTTTTCACATTTGACTTCATTATTATTATTATTATTATTATATTAATTTCAAGAGAAGAGTTGTGAAAAAGTAAACTACGACCGACGGCTTCATATTCAGGCGTACTTAACCACACCTGTTTAATCGTTTTTTTTTTTTCATCTAATTATCAACATTTACGTTGCGCCGCATACGCAAAGTTTTTTTTTTAATTTTTATACTTATTTTTTTTATCATACATATGATATAGTAAATTGAGGACAGTCTACCAGCTTCTGGCCAAAATTTGTCTTTAAAAACTTTCCATCGCTAATACTCGGTTGAGTATACGCAAACACTTATAAAATATTTAATTTTAGCTCTTTCTGAGATAGTTTTTATTTTAATATAACAACGAGAATTTTTTTGATTAGTCTCTTTCTCTTTCACATCGTAACATCGATCAGTTTAGTTTTATATTCATTTTTTTTTTCTTTTGAGGTCATTTTAATTTTGTTTTAGTTCTATTTTTCAACTATAAAATTTTCAAGTATAGGTATATAAACTTATTATAATTAATACCTCTCTACCTAATTAACATTTTTTTTTATTAAACGAAAAAAAAATTATTAGAGTTAATATTTGTTATATAGTCGAGTGATCTTTATCTTTACTGACAAATTAGACATTTTTTTTTGTTTTTTTTTTTTTTTTTAATAATCTTATACTAATTTTTAAAAATAACATTTTTTTACGCGGTAAAGTTTCGTGTGAACTACAAGATTAACGAGAAGACTAAGATTTTATAAATCAGGTCATGAGTAACTAGTGTGTACGATAAAATTTAATGAACTATGAAAACTGCTAATAACAGTATAAAACCGATTTTTTCATTCTGTTAAAATTTTTCAATTCCTTAAGTTTGTTAGGTAAACCATAATAAAAGATTTACATTTTTAACGTTGTAATTTTTTTCAAATTTTTCGGTGAAAACAAAACAATTTACTCTAGAAAAAATTTATCATCTTTAATGAATCTGGCAATAACTTTTTTGGCTCCATACATTAATAACCAATATTGGTTTATAGGTGGTTCCGACTTATGGTATAATTTTAATGTTATAATAAAAAAAAAAAAAAAAAAAAAAACCCCAATTTAAACGACTGTTTAAATGTTGTTTCGAGTGGTCAAAGTATTCACACAGCTCGAACGTTAAAACATTTATTCACAACCAGCTGATGATTTTCAATCATATGTTTATACTTAACGACTATAGACTTTTGTAAATTACATTACCCAAGCATCACTTTAAATGATATTAGATAATAAACAATCATTCCCACACATAAAACAATACGAATCTACGTATCTACAAAGGTATCAGCGGTAACATAATTATTATTCAAAAACTCTTTATGGAATCATTCATAAATATCTAAGGAAGGATACATCAATATTTCATTCACTCGATAATTTTTTACTTTTTTTAAAACATTTAATTATACACTTACACTCTCATATTTTACTACATAATTATTTATCTTCAATTACAAATAAAAGGTCATTTAATATACGTATCTCTTTTCTAGAAGACATTGAAATTAATTTTTTTTTTAATCCAAGCTAGAGTTGCTTTATATTCCGATTCAACGTATCATGTTTTAAGGTTTATAATTTAAACTATTTGTTGAAAAAAAAAAAAAAAAAAATTTAATTTACTTAAAAAGCTACCAACATTTAAAATAAGTACCGTGAAGCATTGGCATTTCAACATGGATACTGTGGATGAAGGAGAAAATTTTTGATACAAATGATAAATATTACATCATATTTCAACATCATAATAAACTATCAATGATTATAATTATTTATACGATCATTACAATACTGAAATATATGGATACACATTTATTTTTAATTTTTTTCAATAAAGTCAGAACATGCCTATAACAGTTTTTTATTATTATTTGTAGTTTTTTTTAAAAAATTAATTTTACCGAGCTCTTTCTGACCTTAATGAATAGTTCAACAATTTTTATTTTATTTAAGTTATCTTAAACTTTATCTATCTTTTTTATCACGCAATTATGATTACAATTTTTATGTATTTTAGTTAAAAGACTTTGTACGCTTTTTTTTATTTTTTAACTTTTAAGACTCTTGTTTAAAATTCAATTGTATTAGATTAATTTATTACAATGTATCTATATAGTCCAGGTGATAAAAATTTTGAGGGCATTTAATGCCAGCTACAATTGATATGTTATGCTCAAAATTCAACATTTTTTAATTGTTAATTTTGAAACAATTTTTTGACAATAATTATGAAAGGTAAAAAAAAAAAAAAAAAAAAACAAACAAACACTCGTAATATTTTACATAAACAAATAGCATTAGTCAAATATTTTTTCAAGGTACTTTTAATCTGTGCTATCGTTGTTAATTTTGTAATAAGGAACTATTAGAAGACAGAGTACTTATGTTTCAGCATTAATACAAATAACAACGTGAATCCACACAGTTTTTTTTCACATCTTTCTTTTAACAGTTTTATTTAACGATTAATCATTTATTTTTATTATTTTATTTTTTATTTTTTCAAGACTTTAAATTAAAACTTTTGAAAAAGGTGATATAAATGCTTTCGATTGTATGCTATTGATTGTCACTTACAATCTTCTTACTTGTATTTTATTAGAATTTAAAACTGCAGCTATTCTCATTTATTTTTAAAAATCTTTTATTTAACTGCACTGAAGATATCTTTAAGTTAAACAAATAAATTTAAATAGTTTTTTTTTTTTTTTATTTCGATCTGGATAACTTCTTTGATTATATCAAAATTGAATTACGTAATTCTGATGAAGAAGTTATTGATCTCAGTCTCAGGATCCAGAAAAATCGTCACACCATTCTTCATCGGTAGAAATGTCTACAAGTTAGCTTTTTGGTTTTTCATTTAATGAAAGCTTTACATATTGATTTAAACAGTTCCTTTTTCAAAGAGGTTTTTTTCATATAATGATAAAATCATTGACGCAAAAGTTAGCAGTATCAGCAGTATATTCTAACTGTCCGATGTTTTGTCATATTTTTGCGATTAATTTTCAATTTGATTTGATTGTCAATAAACCAACCGAGCAATTAAATTCATAAAATATCAGACAATTTGATAAACTTTCAGTATTTAAAATATTACAGATTAAGATAACTTTTTTTTTATTAATTAAGTTTAGCTATGTAATATACTGACGTGATAATATAATAATTGATAAACGATATACATGGAACAACATTAGTGGTACTTTTCCATGAAAAACTAAATTTATCTGAGGTTTTCATTAAATGAAACTATGAAAATCACAGAAATAATCATCACCTTATTTGAGGTTATAAGAGTGTTGATTTTTATTTATTTAAAACTATAAATATTGTACGCGTTACTTGAAAGTTGAAATACACTGACCAGCAGTGTAATGATTAAAAAAAATAAATTTAATTAATATATTTGTATATTTTTTATTGACTTTTGGGTCAAAATAATGATTTATTAATTTTATTATTATTCTTATTTACTGTCTCAGTAGATTTGACTGCTGTTTATCTATGTTTGGCACTTAGGAAAACTTGAGTGATTTAAAATGATATAGATATTTATTTATGAAATTGAAAATAAAAAATAATCTCTTTGTAAAAGTAAGGCTCAAGTGAAAAAAAAAAGCATGAGATATTATAAGAATAAAGACATAAATGACTCAATTGTCTCTTTTAAGAGTGGCGCCGATGTTTGGTGGAAGACCTATAAGCGCGGCATTGCTCAATCTCGAGGTTCTCGGCTCCATCTCCAGTGACATTCGATAAAGATCTTCTTCTTCCAAGAGTAGAGATGGATCCAGTAAGTAATTCGTAACTTTGGTTATGAGCTCAATTTTATATGGAGTTTGTTGAAAATGACGTATTTCTCGTATAACGTGAGCAATCTGAATCGTTAAATAAATAAATGAAATGAAAATAATATGATTAAGATTAAGTAATTAAGATTAAGATGAAAAAGGGTAACCATTCTCATTTTGGAAAAGTTGAGAAGACCATCGTCGGTAAAATTGGGTGTGCCCTCTTCGATAAAGGACAGATCGGTAAGATACAATCCAAGGTACGGAATGCAGGGTGGATCGCACCTGTGCAAGGCATCCCGCAAATTTCTGAACCTGTGTTCCGACGATACGATATTTTGCAATCTCTCGATAGTTTGTCTCGTCTGTAGAACCATTTCAATTTAAAATTTACACATCAGAGAGATTTATTATAATTACCGTTTTAGAAACTTTATCCCAGGTCTTTTTGAGCCGATAAACGCTGCTGTTGGTGAAGGCCGCGCAAATTTGTAAAACACCGTTGTAATTGTGAAGCACCCGGCTAATGTCAGCCACAGCCGCCCACTTTTCAATGGCCGCGACGCGCGATTGCATATTCGAACGTCGAACAATTTCGGACACCACCAGCTGTGAAACTTCGTTAAATCTCTTGGTCATCAGAGTTATGTGCGGTGCTCTCGTAGCCTTGTCCGTTTTCATCCAGGCTTGACCCAAAAATTCTCTTTAAATTTTAAATTTATCATCATTTTTTTTTTATTTTTCCTTTTCATTTTTAATAACCCAATAACCCAATAACCCATACTCACTCGCTCGCTATAGATATGAATATCTGATGATCCAGGTACGTCATTTGTTCGGCTATTTCCAATGCGGATAATGTTTCTATACTCTCTTTAGTAGCTATCTAAAAAGTTAATTTAAATTAAAACGATATTTACCTACGATTAATCATATTTTGAATATACAAACCGATGGTGGCCTGAGTAGCTTCCTCAAATCAACCTTGCTGGACTCTGGCTCCTCCTTGGTGATGAGCCTGAGAAGTTGTCCAGCGGCCTTGTGCTCGGCCGGCAGTAGATTTGGACTGTACTGTATGTCCTCGAGAAACTCTATGGTGAGCTTTTTGAGCTTGTGGTCCAGCTCAAAGTCCTGGGCGTGCTTGGACACCCAGTGACGGAGGACGTTGAGGACGCGCATCGTAGCCGCGGTCGACATCACCGACTCCCGTCGACGGTTCTTCTCCCGGCACGAGCCTCGACTGTTGCCGCTTCCGCGATCCGGGGGATTGCTCGACGCCGAGGTAGCTATCGCGAATGCCGTGGCTGCCGTTGATGTACTGCTCCTGAAATTTTAACTCTTCTCTTAGCTAACAATTTTTTAATCTTTCTCTCTTATGCTACCAGTCTGTGTGGTCCCAAGTCACTGTGGTTTTATCTATTAATAGTCAAAGACTAAGCTTTTTCTTCTCCGAGACCATAGATTTTTTGTTTTTTAGATATACTTTTTAACAGTGACTTACGACCTTTTTCTTCGTGACCACGGAAACACATTCGTCAAAAACATATTTTCAGTCATAATTATTGGTTTTATCCTTTTTCATTTAATGCAACAGTCCACAAGACAACTTTTAATTTATATAAGTAGTGTTTTTTCTCATTGTAATATTAAATTTGTTTGCTCTCAATCAGTGTTAAAAAAATTCCAAGTATTTTTCATTCAAGGCTACTACAAAACTTTTTTTTAAATTAATTACTATTCAATGTATATAAAGCGTACGCTTTAACGGCAGTCGGTTAAAAAAACCTACTCGCCGTCAAAGTGCTACCGCACTTTAGGATTAATCATCATTATTAAAGGTGAAATTTTATTAACAGATAATTTAGTAAATTTCAGGAAAAAATGTAAGGATGCAATTTAACAATTTATAGTCCAAAATATATTATTAAATATATTAGCGAAGAAAAACCAGAAGCAGAAAATCTGGAGGTTTTAAATGACCAATGAGAGGCTGAGATGAATTAAAAAATTGAAAAAAATTAAAAAAACTTATTTATTGAGATTCCTGATTAAATAAAATTTTTGGTCATTTAAAATCTCCAGATTTTCTGCCAAGGTTTTTCTTCGCTGGGAGCATCGATGTGTAATACTTTTTTACGTCGAGTATTTTATAACACTGATTATTACTGTTCAATTTATGTACTTCATGTTATCTACTCAAATTTATGAATGCAAAGTTTATTTTCTACATTGTAACTAATTATCCAAGTACCTCCGTCTGAAAGAAGTTTTGATTCGGTAAGTTTTAACAGAACTAGCTCAATCATTTAATATGTAAATTTTATTTTTTATTCTGCTTTAATCTCCTTAAAAATATTGATCAACAAGAATCTAATTTTATTAAATTATAATTCTGCTATTTGTTTGATGAAAGAGATTAAATGAAAACTTGATGAAAACTTAATTATGCATTTTCATGATTGTAAAAATTTTAAAACTATTTAAAAAAGTGCTTTAAATTTTTTTTACGAATAGTACTCAGTAGTTTTAAAAATTTTATTCATTAACTGTATAGGATTTTGCTTTCAAAATTAAATTTAAAAATATTTAAATCTCAAAAGCTACAGTTACAAAAAGATACTAGCTTTCTATTCTAATTCTACTTTTCAAAAAGACTTAAACTGTGCTGATAAATTAGTAAATTGATCGATTTATCGCTAAACATAAAAGTTGCTAAACTAAAAAAAAAACAGGAAAATCATAATAACATTCATGCTCGATAACTCAAAGACACTACGGTAATAAGAAATAAAGAAACACAAAAGCATTCAAGCCAATATACCACAATACTTACCAAAAAGACTCAGGTCCTTCACTAGGTACGCCGATAAACAATATATAGGAAACAATTATTTCATAATAACAGAACATTTTTTAAATCCAGCTTAACCGTGTCAACTTGAAAATTTTATCATTTAATTTAAATTAGCTTTGGTTTTTTGTTTTTTTTTAAATTTCAGGAACTATAACCCGAATTATTTTAAAGGTAGACCTATAAAAGTCTTGTTATTTGTAAAAAAAAGACATCATAATCAGAACGAGATGAAATTCATGCTAATAATTGCTAATCAAGGTAAACAGTTATCGAATTAAGTGAATAAAAATTATGACCCCCAATGACAATTCATTTATATAGGATTACATTTAGAATCACCATATTAT
Organism: Encarsia formosa; assembly: GCA_038277355.1. Taxonomy (NCBI): domain Eukaryota; kingdom Metazoa; phylum Arthropoda; class Insecta; order Hymenoptera; family Aphelinidae; genus Encarsia; species Encarsia formosa. The sequence continues at coordinate 78,352,380 of CM076187.1, forward strand.
TTTCTAAAATTGGATTAAATTCATAGAATTAAGTTTAAACAACGCTTGGTCTCGCGGAATGAGAAAAACAGTTGATAATCGGGTATTAAACGTTTGTGCGTATCGAGACGTTATTTAAAAGCACAAATATCAATTAAAAATTCATAAAAGCATAGTTTATCAAATGCTATTCTACATGAATAAACTCATAATAAAGTTTGTAACGCTTTAAAATTTAAAAAATAAAGATCGCTCATGAAGGTAAGAAGTTGATTATTGGAAAAACGTTTTGTTGATTTAACGAATCAGAACACTCTTAATCTCATGCAGAAGAAGATCAAAATAACACTGTAGAAATGATAATAAAAATAATAAGTTGAAACAAACCTTCTGTGACTCTGACGAAAGCTCGTAATGACAACACCTGCTTTACTGGAATGTTGAGGTATATCGTGTTGATACGAGCCCCGTTGTTCCGACGAATTATATTCACCGTCTTGAATTGAACGTCTACTTGCCCAATAATTCTGTAAATAATCATCATTAATAATGATTAATAATGATAGAAAAAAAAAATCATTACCCCGGCAATGGCGGATGGTATGGAGCTGCTTCTGGTCGTGGAAGGAGGTGCCGATACGATGGAAGCTCTGTGATCCGAGTACTGGGCCGGGTTCTGGTAATTGTAACGATACCGGGGAGGGTTGCTTAAATCAGCCGGAGGCGTTGTTTCTCCATCGGTCCAACTTTTTTCCTCTTTGTCCGAGTATCTTCGAGATCTGCTCGAACGAGGTGGAGGCGGAAGTTTTGGTATAACCGTCTCGACTTTTGCTGTTTTTGGGCATGGTGGCAATATCTCTTCGTACGTGAACTTAACTTCTGGATCAATTTTATTTATCAATATATCAGTTTTATTATTCAAACCTTTTAATAATTATAACAAACCATCTTTTATACTATCCTCGGTGGCCACAGGCGTATCTTCAGTTTCTTCCGAGACTTCCCGAGAATACCCCAGTCTTTCCGTTTCCCCCACGTCTTGAGGACTTTTGTCAGAGCCAGAACCGGAGCCCGATCCAGTTGAGCCAATCAACGTTACCGAACTCAAATTGCTCGGGGACGATGGTGCACTTATCACAGTCAAATCTATTTTTTTTTTTTTTTAATTAAATTTAAAACAAATGACTAAGAAATGATCAAATGAGTAAAAATAGTATCGTACCAGTAAGGGTTTCGGCACTTGAAGAAACGGCTATGACTTTGGGGATGGTCAGATGATATCCATCTTCCTCCGAGCTGTCGTTCCCGCTGATCTTAATACTTACTTTTCTCGAACCATTTGGTGACTGATTCATCGTCGGTGATATACTTTGAGACTTTTTTGAACTGGGACTTGTCGGGGGGTTCGGGGCTTCGGATATTAGACCCAGTGGCTGCTCTTCTTCTTTTTAAAACATATTTTTTTTTTTTTAAACAACCATCTTTTTTTTCATGCTTTTAATTAATGGACTTACGTTTTTTGTAAGTTGTCTTCCAATGGGGCTTCGTCGGGGTCGGGTCGTAGGAAGAACTGTTGCCGGTTTCTCGACAGTCACTTACTTCAGATCCGTATCCTAGATTTAAATAAGCAATAATCATTTGGTTTAATGCTATTTAATGTTAAACAATAATCTATACCTGAAACGGAACTAGCTCCACTAGTTCGTCTCGGAGTTGAGCTGCTTCTTCTTCGATCATCCAGAAAATGTTGGTTTTCTCCAGAATTAAGGCCCGAAACATCGAGGGAACTTAATTTCATAAAATGGTTAAAATGATGATAAATATTGAATAAATATAATAAAGACTTACGCCAGGGAACCTCCAGGTATTTGGGCATCGGGGGGCTCGGCGTCGTAGAAGACCTTCTTCAAGGCCTCCAGCACGGTAACTCCGTCGGTGAATACTCGGTAGGTAAGCAAAAAAGTATTGAGAAAGTCGATGCTCAAGAACCTCAGATCCGTGAGCCTCTGCAAGAGGCGGTCCGGGGTAGCGTACCTGATCTGGGGCACCTTGCACGAGTTTAGGGTCCTGCTGAATCGTATGTCTACGTCGTCCTTGAAGAGCTTCGGGTCGTTCCTTATGGACTGGGGCATGGTGACGGAGCTGGTGTCGGAGAGCGAGCCGTGCAGGAGTTCGTTGAAGTGGACGTTGTCCATGCACTGGCTGATGTCGCTTATCCAGGCGGCCTTTTCCTGCATCGTAGGCGCCACCAGGTGTATGGTGAGCTGACGGTTGTCTCCCCCGCCGCCGGGTTTTAGGTCCAGGATCAGCTTGAAGTCTCGGTTGTGGAGGTGCGACCCGGAGCTGGAACTCGTTGAGGCAGCCGCGCTCGCGGTGTTGCTGCTCTCGCTTATTCCACTTGACATGGAGCAAACCGATACTTCTGAAAATTCAATTATTTTAAGATTTTAAATAATTGACGATTATCAATATTTAAATAATTACGATCATCGTCGACGACGTTTTGCTCGCTCGGATCCTCTACCAGGACAGCATCGGACAGTGGAATCCTCCCGATTTGGGCGACGAGATTGAGTCTTCCATCGTCGTCGGACTGTCGGGTCGTTAGTATCAGGTGATTAGAGAATAAAAAACATTGTCGCAGAGCTTCCTTGTCTCCGGCGCCTTTTCCCCCAAATGTTGCGCTCAGTCTACTCCGCGCGCCTCTTGGTTTATCTAATATTTGTATTAAAGCTCCTGTAAAAAAACGTCATTTTATTCATTATAATATCGCAAACTCTTAATTTGAGACTTTTAAATTTTAATTACAGTTATGAAATTGTGTAGATAATAGTTTTTTGTTTTTTGTTTTTTGGTCCCCTGTTAGTGGCTGCAGCAGCTTCTTCTTCTTCTTCTGTTTTTTAAAAATGGTCCCCTGACTATCTCTAAAGCCCGCAAGCTCGACATCCACGAGGCTTGACATTTAAAATTGCTCACGAAAAAAGTTGGTCGATGATATTAAAGGAGCTACTTTTGAAGCCACTAAGGTTGTTTTTTCTGATCCTAGAATACGGTAGAACCAGCATTTTGTACATATACGTAAGTGCGTTGCCCTATTATTTTCACCACAAACACTCAAACTTTTGATTACTCTCATGAACTTAACTTTAACGCGATTGATACAGTGTAAAAGGAGGACTACTGGAAGCACCTAAATTAAGGAGTGTGTGTGTGTACTATCGTGTCTACCATATGACGTTACCCACCAAAGGCCAACGCACGCGTGCGCGTCTCCTCTTATTTCAGGGCTGTATCGTGTTACATTGGATACCACCCCCTCTAAATAATCCCTCCTTTTTTTTATTACTCTCATTTTACATTTTTTTAAATTAATTTTATTTTTATTTACATATCACCCAAAATCTTAATAATACTGACTAATTAATTTTTTATGATTTTTCTTACATTGCGGGTGTAAAAAGTTGAAAACATAAAAAAAAAAAAAAAAATAATAAAAATATATTAATCCCTAGGAAGTATCAGTAAGCGTTCGAAACAAGGGTATTAAAGTTAAAAAACGGGCTCCGTCCCTGAATAAGGAGGCGTGCGCATGCGTCAAGCCGGTAGGTACGTACTTCTGAAAGCGCGAACATCGATTCGGTATTTCGGTGTGACGGTGTAAGGACATGCGCGCAACTCGCGGCTGTGTTGACGTTCAGAGGACGATACCGCGTGCCGGCTTTGCCAGCAGCGCCCCTACTCACTTCTGACCTTAGTAAATTTAAAATAAAAAAGAGGCTCTCACCTTGGCGTACAAAAACTTGATTGACATCGAGCAAAATATCACAGCCCTCGACGATCATCCTCTCGACCGCGAGATTTTTTCTCAAGTTTTCCGTTTCGCTGACCTGCAAGTTTAAATAATAAAATAGCTTGAGCATGCAGGAAAGAGAGAGACAATGAATGAAAATACCTCGTCGTGCATTTGTCTCGAGAGATCCTCGAGCTGTTGTCGGGCGTTTTGCAGGCTCTTTCGTTCAACGTGGTCGTGCGGAGTGTGGGCCAGCAATTCGTGAAGCGTTATTATGTAACGGGGTATCTAGAATTAAAACAAAACAAATTTAATCAAGTGTCTGACTAAAGTGCGAGTAAACTACTGATTACAAGGGTTTTAAACCTGATGCATGGGATAAGTTAAAAAAGTCTCGAGCGACCTCCCCGAGCAGGCGGTTTTGTTCTCGAGTCGGGCGAGTAGGGCTGCGAACGAAGCCGAGGATTGCTTGCACTCGGTCAATACTTGGAGGCTGTAGTGGTGGTTTCTCACGTACTCCTGGTAAATTGACAGCATCGGCAACAGCATATCGAACAAATCACCTTTTAAAAAAAAACAATTTTCATAAATAATAATAAAATGAATTGAATAAAAGCAATATTACCTAGAACCAGAGTCGGCCAGCTCTCCATGCGCGAGGTCAAGCCTTTGAGGAATATTTGATGCAAAAACAAAACTGTCTCGCTGTTCAAAAAAATACTGTTAACGTCCTCGTGACTGCACGGGGGTTTTTTGGAACTCGCGGCCATTTTGAAGGGTCTCAAAAAACAGCTCACCAGCACTTCCATCTGCTCTGTGTACTCCTCCTCGGCCTCGACCATTTGAAAAACCAAACTGTTTCTCTTTCTCATGCTCTCGGCGTGTGGGCTCTTTATGTACTGCTCGACGATCTGCTTCCACCGTCTCCGGCACAGCCAGCCCCTGAAGAAGCTCTGGACCTTCTTTATCTTGTGCATCTCGGTGCTGCTCTCGGTTATGTCCTTCAAGCCGGGACTGGCCTGCGTCGTCGGCGGCGGTCTGTGGAGGTGGCCCTGGCCCGCGGCGGACCCAACTGTACTTCCGGTACCGCTCGTGCTGCTCACGCTCGGCCTCAGCTCCTTCTTTATCGCGTTCAGCTAATTTCATTCGTTATTTATTTCAACTTTACATTTATTTTGAACTTCATTTTAATAATAGATAAAAACCTCAGCTCGTAGTTTTTTAATCTCAGAAGTGAGTTCCTCGCACTGCTGCGTGTACTGCCACTTGGCTGTTTTTTCGCTCTCAACGATTTGCAACAAATGCAGATGCTTTTGCTCGAGTTCTTCCTTTTGCAGGAGCATTTTGTTGAAGCTGAAAAAAACGTTTAAATTAATAAAATAAGAACAAGGTCACCCGAATATGAGGTATATTACCTGGCCTCTCGTATTGCTTCGATCCACATTTTGCAGTCCGCCTCGGTCGCCGACTTTAACTCGTACTGGCGCTGATTCTCACGCCTGTACGATATTGCGAAGCATATCTGCAAGGAATTAGCTTATTATTAAAAATATCATTCAAACATTTTTTTTAAACAGACTTAAATTAAAAAAAAGGTCTTTATAGGTGTTGTTCGCATAAGGGTTCGGTGTTGCGGAAAAATAGCCAGTAGTATTATATATACATAGCAGCAGCAGCAGCAGCAGCGCATTTTAAATAGAAAGAGCTGGAGAAAAAGAAAGATTGAAAAGTTTACTTTTAAACAAACAAAGGGAAGCTCGACTCGAGAGTACAAGGTTTCTTTTTATACGTCGTTTGTTTTTATCTTTTTCTCTCGTAGAGTTAGGTTGTTGTTGTTATTAAAAAGCTCAGCAGCCAAATGAATGCCGGGTCTAATTAACTTTTAATTAACATCTCGTGCCCCTTCTATTTTAATCCTCGTTAACACTCCTCGGCATCTCTGCAATGTTTTAATCCAAGTGATTACTCCGAGCTTTTTGACCAACAACACAAAGATGTTTTCTTTTCTCAGAGGGTAACCGCTTCTTAATCTCACTATTCGGGAATTTTTTACGGAGCTTTAGCGAGCTTTTAGCTCTTGCTAAAAAAGGAGCGTTTTTTCAAGTATTATAAAAAATAACTTAAAAACTAAAGCTTTGAGATTGATAAAGAAAGTAGGACAGAAGCCAATAGGAGTAATTAGCGTGAATTCCGGTGATTCGAAAGTAATTGTCGGGATAAAATCATAGAGCTACTATCCAATATCCATATACATCCGTATACATCCCGCCGAACTAAGTGGACTAGTTAATTGGCTTGTAGCTCGTTTCGTCCTCAACTTTATGGACAAAGCTCTGTTTAATTTTTAATTATCTCTATGGCTTACGCTAAGTGGAGCCTTTTATTTATTCAAACTCACTTATATCTAATCTATCTAATCGTTCCTTTAAATTATCTTCATCTTATTATGTGAAGCCACCTCACTTTTAAAGACGCGTTAAAAAAGGTGTATGAGACTACGACTATAGCAAACTAACAGCATTTCATGGGCACTTAGTCGAGCTTAAGTATTAAACGCAAGCTCGATTATTGATCTTTTATTAATTTACAGTTCGTCAGGATATAGGACGAAACAATAGAACCGATTGGAATGTCGAATACGCAGCGACCTGATAGCTTTGAGTGAACGATTGTCGTCATTCAATTGCAAATCTACTATATACCAAAAGCCCGCTTTTCAGTTTTATATGCAAGGTAGAAAATTAGTTTTTTTTCGAGCTGTCGATGTACGTATATCTACAAATATAAATTTCATTTATAAAATTAAAAAATTTGACCTATATTTAAATGCGTCGTTCTTCAACCTTGCTTTTGAATATCTATTAAGACAAAGATAAAATCGATACGACTAGATCTAAGAATACATCCTGTCCGCTCAGTTTATTTATAAATATAAAATCGAGAGACAGTTTATAAAAAAAAAAAAAGATCATACAGGAGGAGGAAGAAGAAAGTGAAAAGGAGATAAGCCAGCTTAAGGTCGCATAATCTGGTCTGGCAACTGCTTTTATGATATTCTTCTTTGGCTTTGGTGGAGAAACCACAAGCGCCAACCAAGCATAAAATAACCTCCCCCTTTAATCAAAAAATTCTTCCTTAAAGGACCAAAGAAAAGTTAACTAGTTAACTTAATACAACCACAAATTTATGAAAAAACAAGACAGATACTTTTATATAAGGCTGCAGATTGACGAGAGCTCAATCTTGCTCTGTTGACACTCTCATGACCTCCATCGCTGCTAAATCTTTTATCTTCTTTTTCTACCAACGGTCCTCGGCCTGTTTCCCCCTTTTTTTTCTTAATAATACAAATTTTAATCTTTCACCTGGCCTAGTCTGTCCACTCGCGAGTCTTTCGGTTTAATTAGCCATTAAACGAGTGAAAAAAAAAACTAAATTAGCAAGGCGGAATAACAAGGAAAAATGATTTATTTAAAAGCTAAGGGAGTTGGATAATTATCAGATAGGAATGAATAAAATGCATTGTATTTAAATAATTAGTAGGTGTGATCAGTAAGAGAGATTAGGGGAGTCAAGATAAAGAGATGTAACTTTAATCGATAGAGCAGTCAGTCAAGCCTCCGGTAAATTAAAAACGAGCTGGTAGCAACCAACAGGCCGCTCTCTTACCGTGTCGACCAATTTTTTCTCGTGCTAATGCTAATACATGTCTTGAACTTTTTTTTATTTTCTTATGTTGTTACAATAACGACCCAACTCAGTTCTTTCAAAATACCGAAGCTACTAATTTTTAATATTACGTCAAACGCAAGCTTTTGCGCAAGATCTTCAAAGTTTTGATTATACACGTCGAAAGATAATAGTATAATATTACGTCAAACTAGTCCCTACTTAGGAGCTTGGCCGATTTGTAATAGCTGTTTTCGTTTTCAAACAAACTAAATCTTATTTTTCTCCCCCTGTAGCAGAGTCAAGTGAAAAAAGTAGCAAAAAGTGTTCCATAAATTCCTCGCGGCACACGTCAAGTGGCGTACTTCAAAATTCGTGTCACGTAATGCGAAAACAAAGACAGAAACGAACGAAGGACGATTTTATTTTTAAACAACATCCTCACTCACACTTTTCACTTCAAAACTTATCTTATCAAATACTTACGATTATAAAGGTGATAAGTTTTTTATAGTTTAGATGGTGAAATTTTAAAATATCATCTGAGGCCGACAAAGCCCTTGTTAACGTAGATGAAACCAATTTCAGGAGTTAAATTCCTTCGCGTTAACAAACTTAATTAACTTTTCAAAGCGATAGTTCGATATGTTTGACAAGTAGTTAAGTACAGCTTTGGTCAGACCCAATAATGTCATTTTATTTTTTTATCAATAAGAGTTATTAATGAAATTGATTCTTGGAATTTGTTTTCAAACGCTTGACGCGAGGAAAGTTATTTTGTTTAAATGGGTCACTATTTTGAGAGCATGCGCAACATAAGGGCTATTAATCTTTAAAACTTAGTATGCATAGGACGGACAAGTGCGTAACGAGTTGACTCCAGTTTCAGATCTTAATACGCTCCGGATTTAATCCCAACAATACCGCCAATGAACAATGGAGCTGTGAAACGATTTGATTTGATCCAAAGCTAAATCGTGATAGGTAATAGTTATAACTTATATAGTATCGATAACCATTAAAGTTAGCTACAAGCTAAAAGTTTAAAAGCACTTTTCAAGGCTTCAAAGAGCTATTTTAACAAGAACCAAATAAGCCAAATAAGTGTAAACCGACCTGTTTGTCAGCATCTTTGCCCTTTGCAGTTATAAGTCTATCGCAGTAGCAGCCCTCGAGCAATATAACTCCGCTCGGCCTGGAGCAAGTCTCGTTCTCGTAGTAAAAAAGTATATTCTGTAACAGATAATAACAATAATAACAAAATTGATATTTTAATTGGCTTTGTGAAAAATACATCTTAGCTGCTGATTTTTTTTCCGATAAATTCATTTAAAAATTCTGCCTGATTTCACTCAAGTAAGTAAACAACTTTCGGTGCAATCAGTTTGACGCAAAAAAAAAAAATTCTATTTCCTGCACAAAGTATATATAAAATGTTTAATTTAAAATCTTGAGTCGCGAAAATAACTTAAAAAATTTCAGTGTTTCTTCCAGATTTGTAAAATGATTTTAAAACAATAAAAGTATTGAAAGGTCAAATTGATCCAAAGTAGCCTCTTGAGAGATACTTTTCTCGATAAAAACTATCTCAATTTATCTCGGTTTTTCCACCAAAACGTTGAAAAATATTTGAATCTGCTGCGAACATTATATTATAAAAACTAGTTGGTACAAGTGTAGCCAAGCTATTGAAAAGCAATAATCCAAATGATTAGCTTCAAAAATATTATAAATCTTCCAAATTGGGCTGTTATTACCTGGTAAAGAACGAACCAGCGAAGCTGCCACTTGGTCGAGTCAGCGGTGCGTTTGTGCAAATAACCGGCCAATGAGTGATCGTAGTGGGCCTTTTCCGATAGCATCACCAGCTGCGAGTCGTTAACTCTAACTGTTAAATATAATTTAAAACCAATATTTTATTAACATTAGTCCATTGATTTTCCTTTTCAAACTAATAAACTGTTTTTGGTTCGAATTTTAATTAAAATTTTAAACATCGCTCTAATGAGGGAATGTTAAATACCATGTACGACGACGCTAACTTTAGGGAGATAAAAAAATTTATCAGCTTCAAATTTTCTTTGTTTGTACGCGAATCATTAAAAAATAAGACTTATTTTATTCTTAATTATGATGTGTAAAATTTTAATTAAAACAATTAATGGTAGTTGAAGTGCACTTGACTAGCTTAATGAAAAAAACAAAAGTTTACCAGTTCTTTGCATCTTTGGACTGAGCATGGTTGCGGCCTCGTAACTTCAATAATAATAACAACAAGAGTATAAACAACAACAACAGCAACAAGAAGAGTTTTGATAACAACAATAATAATAATAATAAGTTTTCGAGGGCAGGCGAGCTTGATTAATTGATGATTGATTGTCTTAGTAGTGGGTGATTGGGCCAGGGTTAGGTGTAGGGATCACGCGCCGTCGCATTGTTGTTGCCATTGTTGTTGTGGTTGTTGTGGTTGGCGGTCGCGTTGCTGGCCCACCGCAACAGGTGCGCTACGAGCCAGCTCCGAGGCAGCTCTGATAAATCCATGGCTGCTGCTTGTGGCGCTGACCCTCGTCTCTGCTCCTTTAAATTTACGAAATCATACTTTCTTTTAAAATAATAAGTATTTTACAGTTTGGTATACTTCGTTTTCATACAATTTCAACAATGGCTTAAACCCGATAATTTATTTGTAGAGCACTCAGACTTTTTCAATTGGCGGTACAAGTACAAACTATCGATCGTAGAGTGTCGATTTTAAAGCGGAATTTCATGGAAATTGGGATTTTAAAGGCTAATTAAGATTAACGCTCCACCAAATATTAATTATTCAAGTTTAATTAAATATCTTCTCAGTGTATTTTCAAAAAAAAAAAAAATCAAGCAATTATGAGCAGAACTTTTAAAAATTCAATCTCTAAGTTTAAAAGAATAAGTAATATAATAATCAAAAATATTCTTCAATAGTTAGTGAAAAGCGCTTTATTGTGATTTATCCTTTGGAAATAATTTTTTTAATGTTATGAAGAACATGCAAGGTAAATTAATCGTATCTTATATTTTGCAGAAAATTTCGCAAAGTTTGGCAAGATTTTTCAAAAGTAAGTTTTTGAATTCAAACTCCCGATCTAACCAAACTTTTCTAATCCTAACTAAACGCACTGTAAAAAAAAAATCGGGGAGAGAGGTAAAATTACAATGACCTGCGCAGTAAATTTACGCGCCAATGGTTAATTTACAAATCTCTGGCAATTTTACCTTCTGCTATTCAGAAAAAAAAATTATTGATAAAAATTAATCAATAAATACTAAAGGGCTTAATTAAAATATTTATTTTTTTGTTCGTTAAGCAAATGATTTTTTTTCGTAAATTCGCACTGATCCTAACCTCGCATATCACAAAGTCTTAGAATCTATGTACTAATTTGGCTATTTTTTCAGATAAGTAATTAAATTAAAACTTCAAATTTTATGATGTTAGAATCTTGAAATCTAAATGAGTTTAATAAACGTCAATTTTATTGAAAACTTCGAGGAAAAATTTGTTAAAGCGGACACTTAATTTTCAATTTAGTTGTCTTAGACTATCGAGGGTAAATCCGATTAATCCCAATATACTTAAAGCTAACAAGTTCTACTAGGTGTAAATAAAAACTCTCTGTAATCTTTTACATCGTTCTCTTTAATTTAGATTGGTTGAATAAAAAAACATGATAAACCGGTGATGCCTGCGAGCGAGTTGACTGATATCAACGACAACATAATCTCACTCTCAACTACCAAAACATATTTCCAAAAGCTGAGCGATGTAGATTTACCAAAAATTTTTAACTTTACGTTCGAGCGGTAAATTACTCCGCTCGACCACGTTCCCATTTTTTACATCGCTGAGCAGTGTATATTTACAAATATTTTTAAAATTACATAGCTCAATGGTGTTAACTTACGAACGCAGAAACTTTTTTTTTACAGTGCGTTATGATTTTCAATTTTTCGTTCTCTTGAAATTTGAAAAGTAATCGCAATATTTTCAATAAAAATAAAGTTTTATAAATAAACTTTACAACTAAATTTCATTCACATTAAATTGCCGTAAATTTAACTTGACAACGTTTAACTTTAATTAAATATTATTATTGCGGGTCTGTCGGCGAACTAGGATTATAAATTTTAATAAACAATAATGATTAATATTAGCTTAAAATCGTAGGATCAAGACCATTATTGAAATGATCCTAAGGTTTGAGTTTTTATGGATCATTTTAAATAACCGATGATCCGAAAAATTATGCGTTCAAATAATAGGTGATCTTATAATATTTATAAACTAAATTTCAGGAATCGTTTCCTATGAGTTCTTTTAAAAATACAAAAAACTTTTTTAACCGTTTTAAATTCAAAAGCAATATTTATTTATTTGATGACACACGGGAAAAATACCCATTTTGAGTAAGAAATTTTTTTTTTATATTAATAAATATGCAGTAATTTATAAGATTAATCACGTTCAAGTATTACAAGACTGATAATTTTTCAACGAAATTCCACAAAAGTTACAAAAAATTCTAGTTTGAATATCGTTAGTCGCGTCGCGTGTTTTATTACAAAAAAGAAGACTGATAAGTCTCTATGCGTAAAAAGACCTTCTAACAATGTAAAACCCACCCATTTTATCTAAAATACGTGTATTTATCAACATAAAACTCTTATTAAAGTTTAATTTTTTTTTGCATTTGTCGAAATATATTACCGTATGAAGAGTTTAAATTTTTCAATTCGAACATAAAATATCCGATAAAAACAAATCTTCATTAAGATAAATCTTACTTTGTGTTAACGCTGCCAAATTATCCAACTTTTTTCTCGATTTTTCTCATAAATAATCGTAAATTTTTTTTTTATGTTTTGAATTCAAAGAAAAAAATTGAAACATAAAAACTTTTTTTTTTTAAAAAAAGGGAGTTTCGTGAAGGATTCCGGACTAAACCTTTAATTTGCGAAAAAAAGTAATCAAATCAAATGTATAAACTAATTTAGCTTGTTAAACTACTCTACTATTTCAACAAGTTCGGTAAGTCGAATCATTGTGTAAACTACCAACATTCACGAGAATAATTTTCTCGGTATGGAATATTCTAACGTTTTAACAATTTGAAGTTGTAATTTGGTTTAAATTGAAAAATTTTTCTCGCGTTACGATACAGTTGAGAGATTTAAAAAAAAATTTTTTATCTAATTTTCATGCATCAACGTTAAAGTTTGAAATTTTCAAAACATCACCCTCAATTAGATCCTTAATAAATTATTTTTTTTTTATTTGCTTTTATAATTTCGAAAAAAAAGTTTTCACACTTACGTAAATTAAAAGTAATATTGAAAATTAAAAAATAGGATAGTTATATTTAAATATTCGCCATCGAGTAATTAGTATAAAAAAAAGTCGCTCAAATATTAACGTTTTAATAATGTGTAGTTTCTGAAGCACGTAAATCTAAAAAGTATTTGAAGAGCTCCGGGAAAATTTCAACAAAAGCCTTTTACAAAAACCGCCTCCGGCAAGAATGTCACAAAGACTGAATTTTGAATTAATAAAAAACAAACAGAGCAGGGAATAAGGTTACTTTTTCCTCGTAATAAAGCAAACAGAAAATGTTTCGTGGAAAAAGGGATAATCTCGGTAATTAAAAATTCGAATGATAAAACGTCGTTTAATTTAAAAAATAATATTTCCCTTTGAATTTCATAATCATGAATCTTGTTATGATTTACACTTTTATTTTTCATATTGTTTTGAAAGTAATATTAAATTATAAGCCCTTTTCACTGTTTACACAAAACTTGTAAATTTAGAAGATTTTTACTGAACCTTAAAAAAAAAAAAAAAAAACTGTTGCTTATTAAGGTTTGGAAAAATTAGTTATAACTTTCGTTTAACAGATTTTATTATTACTATATCCCCTAAAATGGATAAGCTTATTCAAATTTAAAACAGGGAATTTAACGAGTGTCGCACGTGTGGAATCGAAAAGAATTACATTTGTGTTTTAGGGGGGAAAGCGGCTTCGAAGACACCTGTTAACTGTGACCTTCCTCGGAGGGCTGAGGCACGCGCTCCCTACTAAATAATTCTCTCTTTCAAATAATCATCATAATTAATTTATTTGTTTTTTCAATATTTGAATTTTAATTTAAAAAAGGGTGATTATATTTACAATTATTAAGTTTAAAATTTGGAGCTTTTTTTAAAATTCGCTATCGCAAAAGCTGTATAAAAACCTGTTAAAAGAAAACAACGACTGATTACCTTGAAAAAAATGAGTTGAACCGGCGATTCTCGTGTAGGCTGTCAGGCCCAGAATACGACAAGTCTCGAAGCCAGGAACGTTTATCATTTTAAAGCAACACACCACACACACTTGCAGGAAAAAAAAAAGTATGTAAAACGCTTTCGGGGTAGAGAGAAGAATATTCTCAGCCAGCCCGCGCCATCGAGGCGAGTCGCCCGAGTGAGCCCGAGCGACCAGCGGAAGCCAAAGCTGCCTCCCCAGTCCCCACCTGCTGCTGCTGCTGCCGCTGACTACCCCCACCCTCAACTCTCTCTCTCTCCACCTCGCACGTGTACGATCTTCTTTTGTGTTCGAGCTTGCTCCCCGCACAGATACCAACAATTTTTCAAATATTCTTAATTTTACATTAATCGTTTTTTTTTTTTTTTTTAAGAGCTTTTCAAAAAAACTTGAAAGAAAAAATTACTTTGAAAAAAAAGCTCACAAAAGAGGAAACCATCAAAGTTTTCAAAAGTCTTAATTTTTCGTGAATTGCTCACGTCAATCGAGGTGTTTCAATTCATAACTTATTCAATTTTCTTAAAATTTTTTTTGAAAAATAGTGTACTTCAGCTTTGGAAAAAAAGCTCACGAAAGCTTTAAAGAGATATTCAAAATTCAAGATCACTTTGTGTATATCAAACGACAGCTCAAGAAACGTTTTTCTAAAGTTGCGTCAAATAATTTTTTGATGATCACAGAAATGAGGGGAATAGATATAAATATGGCAAGGTACTTATTTTCAAGATGGAGACGTACCTCTCTGATTCTTTGGAACGTTGTATCTGCGATTTTATAAATAATAAACTTAATTTAGTGCGATAGAGTAAAATTTTCTACTCAAAATGTGAAAAAAAAAAAATTCAAGTTGAGAAGCACTGTTGTGGGGTAGAGCGAAACTAGCTTGAAGCCAATCGCGTGTCGTAACCAAGAGGGTGGAAAATTTTTTGGGCATTAATTATGGAGTGGCCGAGGGCCAATCACCAGTCAAGTGAGCAGCCAGTAGTACGACTCCGGATACGGTCAGACGCTTATATTCTACCTTTTACAATTTTTAACACAGTCTTTACGAACTTTTAGTTTCGAGTTATCGAGCTTTCGATTATATTTTTTATCTTACTATCAAAAATTATTTTTTGAAGTACCAACCGTATTCAATTTATTTAGATCAGTATGCACTTTTTTAATTTCATTAGCTAACATAGAGAATTGACGAGTTTGACTCATAATTGATAATTCACTGTATTTTTAAATTAGTCATATGGAATCACTTAAATATTTTCAATGATATTTTAAACTGAAAATATGATAATTTTCATTTAACCAGTAAAAATGAAATTTTATTTAATTTGACTTCGCCGCCAACGGTTAATATTATTATTTTTTATTTACGTCAGTGAACGTTTGTTTTTTAATTTGTCAACCCTTTTTTATCAATATTTACTTCTGTTTTGAGAATCAATTTTTGTACAATGAGACTTAATATGAAAATTGAATGATGTGTAGTCTGAATTCGAAATATTAACCTTTTTTTTTTTTTTAAACCAAGTTAAACGTTGTTAACACATAAAAACATAGCGATGTTTTTGAATTAAACTTTCAAAACTGTAAAAAATATTTTGTTGATTTAAAAAAATATATATTTATATATAATAAAGTAGTAAAAACCAAAACACACTTTACATTTATTGATTTAGATGTCTATTGGGTAACGTTTATATTTATGCGTAAAATCGTAAAACAAAACAAAACAGCGCGGACTCTACCATGGATTATCACTGTGCTTTTACCTATCGATAATTAAAAAATCAAACTGAATGCTTATCGAGTTATTCTTTTATTTGCAAACTGAATGAAAAAAAAAAAATCTCTCGTAATGATAAATTTAGATCAATCTTCTAAAGTCATTTTGACAAGTTCTCACTTTTGAAAATCAATCAGAAGGCTTAAATTGAAATTGATAGTCAGATAATAAAAAACTTGTCATGTATGCTCTTAAAACATATTTTTTTATTAAAATAGTTAATCGTAAATCTTTTATCATCGTAAAAGACGATGTGCTGCGTTAGGAAAATAAATAAAAAGCAAATTTATTAATTTGTAAGTTTTAAATTAAAAGTTTGAAATGAAACCTTACACGTGAATAGATATTGTTTTGATGCTCCGGAGTAGGTGTATCGGTAAACTTACCTTATTAAAACTTTAATCAAATTGATAAATCTTATTGTAACTTATCACCGCAACTTCATTTGTTGATAATTAAATTTTGAAAAGGAATAAAACGATAAATAAATATAGATATTGTGCGATTTGTGAATTCAGATATTAAATTGGGTGATACAAATCGTACCTGTTGAGCCGAATTTGCGCGGCCGGCCGGGGTTATGAATCATAAAAGCATCCTTTTTATGGATCATAAAGTTTATTCGCTAAGCAAATTTATTTTCACCCTCACACCTGACAGATTTAAAAGGTGTTTTAATAAAAAAAAAAAAAAAAAAAAAAATAGTCGCAAACTAATCGTTTTTGATCTGATTACCCAATCGAATAGATAAAAAAGCTTTTAATCAATTTGTCGGATACGAGACATAACCTTTCTTTCTTCCTTCCTTTTTACGAGTGGGATCGTAAAAAAATCGTAAAAAAAGGTAACAACGAGTATGGCAGAAGCTAAGTTTTTAATTCTTATCTCTCGAGCAAGTTGAAAAATGATTTACAAATATCGATTGGACAGGACAGACTGAGAGATAAAGTTAGTATTGACGTTGATGGATAATAAATAATTAAGCGGCTACGGGGGAGGGGGTAAATCAAATGAAATTAGAGCGTCTATTTAAGAGGATTAATCCCAGTCAGCTCAAATTGTTATTTATTCATGTTTTAAGTTAATATATTACTAATTGAACAATATTTTTATTTAATATAAAACTATTTTAATTTACGTGTACTGAATAAGTATAATTTTATATCAATTTTTACAGAGCATAAAACTAATTTGACGTGAAAAAATTATAAAATAAGTTTTAATCTCAAAATATTCCTGCAACTATACCACCCATGTAAATTTTATTATAAAATATGCATGTAATATACGTTATGGGGGAGGGTAGTTTAATAAAAAAAAAAAAAAAAATGGAACGAACAGGGGGCAGAGTCAGGGGAGCTCGTTCGCGGCGTCTAATTTCGTCCTCGCCCCTCGGCTTCTGATGCCAGTAGCAGCCAGCAGGGCGAGTACGCGCGTGCGCACGAGTTATATAAATTCCCGGCGGGCGGCCCAGCCAGGTCCACCAGGCTACGGCCTACATAACCGTTATGCAGGGATGGAGCCAGGCCGATCTTCTTGTAACTGCACCTGCGTATTGAACTTTACACACTCCCCCTCCCTGCCTGGCTATCTCTTTTTTTTACAATTTTTTCGTCTGGAGATTCGTATCGAATCAGGCGAAATCAAATTTAACGTCCAAGTTAGTCAGAGACAACAGTTTCATTGGGATAGTTTTATATACATACATTTAAAAGAGGAAGACAGTTTAATGGATCAAACTTTGGAATCCTTCAATTTTTTTCAAAAATAAATAATACGTTTAGAAATTTTTTAAATGTTAATTTTCCCTTAATAAGCGCCGGCAGCCTGTTGCTCGGAACAACCTTGGCTGGAGATCTGAAATTGCGCTGCTGCATATTAAAGTCGTGATGTCTCTTATTGCTCTCACGCTAAATTCATTAACTCCTTCATCCCTATTTTTTTTCATAAAGTCATAGCGGAGAACGAAAACAGTAAGAACATCACTGTGCATCCTATGCTTCGTGAGTGTTCCTGATACAAACCAAAATATTAATTAACATAATATTTCAAATAAAATTGGACTTTGTACTACCTAATATGGATTACTTCGACCGTTGCTTCGTCAAAAATTAAAAATTCCCAATCACAAGATCAAAGCTTGAAAAAAAGTATCGATCGATCTCAGTTCGTAAAGGATTGATTTTTCACATTCGACTGCCTCCACGCAGCGTTTTTTTCGGGCGGTGAAAGGAGTTGTTTATTTCGTATCAAGGTCTGCGCTGCTGAAAAATATTTTTTATTTTCAACTGCTCATGGCCATGAAAAAAAAAAAAAAAAAAAAAGTAACTGGAATTAAACTCTTATTCCATGACGGATGCCTGACCATAGTTACACCTCCACTACTTGTTCGTTCAATAATTTCAACACTTTAGACAAATGAATGATACTTAAACAAATTTGGCTTTACTTATTTATTTACTTTTTTCATTGATATTTTACCAAAATTAAGTTACTTCATTCAAAATTTTACTACCTTATTATTTTTGTTACAAGAAATTTTTCATGTTTTAAAGTATCTAAAACCGTATTATAATTAAAATGAACAATCTGGTGTCACATGAAAATATTTAATTTATTATGTTTATACGACATGTTTTTTTTTATAAATAAATTTTTTTTTACTGATGTATACATAAATATTAATACTATCTTTTAAACATTATTATATTTTAAATAGAATTCTTTGTTAATATAAATAACTAAAATTGTTTATAAATATTTATTCAGTTTCGTTGAAAATGTAGGAAACGACTTACCAACGCAGAGAAAGCTTACCTTCTGCTAATCCTCGCTAAATAGACGAGCTTACCATGGATTGATAAAGATTTAGCTGTAACTTAGAAACTTACAATCGGCAAAGAAGAACGCTACAGGAATTTTTTTTTTTTTTTTTTTTTTATTCAATAAATCTCAGTTTTCAGATTAAGTAATTTTTTTAATACATCAAATATACTTTCAATTATTTGATACTTAATTAAATTTAAATTCTTAATAAAAAAATGATTAAAATTTTTTTTTATTTCAAATATATATTTTTTATTTGAATCTATAAAAAAAAAAAAAAAAAAAAAGAACATCATGACAAACATAAAAACGACCGATTCGTTTATTATTTAGTAATACAAAAAAATTATAATAAAATCTAAACTAATAAAAAAAAATGACCATGATAATGGTATGATTAAATGGACTAAAAACGGTAAAAAATGCATTGAAAAAAAAAAAAAAAAAAAAAACTAGTTTAGACGTACAGTGTGAATAAGAAAATAAGGTCATACAAGATGGGAGAATACGAAAAATGCGTCGGTGTCTCGGTAGCGGGAAGAGCTGGTAAGAAAAATATACGTATTTCGCGGTCAGTGCACAACAAAACTACCAAAGTTTTCAGCGTCGTCTATATACACGTTCAAAACTCTACGTCTCGAGCTCTAAAAGAATGAAAACCAAAAAAACGCGTCCATCAATTTAAATTTTGATAAAAAACCTCCAAGTTGAGCAATCACATATTGATAGAGGAATATAATTAAGTACTTATCGCAGCTCTCTTTTGACTTTAGTAGATATAAAAATATAAAATTATTAAATCTTAACTTAAAGCAGTCTACCCCGAATATTGAAAAATAAAAAAAAGTTGAAGTTTTAAACTTAATAATGAAAAATGTTCAATCCGAGGAGTTGAGTCTTCTATTGTGTCGCGCGTGTTTTCGTCTTTTGTAACATGTAGCGCAGCATTTATCCCTAACCACCGGCGACTCGTCGCACATTCCTCGGTAGGCAGGACACATCCAGCCCGGACTAACGCTGTCCTTGCACCCTAAAATCAATAAAATGGTTTTTTAAATATTGTACTTGGGAGCATCAGGGTGATTGTAAAAAAGAGTTTACCGGCTTTGTCGTCGGGACAGGGCTTCTTGCGATGGCACCGCCTGAGTTGCGTCGGCCTTCTCTCGGGATTGCAATCCACCGAGGGCTGATTCGTCTGTCGGTCGAGGCAACTCACATCCCTGTGCTTCTGTCCCCCGCACGTTGCGTTGCACGAGCTCCACTTGCCCGTGGTCCACTTTCCGGCGAAGCAGTCCTCGGAGTCGGCCGGTCGGCTCTCGAGCTTGCAGCCTGGCTCCTCCTCCCCCTGGCTCGAGCAGGAGACCTTCCTGCTCCTCCTGCCCCCCAGGCAGTGGCTCCACTTGGACACCCGCCACTTGGGTTTGCCCTCGCTGTCCTCCTCGTCCACGACGTTGTCGAACTCGAGGATCTCGGGGCCGTTGTAGCCCGCGGCCCCCGTCGCGTTGTAGAAGCCGACGCAGGGGGGCAGCTCCGGGCAGGGCTCGACCTCCTCGGGCCTCGTCTCGGGCTCGCAGTCCTGGTCGGGCAGGGCCAGCTCGGGCTCGTCCTCGCTCCAGCTCGTCGAGACGCACATGACCGAGCGGCTGCGAAGGGCGCCCTCGCCGCAGCTCACCGGGCACCTCTGCCACGGGCCGAGCCACCACCTGGCGGGGCAGGGCTGAGCGTTGCACTCGCGAGTCACCGGCTCGGGCTTGGCGAGTCCGCCGCAGAATTTATCCTCGACGACGCCGCTCTTGCTCTCGTGGCACAGCGGCTGGGATATCTGGGAGCCCCCGCCGCAGGTAACCGTGCACAGGGACCACTCGGACGATACCCAGGAGTACTCCGGGGCCCGATCGGCGTCCTTCTTCGGGACTGTGTACTCGTACCGCAGACCAAAGTTACGGTAGTGACCTCGGTATATCAGCTGTGGGGAACAAACGCGGATTTATCAATTAATTACGACTCTATGTATTATGGGCTCTAAATTGCTTCCTCACGTAAACGACTATGTCTTGTTTGATGGGCCCGGGTATTCGTACTTTCTCCTTGTCGCGATCTCGTTCGTAAAGGGCCGGCGTACCGGCGACTTGGTACTCCCCGGCCAAGGTTATCTGCCTGTTCGATTGTTTAAGTTGATAATTAATGGAAAAAAGTAATAAGGAATATATAGACGTACCTTTTACCGTTCAAGAAGTACTCGTCGAGATTGGGCCTACCAATGCCGATGTAGTTCTTGCTGTTGCCAACCTCCTCGATCTTGATGTTCCTGGAGCCCTCGGGTATGACGACGACCTCTCTGTAGCCTGGACCCTCGTTTTTGTCGTACGATCCTCTTATGGTGACGCACTGGGTACCGTCCCCGTGGCATATGCCGCACTGGTCCTCCGTCGCGTCGGAGTCCACCGTCCAGTCGCAGCCGACTTTCTGATTATTATTTTATTGAAATTTGTTCAAGAATTAAAAAGAAGATTTAAAAAGATTGAATTTTACCCTGCATATACCAGCGATGCACATGTCTCTGGTGCCGACGTTGCAAGGTGTTCCATCGAGCGCAGCCTCGCCCCACGGCACTATTACGCTTTCCTCCGTGTCCGTGCAGTACAGTTCGCAAGGCTCGGCTGAAAATGATTGAACAAGCAATAATGAAAGGAGCCAGTTTTTTAAAAAAAGGCCATACTCACTTTGGTCAAAGTACGGAAGCCAGGTGTAGTTCTTGCCCTTGTACTCCTTGGCGTTGTACTCGGTGCACTGGGCGCTCCTGAAGCTCGGCTCGTTCTCGGGACACGGCTGGGTGTTGCAGATCTTGTACCTTCGTCTCTTACCGATGCAGAACTTGCCGCCGTAAGCCGGCTCCGGGTGGTCGCACTTCCGCTCGACGATGGACACGCCCGCGCCGCAGCTCCTCGAGCACTCGCTCCAGGCGCCCCACTCGCCCCAGCCCCCGTCAATCTGCTTCGGTCGGTCCACCATCGGCACGCACTTCTGGTTCTGACACCACTGAGAAGAAACATTTATTATTAAAGCGATCCCCAAATAAGCACTAAGAAAGACGCTTAGAATAATAATAAACCCAATTGTTGAAAGTTTAAGAGTTTACTAAATTTAAATTAAATAAAGCACCCTCGGGCACTTTGCGAAGTAGGAGCAGGAGTGGGAAGGGGTGAAAATTTGTTTATAGTTCGTCTTTCAAAACTTGGGAGGTAATGAGCTTAGTGAATAATTTAGTAAACGAACCATGTGCTTTCCGCAATGAGTCCCCGGTGCTGCAGGATGTAACATAGTCGTGCAAACTCCATCGACGACGCACCACAGTTTCGAGCAAATCTAGCTCAACCGCAATTATTATTATTATTATTATTAACAGCTTTTATACTGTTTTTTTAAATTAATCTTACCTCCTCCATCGGAGAACAGACCGAGGCCTCCCTCACCGCGAACTGGAGTCGGCACTGGTGCTCGGCGTTGTACATCGCACCAGGGGGCAAGTCCGGGTAGGTAAGTTCGTTGTCGGCTGGCTCGTCCTCCAGGCACTCGCCCTTACCCTGACTTCATTTCAAAAACTTCAATTAAACTAACAGGATTTAATCGTACGAGCAAAGGACATAATATATAAGTAATGAAAAAAAAAAAAAAGATTGTAAGCGATGCAGCAGATGCTTCCAGGTATGTACCAAACAAAAGCGCTCCGACGTACTCTAAGAAATTGGTGATGTCCCTTCTGGAACACCTGGACCAGGCCACTCCGACGGTGTCGGCCTCGAAGGTCGGGGTCATTACGTGCAACTTGTCCCCGTCCCTCTTGTTGCAACCAATCTTCTCCGTGTCGTGGTACATCCCGAAACTAAAAATTAAGTTTTTTAAAAACTCCTCTGCAGAGATTAACATTGGCTCATTATTACTTGTGTCCGAGCTCGTGGGTTATCGTGTGGGCCAGGGTTATCCCGTTGTCCTCGTTGACGCTGCAGCTTCGGTCGGGCTGGCACATGCCCGCGACGTGGGCCACCCCCAGGGTGCTGCAGGGGGTGTTGGCCCTCGAGCATATGTCCTCCCTGGTAACGAGTATCGCCACGTCGTGGTGGTTCGGGTGACTGTCGTCCGGTGGGTTAAGCTTCTGCTGCCACTTGCAGAAGTTGTACAGCGTCTTGTCCGCGTTAACCGTCACGTTGAATCCCTGCTGCTCTCACAATAATACTCATTCATTTTTAACCTTTTTTTTTTTATTTGAATTTAAAACTCACGTCCGGTTCTTCCTCCTCCATGAGTATGATCCTGACCACCACGACGTTTATGAAGTTACCAATGGTAGGATCGAGGTACAGGGCCGAAACCATGTTCATAATGGTGAGCAGGTAGGTCTCAACGTCCCCGTCCTGGTGAAAGGCCATCATCGTCGGGTCGGCCACCACCAGGGCTTCGACGTGTCGAGGTCGACTCACCGACCTCTTGGACCTGTAGTACTGCTGCTGTCGTCTTCGACCCCGACCCTGAACTTGGACGAGCCCCGGCTGAGTCTGCCACTCGAGTAGCGTCTCGGTCAGGCGTCTCGGCTCTGTTTAACAAACAAAGGGATTTTATAATCAGCAGGGCTCTTTTTTTGATATTATTTTGAATCAACAAATTAATTCAATGATTTTGTTTATTGACGGTGTATTGACCATTTATCACAATTAAGTTACACTGTCCAGAGTATATAATATCAATAAATAATTAAATGATTTAAAAATAATATAGCATAACTAGTATAAACTAGTAGGTTGGCCTAATTGTAATTAATGCAAAGTAACGACGCGCACGGTGAAATCATAAATAGTACGATAATCGGTAATTACATAATACAGAAGATCCTTAAGCCGGTGTGGTTTAGCCATAAAAGCTGTCGATAACGAAGGACCGAGCTGATGTTTAAAACAACATTTACACTTTTTGTTTTTTTTTCTTTTCCACCTTCTTCATCTTCTTCTCCTCGAATCACCAGACGACCAAGTGAAATTGCTCCGGTAATTTATGCAGATTGGCCGATAGCAAAGCCGATAATTAATATTTCATTCGGTGGCTTGATGAACCGCTTCTCGCAAATGCAAGGATAATTGTATGTTAAGTCGGATCCCGACTAATTTATTTCCAATCCCGCACCTTCGCTTCGTGTTTATCCTCCTACTTAGCTCAATTCGCTAGGTTTATCGGCCCGGAAAAAACATATTGAACTCAAACTCTAAACTTTTTTGTTAAAAACGTGTACGACGCTATCGACCTTATTCGACTTCCTATGTCTCGCGCCTTCATTTTTTGAGGATATTTTTCGCTGTTACATCCAACAACTTTGTTAAGTACGTTTTTAACAGGTTTGTCAATTTATTATTTATTATTATTCATTCAATTGTAAATGAGCTTCTTATAATAAGAAAATAAGTACGATGGTCCTAGCCTATTAAATGGTTATTTAAAAAAAAGAGTGACCTCGGGTGCCGCAGTTTCTCTCGTTAATGAGCTTCTTCTTCTTCTTCTTGCTCTTCTTCCTTCTCGATTTAGGCTTCTGTTGAGTTTGATCCTCCGGCGCCCTTCTCCGGAACAACAGGTGCGCCCTTCCAGGGTTGTCCTGGCGCTCGTCCTCGTGCAGGGGCTCGATCCAGGCCTCGCCGTGATCTCCCACAATCATGCCAGCCTGTAATTAAACATTGTTTAATAGTTGAGGCACGCGTGCGGTAGCTAAAAGCCGAATGAAAAGAGGTAATTGATTTCGCAGCTCGGTGCGATGGGATTTAAGCGCGGTAGGTAGGAAAACTGAAAACTGTCTTCTTCTTCTTCTTCTTCTTCGTGACTAACGAGCTTTTATACCGCGCGCGGCTCTGTCCTTTGCATTTGGAATCCAGCCCATCAACTCTTCGATATTACCTTATCTACCTGACTTTTCTCAACTCGCACAAACTACCTTATCGGAAAGGATTTTATTTATTTTTAAATTCAAATTAATAATACATAGAGGCTTTTTTGTAAGTAGAACCAGGAGAAGAAGAAATTTTAATTTAGCCCTCGCGTCACACTTTTCGCTCGTCCTTTTGTTTTAGAGAGTTTTTATACCAGCTGTGGAAGGTACAACACCACCAACGACCAAGGATTTATCTAGCCCGAGGACTTCCAACAAAATTTTTAATTAAACTTGAACCTACGGATGGATATAATGTATCCAGCAGGCTTGTTTTTTCAACTCGTCGTCTGCGAATTTATTCAAAAGAATTACTTCCTTCTTTCTCTCTTTTCCTTTCTTATCTTCTTCACGCCAATGTTTACCATGGAATTACCCCTAATTTTTCAATTTTTTTTAAGTTATCCTGATTCAAAAGAGATCCTTAAAAGCTGTCATTATAAATTTATGCTAAAGCAGTTGTTGCGAAAGATAGAAAAAAAGTAATTGAAAATTTTACTTTGATGAAAAAGAGTTTTCCGTCAATTCTCGGTCTAATGGGCGGACGATATAACACAAAGCCAGCTTTGTCAGGGGCTAATGTAACGACTCTTACACACCAAGATTTTATGCAGGACGATTTAAATTCTTTTGAGTCCTTTGAGCCGGACGGTTTAAATGAATGAAATGCGATATTTCGACCTGGTATTTTGCTCAAAGTTTACTTTGACCTGCATCTTTTTTCGGCGATTCAGAACCGAAAAAGTTACGAGAATGGAACAATGAATATTCCGGGTGAAAATTTTTGTTTTTTAACCCATATTCTGTGGGCCGTACGTTAAAATAGAAAAAAAAATTGAAACTTTATTTGCAAATTGTTGAACAAAAATCTGTTTCCCAAAATACATAAATGATAAAAGTAGGTGTGTCCAGCCATAGATATTGAACCTCCCAAAGCTAATCCCAAGGCCCCTTCTTGATATCTTTGTCAACAAGGCTCGTAAGTTTGATCCATAAGATCAATCTGGACAATTATTGTGGGGCGTTTTTTTTATCAAATTCAGTAGGTATAAAGAATAATTATTCTTTATTAAGAGTTTTTAATCAATTTAAGGATAAACAGTCACTGTAATATTGCTCCAAAAAAGCTTATTAAAAAATCTCAGCATACGGTTTAATAAGACGTTTATTGACACTGTAACGTAGGTACAAGCAAACCCGCATCTGCATTCTTCACCTCTGAGCCCTGAGGCTGGAGCAAGATTTTATTCTTCGCCCTCCTATACTTAATCAAATTAAATCAAAGTTACATTTAATTGGTTTTTAATATCAAATTAAGCATTAGTTCGACTGGACAAAAGACAAAGTGGTGGGCTATCGATCTGCACAATTTGATTTCCGCTTTGGACACCTTTGAATTCAAAACCATCTCTTTAAATTTAAATTTAAATTTAATGTCGCGCTCCGAAAAGAAAGAGATAAGAGAGATTGTGTAATTAAAAGCGACCCTTTTTTAACTGGATAATTTTTTGACGACGCGAAACTACTTAACTTTCAAAAGAAAAGTTAAATAAAAGCCAAGGGGTCTTCTTTGAGGGGGGACAGGGACGTTAAAATGATGATGAAATTTAAAAAAACTTTCGGACAGATCGAGAATTGTGATAAATGCTTCCTGTGCGATCCCGATTATTTATAAAACTTCGGCTAACATAAAAAAAGACTAAGAGTTTAAGGGCCAAAGGACATAGCTGAAGGGCTGATCCCTCGACTTGACTTTGTGCTCGGACTCGCATGGGAAATATGGCTGCGGTTTAGTAAGCTGTAGTAAGCTCTATTAAGCAATAGTCTATTTGACTCGGAGCTGCATTAACTTCTGTACCGAGGATCTTTGACTCCTGCTGCTGATGCCGGATGAATGCACCCGGCATCCGAGCTTTACTGCGATAACTATCTTCAACTTCTCACGGAACTTTTAATCTCGTTTCTATTATTACGATTGCCTTTGAGCGAAGAATAACCTTGGACTTGAATTTTACTTTTGGCCAGTAAAATACTTAAATTTTCGTACAATAGATTTGTACTAACTATATTGATTTTTGGACATAGAGATGGAAAGCTCCGGTATTTGAAACATCTGATGAAATGTCCGGAGGATCTTATTGATCTTATTGATTTTATTGAAAACATGTAAGGCGACGAAGTAATTGAACGACCATGAAATACTATTGGTTCCTGCAATGTTCGATAAAATCCATTAGTTGAAAAAAATAGGTCAAAATATGATAAAACTCGGAATATCGAGTGTTGATTATAAAAATGAAAAATGAATGAGGCACGGAAGCAAATACGCAGAAAAAAAAGGAGATAGTGTTTACTGCGGCATAAACTCGGTGATTGGTTAGGCTGGAGGTACAGAATCGATACGGTTTGCGGCTAGCGGTTCTCTCTGGTCCTCTCTGGTCCAAAAAGGGGCTCGATGCAATTAAGCCCGGAAAATTTAGCAATTACACGGCCTCTCGCACCACCGTCCAACGCTTGTGTTGTTAACGCTCACCCTAATCGCTACTCTTTCCCGATCGTCAAAGCCTGTTACCCCAAAGACACGCTTCGCTTCATTTTAAACTTCTTTTTTCACTATTGTGCTTTTTACATTCACAATTCAATAAAAGCTTGAGCGGCTATTTGAGGCTCAATCACCAATGATCAATTTTTGGACCCACATTAATGGAAGCTCTGCTAGCCAGACAAATTTAATCATTTGCACCGGACGCGACGCGGCAATTTAAACTTCATCTTCGGCTTGTTTACAACTCTTGCTTGGAACATTTTAAGTTAAGGGACGATGAATATTGATTTATTGAAACTGCTTAAATTTATACGACCAAGTGAAGTCCGCTTTAAATTGCTCCGAGGGTAAAAAAAGGCTTAATTTCCCTAATAACCTGTACAGCGAGCTGGAGAACTTTTCTTCGTCAAAATGAAGCGACATTCAAATTTTGATAATTAAAGCGTGAATATTAAAAAAAAACAAGCTTGTTGCAACAAGCAATAAACGGTAAAAACTCACCACTCCAGGCGAGCAGGCCGACAGCACGACCCTGGATTCCGGCTGGTCCCGTATCTTTCCCCTGTAGTGGCAGTTGGTCGAGTGATTTTGGGGCAGTCGTCGTTCCCTCAGATCGCGCTTGTGCCTCTCCAGCAGCAAGCCTTTGAGGAAGAACTCCGGGGCCGGTTCTAGCTCCAGGTGATACTCCCGACCTTCCACCGAGACTCTGTAGTGCACCTGCGAATAATCGTCCTCCCCGTGGTAGTGCGTCACCTCGTGGGACAGGTGCGAGCCCGAGGGGCTTACCTTGCGAGGATATACTACCTCGTGGGCCTTTATGTGCTCGCCCAGGGTGTACAGACCTGTAATAATAATGAATAAATAATGCTAGATCATCTATTTGAATTGGTGACAGGGGCTGGGATTTTAAGTAATTGGGATGGCTGGGATACGAGCGTT
Organism: Encarsia formosa; assembly: GCA_038277355.1. Taxonomy (NCBI): domain Eukaryota; kingdom Metazoa; phylum Arthropoda; class Insecta; order Hymenoptera; family Aphelinidae; genus Encarsia; species Encarsia formosa. The sequence goes on from CM076187.1 coordinate 78,380,220, forward strand.
ATTACGGGCCAATTAGGAGGGACGCTTCGGGCATGCTGCCATCCTCGGTGCCATCCCTAATTATCTCTGCCTTCTGCCCTTCTCGTACATCGATCCGCAGCTTACTCTAAACTCTAAATCGTCTACTATCAAACTTCCCCATTTTTTTTTTTTCCTAGCGTACTCTACAAGAGCCTATTTCTCGGATTCTTGGTCCCGCTGTTGTTGTTGACCGAGATCCGAGATTTGAAACAAACGGTAGCTGTTCTTAAAGCCGGGTGTCAAGGCTCGCCGCAGCAGCTTAGGAATGAAATGAAATATTTGGTGGTGCGGGTACAAGTAATAACTAAATCTTGCCGCTTCGGTCTCAGCGTCCACTAGGATTTGAACGTATTTCCAAGTAGACTCCCGGGACGCGCGGCAGCCTTATTAAAATGAACACTGTCCCACTTACCATCCTCCAAACTTTATCACTGTCCAACTCCTAAATTTATATTTACATCGACTAGCTGCATATCTCAGATTTATACTATTATATTATCTGCTTTTTAAGTTTTCATATCAATACAGTTACCAATATTTATGATAACATTTTTTATTTTAAACGACTGTTTTTTTACCAAGAATAATCTTTTTTAGACATAATAACTAAGTTTTAAAAACAATTCAGAGTTAACCTACATTTATATAATAATTATTTAGATCAAGATCCTTTTATAGAGTTACAATGTGTAGTCCATTGATGTTACGGTGTTTATTAAATAGATTGATTCAATCACTTGATTTTCCGAGTGTACGTTGAAAATTTATTACCATTGATAAAAAAAAGGGGCTATCTTTGTCGAGACAAATCTGCGCATGGAGAAAAAAAAAAAAAAAAAAACAAGGGAAAAAACATTTCTCCGTCATGTGGACACACTTCCGGTCAGTGAAATTCGTCAAAATAAATCACTCGCCGCGGAGTGCCGTTAGTGAAACAACATTGCACAGCTCGAGAACTCTACCTACCCAGCTACCTACCTACCTACCTACCGAATACCAAAACAACAACAACAAAAAAAAAAAAAAGCTGGCTCCGGGCAACTTTTCAACCACCGAAATTTCCATTCTGCACCATAACACTCGGAACGTTGGAAAAAAAAAAAAAAAAAAACTACTCAAATTTTCAACACTTCAAAAGCGCGCAATCGTTCCGCAACACGAGAGAGAAAAAAAAAGGTTATTGAATGAGACTCGTTGATTAATGGTCGTCGTAAATTTTTTATCCGACCGGTAACATAAAACAGATAGGAGGCTTTGTGTTTTAGTCAAAAGTTGGGGTCTAAACTCATCATCGATAAATAAAAAAAAAAAAAAAATTATTTGTTTATAAATTGTAAGCAAGTGATTTGGTTAAGATTTAGTAGGTGACGGCGCGTGAAACAGCACAAATACGTAATCAAAGGATCAGCTGACTCATTCACACCGGCATGCTAATCGATTTCAGACGGGCGTTTTTTTTTCTTCACTCGTTCACTCGCGTGTTTATTTATGTCTCGAGTAAGTATTATTACCACCTAATTGATTTTTTTCTTTTTTTTACCGAAGATTCTTCAAACAAAGTTTGAAAAAAAACTATGTTTCTTACAGGTTGATGTTATGACTCGGAATATTCGGAGCTCACATTAGTTGAAGAAAACAATATATTAAAAGAAAAAAAAATGAAATTTTTGAGGTTAGGTAAGATTTGAGCAACCAGTCAGCATGTTCCTGAAGCCTGTTTAAAAAAAAAATTAAGTGATAATATTAGACTCTATTTTTATGTCAACTGAGCATTAAAAATATCTACGCTGACTCTGCCGATAAGCAAGGCTTCTATCTTACCGACAGTTTGATCGAAAATTTAAAATAAACTTATAAAAAAAGTAACGATTAGATTGGAGATTATTCATTTGTGGATTTGATTATTGAAGGGGGGAATTGAAATGTACGACTTTGCAGAGCTGTCTCGTTCGATAATAAAGTTCTTTGTTTATTCATTATGCAAATTCAGTTGGCTCGCGGTAAATAGAGATAGACCAAGACCGAGGATTACAAATTACAGCTTTTAAATCAAATTATCAATTATTTATTTATTTATAACCGTCCCGGATTATTGTATTTTATCTTGTTCCCAGAAAAATCGCAAAAAGTCCATTGCAATTTTAATTAACGATGTTTATCTTGCAGGTGTACTTAATATATTATCTCACTTTGTACGGATTAAATTGATGCCCTCGCCAATGTATTATTCTTTTGACTACAAAGTAACCGAAGCTCACTCTTGATGTTACTAAATCTCTTTTACTTATAAATGACCGTAAGAATTTAAATTTTATCATAGATTTAGTAACTTTTATAAAAATCAAAAAATCCAGTGTCATAATATCGTTGTTTTGTTGATTATTGTGGATTATTTTTCGATACTTTAAAGAAATAACTGTAATTCTCAAATAGTTAAAACGAATAAGGAGTTTAAAAAAAAAAAAAAGGTATTAGCTCACGGTCAGCTTATCAAACGGGGCCTTCGACGGGTTAAATATAAGTATAATGCACTAACTACAGCCGGAGGGTATTTAAAGCGCCGCGCCGAGGAGTTATTGGCGCCATGGCGCCAGATCTCAGGAATGCCTCGCGCCTTATTATTTTGAGCCGAAGCTTGAACTAACTTTAAATAAGTAAGTATTCACCTGTTTCGAGTATAAATCGAAGGAAACCGCCGAGGATAAAGAGAATCGCCACTATAAAATATAAACCCTTATTATTAAATAATAATATATATCGAAGCTTCGATGGGGGTATGCTGCACTCGTCAAACGACGCCCGAGCGAGCGCTGACGTGTAAATAACAACGACGTGGAATCGTGTGGCATACCCGGATGCAATATTGTCCTCCTTCCTCATACATATTTATGCGACAAGCTCCATTTCGATCTTTTTTTTTTTTTTTTTTTAACGCGAACAACAAAAATGAACTTTCCGAACAAGCTTTCGAAAATTTTAATAAACCTCGCGCAATGTCAGCCAAGGTTTATTTATATTTTTAATAGTTAGTCTAATTGAAGATAAATTTTCTATATTAACATAAATTCAAGTGCATTCAAGATTTTTAACTGATCCCAAAGTTTGTTAAAAAATTAAAATTAAGTAATTCTTATAACGAGCCCAGACGAAGAAAACAAAAGGAATTGTGGATGTGGTTACTGTAATTACAGAATAAAAACCAAGCCGAGGTAGAGGAAATAAATAAAAGAAAAAAGCAGCGTAAAATAATTTTGACGGTTTAAATTCCCCTCTACTGATTGTTATTTTAACAAATACAAGATCAATCGTACCGGCTTCATTTTTTTTCAATTGTACGGATTTTATTTTAAATAAAGTCCTTAATTGGATTATTATTCGAATAAAACTTGACTACGGTTGAATTTTATTGACTTTTTTTTTTCAAAATTTGATCCAAAAAAAAGTCCACTTTGATAATGGTGTAATAAGCATTTAGAGTCTCCAGGCTTAATTAGTCAGCAATAGTTAAGATTGCTCGACTTAGCACGACTTTACGCGGCTAATCGAGATTTCACACGCCGGATCTTTTCAGCCCAGCTAGGCTATTACCAAAAGTTTGACTTTACATAATTGTAACTCAAAGAGACGACCAAGTTAAATAAAACTTAAAGAATGATAATTTAAAAAAAAGCCTGGAAAACCTTTTATTTGAATAGAGCGAAGAAAAACCTTGGACCAAAATCAGCCACGAATAGAAAAAAAAAAGGTTTAAATGAGCTTTAATATCAATCCGTTGATAGAGATAAGTATACTAAAAAAATGAAATGTCCTCAAACGCAGAAGATTGAATAAGGAGAAAGGTTAAATGAAAATAGATTAACATCTGCGTTTTTAAATTAAGAAAAAAATAAATCAAAAGATATATTGAAAAGGTGGGTGGTAGCAGCGGAAAGGAACAAATGATAGATCATAATTAAACAAGAAAGCTTTGGCAGTTCCAAAAACGTAGACGCGACGTGATTTACAAAACGATTACTCGGATTTCGGGGATTTATTGAGCGAGTTTACCCCTCCCCCAACAAAATTTACAGAACCAATAGGACTCGACTCGTTTAATCTAATTTAATTCTCTCTCTCTCTCTCCCTATCTTTTATAGCTTGCTTTGTGTTTTCGATTTTAAGTCCAAAAGCAATGCACGTTTTTTATATTCAAGTGTCACTTGTCCACCGAAGCACGTGGCTTCTTTACTAACTTTTTTTTTTTTTTTTTTTTTTTTAATCAAATTTCTTATTAACCTTTTGATTACTCAAGCATATATAGTTTTTAATAATTATAAATTTTTACACTTAATCGTAACTGATTTAACGAAGTTCAATTAAAACAAGACATTACGAATTTAATAACTCCAAATAAAACCGAGAAGAAGAAAAAAAAAACGGTTGACTCATAATCGTAAAAAACTGATGTTTTTTTGCTGCTCCCCAGCCAATGAGTTAATTAAACAAGTTTACACAGATCGGTAAAGAGGAGTCCATTAAGTATCTGCGTTGTAAAAGTTTAAATAACATTAACCTCGAGGTGCCACTTTGGTGGATGAAGCCTCAACTAGGCTGGATACACACAGTAGGTAAGCTATCGAAATAGTAATATCGTTTATATACATTTTCACTGGTTGCTTGTCGACCTTCCTCGAATCATCTGGAACAAAAAAGCGTTTAATTTGGATTAGTTTTTGATAACCTTTGAGTCTTTGAGATATAAAAACATGTCACCAACAATAACCAGATTAAAACTAAAAAGTAACTTTGTTAGTAGGTTGCGGGGGAGGGATTATTTGTTGTTTCTGTAATTGATCACGTGCGGCGATACGCTCGCGTGATCTGCGTCTTCAAAATAAAGTCTTCTCGTCTTGAGGAAGGAAATAATCAATTTCCCTAGCCCTTTTATCGCGGTTTATCCTGTTTAATGCTTATTGCTTCTTTTTTTTTTCCTTCTTTCGCTAAATATAATTTTCATTAATTTCTCTTTTTAACCAAGCTGTCCTCTGGTCGTTAATATTTATTCAAAAAAAGGTTAACAGTTGACTTGTGAAAAATTCATTTGATTTACGTAAATACAGCGTGGATTGAAATAAGTTTAAAAGTTGGGTGGTTTTATGTAGGGAAGTAGAGATTATTAGTCTTGTGCGTCACGTGCGACTGCTGGGGGTTAGGCCTAACAATTAACGGACTGAATGGACGCTTAATTTTGGTCCTACGATTGAGCCACCCATTTAATATATTCATACTGAGACTCGTTAGCTCCTTGTTGTTGTTGTAACACCCGCAAACAACCCATTTTTTCTTTCTACCTCTCTCACTCTCTTGCAGTTTTTTTTTTTTTTTGTCAAATCAGTCTCGCTTGTTCTGGAAGTGGCTGGCTGCACGTTTTTTAAATCTCCTGTTTCAAAATTCAGAGTTGTGACATCCATAAGCCAGCGTCGAGCCTAAATATTTTAAAAGCTGCTACATTGCCAAATGATAAAGATAATCAGGATTTCGGAGATTTGCTCGAAATAATAATAATCTAATTTTAGTTGTATAGCTATAGGCAATGAAATTGATAATTTGATAACACTACAGGTCGATTTAATAATGGCGGGCGTAGGCGTACTAAATAAACAATTGCATTAACTGAAGAAAACCAGGAGCAGCGATGGTTTATTTGGAGGTAGGCTTAACCGCTTAAATGTTGTAAAATAGGCTTATAATACGCGCGCGCGAGACCCGAGACGAGTCATTGTTCCGTAGTCATGGTAGGGGGGAGGGGGGAGAAGTTATTTATGCTGGTGTGGCGCTGCCTTCAACCTACTCGAAATTAATCGTAACGAGAGCCGAGGCGCCAGGCGCTCCCTGATATGTCATTCGCGATTCTCTCTCTCTCTTGCTCAGCTGATGCTATCGAACGGACCAAGATCTTTCTCCCCGATTTATTCTGTTCTTCCTTTATTAATAAGGGACCAGACTCCTTTAATTTTTTTTTTTTATCAAAACATAACTCATTATTTTAAACTGTTTACAGCTCGCAATGAAATTGAACTTTGATAATGATGAACTTACCGGTAGAATAAATCCATGAGTGGGTTGTTTTTGATTGAATCGGCGACGACGACGACGGTGGAAGGAGCGATACAGCCGAGATGCTGTGGCGCGAGTCATTCGTTTGTTGAATAAACTAAACTTTCGAGAATAACGTTTGGCTGCTCAGTGCTCACACTATGATGGCCGTCACAACACTGAGAGAGCCGCGCACGATCCTCCTTCTCCTCGTCTCGTCTCGTCTCGTCTCGCGGCTGCCGACCGATTGGCGCGACTCGCCGCCGCCGATCTTACCAGCCGTCGCGACTTTATCTTGCTTCTTGCTTCTTCTTCTGCTTATGTGACCTACAGACTGCTGCACCGCCCCTCGACTGGCCTTTTTTTTTTTTCCTCTTTTAATTGGTACCGTCTAATTTGCCCAGCTTTCATATGCGTCAATATTCAAAGTCTATAAAGCACTTTATTCATTCGTTGACCCGTACAAAAAGAAACACCTGAGACGGAGAATCCGTGAAAAAAGTACCATTACGTGATTTTCCGGGGAAAAAATAACAAAACAACAAATTTTACGCGATTAATGTAACGGTGCCATTTTTTCCAAACTTGCTGCGGGTCGGAAAACAACATTCCCCGAGGAAAGTGTAACCAGTGTGTTTTTATCCGGGAAAAAAATTACATTCACTCAAGACGGAAACTTATCCCGAGGAAAAAGTAATCTGCACAACTTATTTCGGGTAAAGTGTAACGTTGAGATAATTAACGATTAAAGAATTCTTTTTTCATGTAAAAAGTAACAAGACCTATGTCAACTTGTTTGAAGCAGGCCAGGGAGCTTTTTCCGAGGAAATCGTAACGTTGAGAACTTTTTTCCGAGTAAAGTGTGAGGTTGAGAAAATCATCGAATATAAAGATATTTTTCGAAGGAAAACTTACAATATCCATGCCATATTACTTAAACCAGAGAAATGAGATTTTTCCGAGGAAATCGTAACGTTAGGACTTTTTTCCGAGTAAAGTGTAACGTTAAGGAAATCATCGAATGTATAAATATTTTTTAAATAAAAATTTACAATATAAATGCTAACTTGTTTAAAGCAGGCCAAGGAGTTTTTCCCGAGGAAATCGTAACGTTCGGACTTTTTTCTGAGTGAAATGTAACGTTAAGATGATTAACGATAAAAATACTGTATTTTATGAAGAAAAAAATTTCAGTACTTATATACAAGATAGAATTGATCTTGTTGCTGGTTTGATAGAGTAGTCCGAGATGGTTGTTACAATCTACCCGGGAAAAGATGCTTACGTTATGTTTTCCATCGAAAAAAGGTCCAGTAACTTTTTTTTCACTAGTTTTCTTGAATAATGTTACTGATTTCAAGGATAAAGTAGTTTAAGGGAGTGAAGTTACATTTTACCTGAAAAAATTTAACTCGTTACTTTTTCTTTGGGAAAAAGCACCCTATTCTATTGGTTGTAAGTTTACACAAAACTTTCAATTTTTTACCTGGAAAAATACTGTCTCAATCGTTGGACGACTCGACGTTATGCTTTACCTGGAAAAAAGTTCTAAATTTACGATTACCTCGGGAAAACCTCCCTGGCCTGCTTTAAACAAGTTAGCATTGATATTGTAGATTCTCACATGGAAAAATATTATTAATAATATTAATCGTTAATCACCTAAACGTTACATTTCACCCGGAAAAAAGTCCCAACGTTACAATTTCCTCGGGAAAATCTCCCTTCTATGATTTGAGTAAGGTAGCATGGATATTGTAAATTTTCCTTTAAAAAATATTTTTATAATCAATAATTTCCGCAACGTTACACTTTACTCGGAAAAAGTTCTCAACGTTACGATTTCCTCGGGAAAATCTCCTTTCTCGGGTTTGAGTAGGTTGGTATGGATATTGCAAATTTTCCTTTAAAAAATATCTTTATATTCGATGATTTCCTCAAAGTTACATTTTACTCGGAAAAAGTTCCCAACGTTACGATTTCCTCGGTAAAAGCTCCCTTAGTAAGTTGGCAATGGTCTTGTTAATTTTTACCTGGAAAAACAATACCTTAATCGTCAATTACCTCAACGTTACACTTTACCCAGAAAAAGTGCACCCGTTACTTTACTCTCGGAAATTTTCCCTTTTTATTGATCGTTATTGTTATCACGGAAAAAATATGCTAATTACTCTTTTCTCGGAAAAATGTGGCTCATATATTTGCCGATTATTTTATTGTTACAGTTATCTCGGAAAATTGTTAGCTTGTTACAGTTTTCTTGTAAAAAAAAACTTGTTACGTTTTTCTTGAAAAACTGGTACTGTTACTGTTTTACCGGATTTTTCGTTCGGGCCAACGCATTATTCTAGCCTGCTGCTTAAATTTTTAAAATGTCCTTTGCTACCATACCGATATGTTGTAGTTAAATAAATTATCGACACACTAAAATGACTAACTTTTCTGCTTATTAAAGTGGCAAGGAGTCATTTTATTCGTGGTAATAGTGTATTGAAATTTTTTTTTTACTATTACATATCGGTATGGTAGCAAAGGTCATTTTAACATTTTTTACAGCAAAATAACGAATAAGCTGGTTTAGAGACATTTTAATCGTTAAAAGTACCTATCAATTGTAACAGTGTTATTCGTGGAAGATTTAGAGCTAAGCTGTTTTTCTTCGCTGGGAGTATAGATATTATTATTGTGCAAGTGCAATAATCAAAATAAGCTTAAACTTATAATAGGGTTGGCAACTTTTTGAAATTTATAATATTTTTTTGCTTATTTAGTTAAAATATCGAAAAATAATCGACACGTATTTTTTCCTTTTTAAAAAAAACTAAAATTTAAAGAACTACAAGTGTTTAAATTTTTTTAAATATCAATATATATAGATATACTTTTAATGGAATTTCGGGTTAATGACGTCAACATCCCGTAGTTTTAAAAACTTTTCTTAATTTTCTTCTTGCTCAATTTTGATAAAAAAATTCTAAAAAAAATGTTAAAATTCATTAAAAATCGAGTACTTAAAAAAAAATATTTTTTGCCAACCCTATTAGCATACGAGACTCTTATTTGCAACGTGATAAAAAAGCACATTGAATGTACTTGTTATATGAAGTAAATAAATTGAAAGCTCAGGCACGAGCAAGAGTAAGTTTAGAGTTATGAATAGAGGCCCTGTGCCCTCATCGATTAACGACAAGAGTTACAATATAATCAACAACTTGTAGTTGGAGGCCCGACATGAGCTGTCACTCGCATGCGCACACTGTACCAACTCATTTCAAATTTAAATGCTACTGCTGTATGCCTCCATCAACATTTTTTAATTTATTCAATAAATTACTCAATAAGTTTGTCTTAAAAAAATATAATCTCGATTTTAAGTGTATCAATATAAATAGGAAGCATAGACTCGGTCTACTTACCTTCGATCAAAACTTTATGCGATTTTTTATGCGACACTTACGCGAGACTTTATGCCTCGTAAACTCCGCGTAAGAATCAGTTCATCTTTTTTTCTCTCTATCGATTACTTTTAATTTTACTGTCTAAGAAGTATTTTTGAAAAAACGCCATTATATACATAAAATACCTTTTTTTTTCATTTGAGCTCATAAAAAAGTTCATTAATAATATTTTCCATACCAGTATAAAACAAGGTTTACAGAGAGAGTTCGAACGTCAAATTGGTCCGAGCATGCAAGCTACAGCCTGGACAATAAAACTTTGGAAGCTATATTATATCTCGCAGTCTCGCAGTTTGTGGAAAAGTTCAACTACTCTACGAACACGTCTCACTTGGCCTTAGCCGCGGTACAACTTTTTAATTGGACCCAGCTTTTTTTTTTTTCATTTCCCCCCTTCACCTTTTGTCACTACTCATTGATTTAGCACTTATTTGTTTATTCTCTTTCACACCAATTTTATTGAACACATTTTAAAATTCATTATCCACGGTTTAATAATTTATACATTTTTTTCTGTAAACAAGCTTTGACTCGCCAAAGTTTACAGATGTTTTACTTTTTCTGTAACATACCTTTTTTTTTATACAAAAAAACTCATGATAAACTAGTATATTCGGATCTATAACATCACAGCCCGTAATCTATCTGAATAGATTTTTTAGATTACAATTATACTTAAAAATCAAATTAAGGCTGTAATAAGTACAAAGATTAATATTTAAAATGTTTCCAAGGTCACTCGACGAGTCGAAATAATATATTGGATTAAGTAGTTTTAAATCTTTGTCGAGCTTTATCAAGGTTTGAAATAAAATAGTCGAGCATCACGAAATAAAGGAAGTAGGAAGATAGAAAATAAAAAGCCTTCATGAAGGGAATTGTAAATAGTGAAAAAAAAGGTAGTTGGGGTCATTGACCGCACCTTGCACGCTGTGGATAATGGGCTTGGTCGGTCCTCCCTCCCCTTCTTTGCAGCCAGGCAGGCTCGATTGTGGTTTATGCGAGAGGTCCTGAATTTGGCAGGACCGGTGACGAATGTTTCGTCCAAAACTGCTCGACGGCCTTAAATCCTCATTACTTTTTTTTTTTTTTTTATCGCCTTACACTTGTAAAAGTAAGGGTAAGTATAGAATAATCTAATTGATTAGTTAAGGTTTAATTGAAATAAGAATTAATATGAACGAAGATGGGGAGAAAGAGTGAGGTCGCATACCGTGTGAACGTTAGCTCGATCCGATCGTAATCTCTAAGCAGAGCCCTTTTTGCAACCTCCTGCAGCTTCCAAAAGTCAATGACTCAGCTCGGACCGATTGGGATCTTCTCAAAGGCTAGTTTGTTCCCGAGACCTTCTTTTTTTTTTTCTTTTTACCAAATTTATACGAAGCGTCCTCCTAAATTCTTTGAATTTACACTGTACTTTTTGCGGCTCCTCGAGTTACGAGGACGCTTTAAGTTGGGGTGCGCCTTATTATAAAACTATTCGATCGGTAACTTTCAATTATAAACGCACTTATTTAAGGACATCATTTTTAATTTTCGGTTCATTTCACAGATTTGACGCTAGATGGCTACCAGTTATTCAAACCCACAATCGAATCATTAATCTTTGAACCATATATACAAGGGGCAAATTTATCAACATTTAAAATGAAAGGGGTTAGCCATACTATGGAAGAAGGATGAAACTTTATCAGGTAGAGCAAGCTTATTTGAAATTCGTAAAAAAGGACACTTATAGGGCTGCCAAAATATTATGTGCACTCGCAGGAAGGAAGGATTAATGGCCTTACGGGGACTGGGGAGGGCGTCTTGGATAAGGACTAGCCACCAAACTTTCGAGTCTATTGTTAGCGGGGAATTTCGGGTGCTGAAAGCTATATACCTAACTCTCTTATACTAGAACCCAGATTTTTACATCAGCGAGCTTCTTTATGTTCTTCCAAATCCCATTCCTTTTCTTCCTCATGTGAATGTTCAATAAATATACTTTTTCAAACTTTTAACAACCAATATCCTTACAATTTTTGACCAATTTTTATTACTACAGTCCTTTATGTGAAGAAATGGTTTTTTTCTTTAAAATTATTGTGCTAAAATGTCTATGGATATTTTTTCTAGCGTTAAAATCACAATTATCTCAAGTTTATCATTGACTTTTCAAAAACTTGTGACAATATTATTATTATTCGGTTTATATAAATATGTTATTGTTTCGGGGTTTAATCAATAATTATATGTAAATCTTGGGAGGGGGGGGTCATTCATACACTATCTTTACATAAAACACATGGCCTCCCTGGAAATTCCAGTGCGAACAAAGCTCTCTATCGTCCTGGTAACAAAAGCTTGCTTGTTTCAAGCTTTAATACTCTGCATATTTACGACCTGGATGAAATCATTTCAAGCCCCTCCCTTCCTCCCACATTTTTTACTTTGCTTTCTATGCGTTTTATACTTTCAATCATTCAATTCACCGAGCTGGAGAATACGCAAATTAAGTGCGCCGCGCGCACCCCTATTATCTCCACTTTTTTTTGTGCTTTTTCAAGTTCTGATATTCAATTTTATGTAATTGCTTCACCCGGTTAATTCTTGGAAAATAACGATAAACTAGTTACTAAATTCAATTGTATTCATATTATTCAAAAGGAAACTTCAGATTTATCCATCTTTATTTATCAATACCAACATTGCATTATTTTAAAAATTAATGATTTCGTTTGGTTGTATGAATATTTAATAGTCGCGAATCGATAGAGCTGGATCGGGCTGAATACGTAAATTCGTAAATGAAGGTGAAGAAGAAGACGAGGAGGTGGATCAACACTGGACGCCACTTTGCACTTGCTTAAATATTTGATTTATACTGACGCTTGGTTTGACCAATTTCAAACTTACGAACAAGCTTCATTTAAGGGGGTACATATTATTATACCTAAAAAAAAATCTCAGAAAAAATTTCGTAAGTTTTTTAAAAATTATTTATTTAAAAAGATATTTTTTTCCATAATGTACACACATTTTTACATAATTTTTTACATTTAGAAAATTAAAATAAGTTATTTTATAAGTGTTATAAAATTCAGCTTATTTAGACTATGAAAGTCCATTGCTCGTAAAGCCAACATTTTTCCACAAAGCGGATGGTCCCAGGACTTTGCATAGTTGTTGTACATGTGAGCCCTCATGAGCGGAACCTCAGGCAACCAAATCCAAGCACTATTAAGCTACTTGCATACTCTGAAATTGCTTAATGTGGTAAAAGTTTTGATAGTTTTTATCATTTTAATCAATTAATGGTGTGCCATCAGCTTAATAATGCTTAGATTTGGTTGCCCGAGGTTCCTCTCACGAGGGCTCATATGTACAACAACTAGGCAAAGTCCTGGGTCCGTCCACTTTAAGGAAAAATTTTGGCTTTACGAGCAGTGTCCTCATTTCCTCAAAAATCACAAACTTGAGAAAAAGGCTTTTAAAAGTAATCATTAATTCACATGAAAAAAATATCACATTTTTACCTTAGTTTTGATTAATTAGTAAGCACCTCCTTGATAAGAATCATCTACTGATTTAAGCCAGACACTTCTTCTACCGTATACTACCGAAGATAAGACATGGCTTATACTTTTTTTTTGTCACAAAAATACTGTTGGGGCTGATTTTCGGTCTAGGGCTTATATTTTTTGAAGTTTTAAGGGAATAAAGCTTAAAATTCATAACTTATTTTTAAAAAGACTTTAAAAAATTCACTTTTATTCAATTAACATTATTATCATCATTATTCTGTTTACATACAATCAAGTATTATCATCACTCATGAATAACATCAACATCATTGGGCTCTTAGAATTCTTCAAAATTCTGTAAATTTTGGATCTCTAAATTTTCTTGATTCATTAAAGCTTCATTAATCAAAGGCCCGAATTTTTCATGTTTACCGATAGAAGAATTTTGGAAAGAGTACCTTTTATCCAAATAGCCAGCTTTTAAAGCACTTGCAACTGTATCATCGGAAATTTTGTCCCAAGCTGTTTTCACCCATGAAATTATTTCTTGTATAGATGGTTTTACAAAGTTCCCACGCTGGTTTCTTTTTCTCCTATTTTTAATGTAGTCATTAATTTCTGTACGTAAATAATCTTTGAATGGCTTATTAATTACTAGATTTAAACTTTGAAGGTAACCGGTCATACCCACGGGAATCATGACTTGATCAATTCTGTTTTTCGAGAGAAAACTTTTCATTTCTTTTGCACGATGAGTACTTGCAGAGTCCCATACTATTAGGCCTCTTTCTTTTGCCCGTGAAATACGAGGTAACATTAAACACGTCCATTTCCTGATAACCTCTTGGGTGACCCAAGCTTTTGGAGTTTCGATCACATAAACACCTGAAACTAGTTCTACTTTATTTTTCTTTCCTTTGTTTATAAGCAGTGGTATAACTTTTGATCCATCCAAGCGAATAGCTAAGATGCAGGTTATTCGGGCACTTTCATAACCAGTAGATGGAATGTATATTGAGGAAGCCCCTTTCTGATTAATTGTTGTTTGAGTTTTTTCACCCATGAAAACAGCAATTTCGTCCATTGCTATAATGTTTGCGGGCTGACAGCTAGATAAATCTGTACTGTCGATGTACAATTTAAAAGCAAGAGCTCTTTTAATAACTTCTTCGTCCTCCAGCTTAAAAAGTGTAGTAGATCTTCGTAGTGACAAGTGATATCTTTCCAAGAAATTACGTAGCCATGGATCTGTTGCCTTAAACTTATCCAATGAAATATCAAAATGCGGTGCCATTGCCATGGCTAATTGCTTTACTTCTGCTCTCTTAACAACATATCCTTGTATTCTCTGATCAATTATCCAGTCAAAAATGAAATCTTCAAGTTCCGAGGAGGTCGGTTGATGACCTGATCTGCACTTACGCTTTTTTTCATGGCCATATTCTGCTAGCAGAGCAAGATGATCGTATTTGCTTTTCCATCTTTGAAACATACGATAATCCAAATTTTTTTCTTTGCAAAACTTAACTAGATTTTTACCTTGGGACTCCTCCACAGTACTTTTTTTGAATTTAACCGAATACGATTTTCTTGTACTCATTTTAATTTACAGTTTAAGACAGATACACATAAAATCACAATTTAAAATCAGTTGTTGTACTAACGCGTACGAAATGTATACTAAAAGTGCTTAACAGTGTTTATAGAGCTCATCTTCAAAACAAGTGCCCCACCCATCTAATAATGACTACGGCTTACTTTTGGAATAGGGCTTATATTTTTATGACCCTTCAAAATCATGCTAGGGCTTATTTTTGATATATGTCTTATATTCGGTAGTATACGGTAGCTGACCTTGCTTTCTTAGTTGCACACTTGTCCCTAAAGTCAGATGCAAAAATTCTTCTGCCATCTAGTTTAACAGCATGAGCTGCAGCATTTTTCCCAGCAGGAGTTCCAAACTCATTCATTATCTTAATAATTGAACTGGAATTGTCATTAAACATGAACACTGCTATATAAACTGCAATATTTACAATGATTCCACCACTGAAAGATTTTTTTGGCGCATATTTCCAGATCACACTATTGACACTTTCACACATCTTTGCAATAATTCTCTTTGACTTAAATCTTCATACACTGGTTTGATTGCATTCATGACAGCTTCTGGCATAGAGTTCTTATGTGTAAAAGTAGCCAGCTGATTTTAAAATTTACATCTTTGTATTCTCGGCACAAAAGCTCGAGAGTCGAGAGTCGAATGTTAGTCGGATGAGTAACGACTTGAAGTAATCTGACGTATAAATACGCACACGAATTCAAGGGTAATATACTTATCCGCAATTCGTCCATAACTTTTTTCACAGATCGAATTGAATCAAGCGGTTAGCCGGTTAGCGGCATTTGAAAGCTGATGTAAAAATACATCAAAAAACACAAAAACCTGAAAATTGATTTTTTGAAAAATTTTAGGTATATGTACATGTACCCCCTTAATCTATTCACTTTTTTCGTTATTCTTTTCCCCAAAAAATCTGCTCTTTTCACTTTTTACTAATAATTTTCAATGAAACTATACTATACTAATTACCACTTTAATTATTTATTGATTACATTAAAGTTACTGATTTCTTGAAACTAGACTCTTTAAAATTTCAAGTAATCCAATTGCTTTTAATGAAATGAAAAAACCGTTTACTATTTATTGAATTTGAATAAGTATTTAAAATGAGTTCTAGTTGGAAAAAGAAAGTGACGACATTGGGCAAGTTAAAGATTTATTTTTTAATTTCCCCCTTCGGTGGCGTTGGGACGCGATAAATTTCTCAAATAGTCAAAGTAGTTTTACCTATGCGCAAAAAAATAAATCTAGAATTAGCTTAGAAATTTAAATTTTGAGTGGGCTTGGTAATTTATAAGATTTTTGAGTAAAAGAAAGAAATTTAACATTACGAAAAGGAGTGCTTATAAAAATGATATTTTTATAGCTAAAAAGGGTGCATTTACTTAAACTAAAATGCACGCGGAAATTAAATAATCCGAAAAAAATGAGTTTTCTCGCATTACTTGGTCTGGCTTCTTTCTCTACACCGCGGCGTACTTAAAAAACCAAATGCTATCAAATTTAATTTTTTAATTTTATCTTTTTGAGAGCTTTAATTAGTGCTATCAGGCACTCATAACTAAATCAAAGGTTGGAAAATAAAATAAAATTTAGAACACTTGAATTTAAAAATGTAATATTGCCAAAGGAAATTATGTAATCGAAATTATGTAAAGAATTGTTGAAGCAAAGTTAAAAAATAAATAAGTAGTAAGGGTTGGACAGAGTCGGCTTTGTATCGCGGGTGCTTCGCTGGTAGCTAAATGGGGTTCGTTACCCTTGACGGTAGGAGTGTAAAAAAGGTCAAAGGAGGAGCTGTTGGCTACTTAATAGTTGGCACTCTCGGTAACCACCTTTTAAAGCCAGCACCAGCCTCGATGATTACTTAAACTTCCTCTTCCTGACTGACTGTTATAAAAGCGGTCTTATTTTAAAATCCTAGAAGCAGGGAATTTGATCTTATAGATCATAAGAGTTGCCTAAAATCTGGCGCTGATGCATTTTCTTAAAAGCAAGGAGGAGCTTTCAAAGTATATGATTGACAGAGTGAAAAATCTTTAAAAGTAGGTAGTTGCGCACACCCTTGAGATAAAAAAAGTAAGTGCACCAGCAGCAGTAAAAGAGGCTGTATTTCCATTCGGCCCCCAACCCCCCTCCGGCGGTAGCTGCTCTTGCACTATAACTAAGGAATTATTTTCGCTTCTAAGCAAGCCCGACACTTTAAATCTTCAATTTTTAGTCCTATCAACTCGCCCCCTTTAATACCCTCGTAACGGCTCTGTAGCTGACTGGCTTGTATGTTTTCGAGCGTGCATTATTCATCGTTTGATTATAACTATAATTACAGCTATGCTGATTATAATGAAGTGTCAAAAATTTCGACCTAAAAACACTCTTACAAAAAAAAAACGTTTGAATTTTCACAATAATTTTTTTCATCAGCAGCGTGTGAAAAAAAAAAAAAAAAAAAAAAGTAAGTTTGAAATAACGTGAGCCGTGGTTGACCACCTAATCAAAAGTAATCCAGCTTGTAAATAAAAACTGATACGATTTGATTAAAAAAAAAGGGCGTCAATTAAAACGTTTAGCGCGTAACCGGCGTTCTAAATTCGCTAGCCGGAGCTTTAAAGCTCGCGAGAAAGAAAAAAGTAAGAGTGATTAATGTTGTGTGGCTATTTTTTTTTTTTTTAGTTCCTAAGTTAATCACACGCGAGTGTGCAAAGGGAGTAAGTTTTATGAGTGCGACTCCTTGAAAAATAAAGAAAGGAGCTTGCGTGCTTGCGTGAGCTTGCACGTCTGACTCCAGCCTCTTCAGTCTTCTCTGTATATGTATCGACTATTATTATGTTTTTTTAGTAAAACGAGTGTTACCTAATCCGTATTGCATTAATTTCAATGTGGTTTAAGTCTTTGGCTTTATGGATGTAGAATAAAAATAGGCACTTATTGAATACAGTTTGATCTTTAAATGATTTAAAAGATAATCAAGTAATAAACTGCAGCAAGAGATAAAATGTAAAAAAGCACACCGGTGCCTTTTTTCATATAAATTCACTTAGCTCTCCCAGTAAGTGAGGGAGTCACGTTTGAGCGATAAAAAAGCTTTAAAAACTTATTGAATTTTTAAAATTAGCTGTTTACCCGAAACGTGGTGGGTACAGGGGAGAGAGAGAATGGTTTGTTGATTTAAATTCCCTATAGAAGGTACCATAGGGCTTAAAAGGATCTTCTTGACATTCCCCGAACACACAGCTTGAACTTTAGCAAGACTAATATTTATACGATAAATTCATCATTTCCGACTCAACTAAACTCATCCTTCTTGATCTTTTTTTTCTCAGACAAATATAACAAAATAACCGCAATAATAATCATAATATTGTTGAAAAATGGAAGCAGCAGAAAAAGGAGCGAAATAAGTATTTGAATGGCTAAAATAAACGCTACTATTATAAGCTGATTTATGGATAAAAGATAATAATAAACTGCCATTTCCGTCTAATTATAATTCTACCCAGCTTGTTTTTTTTTCTTAAACCGTACCATTTTTAATTAAATAGAATTATTAAGTCCACTGAGCTGCAACTGTCACTCAGGCTGGTTATATTTTCACATCACCGGACAATTAAAGCTCCAGCCATCAGCGATTAACCCTTTTGAATAACTATTTAGAATATTGAAAAAAAAAACAATAAAAATTTAAAGATATATTCAAAATGATTAGTTTGAATCGACGCACGTAACCTAAAAATTCATTAGGTTTATCATCAAAAAGGTATAAATTCAAACGGATGGAAGAAAAGTGAGAAAGTTATAGTTATTAAAACTTATCGCGTAATAATACACATCCAAACTAATGTGTTAGTAATAATGATAGTAATGCAAGCCGCACGATAAGGGAAAAGGCTAAATCAAGCATAATGTACACACTTTAAAGAAAGGATCGTTTTAAAAAGGTTTTTACAACCGCTCGAGTTTTAAAAGTATATTTGGTGAGCATTAAAAGTTTCGTTCCTTTGTAATAATTAAATTTCTGACTCGGTTCCAATTCAAAGTTAATATCCCTCCATCAACAAGTTTTAATGTTACTGCTGTTTGTCTTCAAACTTTTGTTTTTATGTAAAATCATACGAATTTTATAATAAAAATATAACATTTTGATGGGAGATGAGGGAGATAAGGAGAAGACCTTTTTCAGCTGAAAGAGATACTTTTTTTAAGGTTATCAGCTGACTTTTTCTTTATGTTGTTTATGTCAAAACCCTGTAATTAATTCAGTTTTTTCTTTCATCTTTTGAGTACCATTTTTTCACCATTTTTACTCAATAAATTGATTCTTTTATATAAGTTATAAAAGTTGACTAAAATTACAAGTTACAATAAAAAAAACTTTTCGTAACCAGCGTGACGTGTCAAATTTGAAAAAGTTTAAGTAACAAAGTTATATTTTGTACAATAGTTAATTATTTTTCACCAGTTTTATTGGTCGTGAAAAAAAGCACGTGTGCGTATACACAGAAATGTTTGAGCTCTTTGAAAGCGAGTGACGTTTTAATTAAGTATAAAATAATATTGAAAACCTATCGATGGGTGGTCAATGGTCAAGCTAGAGGAATAAAATAAATAAAAAGTAAAATTAATCAAATTCCTATAAAAGGGAAAGAAAGATATTATTCTCAGAAAAAGCTGTCGTGTACGTCGGATTAGTTTGAATAATAAAGCACGAGCATTGATTAAGAATTCTCGACACACCAAATTTTATATCCATGTGGCTTTTAATCTCAAAATGTTGAATGTATTTACTATTAACATTTGCCCAGTTTAAAATCTTACGCACATGCGCAATACTTAATATTTTTATTATATTTTAGCGACGATTAATCGTATTCAGCAAGTAAGATACTTCAAAATTCATAAAAATAAGTCTTCTTGTATTTAAATTGAAAAAGTGTAATATCGGGAATGGATGTGACGTTGTACATATAAAAATGCCTTTTTCAGTATACAATATACACAGCACAGCTCGAGTGGGTAGATTATAATTATAATCTTGAAGTTAACAGCAGCCAACTGTGAATTTCGCTAACTAGTGCACCTTTTTTTTTACCTCCTTATTGTTTCATTTCCGCCGAGTACCTATACAACTCAATCATCGATCTGCGATTAAACTAATTCCCAAAATAATTTTTTTTTCGTTATTAGCGATAACGTATTTAATAAATTGATAATAAACAGCTGCCAGTCAGATTATAAATCCGGAATTAGCGAATTCAATTATAATTAGACTTTGACGCACGCCGCGCCGGCCCAATTAGCCCGCTTCACTAGTTCGTTAACTAATTTTACGCACATCAAATACTTTAAAAAATAGTTTTTGTAACGGACGAGACGTGGAAGTAGTTCCGGGTCATTTGAATGAATACTCTAGAGAAGCGGGAGGGGATACCCCAGGGGAAATTTTACGCTCCATATTATTGTCTTTCGACTTCTCGAGAACAAATACAAGATTTTTCATATGGACTTTACTTTTTTTCATTCTGCTGTTTTAACAGCTCGTTAAAGCGTTTGAATATCGTTAGGTTGCGCACCCTGATCACGTAATGTTTTTCAAAACTTCGTTACAACTTCGCCTCGCACGTACTTTATTTACACTCTACGACCTCCAATACTTATTTGTTTTTTTTTTTAGTTACGAAAATGCTGTGAAAATTGAATAGAGATGAGAGTATTTGGCATGGCTTACCTACCGCTAATACATCTGCGGGTAGTTTCCGAGCGTTTAATTTATCCGGTTTGTTGATGTAATATTCGTAATGGCCGCCGCGAGAGTGCGCTTTTTCGTAAATTTACTCTTTTTTTGCCTACGTCTGACCAAGAAGGCTTGTATTTGCCCAGATTATACGACCTCTTTCTTTCTTATACTCGTAAACATGGCTTTATGTGATTTATATATGGACTATGATGTTTTCCTCGTGGATAAACTTCGCTCAAGGATACAGGAAATTTACAGTTTAACATCTCGATAATTAGTAACATCGGTTGATGTAGACTGGATCATTTTCAGTTTACGACTTCATTGACGCCCTAATGACAGGTTTGCCGTTGGCACTCTTTATGATTCAATGAAGAATTTTTTTTTTTAAATAAATATAATTTTGCTTGGAAATTCAAAATCAAAGTCCAAATGTTGATGGAAATATATTTTTATTTACCGTGTAGCGAGTACGTAAACTTTATCGGAAAATTCACTCTAAAAGATGGAAAGGTTTAATCATGATTCTTAAATTGACTGCAGAAAAGAGTCAATATTATCGATTTTTTATTAGTGTTTTATCTTCCTCGAGCCGAAGAGATGAATCTTTAAGAGGTAATTAAGCTCTCATCAAACGGCTAGATTGCAAAGAAAATTTCTAAGAAGTCCTAAGTAAACGCTTGGAAACTGGAAACTTGGAGATTATAAAATCATGAAGCCGAAGAGCCGATCGATGTCACATGTTTATCTTCATACAATCTTTTAGCTTTTTCAAAAAAAGGATGTTTATTGAATATTTATTAAAATTGTGGATGTTAAATGACTGATAAAATGAAAATGGAACTAGTTGGAGCGATTGAGGGGGTGCAGGCGTATGCAGTTATCAGTAATACGTTATAAGGCCGCAGCATATCTTGGATGCAGTGGGAAAGCGAGCATTGTGCTGGTCTCGTTTGCGGCTGGGTACGTACGAATCGTTTAATCAACGCATTCACCGGACCACGACGCGAATCTCTCTCTCTTGCCCTCTGATTAATGGAGATTCGAACGTGTTTATGAATGATATGGAGAGTACTGTGCTTTTCGGTACATCCCACGGATGGAACATTGATTTACCATCCTCCTCCTCCTCCTTCAATTTCCCCCCATTTTCATTCAAATCTCATTTATTATGCTAAAGTATTTTATACTCAGGATCACAAGACGATCCTGGAAATGATCTTATATATCATCGTCTAGATCACTTGTTAGAATTACAATGTATAACTTATTTTTTAAGATCCCAAAATGATCCATAGCATTGTAAAGATGATCTTCAGAGTCATTCCGTCCTGTGGATCATCTTTAAAGACACAATACGATCCTAAGGATCTTTCTTAGAGGATGTCAACGACTTTAAAGGATCAAGACATTTTTTGAATTGATCTATAGATCCAAAAAATTGGTGTCCCTTGTTTTAAATCATCATTATTTCTTCAGATTACAACTTTAATCCGCTGCTGAACGAATAATCCGGGTGATACGTGGATTTTCATCGCATCCTATAATTATTATTTTATTTCTGGCGTCTAACGCGATTACCATGGAATTAGATCCGCGTATGGAGAATCTTATCGAGTAAACCGAGCGGACTCGCAAGCGCAAGCAAAATTTTTAAATTTGCTCTGTTGTAAGGATTTAGGTGTGTGTTACTCGGTCCATAAGCCAAGGTAAAATAATCAGCTCAAAACGATAAGATTCTTTCATTAAAAGTCAGCGCTTTGGGCTAATTTGAATTGTTTTGTAAATTAGTAGACACTCTGCAATCTCTGCACGTCCGATAACACAGGCAAGCAAGAGAGCAAGCAAGGAACGAAACATTCGCACTAAATTTGGGTAACAAACCTAGCGCACGAATTAATCCCGGCAAAGTTTGAGGGTCAAAACTTAGCACCGATTCGAAACGGTTCAAGCGCGCTTTATGCGCGTGATCATTGTCTGTCTTCTACCATCTTCCACCTCTTTGACTTAACGCCTTAACTTATCTAATCAAATTCGGAGTTATATTAATGAGCCTACGGCTTTGACGTTTATGGATGGCATTCGTAAACTTCGCTCCAAAAACAATCGTTTAGGGTCTCCCACCCAATGCGGAATTACAATAAATCGATCCTAAAAAGTACATGATTTTGATGATAGATTAGACTACTCTAAAAAAATCTATTGTTGTAAAAATGTAATTAAAAATATAAGCTGTTTTATCAAGATCTCAGTAGTCCAGGGTATATTTGATATTCAAATGAGTAGACGCCCGTAAAAAATTGAATTAAAAAAGGCTTCGCTGGTCCAACTAAATCATCTGAATTACTTCCCGTTCGTTATCCTTACTCTTTATAATAGTCTCGGTAATCATCCAAACATTAACATAAAAAGCCAGTAGCAGAGCTTACATACCGCCGCATTGTGCAATTGCGGTCGAGCCAAGATGTTTAAATAAAATTGCTAATAGCCGGTATAACTGTTTTATAGTTGTTTACCCATCCTGACAGATTCATAGTTTGATTGTACAGATTGATCCGGCCTCGCTTTGGGACCCCGAATACTCTCGATAAGTCCTCCTCCCACTGGGACGTGACCCTCCTCAAGCTTACTTATTACATCATTCATCGCTCTTTTTAACTTTTCGAAAACAACCTTGTGAATTTTCAACTACCCTGCTGAATTTTAACAACTTTGTGCTTTACGACTACGAGTTTTCGATACTTTTTTTAATTCCACTTTGCTTCCAAAAGTTATTTACAGAGTACCAAAACTCACTGATAACAAATTAATGCTATTATTCATTTGGCCATATACTCGTTATTTAAATATTTCATTAAGTAGGACGTTGTTATTCATCCGGTGAGCTTTCGAGCTTTTTACAATTGAAGCCATAACTCCCGTGCAAAACAACAAAACTGCAACGCGTTTCATTAGTAGAATCAAGTCGTAACAAGAAACAACTTAGTCATCATTAAGTGGAAAGCAGGGTTGTAGGTAACAAAGGCCAAACGCGAGATAAACACATCGCATCGGTTCGATGTATTCGGGTTTAATCTGTAAACGTCTCGAGAATAAAGAGCGGCGGTCGATCAAAGGAAAGTAATTATTCAGCTTCTTTTTTTATTGAATCTCGTTTTAATTAGATCCGGAATGGGTCGCATTATCGGATAAGTTTCTTTCTCTCTTAATCGATACCGTCTAATCTAAATCGAGAATTTTCGAAGATAAAAAAAGTTGATGGATGCTAATTTGGATAAACATACCGCAGACAAGCTCTCAAAGAGAAAGAAAACGCTCCTCCTCCTAACAAGAGAACTACTTTCGCTACAACTTCGATCTTCGACTTTAATTCTTCTTGTTGTTGTTCATGTTCGTGGCTTGTTTTCCGGATCTTCATCGTCCAAAGAAAACAATGTTTTTATTTTGCTTCATTTAATTCTTTAACTTAACAAATTTGAATATGAGAATAGAGTGTCCTTGAAATGAATAAAGAGAGTCACTTAGAGATGCAATGAAAGTAAGTCCATTCGAGTCCAATATGTGATTAAAGTAAACGACTGCCGGTCGGTCTGGCTATCCTGGAAAATGCAAATTCAGAGGACGCATTCGAACGTATGTAACGAGGACGGCTGCTTGTATTCATGGGTATCATCGGGACTACCTTTATTTATTTTCGGCAACCGCCACGACTTATTTGAATTTCCAATTTCATGCGCTACTCCCAAAAACTCTCCCGATAAATAAATATAAATAACTACGTTTTTTTTTTTTTCATTTACGTCCGTCAAAATACAGTGACGGGTCGAGGAATGGAAAATATTCGGGTTTAATCCGAGTTTGCCGATGATTATGCATGCACGTACAGCGTGTTAATTGTCAGCTCGGACCGAATTTATGAGCACCGCGGCACGCCGGGGCTTTTGCCGTTTTGACGCAGCGATTTAGTAAATATCCTTTTCGATTAACACGTGTCATAAAAAAAAAAAAAATATTGAAATTTATTAGAAATTTGAGAAGAGCCGATCGACAAAGTGCAGACAGGGGGTAAAAGAACGCACTCACTTTGTCTTAATCTTCTTCCAGGGTTCCACCGGGGGTAAGACAGGAAGGCGACACTCCCGGCACGTCTACAACTTTCATTAATTTTTCAAAGCGTCCCCCGGTGACATGCTACGGCAAGGGGGCTAAAGAAAAAAAAACTCGCTGTGGACTCAATATTTCAAGCAACTCATTGGTATGCTACTTATCTTCTTTATCACACTATCAATGTTTTTCAAAGCGGCTCCTTCTACCCCTCATCTTTTTACTCTTCTGATCGGAAGCTGCTTACTTTTCACAACTTTTTATCAACTCACCAGACTTCTTTTTTAAAGCTTTATTAAATCGAGCTTACTTTTATTTTTCTATTAGTTAAATTACAATTTGTAGAACCAAATATGTATTTATTGTTTTTAGATACGGTTTAATATTAAAAAATTTTTTTCAAAAGGAAATTAGTCCAGTAAGAATTCAATAACCGCTGGGCTGTTCGATCAGCATGACCACGCAACAATTTGTAATCCACTCGTAGAAATTTCTGGAAGAATTCTCGAACGTGGGGAGGAGAAAAAATTTCAATCGCAGGAAAATTCCAGTCACGAAAGCTTTTCCGCCCTGGGCGTCGATACGGCAGTAATAAAGACACAGAGCGAGATAATTTATAAAAGCCTACTACTACTTCCTCGGGCTGGCTGCATTGTGCTTTCTATCATCATTTTTTGGTCTAGCTGGGGCGCACCCACACGCCTACTATTATTCTATTTTTGGCTGCTTTGTGCCGAAAACCGAACAAAAGGCCCGGGCCCCAGACGAAAACATACCAATCAGTCATTCTCACCGCACTGTAGGCAATCTTTTTTTTCTCTCTCTTTTTAAACCCGAGAATTTGACTGAGAGTTAAAATATGTGAAAAAAACCCGCAAGCTCGGGGAAGGATGAAAAAATCCTTGCTTCCTACCGATGCGTTAATTTTTCAAAGCTCTAGCCCAGCGATGTATAAGATTTACCCCTTTATTTGTCCAAAATAAGAGGTAAGCGTACTATTTCTCGACACTTGAGTAATTATTTTCTACGTTTAAGAAATAAAATGAAATCCTCCTGAAGAATGGATTATATCAAAGGAATATCTTCCGCGAATGACGGATACTCAAAATTTATAAGACTCCAGTTGTAAGTCGATCGGACATGCACACGGCCTTTTCCTGGAACATACGTCACCCCGAGATGTTCGAGAAGCAGAGCTTATCATATCCACGCTTGCGACATGGATAGATTTGAATTTTTATTGAACACGTTCTTGTATCGATACGCTCAATTTATGACTGTTCCACTGTCATCATTTTTGGACCTTCGGGTTATCGTCAACCCAAGCGTGTGACCTATTTTTCTAACTTAACGACCCCCGCTTAATTTTCCAACCTCGAATTTTCAATATTTTCACTTTTCTCATCAACTGGAACGTTTATCATTTCCTCCGAATTTATTCCGAGCTTTGATTTTAGAATATTTTGCTGGTTTTGAATATTAAAAATTTTTTAAAAAAATAGTTATATTAACGGGTCTTCAAATTGCAGTGTCCGGATGATATTTACGAGGCGAGTCGGTTTACCCGATACGAAAATTTGTAATTCAATCGGTTTGACCTTTGAGTATAAATGGTGAAATTGTGAAATTGTTAAATTGCTCGGCTGCTCGAATCGAAGTTTCAGGCGTGACCATTACTCAGCAGCCAAAAAGAGAATGATGCGGTTTTACACTTACGTAGCCTGCACTCCCAAGATTAATTGGGATTTTGCTCTTATTTAATTTATAATCTTGACTTATAAAGATCCCTACCTATAACATAAGTGTCCCCGTCGTCCTTTTATATGAATTATTATTATCGACCACTATCACTATGTCCTATTAATTGAAAAATTGAAAAAAAAAATGCCAGATTGATAATAGTGTAACAGACACGTTGACGCATTGAAATATCACGAAGCGAGCTTTGATCCCGTTTACGATTGGCACCACAGCGCCAGCAGCAACGGTAATCAATTAATGTGACGCGTGCATATACGTTGCCAACAGCCAGCAGCGATTAATTGCGACCTATTCGACCATTAGATACGTCACATCTTTGTTTTATCCAAGCTTACAAATTACAATGCTATTCGCTCATAAACAATACCTTTTTATTATTAAATTTACTTTTAATGAAGCTGTTTTACATTCAATTTTAGTAAGCGTATATTCAAAATGGTAAGAATTATTTTAGCATAAATTTTAAATAAAGAAAGAATAAAGTTTTTTACTCTTAATTATTCCCACGACTCTTGCGTCTCCTCTCTCCTACATTTACTTTTTTATATTTTAATTATAGTCAAGATTGCAACGAAATAAAAGAACTAAGATTATAAAGTAGCTCAACGAGCGGGCTCACGTCGAACAAATTAAAGCTCCAAGTTTTTTATGCAAAGCCTGTCACCGTTAAATAGAAAAATTATCACCATTTAAGCTGCAGTTGCTTTTTCAATTAAATTAATATGCATTTTTTTTTTTTTCTCTCTCAAAGAATTTCGTGTTTACGATATTAATATTTTAAACGATTTTCTTTTTTTTAATATCACACTTACCCTGGTAACTTCAAACTATTTTCAAAAGGTTACTATTTTTTTTCCAATCCGCGCTCGCAATTCACTCAGAAAGGCTGTTGATTAAAAAGTATTAATTTGTCCAAAAGTTTTTTCGCGGTAAGATTTAAAAAAAAAAATTGTAGTTTTCAGGTGGTTACAATAATTTGCCACTAGATGGCTACCAGTTTTTCAAACCCACAAGCGAGTCATTAATCTTTTAATCATATATACAAGTATACTATTAATTTTATTCAAGTTTAAAATTTATTATAAATAACAAAATCAGTTTTTTTTTATCAACGTTGAGGAAATAATTGTTACTTTTATCATTTTTTTCAAAAAAAGTATAGTTTATTATGAGTTAAAATTGATCCGGAGATTTTGATGTCAAAAAAAGATAACATGAAAGAGTAAGTTGAAACTATGTAAGCTTGGATTATCAATTCGAGTGATTATAATTGCAAATTCAAGGCTTCAAAGTGTACGTCACAGTTGAAGTTCAAGGAAAATTGAGAAAATAAGGTGTCCCACTCGAGGGCTTTTAAACAATTAAACTTTCTCCCAGCTCCTCGGGCATTTTGCTTAATGAAAAAGGTGCCTACCAGATTGTTTTTTATACTTTCTCTTAAAACCTTTTTTTTTCCTCACTAGGTTAAACTTTCGGGGCTCGAGAATTACGTTTCACCAGCTTTTTAAGCCCCCCAATGATTTTTTACAGCCGAAAATTTAACCCAGCTTCGTGTTACAGTTTCAACTTTTAACATTTGGTGAAATACATTTCGCTAATTTTCGAGTTTTAAATGAGAAAAAATACAACTTTTAGTTTTATCGGCTTGGAAATAACCTGGATTTTTTTAATACTTTTTTTTATCAATTTTTTAACTCAATAAAATTCAGTTCGAGATCATGATTTTGATTTGATTAGTTTTTGAGATTTTTTGGTCACCCAATGAGTGAGTACTTTTGGAGCTCTCAATTTAATAAAGCGAGTCCAAACATTATCGGGCGATAAAGTACTTTTTTATTATTATGGCTCGGTACGGTAAAGGAAGCTACGCAAAAGCCCGGAAGTTGAGACTTAGTTTGTCAGGTGTAATTAAGGAATTTCGTTAAAGTGAGGGCGGTTCAAAGTGTATAGGGAGAAAAAAAAAAAAGGATACTTCACAGCAGAGGCCAAGCTAATGTTAGCTCGACGCTCGACGAGAAGAAAAAGTTTGGATGTCAGCAAGTTGGACCGACACGAAAGCACCCCGGAAATCGACACGAAAAGAAGAAGAAGAAGAAGCCAAGTTGAACTTTTCACTCCAAGGCTGCTTCATTTGAGCTTTAAAAGAAGAACAAGAATCGTCATATTTACTTAAACTTTAGTTTAGATTTAAAACGGGATTCCAGCGTTAACTAGTTTTCTCGCAATTCAAATGTCACTCTCCGACCGTGCTAATTTGAAGTAATTGGATCTCTTAATTTTACCGAACCGGCAGGATCATTTTAATTTACAATTTCAACTTCACCGGCTACTCCTTCCTTCCTTCTTAAATTAAAACTTTAGCTTCGTTTACTAATTTCAAATACATACAACATTTTCTGTAATTATTAACTTCTACATTTTTAAATCACTTACAGCCTGTCCTACTTTGACTCAACTTGTAATTGGAAAAAATATCTCAATTTTAGTTTGTTCAACCAATTCGAGGATTACTCACCTGATTTGAGAATTTCTTCAAACTTCACTGTATATATGTAGAGCTTGAAGAGTCATTGTTTAAACTTTCAGTTTGATTCGAACCGTTTCGAAGAAAATCAATCAGTCAAATAATTTTTTATAATCAATGAGGGTTAAGTAATAGACAAACTTATGAATAACAAACAATCATTTAATAAACCATTCAAAATTTACAAATTTTTTCGAGATAATTTAACATAATTAATAATATTATCTCCAACGTATATATATTTACAGCCCATTAAACAAAAACTCAATCTAATAAGCTTCATCTTAGCTGTGGTTATTCTTTTAATTTGATTTTACTCTAATAAATTATAATTTTATCGTTGCATAAGTTTATTTACAATCAGGTGTTTATATACAATTTTTTTCGTGTCGGTATTTTTTAGTTAACAAAATACACATTACCTTAACTTTTATTTAGTCATTAATTGAGTCGCTAATTTATTTTATTTTATTTTTTTATTCGATATACGCTAGCAGCTTTAATTCGCACGAGAATGTTTAAGTAATTAAATAAATGCAAAAAAAAAAACTATTTAAATTATCATTCTTGAGTATTTAATATTCCGAGCTATTTTAAACACTTAGTTTTTAAATTGTAAAAATTCCTACTAAATCTCTGAAAGTATTTATTATCATTATTATACAGGGTGAATTTAAAAAAATAATTTATCATTTCGTGGCCCTCCTTGGTCAAAAGTAACGCGGCGTAAGCGTGGAAAAAAAAAAAAAAAAAAAATTACTTAATTTCGTTGATTCGTACGAAAAAAGAAATCTGAAACTGTTGAAATAAGGAAAAAAGTAACATCTCACTTGTTTCCACGAAAAGTCTGTTACTCAAATTTCCTGTAATGTTAGGCACAGGTGTATATTTTCGCACGAACCAACGAATTGATCCCTTGAAAAACATCTTCGTATTGGTGCACAAAGAAAAAAAGAAGAGATAAAAAAAGCTCTCACGCTGAGGGTGAAAACTCTGTAGGCTTTCGATTGTTTTTTATAACCGCGTAGCACCCAAAAGCGCGAAAAAGCAAAGAGCCGAGGGGGGAAGCTGAATTTCTTGTTTCGCAAGTGCCACTCGCGCCTAAGGAAGAGGAGACTGCTTTAAATTCAAGCTAGTCGGTAAATTTTTCAAGCCCCGACGGCTCTTTCCCTCCTCTTTTTTATTTTCACCCAACCTACCTTACCCCGATTTTACGTATTTACCTTTTTTCTTTTCGGATTGATCGAGCTTTTTTTTTTCTTTTTTTTTTTTTACTTCAAATCAAAAGCTCAAGTGGTTCTTTCAAACGGCCCGGATAATTTAACGACTTTTCTTTGAGCTTGCGGGGCGCGTGATTTAAACTTTGAAAATCTTCAGTGGAGAATAAGGAGAACTAGAATATCAGCCGAACCAGGATGACCACCAGTACGAGTCGTCCGGCCATTCTGTCACCGCCTCCGTGATGCATAGCCGCTGGGTGTTCTTCTGAAACAAATTGGCTCGAGCTACTGTGCTGTTCTACATAAAAATACTTTTTTTTTTTTTTTTTTTTTTTAACCCAGGCCGAAAAATTACCATCCAAAATTAAAAAAAATTAATATTTTTCGTCCCTGGCGTTAAAAAAAAAAAAAATTTGGGTTATGGGGTTTTAACTGGCTCGTAAAAATTGAATAAGCCAGGTTGGAGGGCAACAGCTGATTCAATTATTCAGGTTGATTATAAAGTTACCAAAGCAAGCGTAATCTAATCAAAAAGTTAAACGTCTCCGCGGGCCAGAAATTAATAACTCCCGCGCTACCGTAAGGTTACGTACATAAATGCTCGATACTAGCTTTAAAAAGGTAAAAGGTCGGTCAGCTTTAGTAGGTAAGTAAGTAAATGATAAATCTCGGAACGTCGTTACTCGATGCAGAGTCGGAACTCGGAAGTCCTCGTAGTCGTCGTCGTCGTAATGCGCCTGACAGCCTGCGAGAAAGATAATTAGCGAATCTCTTCGCGTTAAGCCGGATTTCGTTTCGAGTGTCAACGCTACGGCTCTTCCTCATGCCCTCGTTATGTCTTTTAATAAATTTAAAATAAGAACACTTTTTTTTCTTACTACACCCCACGCTTTTAATTATTTTTAAAGATGTGAGCCCAAAAACCGATTATTTTAAAAATAAACATTAGATGGAAAAAAAAAGTCAGCATATTTATGAAATTAAGAGAGACCGCAAGATAAAAAAAGAAGCAACAGCGGGCGTCATTAATCACGTTGGCTGCCCTATCTCATTCTCCCGCGATTCCCCTGATAAATGATCTACCAACCCAACGGCCCTGGAACAAGCTCCCCGGGGTGCTTTTAACCCCTTTCTTCCGATGCTTCCTTTTGTATCATTACCCAGAGTGCATCATATTAGGGAGCAAACCACGAGCTGTACGTGATACCTTTAATCATATTGATCTACACCTTTTCAGATAATTTCAAACTTTTTTTTATCTTTCTTTGCTACACCTACTAAAAGTCAATAAACAGTTAACTGTTTTACCGACAGGCACGAAAAAACATAAAAAATCCCGATAATAGGAACGAGTCGCCTTACCGTTAAGTATGTGAACTCTGACGCTGTTGGGATGTGCGTTGGCTGGGGTGCAGGTGTAGAGTCCCGAGTCCTTCTGTATCGCCTTCTGTATCAAGAGCCGGCTCGTAGTGACCGGTCCCTTCTCGGTGACCAGGCTTATCCCGCCTCGGGGTGAGTCGAAGTTTATCGGCTGAAACATCATAAACCTTTATCGTTATTTGCTGCTTTAATAACTTTAATAAGATTTTTTTACTCGTGTAATAATAATGATAATAATTCTTGGTATAAAAAGAAAAATGCCTTTTTGTTTTTACGACAGAAATTCCCGAGTGAGAGGGAAAAAAAACATTTTGAGAGGGAGAAAAAAATTCATCAATTGTGAGTGAGCATGCAAGTCGTAGGATAAGGGTGAGAAGTTGAAAAGGCTCGAAGAAGAGGGAAAAAAAAAAAATGGACCGACAAGTGCATGGGGTTGTTCAAGTAGAGCGCGCACTACACGCTAACGCTGTTTTGTGAAATTCTTTTTTTTTTTCTCGCTTCAACATATTTTTCTCATTAGCGAGAGAAGAAGGGAGTTGGAAATTTTCAAAGGTGGCGTGATCAATGATGTAATATTTTATTGTAATAAGAATGACAATAAACGACAATGTATATTTCCATGTATATTTTTTCAAGTAAAATACCTGGGAAAAAGGAATTAGCATAAAAATTGAGTGAAAAACGTTTATCCGAAATAAAAGATGTGTCTTAGGAAAAAAGGAGTCTATATAAGAACATACCTGTCGATTATGGCTCCAGATCATGGTTAGGGGAGGCTCGGGTGCGTTCTTAACCAGGCAGGTGAGATTTATTGTGCTGCCCTTGTTTATGAACAGGTCCGCTCCACCGGCAATCTCGGTAATCGGCTCTGAAACACGTTACACAAGCATGCTTCTATTGATACAGCTCGTCTTATCTTAATTTTACCACCTTTTTTAGGCTTTTGATTTCTTCGAGCTCACTGCGCTCTACTCAGCTGAGATACTTGATAACCCCGGACGTGATTTACATAATCCTACTTGTATGTATACACAATGTGATTGTCTTGGGCTGAAGATCGATGGAGTAATTATTAAGAAAACATAAATCTTATTCTCGCTGTAAAAGATTATTTTAAAAGAGAGGAGCCGAGGAAGGGAAGTAAATTCAATTTGTCAAGTTATTCAACGATTAAAACACAACCATTTCTATTGGGAATTTTCAATTATTTGTAAACATTACTTTTTAAGAGGAAGCCAGTGACTTTTAATAAATAAACTATGATTTTTGAGTAGATCCTGGTTGGATGCACGCGACACGCAAACAATGAGTATTATTATTAATTCGTTAGTACTATAAAAATTACTTAGTTCAAAACGCTTTTGTTTTTTATAAAATGATTGAATGATTGGGAACTACGTTGCTGGTAGAGTGTGAAATCATCAAAAATTAGACGCACAGCAATTTCACTCCGGAAAAGTGATTCACCGGTTGAAGCGTTGAGCTTAGGGCTTGTTTAGCTCGCTTGAAAAACCCAGTTTAGTTTGTCACTTCGTTTCGAGCGGCTCGCTTCTGCTTAGTCCCACAATGTTTTGGCTCAAGATCTTTTCAATTTGTGTCTTGTTCTCACTGTGAGTTTAAGTTACTACCATAGTATGCTTCGATAAAATTCTAACATAAATATATATCGTTTTTAAAAGCTCGATGGGAGACAGATGCAACAGTTGCGGTAAAGAGTGCGATAAGTGCACTTACGGATCAACCTACTCTAAAACTTGTCAGTTCAACGTCTGCTACAAGGTATTTTATAATTTATATTTACTAACCAAAATATCTGAACTTTTATTGATGATTGTATGGATCTAGGCTCCCGGCGAGGCTTGCGGTTACGTTGACGTCGAGGACTATTTGTGCGCCGAGGGTTTGTACTGCAAGAACGATAAGTGTCAAGGATGCGCCCTGACGCCGTTCAAGTGTTTCACCGAGCTCAAAAGACGAAAGAAGAATAACCCTTACGATAATCTATTGAGAAAATAAATCTTTCAACTTTTATAACTAATCAGCTGTCACGATTTCTTTGACACTCAAGTGCCGTTACATTATACAACATTGAAAAAAAATCCTCTACAAATTCCTTACAAAATTTATAATCCCGTTAGTTTTCTGGGAATATACTCGGAAAAATAAATTTGCAGATAAATTTCATTAAAATTGGGTCAAAAAAAAAAAAAAAAAAATTGAATTAGCCAAGTTGGGCGCTAACTCGAACGTCGGCGTGTAAAGCTGACTGGCCAGGTCGAAAGTAATAGCTGGTTACCCGTCCGATGGACAGCGTTTATCGCCCGACTTATTTGATCACTGCCAGAGTCGGCTAGAGCTTCCTACCAGATCGTTTTAAACAATTCCACTGATTATTTTTACATTTTGAAGTAATTATAAATTTAATTTAATTGTAGCTCCAAAAAAATCAAATTCCTTTTATTTTAAATTTTATGAAACGTTTCAATTTAAAAATTTCGAACAAATTTAATTAATCTTGCGTGTTTTAAATTCTTCGAGTATAAATTAATCCCAAAATGGCTTAATCATGAAAAACTTGACGCTGGATTGGATTTGGATATGGTAAGAGAGTCGTGACAGGCGCATAAAAGTCCATTGTTTTATTCGCGTCCCGTAATATGGAAAGTTTGTAACGCCTCGCATCTAGACCGGAAGTTAGTTTACATTCGTACTCGGCTCGTGTGGTCCGGATGTAGGTGCTAAGCGCGAAATTACAGAGAGAGAGAGAGAATTCGGAGGAGTTTCCGGTGTGGGGGGGAAGGGGACGCAATCAATTTCTATCGGACGAAGCGTCGCCTGCAAGATTATTATCGCCCGAGGCGGTGGCTTACTCGTTTCTACGTTAGCTGTCAATACTCTTGAAGAAAGCTGAGCTTTTAAATAGCCAACTTGTTCTTTTAATTTGACAAATTAGCTTTGTTTGAAAACAATTTTCATCAAGTTCTTTTTATAAGAGAAAACAGTGGAATATGTATTGTTGACAACTTCAGCCGAGGTGTATGTAAACTAGTTAGTCTGACTAACTAGTTATGTCAAACTGGGAGTCAATTTACAAGTAGGGTACGCTTTACCAATAGTAATCAGCACTGACGCAACTGCGAATCTGTTTCCCCTTCTACTTTTTCATTTTGATATGTCAGCTTGAATATTTATTCGATTAACAGCAATAATCATCCCCTGGTACCAACGAGTAGCAAGAAAAAAAATAATCATTTATCATTTTCAAAAGGTCACAATATCTCTTATACTCTTGTCATGGGATCAGGAAGCAGGTCAAGGTTTATGGGTTTGAATTCCAGTGACAACATAAATTTGAATCTCGGTCCGGGTAACGAGGTGTAAGGATGACGCTTATTTGAAAGATTTATGGACGTTATACCGGCTAAACTGACAATTACCCTCTTCTTCCCTTTATTTATTTATTTATCGCTCTCTTTTTTATCTAGAGGGATTTGATTAACTACATCATCGGGACGCTCTTCTTATAATTTACACTCCTGCAACTTGTGAGCTTAAATTTGATAAACAAACGAGTATTTGGAGTTTATGAGATTTAAAAAAAGAATCCATATCGACAGAGACTCAGAGATACTAAATGAGCTTAATAAATAATTAAACTAAAAAAAGAGGAGGAGGAGGGAAGGCATAAATCTAAAGCACAAAAATCCAGAGCGATGTTATTCGGTCTAGAAAAAACGAGGATGGAAGAAAAAGCTGCAAACCCAATAAATCGACTCCTTCCCATCCTCTACCAAAAACAAAGCTGTCATTTGGAAATATTAATGGCGTTTATTCATTTATCCATTAGTAGTTTTACACTTTAATATTAATTTTTTTAGGCTTTATATAGCTCTGCAGTACTTTGAAATTTACACGTGAACGAAGCTACTTTAAACTAGTGACAATTAAATCCTGTCATGCATATTAATTTGAGACTTTGGTGCAAGCCACACGTATGCCACCCGCGCAATAATACGACGTGCACCTTCCAAAACTTTCAAACTTTATATTGCTAATGCTAAATTTTAAATTTTAAATTTCTTTTTTTTCATTCGAGATCAAAAAATTGGAAAACTTTCAAAAGCCATTCGAGCCACGCAAACATAGGAAAAGCATTTCCTCGGAGATCCAATAAAAAAACCCTTTTTTTTCATCGCATATATATTTTATTATCGCTTTTACGGTAATTTTTTACCCGAGCGAGAAAGCTTTTCATGGTTGCAAAAACATTCCAACTCTCTCTCTCTCGCAACAATCATCGCGTATTGCGTAGCTATAAAAGGATCGAAAAACCCCTGGAATTTTTATTTCTTCCACACACAATACTCGACAAATTTATACTCTCTTTACCCTCCGCGCTATGCTAAAATCACGTTATCTCTTTGTCGTTTGAGATCACAATAAAAAAAAAAAAAAAAAAAAAAAAAAACTAAATTCCACGGGACTTCGATAAGCCGCAGAACATAATGAACCTCTTCTTTGTCTTCTTCTCTGGGGAACCTTTTTTGGTAACAACTTCAGATTTTTGTTGTGAGACTGTCATAACATAATCTGTCTAAATTTTTATACTTTGTTATTTTTTATTTTTTTAAATCCACTCTATATTATCGAGTGATCCTATTGGTTAAGCATGAAAGTCATCTATAGAATTCTTCATCGTGAACAATAAAATTTATGAGGTTGTAACTTTGCGTACGAGTATCATAAAAAATGTTTTGATGCAAGTCAATTTTGTTTGTATTTTACCGAATCGCATAACAAAAGTAAAGAAACATTTGATAATTACCAAGTTACAGGAACTTTGGTAGATCGGTGTCAAAAATAAGCAGAAAGGGGTATGAAATTACCAGGACGGATAAGGATGTAAGACAAGACACAAAAACAAAGAAATTTCGCTCGCTTGAAAGTGAGAAAGTTAAAGCTCACAAAGAAGACGAAGCTTGCAAGCCAATCTTCGGAAGGGAATGAAAGCCAAAGAGCCGCTTAAATTTCATAAAGCGAGCTCGTGACGCTGCCAGATTTAACAAAGAAAAACCACCGTCATTTAATTTAGCGGCCGTCCTTGTCAAATGTCAACCTTCCACGGCTGCTTTCATTAAACAACCAACCCCGAAAAACCCATGTTTTTCTTTTTCTTCCTCCTACTTAGCATTGAAAAAAAGCTTCAAGCAGAGCCAATTTTACTGCTATCTTTAAGCTTGCAAGCTCGCTCAACTTTTAATATTTTATTTACTTAAAATACATTCATTTTTAACATCTTGGTTTAGATGCATGAAATTTTCATTAAAATGAAGTAGACTGCAACCGAAAATCAGCTCTAATTTAAAGAAGGTATTCTCGGCGTACCACGTCAAAAAAAAGTAGTTCATTTCGTTGCCCCGAACGAAAAGAAACACCTGCCAAAAAATCCGGTTAAACAGTAACAGTACCAGTTTTTCAAGAAAAACGTAACAAGTTTTTTTTTACGAGAAAACTGTAACAAGTTAACAATTTTCGGAGATAACTGTAACAACAAAATCATCGGCCAATATACGAGCCAGTTTTTCAAGAAAAATGTAACAACTTCTTTTTTTACAAGAAAACTGTAACAAGTTAACAATTTTCCGAGATAACTGTAACAACAAAATCATCGGCCAATATATGAGCCACATTTTTCCGAGAAAAGAGTAATTAGCATATTTTTTCCGTGATAACAACAACCATCAATAAAAAGGGAAGATTTCCGAGAGGAAAGTAACGGGTCCACTTTTTCCGGGTAAAGTGTAATGTTGAGGTGATTGACGATTCAGATATTGTTTTCCAGGTGAGAAGTAACAAGACCATTGCCAACTTATTTGAAACAGACTAAATGTGCTTATCCCGAGGAAATCGTAACGTTAAGAACTTTTTTCCGAGTAAAGTGTAACGTTGATTAAACCATCAAATATAAAAATATTTTTTAAAGGAAAGTTTACAATATCCATGCCAACTTACTTAAACCAGATTTGGGAGCTTTTCCCGAGGTAAATGTAACGTTGAAACTCCGGGTAAACTGTAATGTTGAAGTTACCAACGATTAAGGTATTATTTTTCCAAGTTGAAAATTACGATATCTATGCCAACTTATTCAAACCAGACTTGGGAGCTTTTCCCGAGGAAAACGTAACTTTAAAACTTTTTTCCGGTTAAACTGTAATGTTAAAGTTATCAACGATTAAGGTATTATTTTTCCAAGTTAGAATTTACAATATCAATGCTAACTTGTTTAAAGCAGACCAGGGAGCTTTTCCCGAGGTAATCGTAACGCGAGGACTTTTTTCCAGGTAGAGTGTAACATTGAAGTTATAAACGATTAAATTTATATATTTTTAAGTCAAAACTTACAATAGCAATTCCAACTTATTTAGACCAGACCAGAGATCTTTTCCCGAGGAAATCGTCACGTTGAGACTTTTTTCCGGGTAAAGTGTAACGTTGAGTTGATCAATACTAAAGTTATATCTTTTCAAGTCACATGTGATTAGCTGCCTAGTTAAATAATATACTAATTTGTTTATTCTTATTTATATTTTTTTTATCGATCATTTTTTGTTTCTACCGTAATCAATTTTTTCCTTCATAAAATTTATCAATCTCTATTGTATTTCAAAATTTTCTATCGTAGAAAAACTTATTTTATGAATAACGAGATTCTTACAATTTTCATGGGTAGAATTTTTTCGGGCTTATTTAAAAGTTATGACCACAAATAATTTACTCAAACCCCGCAAGAAGCGTTTGATTATAGTTAAAGTTAGCCCAGAAAAACATCTTATCGTTACGATTTCCTTGAGAAAAACTCTCAGGTCCGCCTTTAACAAGTTGACATGGAGATTGAAAATTTTTATTTAGAAAAATTTTATTTTAATTTTTTATTGACTCAATGTTACAATTTACTCGGAAAAAAACATCAACATTACGATTTACTCTAAGAAAGTTTCCTTGTATATTTTAATTAATTTGGGATTGCTACTGTAAGTTTTGACCGAAAAATATATTACCATACTCGAAAATTGCCCCAACGTGACATTTTACCTGGAAAAAAGTCTCGACGTTACGATCACTTCAGGAAAAGCTCCCAAGTCTGGTTTAAATAAGTTGGCATGGATATTATAAATTCTAACTTGGAAAAATACCACCTTAATCGTTGATAACTTCAACATTACAGTTTACCCGGAAAAAAGTTTTAACGTTACGTTTTCCTCGGGAAAAGCTCCCTGGCCTGCTTAAAATAAGTTGTCATTGTTCTTGTTGCTTTTTATCTGGAAAAATCTTATTTTAATCGTTGATTACCTATACGTTACACTTTACCTGGAATAAGTTGTGCAGATTACTTTTTTCCCGGGATATATTTTCGTCTTGAGTGAATGTAATTGTTTTCCCGGATCAAAATACACTGGTTACACTTTCCTCGGGGAATGTTGTCTTCCGACTCACAGCAAGTTTAAAATGACAGTTTTCTCGGAAAAATTATACATCATGACAGTTTTCTTGGAAAAAATTGCAACGTTACATTAATCGCGTAAAATTTTTTTTTTGTTATTCTTTCCCCGGAAAATCACGTAATGGTACTTTTTTCACGGTTTCTCTGTCTCAGGTGTTTCTTTTTGTACGGGTCAACGATTTAAGCTTATCTACTACCTTCTTTGGTGCGAGCAAGAAGGATCAACTTTGTGCCTTTTTAGCCGAAACAAATCCAGTTTAACAGTTATGATTGACGAGGTTGGTAGTAACTAACTTTGTGGTACTCTATTTTATATGAATATTGATCAACCTTCAATGAATTACGTTTAACAGAAAAAAACTCTTATTACTTTTAATTGAATCCATATCTTCTTCTTCTTTTTTAATATTGGAGTTCAATTATATTATACGCCATCTCGACCTGATATTATCGCTTGTAATGTATGTTAAGATAATTGATAATTTTAATTAAATTTTTTTTTTCAACCTAAAAAAAACTCCTCATTATCATTTAGTGTCAATCTAATAAGTTTTTTAAACCAAAAGTCATTATTTAATCGAGTTGATGAAATTAATCTTCTCCCGAAAAAAAAAGAAGCTGGATTAGCTGACCGAATAAATAAGGCCGCTCGCCAAAATAGATTCCAGCAGGTAAACCGTACGTTTGACTCGATTCCAAGCCAAATCATCAATTCGAGGTAAAAAAAAGGGAGCTCAAATAAAACAAGCCTCCCAACCCTGCAGACGAAAAAAAAAAAAGAAAAAAAAAAAGGGTCAGGTCTGGGAATAGAAAAACCGTTGGTCGGTTTTCGAGTGGAGGAATTCTTTATCTCTGGTTTTACCCTTCCAACTAACGTACGATGAACCGGAAAGAGAGAGAGAGAGAAAAAGGCGCGGTGTTGATTACAGTTAGGGACTGATTAAGAAGTTACTTTTATAATAATTGACACGTGTCTACCAAATAATTGAATTACCCGATGAAATAATTGATTTAGCATCGGCCCCAACTCGTTTGAAACTTTGAAACTAACGTCGCTCGTTTATTTTCGTAGGCTACAGATTATATTTCAACTTTTTTTAAAACTCTTGACCACTGTGGGAATAATATCATAATTCAGGTTCTTCGAGCTTTTATTTTACTCGGACCTATCGAGTTACTCGATTTTTATACAATTTAAAATTTTACTAATAAAATAATTTTCTAATTCTTTGTACTAATACTAGATCGTAATTAGCAATGAGAACGAAAATGTCACTGAGAAAATGAGGGATTTTAAAACTTATAAAATTTTTCAATAATTCTTTATTTTCAAATAACTTTCTCAAATCAGCTCCATAGAGACTTTAGATTGAGATTTTTTCAAGTACAGTTTGCCTGGAAAAAATTTGTGATCATTACTTTTTCCCTGATAATAAGTGCGATGTTACATTAATCGTGTAAAAGTATTCTCCTCAGAAGTTACTTTTTTCACGATTTATTGTCAATCGCTAATAGAGTTTGTTGTTGTAAAACTGTTTGTATAACTATTATAGTATAGAGTCGCACGTGTAAGATAGCTGCACGTACGAAAGACATCAAAAGCACCGAGAGATTTCCGTTAGACATTTTCCATTCTACGTATTCTTTCTTAAAGGACATATAAAAAGAAACTCCTCGATTCAAATATTTTATTGCGTACTGTATTGTGTGTCGTGACATTACGCGTCAAGCATGTCACTTTAGCAGCGAACCCATTTTCAATTTCAAATTTACGGAGAGAGGCTTTTTTTATTTTTTTCTTTCGCTACCGTTCCGTCACATACCGATAAGTTGAAAAAAATTTGAACACCCAATGCGATCATTTTATTTTATTTTGAGATAACATTTGGGAGG
Source organism: Encarsia formosa (assembly GCA_038277355.1). NCBI lineage: Eukaryota > Metazoa > Arthropoda > Insecta > Hymenoptera > Aphelinidae > Encarsia > Encarsia formosa. The sequence continues at coordinate 78,421,021 of CM076187.1, forward strand.
AGCCAAGATATCAAAGGTAGAACTTTCATAAAAGCACTGTTTATTCTTCTTCTTCTTCTTCTTCTTCTTCTTCTTCTTCGCAGCAGCAGCAGAGTTAATACCTCCTTATTTACGTAATGATTTTATTGAAGAAAAATGCATGAAAAATGTATTATTGGAAAAAGTTTGAGACCACGCAACTTATCTTTCTCCCTTACGTAACTTTATGGGGGGTAAAAAAACTCCTGAGTATTAAATTAATCGCCATTATTTCCTTTTCTTCTATATTTGGCAACACAACATACAATTGAAATAATCTTGTGATATTTAAAAGATAGTAAGGGTTGATCAAGACGAGAATGGCAACTATAAATTTGAAAGAAGCCGTCGTAACAATTGAATGGGGACAAAGAGCGTGACCGCGTGAGCGTTTAACCGGGCGCGGCGTAATGTCAACTCTTTCACCACGACCGCTAAATTATCAATGGGGGAAAAGCTCGAATCTTTTATTTCGGTTTAACCGACCGTTAAGAGTCCAGTTATTTCATCCTCGCTACCCCTAATCAAATCTCTATAGATCATTTCATCATTTTTCTATTATCAGCTACCCTATTTTTAGGATCATTTTTATCTTTATTATATTTCTCGTTCCCGTTGGATAAATAAACCTCTAAATTATAATGAAAATCGCTGACAAAAGAACTGTGTTTTACAAACCGATGCTTTGGATTGAAAACTTTCACGATTTGTTTTTGTAACCCATCCATCAATCCTGGATCGAGCTTTTGCTCTTTCAATAAAACTAATGGATTCTCGCTCGGGTCACGTGCTAATGCGTCAGACTAAATTTTCAAAAATATTGACAATCAACTCCAAACACTCGTACCGTAACAATAAATTTAAATTATCTGTGTTTGGAACTCGCGAATAATATACATTTACAATGATTTATCTCTACCATTTAAGTTTGAATGAAAATTTTTAATTTTTAAATTTTAAAAAATAAAGGTGAACAATTTTTGTTGATTTTGAAATTTCAGCTTGCAAATGAAGATTTGTCGAAAAATATCGGGGACACGGGTTGTCAGCTCGCGGTGCATTTCCAGTCGAGCGGACATTTATTTCAAAGGTTATTTGAAAAAATTTACATTTTTGCGTGTGTGTGTGTGTGCGAACAAAATAAAAAAAAAAAAAAAAGCTCGATCAATCTCCAGGGCTGATGATTATTGGCAGCAGTTTAATGAAAGATAGCTAGTCCGAAAAAATAAAAAATAGCAAAAAGTCAGCCAATCAGCCAATCAGCCTAGCGAATTTAAAACGTTGCTCATTAAGCTTCCCGCGTAACAGCTGACGCAGTGACGTAACGCACGTAAACCGAGCAGCGGATTTGTTCCAGTAATTGACATTATGTCGCACCTGTAAAATAGTTGTTGTGAACGCAAGTTTTTATTTTTCGTCGCTTAACGCCATCAGGTGTAATTAGCATGTAAATTGTGGTGTAATTCGAGCTGTCAAAGGGTTTGTGTGTATGGCGGTAGCTGTAAATGTATTTATGGGATGCTGATCGCCTCGGGTTTATCCAACGGTTCGTTAATATTATTCCATTAATAAATGATGAAAACTAGCTTATCCATTTGATAGCTCTCTCCCCTGGCTATTTCATATACTCTATCTGACATTTAGCTAGCAAAGCTCCACTTTAAACTTCTTCTTTTCTTGCCCTTTTTTTTATCCGTTTTCATGATTTATATGGACCTTTTTAGTCTAATAAGTTTAAACTATTCAAACGCTAAGCTTTTTCTTCGCTGGAATCATCGATATATGTAGTCATCATTTAATAAATCAAATTTAAATGCTTATTAATAACTCGTGCTCTCGTAGGGACGAATCCAACGATCTCATTGAGGTTACAATTATTCATCCCCGGACATGAAACTTGAATTTACTTTTTCTCGGTCTTTCGAAAAACTGGAGCGAATCGGAAGTGAATAAAAGAGGAAATAACAACCGAACTAAACTTTAACAGGATACATGTCACCAACGTCAAGTTCACTTTTATTTTATATTTTTCTTGTTCTCATACTTTTTTCGTGCTATTGGAAATCATTTCTCAAAGTTTCGATTCAATTAAAGCTGCTCACTGGCCATTCTCTAGCGTGTCTATATAGGTATATATAATAAAACTCTCGCACCCGAGCCGAGTTAAATGGGAAAACTTGCAAAATTAATTCCCGGACTCCGGGGTGTTTAAGTATTTTACGACTACCTTTTTCTCTTCGATCTTTTTATTAATTTTTTCATGAAGCGCCTTCAAAGTTTCGTTAACTTATCTTACAGCTGGCCAAAATGATAGGTAGGTAGTGATCCGTATAGAGTTTAAAGGTAAGAAAATAATCATAGTCGCGTGCTTTTCTACAATTTCCCTTCTTCTTGTTATCAACTACCCAGGTAACCTCTTTTGGGATCGATATCGGCTTATTTTGTTCTCTTTCAAAGTTTTATTTTCTTTGGATTTAATTTTACCGATAATTGGTGTCAATAAGGATCTTGAGAATTATCTAAAACTTTGGGAATAAGATTATTATTTCTTTTTCAATCAAACTTTTCAATAAATTTATTCAGACTTTTGACCCTTTTAAAGCTCGAGTGCTTGCTTTTTTTTTAATTCTTTTGAATTTTATGGGAGACGTAATCTTTAAGGACGTTCAACTCCACAGCGAGAGTCAAATCTTGATTTTTTTTTTTTTTTTTATATAGATATACACTTACATGGTAGCTTGAGTCAAACCTATACGTATTTGATTGAGACTAAAATAAGTTATTTTCTTTTGATTTAAAAAAAAATCTAATCTCTCTAAAATTAAAACAGAGCCTTTTTTATTGGTTACTTTAAGAAATGATTTCTCAAAAGGGAAGTAAGAAAAAAGAATAAGTTTAAAAGTAGAGATAAGTAGAGGGAAGAAATCAAGGAGAATCAAAGAGCGAGGAAGGAGGATGAAAATGATAAGAAGAAGGGAAAGGGGGGAGTTGAGCTTGATTAAGAGGGTGATAATTGGCGAGGATCGTGACTCGGGTCAAAATTGTGCGTGCCATTTTCTTATCTCGGAATTTTTTAAAATAACCCACCCTGTGATAATCGAGTTAAGGTCATTAACTTTTGGTGCTTTTCCAGAGTATCGCTTAAACGTTTAATGTTAAGCGAGAACAAATTTAACTCCTCGATTTTTTATGACACAGTATATTTACCAAGCTTTTGATCAACTTTATACTACTTTTCTTTTTTTTTTTCTTTTTTTTTTTTTTCACAGTCTTTTGTTGACAAAAAATTTTGTAACTTTTGAACAAATATTTGATCAACATTTATGAATATACAATAATTTTCAACACTACTGTCTGATACTTTATGATATAAGGTACCTGTACCTAATATGGCCCTCCTAAGCGAGAATCGACGTTGTGGCGAATCAAATCACTATTTTTTGACGAATAAGGTCTCATTTTAAAGCTTAATTCAAGAGCTTTAAAATGAGACCTTACACGTTTGATTTTGATCAATGAGCTTCAAATGCCAGAGGATTTACCAAAACACGGTTTTTTAAGACACCTAAAATTTGTGTCCTAATATGGCCCCCCTTGAAGTAATTAATTAATTGCAATTTGTTCCTACTTTTTAAATCAATCAGGATATAAGATTTTAAAAACTTCAAAATTGTTATTATTTTAAAAATGATTTATTTAAAAATTGAGCCTTTTTTACAATGTTTTTGAAAGCTTTGCAACCAGTAGAAAAATTTCAACTTTAAATTTTGGTCAAAGTTTCTTTTTTGAGCTAGAATGCTTTTTTAGTTATAAAATGAAAAAAAGCTTTGAAACAATTAAATTTATTTTTCTTAAATAACATTAGGGTAGGATTTTCTAAAAATTAAACATGAAACTAAGGACTCTTAATATCGGTATTTCTACTAATTCGTGGGGGGCCATATTAGGTACACTGCATAATAAAAAGTTATTTAAGAATAAAACCCGTTAGAAAACGAGTTGAACAATAACGAATCGAAGCTACTTATTCAAATTTTGATCAGGTGCGTCTAAATATTTTGTCAGACCACTTAATTACAACGTAAAATAATAACGGAGGTATACGAAACGAGTTTTAGGTATTAGGCGTGCGCAAAAATAATTTTAAAATGTTCTAAACAACTGAAAACTTCATAATTCAGTGTTTTTGACTTCTTCCTACCTTGCAGAGATGCCGCATACCTAGCATATTCAAAATAACAGGGGGGGCCATAATAGGCACACTTACCTTACTTAAAAGCGATATAGAATAAAATAATACTAAAAGTATGTTTATATGCTATGACTTGAAAATAAAATAAAAAATAAAAAAATGATTTAGTATAATGTTAGTAAAGAAGAAAGAAGATGAAAGGAGGCGTGGTTAATGGATTTAATAATAAATGATGGGTGGGGGTGGGAAGGTCAGATTTTGAAGGTGGGTGGTATACTGGTATAGCACCTATTCGGGCGTAAACCTGGCAGCTTTCCCATCCTCATGCAGATAGCAATACAAGCTGCAAACAACTTTATCTCCCTCTACGATCAAACAAGGATATCATCCATTTTATTAATCTTCTCGACTTTTTAAAGCTACTCGACTGATTACCCTCGAGAGAGGGTATTAGCTACACCTTATTTTAGCCTCCTAATTATTTATTAGAATTCATAAATAAATAAACTCACCAACGACGCTTAAGTAGACCTTGTGTCCAATGGGCGGTGTGGTAGATATCTGACACTCGTAGATGCCCGAGTCCTTGGCCTGGGGGTACCTGATCCTCAGGGTCCACTCGTCGCTGAACTCCAGGTGCAGGGCCTCGAACCTCTGGTCGCTCGTGTACGTGTACCTGCCCACCGTCAGCAGGTGTATGTCCCGATGTCTAACCCACGAAACCTTCGGTAACCATTTGGTTTCAACTTTATAATTACTTTTTTTCGCAACAAGGCTATAATTATACGTTTTATGCACTTAACAGTTTGGAGCTTTTAAAACAATTACAAAACCTAAATTCAACTAATATTTGTCCATAAGTTACGAGTTAATATGTCAGTGGAAATGCCCAACTATCTCGCTCGGCACGCCACAGTGAACAGCTAACGAACCGATGGATGAAAGAAGTTCGAAAAAAAGGTTTTAAAAATCACGCCCCGTCGCTCATACGATTAAACTTTACGCTCGCCTTATCCCGCCCGTTTTAAACTTTATACGAGTGAATGACAGTTACTCCAGGTAGGAGAAAATAGGTAAAAATGCCTTTTTTTTTACGACTACTGGAACTTGGACTTTTTCCCACTGCCGATTGAGATGTAAATCGAGCCTGATAAGATTACCAACAAGTATTTTTCTCAAAACTCAATCGAATTATTAGCTCGTTCATCAAATCAAAGGTGATTTTTCTCTTTTTCTAGCTGTCTATTTGTAGAGATCGATACTTTAGAGTATCGGAAAATGCAAAGTTGCGGAAAAGCAAGACACTTACACGTGGACTTTCTCTATGTAAATCTGATAAAAAAAAGCTCCGGAGTTATTCCGCTTCTACAGTTTTGATAAAATTAACATCAGCTTTTTTTAAAGCGAGTTCGATCAAAAGTAAAGCTACGTCAAATTAAGTTTTAAAGTTTGTTTGATTTTGATATTTTTTTTTTTTTTTTTTTTTATGATTGTAAAAAAAACAATGAAGTTACTTTAAGGAGCAAAAAAATAATTTTCATGGTTTCGTTAAAAGTTGAAAATATATATATATTTTTTTTGTTCCACAATTAGCAAGTAAAAAAGCGAAGTAAAAAACTAAACTAAAAACTCGAAAGATTTTTATAAAATTCAAAAACGCTTTTGAAAGTTTCTCGTAAATCTCAATACCCTGTACGTAAAAAACAAGTAAGAAGTATTTGTACAAACTAAAAGCGACTAGATGACTTTTTATGAAAAAAAAAGTTTGAATATCCTATTGTACATACGATTAAATAGAAAAATTAGTTTAAATAATTTGGATAAATGATATTGAATAGCTAAAGTCAAAGTTGACAGGTGTATTCGGGTGGTTGGGTGGTCCCATACGACCGCGACAGGGGAACTAGCTCGAAATAACGACGAAATAACGAGGCTCGTTTAGGCTTCGTTAAACTCGCCGGATAATCGAAAAGCCATTAAACGCCCTTCTTTCTCTTCCTTCTGCATGCCGGACTTACTTTGTTTTACTTTTATCCGATAATCGTGCTTAATTAATTTTTCTTAAACTAATTTAAGGTGCAGATATAAACAAAACATGACTCAAAATGAATTTTTCAATAACGTTATGTTTGATTGACCACAATGTTTTATTGACACAATGTTACATTACCGTACGGTTTCCGAGATTTTTGACCTTGCAGACCAGATGCACGGTGTTACCGACCAGGCCTGTGACGTTTCTCGGAGGGCTCGTGTCAAAGCCCGGCTCCAGGCTCGGCTTCCGTTCGTTTTCCAAATACTCCGATTTGAACTTGTGCTCTATCTCCGCCGTTCCTTCTGCAAACAAAAGTATCCATTAATATCATCAATTTACGTACAATCATTTTTTATACAACTAGTGTGCTAAAGTAACTCAACGTACTAGCCCTGTAACACATACTCTATGGTAATGTACAACTTTTCGCACTTGTTGGATTAAGTTTTTTTATAAGTATAAATAAATTGCTCATATCATATTTTTAACCTCAATGATATGTTGCACGAATAGTGTGAAAAGTTTTACAACTTAACAACGCATTCGAATGTTTATGTTGTGTGCTTGGAGATCGAGTTTGAGATTAACTTTGTAAACTTATCTAAAATACTAAGTTGTTGAATACTCGATAGAAAGTTGTAGATGGAATAAAATAGCTCGGATAATATTTTCATTTCGAAGAGAGGGGAAGAAAAAGTCGTTTCGCATCACGATTCACGCGGCCAAGTAATAAATCAATGTCAAAGTAATGGCTCCCGAGTTTACAAATATTCGCGTTATATCTGACTCGAGAAGAGCCTAGGCAAATGATGAGAATATTTAAGGCTAAGAGCTTGCTTCTCCCCACCCCGCGTCATTAATATTTTATGATGCCTTCTTTTTCGGAAATTTTTATCTTAAGTGGATCGTACATCATCGACAAACTAAATAATATACTTTTTTTTATCATTTTTCTGGTAGACCAATGTAAATAACATTAATAAACTTTGGAAAAAATAAGTAGAAATCATTTTTTCTGGCAGACGGTGATAAATTCAAATATGACCAAAAAAATATTGGATAAGTAGGTCAAATGTTTGACTCTACTTTTTTTGTGTAAAAAAAGTTTGGCTATCATAATAATGAATAATCTCGAATCTCGTTGCAGACGAAAGAAATTAATTTTGTCTCGCGCAAAACAGCTTTAATTTAGTAATCCTATAAACAAAAGCTCAAGAAGCGCTAACGAAATTGCTCGGTCGGGTGGTAAGAAATTTACAAAAAATATATATATATCTCAGGTCGACTTATAATTCACATGAAATTTTGTCGGCGATATTGGAATCTCTTCCACTTGAGATTCATGAATTTGAATTTCTCCCCCGGTACGACCGCAGCAGCCGAGTGGCAAATTTTTAAGATCATCCATTGTCGGAATGTTAAGGACTCGAATTTAATAATCAATACCTTAACAATATGCAGCAAAAATTGCTAAGAACAATGCAGTAGAATAGATCATTGAACTACCTTGTGTACTTCACGTACGTATTTGCCTTCCTCCTCCCTCCACTCCAGCTACTCCCATTACGTTGGCCGCATAAATCAGTGCCTCGGTGGTAAATATAACGTATATAACCTATATAACCTATATACGTACACACAATTTCAAGTTTCATCGCACGTATACCAACCTACCTACAGCTGCGCTCTGAATATTCTCTAAAAAAAAAAACGAGACCGAACAAACGACATTAATCATTCGCTGTTCTTCCTGCTTACCGTGACGATTCAAAGATCAACACGTTTTTTGATCTGACCTACTTTGATTATTTCACTCTTTTTAAAATATTTGAATCGATCGCGATTATTTGAAAAAAAAAAAACAATGCAGCCGAAATAATCCGTCGGCAGGTCAGTAAAATAGTAAAGGAAGGGTTAGACCAGGAAGCATTTGCATGGAAGACGTACCGGTGGAATTTCAAATCCTCCCTCGACTCACGTATCTACATGAAAATGGCCATGGCTCCTCGTCGATTGCATTAGGTATTACGTCGTTAAATTCCAGATCCCCGTTTCCCCACTCCAACCCCGAACGATGTTCTTGTTTCAACGACCTTTGCGAACAGTATCAGTGCTCAAAAATAACTGGATTACTCTTCTGTTGTAAAGTAACACATGTAATTTACATTTAATTAAATTTAATCATTTATTTGATCAGTAAACGAACACATGTTAATTACTCATGTTACGTAACACTTGTGAAAGAGTAATTTTTTAATGTGTTATTTTTTTTAAATTAATTTTTATGCATTTAATTAATCGTGCTTTTATTTTCATGTGTGAATGGACACATGTAACTTACACATGTCTCGTAACACGTGTTAAAGTTTAATTAGTTTAATATGTAATTTTCACGTGTAACTTTTTGAAAGTAAATTTTTACGCATCGATTCAATCGCGCTATTATTTATCTGTGTAAATGAATACATGTAAGTCGTGTAATTTAAAAGTTGAGAAAACATCTGGTAATTACATAGGTAAAAAAAAACCGTGTCTAACCTAAAATTAAAGTTTATAATCTTTTGAACACGAATAATGCCATAGAAGTTGAATCAATACGGTATATTTTGAACTTAAATTGCATCTCCTTCGTCATAATTACAGAAGAAAAGATTATTAACGCCCTGGCGCTTCTGAATTCAGAAGTTTACAGTTTTGAAGCTACTTAGGTACAGTGCAGCTGTTTTGCGCGTATCACTCATAACAACTTTTCCACGCTCATTAATTATCATAATAAATGAGCATTGAATTAATTAAATACCAGCTGGGGAGCTGTTGAGCTGTGGCTAAGTAAAAAAGCAACGCGTTTAAATAATCAGGTAATTGTTTTTGAAGATGTTAGGAATGAATAACCTTAAAAAACTTGAAACTGAATAAAGTTATAAAATTCAAGCTGGTACAAGGGATGATGATCAAAGGGATAAAGTTTGATAAAGTCCGAATCAGTATAAGTGTATTTATCCGAATCCGGAATTGTGAACGAAAGCTGAACACGGAGTTTTGAGTTTCCGGATCTGCATAGTGGTTTAATTAACCCCCAAAGCTGTTTAATCATTATTACTATTGCGACGCGACGTAATCCAGTCTTATTCTTTATGATGAAAGAAAAGTTTAAGGAGAGCGAACAAGTTTGACGGATCAGGAAATAAATTACGTACTTTGGTACTTAAAGTCTCGAGTCTGGAGGGCGCTAAAAACAGCAAAATAAAAAAGAAAGAAGAAAGTTGGCGTGTTTGAGGAAGGAAGTATATGACTAGCCAGTAGGAGCACTTTGTGTACTCTACTTAAATATTTCGACAATTTAGAGCTGGAGTTGCTGAAGAACAGATACTTGCTAATTTAAATTGCAGCCTCTGGTAATTCTAGAGAGAAGGAATACTTAATTTAATAGCCTTCTTCGCTCTCGAAATAATTAAAAAATGATTGAAGAGACCTAATTACTATTTAGTATAGATTACAATGGTTTATAAAATTTAAGTTGTAGGAGGAATTTAAATGAAAATCTGGTAAATTCAAATATATTGGTAATGAGGTAATTTCGGGAGCGTCACAAACCGATTTGGATATTATAATGATAAGAGGAGAAAACATTAGCAGAGACGAATCAATTAAGATTAAATTCCCGATAAAAGTGTAATTCGAAATTTGCCGGTGTGTGGGGTATATGTAGGACACGTAAAGGGGGAAGGAGATCGGCCTATAGCTGCTGACCGCTTGATTTACAGTACGATTCCATCGGAATCTCGGTCAATTGGGGACTCCATCAATTTTATTAATTTTTTTCTTTAATTGTTCTTTTATTTTTCATTTATTTTTAGAATTTGGAATTTTTCACGAGTGCATGAAAATGACGATAAATTTTACTGAAATTAATCGCGATACAATAGAGGGAATCCATACAAGAATTTCATTTGCTTTTTTTCTTATTGGTTAATTTAAAAAGTTGGAAATTTCAACTTTTTAATATTCACGTTAACAAATCGTACAACAATTATAATAAAACTGAATTTGGTAGCAAGGTAGCTTTTTGAAAATAATATTGAAGTAAGAATTGGGGAAAAAAGTGTATTTGTCGAGTGTGGCTGAAACACTTTTGAGATAGTTTGAGCTTGCGGCCGTTAAGTATCTGGCAGGGACAAAAATGGCAGTCCTCGTAAAAATATGAGCCATCCGGTATTCCTTAACAGCCCAAGAGCTATAAAATTTAAATGACGACACTTCCACAAACATCCAAAAGATTTCGCAAAGGCTTCAATTGTTTATAACGCAATATATAATAAATAAAATAAGTAAGAATTGATGGATTTAATAAATTCGAGCAGTTTTATTATTCCGCAAAGTTGGAATAAATTGAAAGAGGTAGCGTTAGAGTTCAAATATTAGATTTCCATACGCTATGCGGAATTTTATCTGCGTTGTATAAGTTGTTTACCCCCACCGGGTTTACGTGTGTTTAATGAACCGTTATAATGATCAATTTTGCATTTTACATTTTTTCAATATCTTTATAGTCAAAAGTTTCATTTTACTTGATATTTTTATTCGTCTCAAAAACAGGTAACTCTTTTCTTCTTTTTTTATTTTATCGTATAAATAACAAAATTAATTTTTTTGTTTACACACCAGCCGCGAATAAAAAGACTCGAGGTTTTCAGCTCACAAAATCGCTTTACTGCGTCAGATTTGAGGCTAAGGTTTTTGTTTGCTGGGACCATCGAAAAGATTAAACGAGTGATTATCAGAAAATGAAAAAATAAATCGTATTTGAAAAAAATAAAAAGCCCCGGAGGGAGAAACAATTGCAGGATCAAAAAAGTCTCACTGCTCTGGTGCGTTTTTGACGACACAACCGACCCGTGAGAGTATCCGTGTCGTTTAGCAAGGCTAAAATGAATTTTCACGCTGCGATGGACGATGCACTAAACTCATTTGCAGCTCAAAAAAAAAAGAGTCCAAAAAAGTAAAAAAAAGGACTAACGAAATAATTTCATTTTTTCCTCTCTCTCTGTGCGAATGTTGCCGAACTACTAAATACTCAATTGGGTTCAAGTCGGTTAAATCGTAAATGGTCATTTTTTGAAAAAACCGATGCAATTTCCTCTTCTCCGAAACTTCATATATTTCTCTCCCTCAGATTTTTCATTTCTTTTACCTCGCATTGTTGTACGAAGTCTTTGAAGTGTTTATCATCGAACAAGAAGCGAAATATTCGATCTCGCTAGCTAAAGATAATTAATAAACGGGGGATATTTTTAATAACAATTATTATTATTATTATGATTATAATGAGGGAGGAGCTTGCGTGCTTGTCAAAGAGTAAATATCGAAGTGCAGTTTTAAATAACCTTTATTATTATAACGAGTGCGAAATGAATTTTCCATCTGCTGACTTTTACCGCCGCGCCGCTCGCAATATCGTTATTAGTACCAAATAAATTATTTATTTATTTAAATTGAATGAACACATGCGAAATTATTATTCCACATGCAATCTCCAATAAAGCATTATTATTATTAAAAGTAGTTCTATCAAGTCAGTGGTTCTCAACCTAACCTCTAAAGATTTCAAGTATTTTATTAATAAAACTAGGAACTGTTTCGAAATCTATATCAATGGTTAGGACCACTTGCGAGTTTAAGTATGATTTTACAAATATGATTAACTCAACCACAAAGAACGTTAATTCATCAAAATCATATTCATCTGGGAAAAGATATTTCGCGAGGCTTATCAAAGTTAAGTTACGAGCAGCGACGCGAGTCGATGAAAAAAAAAAGGGCTGTTGCGTTGTCGCAGTAAAGCCGCATTCGAAGTTATCAGTCATAATCAAGAGCTGGATGCGTCAAGCATTTAGACACCCCTAATCACGAGATGTTCTGACCGGAGGATTTAATATCGGCTACAGCTTCAACCCTTTGCTTTTCATTTCTACTACGACGACGACGCTTTTAATATACTCCTACCGCAAGCATCAAAATATTACATTTTTTTTTTTTTTTTTAATTTAAAAAATATATATGGAAAACCGGGATTCGGCTAATAAATAATTCCGTTTTTTTTATAGGTCATCTGAACGACAGATTATCATAATATAACTAAATTATAAATATAATATTGTTACAGATTTTCAATTTAAAAATTAAAACGTAACAAAATCGATTCTAAATCAATTAAAAATAATGGATTATCGTATTGATGACTTTGGCCGGTTCGTACACACACAAACATAAAACCAAATGGTTGTTAAAAACAATACGCGTCGATAATTCGAAACGAGCTTTAGGTAGAAAAAAAACAAGCGAATCGTCGACCCTTTTATCGAGCCTTTATTGGCCAACACGTACTTAAAAGTCATTAAAATCGCACGAACGACCTTAATTGAAAAAGGAAGTTCCATCGTCACGAAAGATCATCAATTCTCATTGTCGGGTTTGACCCACTGCCACCCCCACTTGTAGGTAAATCGTGTCTTCTTTGAAGAAAAAAAAAAAAAAAGTGCCGTGATTCATCGTTTCAAACTTGGGTGCGGCTTGGATTGTGTCTAAGTGCAATGCATTTTTTAAATTAACCATTTTTTAATGCTTCATTTGAAAGTAGATCAAATAATAACTGGCACATTTTTCTTCTTCAGAATAGAAATATCAAAACTGAAGAAGCTATAGAATTTTGAAGTTTCATATTTATATGTAGACATTTATTAATAATTGAGAACTTAAAAAAAAAAAAATAATTAAATCCAGGTTAAGTAACCGTTAACTAACATCAGGAAGCATCAACGAAAAATCGTTTCGACTTTGAATAAACATAACTTCGTGCTCAACATTTCCAATAAAAGGGCTCGCTTGTATGAGTAATAAAATTTAATCGAACCCGGAAATTGAATAACGCCCCTGATTACTCAAAATGTAATTGAAAAAAAAGGGTAAGTATCCGGTAATTTAGAATCAATAACGAACAATGGTGAAAGCGATCATATAATAACACACACAACGAACAATGCGCGAATGATTAAATTAGTTTAAAGATAGAGTGCATCGCAAATCGTAAATATAGTAAAGTTAGCGCAAGAGTATTTCCGCGACATTGAGTGGCGCTAAAAACATTTCCGATATCTATGCTGTTAGAGTATTATTCGGCCGTAAATACACTATATATTATATAAATAACGTACATTACGCGCGACCTAAATTAATTTAACGGACAAATTATTTGAATATGTTAATGCTTGACCCGGGAGGGAAGAATCCGGAACTTTTTAAGAACTGCCAATCGATTTAGCAGAAGTTGTCAATTAAAGCCGAGCTTCGGAAGAAAAAAAAACATATTGAAAATTAACTTTGGAGTCGCTCCAAGATGTAAGCGCTTTCCAAAGGTCAATAACGTATGATCAGCAATAAACCTTTATTTATTTTTTTTTTTAAATCAATCAATAGATCAAGATATGAGAATAATTATTCAAAGGTCACAGAGAGTAACGTATAAAAAATGGCACCGCGTTGATTTATATTTAAAAATAATTATCTTTTTGAGAGAATGAAAAGCTAAAGGCGAGCATGAAACAAAGGCAAAGTCACGGTGCGTCAATAAAAGTGGAGGATGCGAGCCAAACATTACTCGAGAGAGAGTTCACGAGCGACTGACCAAATTTCATTTCATCTCCAGTCGTGCTCGAGTCTCTCTTAAAAGGCTGTCACACTTCTCCCTTTATTATTTGCGACTAAAAATAAACTCGACTCGAAGTATAGAAAAATAAACCCTTTCACCTTAAAAAATTGGTCAAAATGATCCTTATCTGTTGTTTTAATTAGTCTGTAGTCTGGCTGGTGTTTCTAAGGCAATTTCTAAACTTGGTGCTCATTGATTAATAAGCTCAATGCTCAGACTTGCTCTCCTCCCAACTTCTTGGCACAACAGAATAATGCAAATACAACGGCTTTTAGACTCCAAAACACTTTTGAGGACTTTGAAATTTCATCAAATTGTTTTCAATATTTTCATAATAGGTAAGTCCCTTATCTCGGTGTCGGCTAATTAAGCGTCTTAGGGAGGAGGCGAAGAAGAAAGGCTGGAAATTTGCATGCATATTGTGTTAACCGTGATCACCACCAGCAGGCTTTATCGAAAATTGAATTCAAATTGGGGGTTGGGGGAGAAAGTCTTAATCTTGGAGATTGGCTTCGCCGGACAAAGTTTGCTTGAGCAAACTGTAACGGATATCTGATCTGTTTATCTTGTCCTTTTTCGACCAAATTGAATGGACTTGTTTATCCTCCACTTTCTGTATCTGCTTAATTCTGCGGTCAAAACTCTCAAAAGTCATACGTTTTTTTAAAAGTTGAGCCGAGAAAACAATCTTCTTTCAAGTTTTAAGAGTTGTTCTTAAAATCAGAAGGAAATTTTTCATAACACAACTGCATCGCTCGCTCGCTTCCCCGTTTTGTACTTACTTATACTGAATAAAGTATCAGATTTTGAAATGCAAATGGAGGAGGAAAGGCAGAAAAAGTTTAAAGTTTATTCCGACAGTGTGTTTCGTAGATTTTGGCCTACGCTGCTCTATATGGGGGTTAATAAAATTAAACAATGGATGATTAATCGAATAAGCATCAAGTGGCTGGGGTGATGTCGTCTTTTGTAGTACTGAGGAAGGAAATTCATCAGTCTAGTAATGCAGGTAAGCAAGCATCTACCTCCCAAAAGGGGAAATTGAAACGTCATGGAAATTCACGGAACAATTGCTTCCAAAGACGCTATTTCATTACGAACAGGGGAATTAAAATTTATTTTAATCTCCATCTTACCGTTGATTTAATGTAGCTATTATCACTTTATTAGTAACTGTGCTTTGCCAATCATAACTTATAATCTACTTTCATGTCATTTTTTGTGAATTTTAAATAAATATATGATTTTTTCCTAAAAACTTTGGTATTGCAATCGAGATATTTTGTTGTTCCGAGTTAGCTATTTTATTTAAATGATGAGAAAAGAAACGGATGGAAAATGAAGCCAGCTTAGTTGCGTAATGGGGCGTAGCCATTTCTTTAGTTAGCGAGGGGAGAG
Source organism: Encarsia formosa (assembly GCA_038277355.1). Taxonomy (NCBI): domain Eukaryota; kingdom Metazoa; phylum Arthropoda; class Insecta; order Hymenoptera; family Aphelinidae; genus Encarsia; species Encarsia formosa. The sequence continues at coordinate 78,436,369 of CM076187.1, forward strand.
GAAGAAAACAGCCGGGCTAAAACTGCCCCGAGATAACAATGTCAAATGGTTTTCTTAGCAATAACCCGGGTTACGCTCTACCGTTAACTGAATAAGTCATTTTGGCTTTTCTTCTTATTTTCAGACCTCTGGAATTTTCATTTACTTCACTAATACTTTTGCAAATTTAAACACTTTTTATGTTTTAGCTTAAATAACATTTTTCCTGGAATTTGAAGAAATGAAAAAATTAAAATGCGCGTTTACAAATTTCCACCCCAGTTTTCTCGTTTGCATGAATTTTTTTTAAATTTCATCTCTGGAGCGCGCAAATATTTTTTGGTCCAAGGACGGTATAATGTAAATTAAACTTTTGATGATGTTCCGGCTTGGCTGAAAAATGATTCCGAGAGGAGTGAAAGTGTCGGCAGAAGTCGGTGGTTAATTAGCATGAAAAAGGGGGCCGGGGTAATTGCACACCTGGCGTCTTTTTCTAAAAACGCCCTCGTAAACTTCACGGTTTCATCATTCGTCATTTTGACTTTGGCTACAGGCTTTTTTAAACTTGTTGGCCCAGAATGAGTACAGAGTCGTGATTCTCGTTGTTTACAGCGGCGCGAAACTACTTTCAAAAGCCGTTAGACCCCCGTCTGACCGCACTCAGACTTAACTACTTGGTCTTTAAAAAAAAAAAAATTTAATAAATATTTTAAAATTGATAAAGTTACTAGCACTTTGTAAAAATGTCGAACAGTATGACTTTTTAAATATTTTAATTTAAAAAATCATTTAAAAAAAATTAAATCCGATTCTCAGGTGGCAACGATATCGAATGATAAAAAAAGGAGCGTGTAAACGTACCATAGAGAAGTAGGGCGTAGAATACGAGTAGAATCATGGTGCCGGATCTGGTGCAGGGGGAGGCATGCTGGACAATAAATCTACTCGTGGATATCCTTCTTCTTCTTTTTAAGGGCCATCTTCGTCCAAACATCTTCTTCTTCTCGCAATCCCTTAATTATCCATTTCTGTCTCCGTTGTCACCTGTTAAAACAATAAAAAATAAAAATAAACAAATAAATTCGTAGCCGAGTTTTATGAATGAAAAAAGAAAAAAAAAACGATGATGCAGCTGTATTTTCAGCTTCAATACAGCAATCACGCATAGGGAGACGAAGTGGAAAATGAAAAAGAATAAAAACAGCAGCCGCTTGCATAAACGAAGCATTATTTACGCCCTGAAACGTCGAGACGCCAAGAAAAATAACGGTAGAGAGCGAACCAAAATAAACTTTTCACTTTTATAATTAATTAACTTGTTTTGAGTGCATTAATTTAGTTTACCCAAATGAACGGTGGAGGTAAAAAAAAAAACTGATTAGCCTCGCGAAAGAAAGTTAATTTTCTTAATTTATCTTGCATCAGGAAGAATAAAATGAGCATACGCAAGTAGTGCTCAAGGCCACCAAATTTTTAAATTTTTAAATTTTTAATTAAAATTTAATTAAAACGCAACAGTAATCTCGAGTTAACTTATAACCGATTGACGAAAGTATTCTCAGTGCGCCTGCAACTCCGGACCAGGGTAATTAAATTTTTCGAGTGATCGCTTCTCATAATTATACCTAATTTTACTCTGAGAAACTCCACGTATCTAATAAAGAACCAAATTCCTTCCACCAAATTTCAATCGGAAAACTGTTTTAATAACTTACCTGTGAATTTCGCTTTTTTTGGCTAAATACTTGTCTTTTTTCATTTTTGGAAAAGCGTATTTAACCAAAATTTTTTTTTTGTTCTAAAAGCAGTGGATCCATTAAAGGATTAGATTTTATTTTTCAACAGTTTTTGAAAATCCTGTCTGACGTAAAGAAATGACATTTAGTCTGTTTAATTCATTTGTTTATTCAAACAATAGTTTGATAACATAGTTGTTGTTTTTTTTATCGTAATGAAAGTGCAAGCAATGAAATACTAATGGAGTTGGTATCCGCGTGTAATTTTAAATGTTCAGAGCGTTTGCGCTCAAATATTCAGCGCACGTCAATTTGAGCTTATGAAACTATTCAGGTTCATCAAATATGAAAAATTCATAACTCATGCAGCATTCCCTGTTTACCCCATTTATCTACTTATATTACAAAATAAATCTCGTATGGGTTCATCGGTTAATCGCGATGACAAAAACGATAGCGAAAAAAAACATATTATTCTTGGCCTAGCTTTCGAAATATAAAAATACTGATGACGACTACGCCGAAAAAAAGTTTGAAAAAAAATTTTGACTTTTAAATAAACGCAACATATTTTGAGCACATTTTCAAGCAAACGTAAGGAAAAAATGAAAGTTTAAAAAAAAAAAGTTAATCGAGATCTCGAAGCCGCAAAGTTGAAAGTTAGCGCACCGAGTGTGACCGAAAACTTGGCGCAACTTTAAAATTGCTTGAAATCTCCGAGATGTTTTCAAACGAATAAATTATGTAGAAAATTGTAGCTATGTTTAAGTGTACCCAACTAATTTTGAAAAAGCACAAGTTATTATTTGACAAGCCCGAGAAGCTTTTTTTATTGAATTAAAAATCAGGTTCGTCAGAAGCGATGGGAATACGGGAAAGGGCTAAATAGAAAATTAAAAAAAAGTTAAAAATAGTTTGGATCTGCAAAGTATCTCTTTCCTACCCATACAAAGTAAATTATGATTATTTACGAAGGTCGATTATAATGAACTTATTAATAAGTTTTTTTCAATGGCGCTGATGGAAGCTTAAAAACGAGCGCTTTGATTGAAAAATCGCGTGCACTTTTTTAATTTTCACAGAAGTAGAAAAAAATGGTTAAATAAGCAGTTATTTCGGTTGACGGGCTTGCGTAACGCTAAGTGATTGAGGAGTCACGGGGAGAATTTTGAGTAACGACGTACCAATAAAATCGAGGTGGAAATAAATAAAAAAATCTTGTAGGAAATCAGAGATCGAGTCGATATTCAAAAACTCATCAAAATTCACTTACCGCGACGGTATTTCCAAAATCGAGCATCCCCTGCAGTGCGTCCATTAGTCTCTTGCGCGCGCAAATCATCAACTTTTCAATAAATACCAAATAATCATTTGTAAATAAGCCCCGTATTTTTCACTATCGTTGATCATGTAACTGTCAGGATGGAAGTGCGGAAAAACGCAAATGACGAAATTGTTGGATTAATCCGAAATGAAAGTGTATAAATAAATAGACGGAACGAGTTGTAAGGTAAACGCTCGGCTCGGCTCGGCTGGGATTATAGATGTCAGCTGTTGATTCGTTCGTTCGTTTGGGTGGTGAGTTTGAAAGAGCATTTGCCAAGCCGAATCGGTGTTATCGCTTGTCACTCCGTGTGTATTTTGCAGCCCCGATTTTTGATTGAAAACTTTTCTTTGTTCCTACACCCGCCAGGATTAACCGCAGCCCAGGCTTTGTTTTACAATTTTCGGAATATTAATTTTTACTTTAATCCTTCCTCTCTCTCTCTCGCTCCATTGTCCTCTTACCGGATCGATCGATAGATTTTACTAAAAATCATCTTTCTATGGATAGATTGTCTCAAAACACCCAACCTACATCCCTGGAATAATTTTATATTTTCAATCTTTCTAAAACAACCAACTTCAAAAAGCCATTCCCATTAGTTACATAAGTAATATTTAAATTTTATCAGCGTCCTCCTTTTCTTCGGATAAATTTATGTGTCAGACTCTCTCGAGATGAGTCTCAACGAGTGGAAGAAAGAAATGATTAAATAACCAGAAAAAACGTCCTTGATTAAAAATTAAAAGATTTAAAAGAGGAAGTTTTGACACTTTTTCAAAAGCTTTTACTTTAGTAGAAAAAAACTTTTCATATTTTTAAATGAAATTTTACTTTTTTTATAAAATAAATCTTTAGAAGATAAATCAAAAATTTAATTTGAATAAAGGCCAATATGCTTAAAAGCTCGTCGGGTATTAACGTTAATACAACACTCGGGTCAGAGTGATTAGTTGCGTACGAGATTACAGACGAGTTGTTGTGCACCCGGGCTAAATCAACAGATCCTTTAAACTAAACTTATTAATTATAATAAGTCGATTATAACTCTAATCTAATGGAAGAAATTAAAAAAAAAACGAAAATTCCGAGGTTTGTTCCGGAGTACATTTTAATTGACACGTGCGCGAATCCACTCAACGTGAATACGCAGAGGAGTTGTGTTATGAAATTCTAATTCATTTTGGACGCCTCAGTTGTTACTGAAAAATAAAATATTTAAAAAAAATACCCGCTTAATTCAAAAACAACTTCCGGCTGATGAATTTAATATGGAATTTTATTTCAAACCTGTCCCGAAGTGTTAATAAAACATGTATGATTGACGACACGCATCAATTTAACGGAGGGTACATGAAACAGTACTATATATATATAACAGAAAGTCAAAGTAAAGTGTGAAAAGTGTATATTAAACGTACCGCGGCATCGTCCTGCTGTTGCTGTTCTCAAAACTACATCCTTGATCTTGCTCACAGACACTTAATGAAATCTCAAAGTCACCAAAACTCAAACACCTTTCATATTATTTGGAATATTCAAATTTAAAATTTAAAAAACGAAACCGCACACGAGAGGTAGATGCGCCCTCGACGGAGACCGGGAGCCGACTGAGTGGCGGAAAGCGCGCCTGGCTGTCCCCTCGTCGACGTACCCCCTCCCCTTCTTTGATTTCGCGCCGGCACTTGCTCGATGTTTCACTGCTCTCTCTCTCTCTGTACTTGACCCTTTTTTTGTCTCAAAAAAAAAAAAAAAAAACAAAAAATGAGTACTGCACCCGTTTCTTCAAGATTTCGAGTTTTTCAATAACTCAAATTTGCAGTGTATGCGTATCTCCTTTCACCTTACTGCTGGAGTGTAGGATTCCCGGTCGTTGATCTTTTTAATTCAGAAAAATAATATTTTTATTTTAATAAACAAATATAATACTACATCAGTTTCTAGGTCAGTTCTCGTAAATTTTCTTAAAGGAAAGTTTAATGAGAATAATTTTCTACTTTTTATCGACACTTGGCCCTTCCCTTACCTTTCCTGTCTCTGCACTTGACCTTTTTTGTCTTCAAAGTTTAAAAAAAAAATTCAAAGTGCAAGATTTTCTAATAGGAAATTTACACAAGAATAATTGTCTAGTTCATTTAGTTTAACCCAAAGTTTCAGCTCAAGATGTCAAAACATCTCTTTGTTGCGTACATACGTACATACAGATATATTATAAACAATGTAGATGAAAAAAAAAGTTTTTGAAAAGTCGTAATATTTATTGATATTCGGTCGTTTAACAGTGCAGTCTTTCACCGCAAAACTTTGATTTGAATAAGGCGACTGCTCGGAAAAAACTTTCGTCGTAACCCTTCGCCTCCCCCTAAAACTTGATTACTTTTTTCCCTCAAAAATAGGTCTTTTCGACAAACATAAAATATATTTTTATTGCTCGTCCCCCTGGCTCAGGGCCAAAAGTGCATTTATCCCTAGGCACCCTTGACCCACGGTGTAAACTCTGGGAACGTGACACTGTCGTGAGGGGACCCTTTTTTTTCTCTCTCGGTCGAAAATCATAATATTTGGGGGAGATCAAGGGCGAACGAAAAAGATCCGAAACAAAACCCAAGGGTCCTGTACGCGCGAGTCAGTTATAACAAATTCGAAAAAGCCCAGAAGCTGGAGTAAAGCTTCTTGCCGTTAAATAGCAGGAGCTAGAAAGGTAGAAAGGTCAAAAAGTGTGTCCCCTCTGCACTTGAGTTGTCAGAAACTAACTGAAAAGCGGAAATTCTCCTCTCCTCTCGTTTTGTTCATCCCGACAAAATTAAAAAAAAACAAACAAACAAAGAGATTTAAAAATACAGCCGCGATAACAGGATGATGCATTAATAATGGTGAACTCACGCGTAAAGACGATGGTTCAGACATAAAACCGCAAATGGTCGAGATGACCACGTAAAATGACCTTACAGCTGAATTTCATGAGACGTTCTTGATTTACGACCGACATGAGACCAACTTGTTTCACTTGTGTGTAACCCCAACCCCTGACCCACCAACAATTTTTTTTTTTCTGCAAATATTTAAATAAAAAAAAGAGACTTACGTGTTTATCTAGCAAAGGACGAAATGGCGCAGGCAATAAGTCTCGCCTTAGCTAGCGATAACCAAGGAGGAGGAAAAATAAGAAGAACACCAGTATTATCTTAACGGCCTTTTCTTTCTTTTATTTATTCGATTTTCTCGGAGCCGAGGGCTGGCTGGGGATATTTATGCGACTCCTCTCTTGTTTACATTAATCCAAAGGTCGCTAATTATTATACGAATGCATAACTTTTCATATCATTTGTCAATAATTATATGGATCATCTTTAAGGATCACGATACGATTCTATGGATCATCATACGGTCTTTAAGGATGACGAAATGATCCTTAGGTATTTTTATGGATCATTTGTTATTAAGATGATTGTTGAGCCGTTACATATGTACTGTATGGATTAAAAGCGCTTCATAACTTTGGTCAAATACGGCAGGAAGTGCAGGAAAATTATTATTTGCTCTCTCTTATGGCTGAGTAAATTTGTGATTGCTTGGCCGCGGTGGTCGTTTAAAAAGACGCAGTAGCGTTTACAAATGTTCCTTGTTTGCTTCGCGCAATCCTAGACCTCATTGTCCCGGATACTTTCGACAACAACTCTTTGGATTTATTTTTCCATCTCAAAGTCATAAATAAATAAAGGGCCTTCCGAAATCAAAATAAATAGTAAGCAACTAAAGTCAATTCTGTATGTTCCTCTTAAACGACAAGATACGGGTTAAATTTGGATGCAAAAAATCTGCTTATCATAGTCGATGAAAAAAAAAGAAAGAAAAAAGAGCGCTGACTAAACGCAAAAGGAGCAAAGGGAAAGGTAAGGAAAGTCGTAAGCATACGTATGGCTGGCCTTTGGCCGTTGAACTTTTATCGGGAGTAGGGGGAGGAGGAGACAAAAGGAAGAAATAATACAAGACGAGCTGGTGCAGCTTTTGAGAAAAATAGTCTCGAGAGAATGAGAGAAAAAAGGAGGTCAGTACGGCTGCGGGCTATTAATTGACCGTTAATCGAACGAATTACAGGGATTTTACCCTATAGCTTCCTTTTCACAAAGAGCTTCCGGTTCTAATACCCTACATCCTTCTTCTTCTACTTCTTCTTCTGATCGCGTGCGAGCTGTTTATTTTTATTTTTTAACTTACATTTATCCTCACCAATATTTCAAAACCATCATTTTAGAATTTAAATGATCTTCGGAAATGATTTTTAAGTTTTTTTTTATGGATCATCATTTTAAAGAATAAATAATATTATAGAAATTCACTTTTGAACGCAGAGTTCCCACCTTAACGCAATTAAAAACCTTCTCGAAAACACAGAGCTCCGCGGCTGGAATTTAATTGAAAAAAATAGTCCAGAAGCGTCTCATAAAAGTTGTCGGAACTTCTGGCAAAACCGCAGACGCATTTTTTTCTTCCCCCTCCCCTGAACCCTGCTCTTTTTCTAAATTTTATCACTCTGTGTCTTCGGTATGTATCCTTTCAATGGGTTTGTTTGAGTTTGCTAACTGTCCGCATCGCGTTGCGTCGGTCTTTTATCACTCAAAAAAACAAAAAAAAAAAATGCATAATATTTATTCAAATTTTGGTGAGTTACTCACCCTCTGGGTGGGCATCAATTTTTTGACGTCCCTCTTTCTTGCTATCGACTTTCGCTTTATTATTTTCTTCTTCTTCCCATATTATTTTATACTCGCAGACTTGGTTTTTTTTTTTTCTTTTCTCTCGTATCGTTTTATCGGATCTATTGTTTTTCTTGGCCGAGTCGACTCTACATGATCCAACTACGAATTCTCTTTGTCTTTTCGTTTACTTGTGAGTTGTGAAGTCTCGGGAGGTAACAAATCGTACCGGGGGCCGTCGAAAGTGTTCTTCTGTGATTTTTCACACTACATCAATTGAAGAGCAGCGCGCTGCAAGAGTGACGAAAATAAAATCTTCTCGTGGAAGTCTTTGTTGGATTAAACTGGATTTGAATTTAACCGTCGTCGTAAAGTCATAAGAACGAATGAAAAAAGAGAGAAACATGATTTAGACTGTATTTATCTGTTTGAAGAAGTTTAATGAAGCATCTTCCACCGGTAAAGACTCTGGAAAAAATATTAGAGATAAAAAAAAAAAAGAAAAAATGATCAGGGAAATGAGAAAAAGCAGCTGCGGAGGTGAAATAAAAATTACACTTCTAGTCGAACGAATTCATAATAGACCGATTTTTTTTTTTTTTTATAAAGTCCATTAATAATAGATAAATTTGAAAGGTACAAGTAAGTTGTTGTAGGGCAGGAAACACGTCAAATTGTGTTGGTGATTTACGGCCTCGAAGAAGCCCGCAGACTCGACCGCGAAAAAGTAATCGACACAAAATTTTTATAGCAACTAATATATATATATATAGAAAGCCGCAAAGCGAGTCAGCAAGGCCGAAGACCTAAAAAGTCGCTGATAAAAAACAAGCCCGGAATAAAAGGCCGCAGTCGAGAATTTTTCTCGGATTGCTCAAGATTAAGTTCTGCAAACTCGTACAGTTTACCACACCGCAGTGGACTTGATAAATGTCTCGGGAAAAGAGAAAAAATGGGAAACCTTTAATTTTTCATCCACCCTCTACCTGTAAATCTAGCTAACGACTCGATTTTTTTTTTTTCTTCTTCTTTTCAACCGCTACCCCCTTTCATCATATTTTTCCGGCTTATAATCCTGGAGCTGCGGTTTTGATTTGGAGGCTTTATCTTTAATTATCATTAAATGCCGCGGCTCTGGCTTATTTAAATAATCCCCTAGTAGGAATATTGTCATCTGGCTTGTGATATTTTGGACCATTGTAAAAAGTAAAAACTAATGAAATATAGAATAAGGTTTTAGATCCGCGGAAAAGCAGCACGATCATCTCTCCAGCCAAAAACTCATTCCCAATATCAATTTCACCCTTGACAAAACAGGCCCGCGTTCGCTCGTTGCTCCAAAGTACAAAAGTTAAAAAGCACCATTTCTTTTGCTGTTGGTTAGTCGGAAAGGCAGGAATACTCATTTCCGGCGTGGGAAAGTATAATCTTTGGATATTTAGACCTCGGCCAAGAGCTCCCCGAAAGCTTTTCCCCTTCCCCCCGGACAATCCGCTTTCAATCCACTCTGGACGATGGCCAAATGCTGTACCGGACCTTGTTTCTCTCCTCTCCTGACTTTAAATTTGTATTTTATATTTTTCTCTGTTTTTTTTATCCACATACTTTTTTCATTTTTTTAAAAAACCAGCTTCTTAACTCAAAGTTTGAATTTACCTAGCTCAACTTTTCGAGAGCAAGAAACTGTATTGGATATAAGCTATACTAAAGTGAGAATATCAACAAATGTGCTTTCCGAGGTTAAAAAAAAAAACATCATTTTTTCAACGCTAAAGTAAGTTCTCTTTGAATAGAAAAAATATTCTGATTTGCCTCTAGATTGAAGGTCCCAGAGTAACTTTTAGAAGAATTTTCTTAGATAATTTGTTTTTCACCATCTGCGTCGAGAGAAGGAAAAAGGATTAAGAGTTTTATTACCAAAAGAGTAAATTTGCTCTCTCGAGTCTCTTTGGAGCAAACAATTAAAAGGCGTCCGGTTGTACAGGGGGGCATCTGCCAATTAACACTTATCGGAGTGGAATCCGAGTTACAAAATGTATCACGGATGCCTCATTAGCATTTAAAGTGGGTTGGGTAAGGCCTTGGGATTTATACTCGTGCAGGAATTGAGCATTAGCTTTGCGGGGGGTAGGGGGGGTAGCTAAGGTCGTTGCTCCTCCTTGTAGAGCTTGGAGCTTTTAGTTATCGAGACGATAAAACTTGGACCGACCAAAGTTAATTGAAGCCCCCAAAGTCACACTTTATTCGAGAGGAAGTCATGCCTTCAAATATCCAGCTGTCCTATAAGGACCAAAGACAACTTTTTTTTCAACCAAACGCAACATTGTCATGATCAGCCAATTCCTCCACAAAAGGGTTCATTTTTATTATTATTTCAAATACTTATTTGTAAGACTTTTTCTCAAGTAAAAAATATTTAACTGTTTGGTTGGAATCTGGAATATCATAACATTTAAGCATTGTGACTTATAGATTTCTAAGCTTCTATCCAAATAACATGGAAATTATATGAATGTTTACATACTTTTTTAAAAATCATAAATAACTCTCTCAACACTAAAAAAAAAAAGAAAAAAAAGGTTTAATAAAGTTGAAAATGTTAATGTAGGATCGAACGTAATTAAGGGCCTCTCAGCGGAATTTATTGGTCATAAATTTCCATTGAGTCAGTCAGTCAGGCAGGCTGAAATGATTAGAAGAATCCGAAATCGATAGAGTCAACGGAGGATTTAAAGTGATCCATCGATTCTCACCCAAGCCTCAACAATAATCCTCGCGTAGTAAAAGAAAGGTAAAAATGGTTGTGCAAGCAATTTATCCGTTCTCGCGAAGAGTCTATCGATCGAGTCTAATCCTCCATTGGAAGAGCAATTGAGCAGTTCGCGTTAATGGCTTGCTGTTGCCTCCTGTGTACTTGTTGTTGGCTCAACCCAACCGATCTTTATTTACATTAATTATTTCTCTTGCTCTTAAGGTCCATGCACGAGCCTCCATGCTCAGCTTGCTTTCTTGAAACTTTATAGATAAATTTTTATAATAAAAAAATTATTTTTTTTCCACAAAGTTAAAAGTTGAGTTAAGACACGAAAGTTCGCGACTGGGTGACTCTCTTGGGCACGGACATTGAGTTAATCAAAAGTTGTCCGGTCGACGAAGTGAGAAGAGAGCTCTTGATTGAGCTGAACTTTGAGTCTAAGTAATGGCTGCGTGCTTGACCAGAAAGCCCAAAATCTTAAATTTTCTTTATTATATGAATTTTTAGTTTATATTTTTTAATGAAATTTTAGGACCACATTTTTTAAGCTTTTCTGCTGCTCACAATTTCAAAATTTTGATTTAATAATTGAGGATAAAGGTTTAGTGAGGTCTTCGCTGGGGCCTGGGACCAATGAAATATTATTCACTGTTTTATAAATCCAAATTTTTTTTTAATATTGTTTGAAAAATTCTTATGGAAATAAAAAGTTGGCTTACAAGTGTGGTAGCTTGCTAGTCTCAAAAAAAAAGTGAATTAGACCAAACCCTTTTGAACTACCTGTGAGAGCAAACTTCCTTTTCACTTAAAGAGAGCGAAAACAATTTGTTGTAAAATAGTAGAGAGCAGAGATTTGTTGTTGAGATTCGAAACTCATAGTTTTCAGCTCCAAAATTCACTCGAACTACTTACGCCGCTCTGGCTCCTGCAGTTGTAAAAGTATACTCTACGGAAGCGAGCACGCTAAACCTACGACCCGAACTTTTTAATTGAAATTTCAACTTCTCTCTTCACCGGATTTATATAAATAAATAAAAAAAAGGTATCTCTGAATATGGTCAGGTTTTTTATCAAAGCCAGCTGCTTCATGGCAGCAAGTAATGGAAGTTCGGTAAACTAATACTCCCCTTTGACTTTGATCAAGGATCCGAACAAGAACGACAGCCGAGAGTTGCGGATGCTTAATTTTTTGTTAATTAAACTTCTTCTTCGATAATTATCATAACTTTTTATTTTTACATAATCTTTTTTTTTTTGGATTTGGTGAATTTAAACCAATTACCAGCGGCGAAACTAATTAACGAACCGATAATTAGTTCCACTCGAAGCACAAACTTTATATTTTTTCGTAAGTTTAAAATATTAGATTGAATCCATTGAAATTCTGAGAGCGAAGAATTTGAGAACTTAAACTCGAATTTTCTAAAGTTTTACCTGTATTCTTTCACATTCGTTTAATTTTATTTTCAAGAATTCTTAAGTAAGGAAAAGTTGAATACATTTCCAATACTTAGGGCTATGCAATTCTGAGCGTTTAAATTGACTTACGAGTCGCCACCTAGCGGTGACATGCTCAAAAACATAATATTCTCTATAAAAATTAAATTTTGACAAACTTTAAAAAACTTTGCCAATGCTTGTCAAAATCTCAAGTTAATTTGAGATTCCAAAAATTTCAAATTCGTCGAAAGTTTTAAAAAAAAAAAGGTATATTTTCGTACGGGTATTGAAGCTCTTGCAGCTGCCGAAATACGTTTCCACCCACACAAAGGGTAAAAAAGGGGGAAGCCTCAAAATTAAAATACTCGAAAGTACGAAAATTAGCGGTATAAGCTCCCCCCGAGTCACGCACTACGAGTAAAGGAGTCTCCGGGGACCGGAAGTTGGCTTCGCGACTACAATGCAAACGTTTAGTTACGACTTGGGAAGGGGACATGTTTTTGGAGCGTGCAATTTTAATCCTTCGAGGATTAGTCTTATTCTGTAAACTTGTTAATGCCTCAGGTAAGCGTGACTTTTATTTTTAATCACCCGGATCTAGATAAACTTTGAGCGAGAACAATGGAACGAGATAAGAATAAATTCAAAATTAAAGGAAGCTTGCAAGCTGCTGCCCTCGTAGTGGCGACCAGCCGGAAGCTGGAGGTGCATATCCGCGGGAGATACTAAGCCTGCAGCTGCAGCTGCACCCGCGAGATCTACCTTACCCGCTGCGTGTTACGCGTGCTTTCTCTTTTGAGCTTTTCGAAAGCTCCCGCTGAGCTTTTTTTGTGATCGAGTAAGTTGCTGCATCTGGAAAACAGTAATCTAGCTGTCTTGAAAAATTACTCTTTATTGGGGATTCGGAATACAGTTGAGATAAAAAAATTTCAAAAAAACTTCAAAAAATACTTGAAACCTAGAAAATTACCAATAATTCAAAGGAAATATCAAACTATAAAACTACACAAAAAACTTTTTTTGACGCAAGATAATCTTTTTTTCAGAAAGGTTTACATTTTTTGGTCTCAGATTAAATACAAATACACAGAAAACTTTTCGTCACCAAAGAATTAGATTTTATTTTTTAACAGTTTTAGTGAATATTTTCTAAAGGAAAAAATATCCATTTGAACTAAATGAATTTTGTATTGTGACAAATTGATCTTTTTATTGTAATAAATGGATCTGTCATGAAAATCACGGGTCAAAATCAATAGAAATTTATACTCGAGACCAATATATTCCAGCTTCTCTCGAAAATATTTTTTTCAGAGTGTAATTAAATTAACTGTTACAATCGAAGGGAATAATATATTTGAACAGTCATTTCTCTCGATTCGAAACCCAAACAAATATTTTTTTACCCGGAGAAAATTTAAAATATTTATTTGCCATGCAAGCATTTGCTGAAACTGTTAAAAAATCAAATCAAATAAATCCTTTCGTGATCGAATAATAAATTAAAAATTTGAAAATAATAAGAAAATCGGATTAATTGGGTACTTACTTATAAAGTTTCTCAATTTTATTTTATTTATTACTTATTTCAGCCACCTTGAGAAAATTATGTATACATCTACGGGAATGATTATACCTTTAGCCAAAAGAGAAAAATTAAAACTTTTGCCATAAAAAAAGTTAACTACAAATTAAGACATTATAATAAATAATAATAAAATTTTATTATCTCTCAGTTGAGTCGGAAATATGATTGTTTGACACAATTTAGCGTGCACGAGTTTATTTCTCTCGTGCTTTGTAAGTAAGTAAGATTTATCTCGAGTACGCCGGCTCGTTAGTTATATACCGGCTCGCGGACGTATTTAGCGTGCGCTGGCTTCGATCGGCCTTTGATATGATACGAAAAAGTAAAAAAGCTACTCAAAGGGAAGCCATTAGTAAGCTTATTAAAAAAAAAAGAGGTTAGGGTGCACACTCAGGCGGCAGGCCCCTCGACAGACGATAACATAAATAAAAACTCTAGGCGTAAATGATTCAGCATTATTATCCAAATATGAAAGTATGAAAAGAATAACGGGTTATGTTCTCACGTGGATGGGCCACTTTAATATTTAATTTCCGTCCTTAACATCTCAACTCTACGTCCCTGTAGCTGCTATTAAGATAGTAGCTCGTTTTAAAACAATACGCGTGCTATACAGAAATCATCATTCTTACCAGCGACTCAAGAAAACACAAAAGAAAGAACATTTTTTACTTTTGCTATTAAGGAAATAAGCGAGCTAACTTTGGACCTTTATCGTTTTATTTCGTACCGCAACCAGTATTATTCCCTCTGATTCATACTTATTTTTGTGGATTCTGTTTTTTTTAAATACATTTATTTATTTTCTTTATAACTGCGAGTACACACAAATATGCGTATTTTTATTATTTTATCAATAAGGTTTTAAAATTGTTTCAAATATTTTGGATCTTTTTGATTGCTTCTAATGCTACCATTTTTTTTATCTTTTTGACATAAATAATTACTTAACAATTTAAGATCTATCATTAATTAGTATATTTATTTAAAGTTTTGATCCCTTTCATTGAGTATTATTATCTCTAACACGAAAAGTGATTTTTTTTCAATTAAATTTACTTTTATTTTGCACTTTTAATTCTAAAATAATCAAAAGGACAAAAGAAAACAAAGGATTAGAGGAGAGTGTTCACTGTGAAATTAGAAACGACCACATTCAAGACTCCTAACTTGTTTTGGTCGCTTACAAACACAAAAAGTTTAATTATTTAAAGGGTGTACAAGACAATAATCAAAATCACTATTCCAGAGATTCGTAATTTAATTTTTAATTCTTATATTTTTTTTACAGTTATAATTTTAATAATGGTTAAGTCGCAATACAAATGATCACAATTTATGGAAAGTACGGATTGTAAAACTAAACATAAGCAATAAAAAAGACAAGATTGATTCAATGTGATAAAATTTCTATCTACCTTCGGTATCACCACAATCTGAGGCTGGTTTTAAAAATTGTATAAAAGTTAAAAATAAAAATAAAAACTCCAGATTAAAATGTAATAAAGTAGCTTTTATCGTAAAAATAAAGTTTCGATACCCTTAATCTAATTATCTCATCGGTAAAAAAAAATCTGGGATTCGGTTTAAATACGTATACTAGCCAGCATATACGCGCTTTTATGGATGTTCAACACTTTTGAAAAACCACTGAAATTTAGTCAAAACTTTGAACGGGTAATAGTCGTTTGATTTATTGTCCATTTATCATTTGAAACTTTTTGAAAAAAATAGTTGTCAAATTTGCTGAAACATGTTAGAATCATTTAAGAGTCTTGTAATTTTATTTAAAAAATGATATATTTTTCCCGAATATCATTGAATCTTTTTAAATAGACAAAAGATTTGCGGTTTTTAAAAAATAGTCACTACTTGAAATGGATAATTTGAAAGATATTTCGTCTACAAAAAATCATATTTTTTGAACGCGGTCGAGGACTCTTTGATAAAAAGTATAATATTGAGATCACTTGAAGAAGTAGTAGTAGCCGCAGAAGAGTAGTACAATGGCGTAGATGGTGGGAAAGAAGAAGAAGACGACTTTCATGCTGGCCTCGTCGACGCAGAACCTCCTGGCGGTTGCCGCCGAGCAGAGTATGTAAGACTCGAGGTCGATCTCGGGCGTCAGCGGAAAAGCCTCCTGGTCTTCCGGGCTCATGCGGGCGTGCAACTCGGGCGCCCTTCTGCGCTCCACCGTCAACTTCTCGTGGGTCTTCGGCTCGAAACTTCGTAAAATCCTTCGGACCCGCATGTGTTCCTTGCAGACCCTATCAATTCAAAAGTATTACTTTTTAATTGTAAGTTTTTATTAAGTAAGTCTCACCTGGGAGCTCTGCAGAGTAGAAAGAGAACGGTGTCGCAGATGAAGGATGGCAGCCACTCGCACAGGAAAATCATGATCCAGTGGAGGGAAGTCGAGGTACCGATTCCTCGTATCCTGAAGGTCGGGTACGGGAACTTACCGCTAGCGCGTTTTCCCTTCTTCACGAGCTCGCCCCACGTACAGCCCAACGAGGGAGCGTTGTACACCATCGGCTGCTCCAAGTTGCTGCCCCTAAAACGAAGCATTTTTTTAAATCGTATAATCCCCGGGACACGGTGTATGTTCAGTATGTGTCATCGGTCTCCATAACACTCGAATTCTCGGCCGGGTAAGGAATTTGTGGAATATTTTTCTATTTCAAACCATACGTAATGCGCAGAACCGAGCAGCTGGCTCTTTAGGTATCCGGTCGATTACGTGCGCGAAATTTTTCCACGACGCTGCTCGAGCCGAAATCCATTCTAAATATTTTTATTTTATCGTAGCCTTGTAAACTATCAAATATATTCATAACTTTAAAACAAAAAAAGCCTATTTCAGAACCCCAAAGATCTATATTTAATTTTGACTTTTAAAGCGCTTTATGGATTAATTTACAGTTTGCATGAAACTCTTAGATGAGAAAGTACATTGGGGACTTGGGAATAATCAAAGTTTTTGCATTTAGTGATAATCCATGGTCAAATAATCAATTAATTAATTAATAAATGTTTTCGACTTTCACTTATTTTTTAAAATAACAATAGTTGATATAAAAGCCTCATTACGGCTTACAATGTCATCTTCAGATGAGTATACACAATACTCAAAAGGATTATTTATTAACTTGTTTTTAATGACAAATTACAAGTACAATTACCCGTAGTTTGAAATAACTTAATGATATTCGTTCACGAATTTGCGAGCTTGAGAATGGTATAATCGTAGATTAATCTATAGATTGAAGTTAATGATAGAAACGATTTGTCGGCGTTTAAGTAACGCTTTTAAATAGAGCTGCACGATACGAGACGATGCCGATATGTGAAAAAATATCGATATCGTATCGATGTGGACTCGGTGTTATCGTATCGGAATCGACATCGTCGATAATGTTTTGCAATTTTATCGGCATCGTCTCGATCTCGCCTCGATAATCGAGAAACAATATATTGGAAATTTATCATCGTTTCAAAAATCATTCTAAGGCGATAAGCTTGTATCAACTTATATCAACAATGAATTTAATATGTATTTACTTGATGAAAATGTTGAAACAAGTTCATGTAATTTTACGCTACTGTGTAAACGAGTGAAAATAGGACTTCTCTTTGAAAAGAGATTTGAATTATTTTTAATATTAGTTAATAATTTTTATCAAGTGAAGGCATATTGAATTTATTGTTAATATAAGCTAATACAAGCTTGTCGCCTTAGAATGATTTTTGAAACGATTCTTAATGATTTGTTATTGTTTACATTAAATTACTAGTATACTCTATAAAAGCCAAGACTTCGAATTTTTATATTCTCGCCAATGAAGAATCGTCGATACGATAATATCGCCGATAAAACAAAAATTTTTATCGTATCGTTATCGTCATTTGTCATTACAAATCGTATCGGGTATCGTATCGATCTCGGTACCGATACCGAGAAGATATCGATATTTTTATCGATTATCGTGCAGCTCTACTTTTAAAACGAAGTTTTTTTGTACGATCTTATTTAAAATATTTCATTAAAAATATATTTTCAAATAATAATAATAATTATTTTTTGTTTTTTAAAAAATTTATCATCCTTAGTGATAAAATGACTTCATGAATAACAGGCATTTACACACGGTTGATCCAAAATAAATGAAATGTATAAACTTGTTTAACAATTATGAATACCCTTTGTTTTTCCTACTCAGAAGGTACATCTGTAAATTGAAAAGAAAAAATGAAATGAAGTTATAGTTTCTTGGAGATCCAGGCTAATGTCGCGGCGGGCTGGCAGTAAAAAGTAATGGAAAAAGAGAAGATTTCGCAAGTAATAACACCATAGACGTAATAATTTGTTGCAATAGACCGCGTGGATTCGCGGCCTACACGTGTTCAAACAAAAATCCCCCTCTTGGTGTAGGTTGCGCGCGCACTTTCACTCGTACCGGCTGTAGAAAGTCCCTGCACCGGACAGCAACGTTAGTATACTACAACGGGTAATTTTCCACGATCCCAATCTAGCTGCACTTTTGACGCTCTGGCTCTCACTTACGTTATGCAATAACTTCCCCCCTCTTCACTGGCTATACCTACTAAACGCCTTTTTATTAATCTTTCAACTTTACTTCACATCACAGCTTCAATATTCATTCGTTATTTATCTACCTTTTTACGCTCGATTCCATTTTTTTTATTATATGCTCTGTACCAAGGATCTCTTACTCGCAATAATTTATTTTTTTTATTTATTTCAATAAGCAATGTTTAAACTGCAAAACTGATGAATTAAAAAATACTTATTTCATATTTTTCAAAGAGACGGATTTTCCAGTAATTAGTTTTTTTTTAATCTTTAACTTAAGTATCCTGTTATTTTTGAATTTGAAAAATATTTTTTAGCTTTTGAGACAATCAGAGATGGCTCCTCTGTGATTTAATATGAGATCGTATTTTTCAGTTTTTTTTTTTTTTTTTTTCCTTGACTCAAACTGAATTATGTAAAGTTTGATACAGATCAAACATAAAAATTTCAAAAAATAAAAAAGTTGCCTTTTTCGAGAAAAATGCATTTTTCATTTTTTTGTTTTTTGTTTCAAAAAAAGTAGTTCGACATATTTACATTCCTACTGATTTGGAGAAAGTCCGCTTGAATTTAAAAACAAGTGGTCCAATTGCGATTGCGAATTTAATTAATCTGTAATCATTCCAAATGAACTTTGGCCATTTTAAAATTTAGCACAGTTGCTTTCAAACCCAATACATCCAATTCGATTGTAGCAAATTTATATAGTCCAGAAATGTAAAAGATGCACTTTTTAGTTGATTAGAAAATTTAAATTTCAAGTTATTTTACAATTCAATGGAATGAAGTTCATCACAATTTACCTGTTTCTCGCGAATCCAAATTATGTTATTATTTTAACATTTTTTTTTAAAAGATGTAAAATTTAAATATTTAATACCAGATAATAATATTTCAAATCAATTCAAATCAGCGGATAGGCTAATACAATTTTAAACTGCTGTTCTTCATTGAACTTTTAAATGTGTACTCATAAATTAATTTTCTGGAAAAATGTGTTTTTTTTGAGAACCTAATGACCAAATTCACTAAATTTTTATCAATTATTAAAATATATATTAGTTTTTGTTTACAATATTAACATGAAAATGTTTAAAAAAATTAATAAACTCCACTAAAATAATAAATAATTTGAGAAATAATAAGAAAATGTAAAAGTAAAAAACTTTTCTTCCTTGTTAAAAAAAAAAAAGTCTTGACAAACCTGATACCGACGTCCCAAGCAGTGACCAGAAACGTGTTGGCAGCCAAGTCAACGGGAATAATCTCAGCGGCGTAGTTGGGACAGCCGAGCACGTGACCAGTCCCGATCATAAGGGCGGTTGGGCCCTGCAGCTTTTGCACGTATCCCGGCATCGGCTCCCTCAACGCCGGTCCCAGGGCTGGCAACCTCACGAACGCCAGGGGCGAGCCGGCCGGTAACTTCTCCTCTATCAGCCGCTCCGGCACTCTGTCCTTGTCTACCTTGAATCTGTAACGCGATAGTTTTTACTTTATAAAAGAAAAATTAAAAGAAAAACCAACCACTCCGATCTCGAATATTCTAAAAGATATTATTTACGAGTTCAAAGCTTTAAACAATTCTTTGATTTTCAGGATATCTTTACCAATCTCAAAACAAATGGGCACCCTTGGAAAATCAATTTGAAACATCTCACGCTACTGCAAGCTCTAGGACTCCCAGTTTACATGAATCTGTTAAAACTTGAACTCTACTTCAAAAATTTTCAAATTCCGCCTGCAATTTGACAATTGTTCCAGTAAGTTAATGCTTGTTAAAGAGGCCAGAGCTTGCAACTCTTGGATCACATACTTCGATTTACTGGTTAACAATAAGAGGATGCTTACTAGAGAAAGTCCAAAAAATCAAGTTCATTTATGGATACGACATTCGCAATTAAGTAGCCAAAGGACATATAAGAAGATAATATTTCGATAAATCAGCGATTCCGTTATCCGAGTCTCTACCAATTTTAAATCCAACTCATTTATGGTCATTAGAGATACTTTGCAATTAAAGTTAAACTAATTTCATTAAAATTTTTTTTGGCAGACTCTTGTAATTTAAAATTGGAATGATTAAATATTTAAATAATTTCAAGAAATCTATACTCTTTTACTCTGATAAAAAAAATATTTTGTTAATCTTTTATATAATCTGAGCTCGTCACTTTACTGATAGTTAGTTTTGAATACGTAGCCCTCTAGTGGAAGATGCTAAAGCTAGGACGACGGTTTCGGTAAAATGCATCTTCCACTAGAGTGCTACGCGTTCAAAACTAAAAATGAGAAAAAATTGCCGAAAGGATAGACCATCTCCTTGTAAGTTCAATACAAGTTATACTTTTTCACATGATGACAGAGGCAAAACTCAAAATTTTCACAACTTTTATAACTAAAAACTAAAGTTTTATCAAAATTATATGAAACTTAAATCGAAGAATTTGTGAATAAAAATTAAATAAAAATTTTACTTCTCTAATTAACGCCTCGTTGGTTTTATTACAGCGATGGTGCTGTAATCCTCATGTGCAAAGTATTACGACTTAGGGTGATGAAAATAAAATAGTCAGAAGTCGAAGTGCGTGAAGTTGTTACGAGCCAACTAATTTTACCCTAATTTACGAGATTAACTTTTTTTTTCTTTTTTTTTTTAAGTGCTTTCAAAGTAGTTTTTAAAATTTAAAATTTTCTTTGAGCCATAAAACACCCGCGCCAGACGTTTATCAATGAATATTAAGTTCGTGGCGAGCGTACCGAGTAAAAATTAAAGTTACCGTCTCCAAGCAAGGACCTAGAAAAAATTTTTAACATTTTTCTCTGCTACTGAAAAAAATATACCAATATTTATTCAAATTCGTCTGTGTAACATTTTATCAAATTATTTTGGGTCTTAGAGGTAGTTTACGATTACAGATAAATCCCTGAAAAGTTTCAAGACGGGAAACTTTTTTATTTACAAGATATATTTTGTCAACGTAGTATTTTGAAAAGTTGAATTTTTATAAAACAAAAAATAATATCACGTTTTGACGTGATATTCTGAGGATAAAATATACTTGATGTTTTGTTTATTTATCTCACCAATATTGCATAAAAATTCATATAAATTTACATGTCTAAGTAATTAAAAAAAAAAAATTCTTAACTGGTGATTTAAGAAAGTGCAATAAAATTTGGAAGTCGGTAGGTAAGCACCTTAGAAAATATATTTTTCAAATAAAAATTACTGGCTCCAAGACATTTGAAAAAGGAGCAAAACGCAAAAATACGAAAAGCATTTGAGGGTCTATCAGCTGATTTAAAGTCCATCCTTACATCCTTTAAATAAAAGAAAAACTCATGGTTGACCAACCTGTAAACATCGTTGGAGATGACGACAGCCTTGAGGTTGGTCAGACTCCTGCAGAACTTGACGAGGTTCTGAGCCGGTCCTCCGGCGTGCAGTACGACGCTCACGTTCTTCCGGATTTGGTCAGCGTCCTCGGGTTTAAGACCAAGGTCGTCCTTGTCCAGGTCGCCGGCCCACGTCAGAACTCGCTCGGGTGCATCTGGACGTTCTTGTCTCAGCCTCTCGAATCTGCGCGGGAATATAAGATTATTTTAAAGTTTAAAGCTAATCTACCGACAATAAAATTTACTTTTTTGAGATACGAACAGAATAGTGTACCTAATATGGAGCTCTGGAGCCCTAAATTAATTTGTACAGTTACTTACAGTAATAATTCCGGTTTACGAATTATTAAATTCGGTTCAGCGGGTGAAAAAAGGACATTATATGCCTCCCGAGTTAGAATATGTTATTTTCCACCCAGGGGATAAAAAAAAAAAAAAAAAATGAAAAATAATGAGCACGTGTAGGAGTATTAGTAGCTGGGCAAAGAAAGAGAAAGTAAATCGCATACATGTATAGTGATGCAGGTTGTTGAGCCGAGTCGAGTCGAGTTTTTCAGGTTTGCGTAATAAGCCGCGCCGCACCGGAGGATTATATTGTTGTTTTATTGCGGGACTATCAAATGTGGCCCAATTCACTTCTCGACTCTTTCTTTTTTTCCACTTCGTTATCAAATACACTTTTTTTAATTTCATTTTTTTAAAAAGTACATACTTTATTTTAATAGTTACCGAAGCTGTCTAATAAAGATGATTTGTAATTATCAGCCGACAGTTTAATTTTAAATTGAAATATAAAAGTGGCAGTTATTAAACGCCTGCATTTGTAACTCGCACTTTAATAAAACTGATTTATGTACTTTTTTTAAATTAAATTTATGAGCTTGTCATTTTAGTACAGTGGCCAAGGGTTTCAACTCCCCCCAGGTTTTTTTTATTTATTTTGAGCCCCTTAATCGAAATATCTCGGGTGGAGTTGAAAAAAATTGTTTAAAAAAATTATTTAAACAAATTAATAACAGAAATTCATGTTTTTAATGCAAAAAATATTTTTTTATATTTTTCAACTCAAAAAAAATCGAAAATATACTTGAACTTTTTTTCTTAAATTCTATAGTTTTCGAGTAAAAAGTCATGGAAGTTTGAAAAAATCGGAGTCAATTATAACGATCAGTATCGTGTTTTTCAAACTTTCATAACTTTTTACTCGAAAACTATAGAATTTAAGAAAAAAAGTTCAAGTATATTTTCGATTTGTTTTGAATTGAAAAATATAAAAAAATCTTTTTTGCATTAAAAACATGAATTTTTGTTATTAATTTGTTTAAATAATTTTAATAAACAATTTTTTTCAACTCCACCCGAGATATTTCGATTAAGGGGCTAAAAATAAATAAAAAAAACCTGGGTGGAGTTGAAAATTTTGAAAGCCTACGGAAACCCCCTTGGCCACTGGACTATTTAGTTTCATTAGTTGGTAGCATTCAATTACGCTTATAAAGTAAAAATCAGTTTTTATTTAATTATTCCTTGAATGTTAACAAACATATTTTCAAAAATTTGATGAACATAATGTAAAATAATTTTTAATGACTCAAAAACCCAAAAAAATTTGAAAAATTTATTAGTTGAATAGTTGAAAAGGACCCTCAAATTTTGGAAAACGTTTGTATACGTTTGGTCTCGTCGAGGACACAAGTTTCTCGGCTAAAAATGAAATTTTCGCGCTCTACGTTGCTTAATAATTTCGCCGAGTAGTGTCTTGCCCAACGCCAACAACCCACGATATCACAACCGAATTTAAAAATAAACGAACAATAGCTTCGAGCTACGATTATAATCTTTGACTGAATTAACACTATACCAATAAACCAATAAACCAATCATTTAAGCATTGATGAAAATCTATAAATAATCCTGATTTATCTATACTAATTTTTATTGTTTTTTTTTTGGTTGGTTTAAAAAAAATAATTTATTTATTTTTTATTTATTTACACAAGGAGTTAGGCATATCTCAAGGTTATCGTGACAAACTGTGATAATAAATTAAGGTAAATATAAATAAATTTTTTTTTGGTTGGTATAGTTCAAACGTCTCAAAATTATTCTAGTTTATCTCGATTTATCCTAGTTTATTCCGTTTAAGAGGATAAATAAATTTTTTTTTAGTTTTCTAAAAAAATTGGGATTAGTCAGGATATGAACAGTAATAATCTTGAATGATCTTGAAATATTAAAAAACCTGAATTTTTGATTGAAAAATTTGTTTACATTAAACTTAATTTATTTTAAACTTCACCGTGTTTATCCCAGTTTACCTCAATTTTAATGAATTCATATTAATTTTATTTTTATAAATCAGAAAAAAATATTAATAATTGAGTGATAATCGGGATTAATCAGGATAAGTAAACTGGAATAATTGTTTATTATTAAAATATTTAAATGCCGTAATTTTTTTCAGAAATTTACTTATATTCACCACAATATATCTAAAAATGTTCTCTATTTTTCACAGTTTACCTCAATTTTGATGAATTTACAAATAAAAAATAAAAAGCAATTAAGTGATAAACAGGAATAATGTAGAATAATTTAAAGATATTTAAAGATATTTAAAAACCTGAATTTTTCAATAAAATGAGTGCTAATGGTTAGCACTGTCCAACAAAATTTATTTCGTATCCACTTGGAAGCAGTTGCTTCCTAAACTCGAAAAAAGAAATTTTTTGTTCGCAAATTTATTTAAATAAAGCCCGTTTATCCCAGTTTACAGAAAAATCATTAAACTGGGATGATTCCGAGATTATAATAGTGCTTATAAAAATTCTCCAAAACTAAAAAAAAAAGAAGTACCCTGGACTTTTGATGATCTCCTCGTAGAGTCTCTCGTCCGTATTGAGGGCAAGCTTGGGTCTGATGAGGAGGTGGACCTTGACATCCTCGGTCAGCGACCTCAGCAGCTTGTCCAGGAGGTTCTGACCCAGGTGTCCGGTCGAGCCGGTAAGTAGGATCTCGCGACCAGAGTACCACTCGCGTACGGACATAGTCGCGGACTGAGCTTCTACTCAGCTCAGTTGTTGCCGTTGAGAAAGTCCTACCTGGAAGTGGAGGGGACGCACCTTCACCGGGTTACCCGATACCGAAGCCCGCCCCATGCCACCAGACGATTATGTTTCGATCTTTTTCTTTCAGAACTATCGACATCTTTTTCATCGATCATTTTTTTGATAACATCTTTTTACAACTAAGATTCAAAAAGTCTATTTTAGTCTATTCATTTTTTAATTAACAAACATTAAGATTTGGAGAGTTCGATTAATACCGAGTATCAAATTATTAGCCAACTACTAAATTCTCTCAAGCTTTCGTATTATTATTAAAAATTTTATACAGTTGAATAATTCAAGAGCATAATAGAATAAAAAAAACAAAAATTCAAAGAGACGCAGTATAAAAATAAACTTTCATTTTGGCAAGATTTCTCAGCACTCTCGTATATGTACGTATCCGCTGCGTTCTCTCCACTTGAGTTTTTTTTTTTTTTTTTTTTTTTTTTTTTTCAGTTTGTATTACGTGCCACAAGAGCGCGGGGGCGGCTATATCTCGGAAATCACTATAACTTTTGTAAACGTTGCGCGAATTTAAAGTTCTATCTCCCTTCCCCCCCTTTTTTTCCAAGTTTGCGTTTAAAGTTCCGACATAGCCTCGTGTCTATTTGGACAAGTAATTCGTTTATACCTCAACGACGTTTCATCATTTACGTGGGAAATACTTATTCAAAACTCTGCAGATACTGTTTAAACAAATTTAAAAGTTTCAATAATAATATTTCTTTAATATACTTTTAAAGTCATCATCAAAAATCTCAAAATGACTAATATTTTAATATTTTAAAATAAATAAATTATATTTTTTTTATTGTAAATGTAAATAACAATTTTATTACAACTTGGACCGAATCAGGATTATTAGTAAAATTAAAATTGTATGATGAAATATTTCTGTTGTTTCGTGGGGTATTTTATTTAATAGTCAATAAAACGTTGGTTGCGATTGTTTTTGCATGACCGTTGAAGATCTCAATTCTCATTAATAAGTTGTTCAAATTTACGAGCGAATGTTCATATAAATTAGTTTCTTCTTCTCAAGCCTCAAAATAATCAAAATCGAGCAAAAGTTGATTTGCAAAATATTTCTAAACTTTAAAGTTAACCAATGATCCGAGTAGTATAGTTGATAAAAATGGGTCATCCAAGGAATTGAAAACGCAATTAGCGGTGCTTATTTGGGTAAAATACATCAGATACAATCTTGAGTGCAGAAGGAAGATGCAAATCTGGCGGTGTCTGGGGCTCGTTTACATGCAAATGCAAACTCCTCTTCAGCTTCGTCAATTTTAAAATTCGCGGGATTCCTTATGTACAAATTAAAAGCGCCCTTTACGATGCTTCATGCTGAAACTCATAAACTTTCGGCTAAAAAACGGTATTACTCAACTTGCGTGATCATGTAATACGTACGCAGCGTCTGGAAAACTACGAAAAAAAACCTATGCGTGTTACGCGAGAAAATTACTGCGGGCGCGGGGAAGGAAAGTTACTTACCCAGTTTAAACTCCATAAACCGCGCGTGTTTTTATTTATTTCTCAGTTCTTTCTTTTTTTTTCTTTACTTGCAGTCAATCAATTTTTACAGACATTCTTTAGTAAGTATAATAAATATTTATTTTTTCATCTTTTAAAACTTTGATCATTTAGGATATTATAAAACTAATAACTAATTTTTTTAGAATTTTTAGAAAGTTATTTATCTATTAAACTATAAAATTTAGTTGATTGCTCAGAATAAGTCTAAAATCAACTGAAAACTGTGGATGATAGTTGAAGTCAATTCGGCAACAATTGTCGCCGCGCCGCGGCCGTCCTTTAGGATTTTATCGAGATATCATATTTCATTGGTTTTTTTATTCAATGAAGCAATATGGCCTCACCAGAAACGTCAGACTTCATCAAAAAGTTTGAAAAGTGGTTGACCAACGTCGAAAACAATCAGTTGTTGTGCCCAAGTGGTGCCATCCCAGTGGGTTTTTATTATTATTTTATATTATCTAGTTTACATCTTTTATTTGTTTTTAGTTTGTAGTAAAGATAAACTATGTAAAAAAAGTGAGTATTTTTTTAATCAATTGCTAAATTTGTTAAAAATCCACCATTTTAAAATTTTTGACCAAAGCTTTAGTAGATTCAAATGTTAAGAAACAAAATCCACTTGAATGGCCAGAATATTCAAAATTTAAATAAAGTTACCTTTTTAGACCCAATCTGTAAAATACAATGTGATAAAACACGCCAAAGCACTTGTCACGCCGGTTGATGATCTATCAAAACAAAAAACAACTGTACCAATGTTTTCAAAGATTGCAGATATTTACAGGGGAGCAAAATCCAAAAAAATTATGGATGCAGGTACACCAGCCGGACACCATATCGTTCCGAGGTTTGAATTAGGCGCTCGAAATTTGACCGTCAACCCAAAGTTTTTGCTAAGTGCCAACCTTTGGGACGGGTACTTAAAAAATTATTTTTCATAAAGTCGATGTCAATGATCAACATTGATTTATTTCAGACTTGTCAAGCTTTTTATGGAAAAAATTAATGTTTGATCGCTGCGGTCTACTTGTTTTGAATGTGTGCTGTATTTAAAAAATCTAATAAAAATTATTTTTAAAATTTTATCCATTTACAAAAACCTTCTCTCAAAATGAAAGTAAAATATTAAAAACAATTATGTAATTACGTAATAATAGTTATTCAACAAAAAAGTATGGTTAGGTAGTTGATGTCAATGATCAACATTGATTTATTTCTGACGTTGATCATTGACATCGACTCTCTAGCCCTACTTAATGAAAAATAATTTTCCTCCTTCTAACCTCAAAATCGGACCTTCACCCCTTGTTTTCGGTATCTTGGTCGAGAAGGGTTCTTTGGCCACCTCGTTGCATTCCTCGCCTTCGGCTCGGGTCACAAACCTCTCGGAGGCCAAATAAACCCTTCCCCGACCTGTTATGAAAAATACTATTTTTACCCGTCCCAAAGGTTGGCACTTTTGCTAAAACTTTGGGATGACGGTCATATATTTCGAGCGCCTAATTCAAACCTCGGAACGATATGGTGCCTGGCTGGTGTACAATAATTTATCAATCCACTACACCACCAAGGTCTGGACAAGCATCAAACTTATGGAAAAAACTTGCCTCGAGATGATGTGGAGAGACTGATGCATAAACTAATGCGCGGTGGTTTTTAAAAAAAAGTTAAAATAATCTGTCTAACTTAGGGTCCAAAAGCTCAGGAATTGGTATCAAACGAACAAAAGTAAAATTCAAACTTTTTCTGTAATAATTTTTAATTTTACTGCTATCGAGTATACAATTTTACATTGAATCAGTAAATGTTTTCAAATTAGCTTGATTATCATTCGAGTTTAGTATACAAAACATAAAAAAGTTGTTAAAAATTTAGGAGGTGGATAATCTACAATCAGCATTGTTACATTGATTTATGTAACCACGTCAATAGAACTGCTCGCGAGCTCGGTGTTTCAGCCAACGCCGTTATGAATCTGGTCGCTCTTAAAGAAATGAGCCCAACGCTGCCGAATCGCGATTGTTCACGTTACCGAGGTTAACTTCGACAAGTACGGCAAGGTTTTATTTTCGATTACCAATAACTATGCAGCTCTGAACGGTGAGATTCATTATGTACTTTCTAAAGCATCTTCCCTATTAAATCATATTTTTATGTCAATAAATTCCAAAGTTTTTTTTCTTTTTTTCTAGATACTGAAAAATCAAAGTTTGTAAAAGATGATCATCAGGAACAAAAGCAAACAAATTCTTCTCCAACCAAAAAAAAAAAAAAAAACAATATCAGCTACAAAAATGTTAAGATTTTATGTGGGTAATTTATTAATAGTTTACTTATGCATTGGAAAAAAAAGTTATGATCAGTCACCAGTATTTTTATTTTTAAGCTGTAGGACTTGTTACTGTAAATTAATATACATATGTATATAATCGATATTTTAATTAATTTTTTTTTTAAATCAAGCATGCAACTTTTTTTGAAAAAAAAAAAAAAGAGGATTGTTATAAATTTTATATTTAGGTTTGAAGTCGTGAATTAAAGAAGAGAATCAACGTAATTATACTGGTGATAAGTTTTTAGAATTTTTTAGTTAAAAGCATGAAAAATAAAGATATTTGATAATCAATTGTAAATATTTTTTTGAATTTTACCATTAAAGAAAGGTACGTTTTGTATTGAAAACTTAGTTAATTATATAAGATAATAATTTAAGTAAGTGGGGTAAATTATAAAAGTTATCGAGTAACCGTAGCAGCGAGATTAAAGTTAGTAACCCTGATACTCGCGCAAGGCTAACAGCTGTGGGGGGCCACGAATTTAGAGGGAGGAAAAGCCCAATTAAACACTTTTAATATGATTTAAAATAATATTAATTTTTGCTATGTTAAGATTAAAAACTGAAATACAAAAGCGAGTAGAGGAGTAATAAGAAGAAAGGATGGGGTGATAGATAATATAAATTTAGGATGATCGTCCGTTCGGGTAAGCCAGCAGCTTTGGACTTAGACCTCGGGGAAATCTACGGTTTAAGTGTAAGAGCTTCATACCTTTGAGATATTAAACGTTTTAACATATTAGCAGGAACGTCAGCGTCATCCACATGAATAAAATATGCTATAAAAATGTTTGAATAGTTGGCAACCGTAAGAAAAAAAAAGTCGAAAAAAAGCGTGAAATTAGTAGAAACGGAATTGAAATGGAAAGCGCACATTAGTGGCTCCAAGACGCGTGATATTAATCAAAGTTGGAATTAATTTCTGATCCGAGCTGCTAAACTTGATTAGCTGCTGCAGATGAAAATGGGATGAGGGAGGATCGCCTAAAAGAAGGAAGAATGTCGAAAGCTTGATTTGCATTTAATCCAGGAGATCCTGTCTCCGCGCGGCCGGGAGCTGAAACAATATTGATCTTCGATTAAGCTCCAAAGATTCTATGAATATGAAGCTCAGAGTATTCCTTATATTTCCATTGCCTTCTGTAAATTCAAGCTCCAAAAATCAAATAATTATTATGAAATGAATAAAGTAACGAAATAAATTGGTAAAGGACCACCGGGGCACAAAGGAGGTAATCCCGCTCCGAGAATCGCTATTTTATCGCAAACTGTATATCTACTCGAATCGTCTTCCCCCTCAAATTTAACTTAAAAACTCTGAATTTAGAATAAAGTTTATTAACTTTTTTGAATTTTTAGTCTTCATAAACTCAAAATATTCAAAATTTTTATAAAAGCGATGAGAAAATTTCTTTTCGATTCCGTCGGAGGAGGACAAAGTACACACCGCTAAATCGGTCTCGTAAGGAAAAGCTCGGCAATTACGTCCTCTCTCTCCCTCCTCTTCTTGCATACCTAATTTATCTCTAACACGGTACGCAATCAGCTTTATCTACCACTTTAATCCATCCGATTATTCGTACCTACAAAAATCATTTATCATATCAAAAAATTACTTAAATAAGTGTTTATCCCTACAATTCGCTTGTAAAAAGGTATTATTAAATTAAAAGCTGTTTTTACAGTAAGACAGTGGTGCGGATTGGATTTACAAGATGAGATCGAGTTTCTCAAACTGAATCCCGAAATCCGGACTACGACTCTGATAACACAATAACAGGCCGTTATCAGCGGCACCTAACTTTAACACCCTGCAAGCCTGCAGAGAATAAACCGTGTATCAAGTGGGTTAAATCAACGAAGGACCTTGCAACTGTATTTTTATAAGCAAATCTTAAAGACGTTCAAAGAAGTTAAAACCCCCCTTTTGACTTACAAATTACTTCGTCAATCCTTTTTTTAAAGAAAAAGCTCTCTTTTTAATTTGATTCAAAGCTTGCAATTGAAAAAAAAAAAAAATGTTCCCAAGAAGAGCCGTAATTGAAAGTTTGAATTAATCGTTAACAATACACTCCTCGGGCCGCAAACGAGGATATAAAAGTTCCGAAGAACACAGCGATAATCCCTGGTCTCGACTTAGTCAAAATTAAAACTTAGCGGTGTAAGAAACGAATTTTCGGACCGAGAAGAAAAGCTTTGGTGGCCAACGGGAATCCATAAATCAAGGGTTTTGGAGATGTTTTGGTCATTCCTCGGATTAAGCCGGAGATGTACCTTGTAAAAGGTGACTTATGAGTTACGCTCCCAAAGCCAGAGGGTATTTTATTCCTCAGCCGTCAAAGAGATTGAAAAAGCTCTTCTCTTGGAGCTTTTTTTTTTAAGTTGATCTAAGTATATCAAATGTTACGCTTTTTTATAGTCATAGAGGCTCGAGAGCTTACAATATCTGGTTGAATTGTTTTTTTCCCGATTTAGGTTAGAAGAAGAAAAGAGATAAATTGATGGCCCTAGTTCATGTACGTACGTACGTAATACGTCTGGGGAGAGGAAAAATTTGCACTTTACACGAACTCGAGTTAATAAATGCCCCGAAAGTACTCGGTGCGTCGTTTTCGGGTGTGTGTTCGTTTTACCGGGACTAATAGCGCCCCGACACGAGACCGCAAGGAGACCTCAAGACTATTAACGGATTTTTTTTTTTCTTGCGCATCCCCGCCGGTACCTTTGGTTTTACTTTTACCTTATCTTTGCCCTTCCGAACCACCCCTTCGATGCATTTTCCGAAACCGTCGTCCGAACTTTAGCATCTTCCACTAGAGGGCTACGTATTCAAAACTAACTGTCATTATCAGCACCATGGATACGACATTCGTAATAATGTAGCATCTGGCTATTTTTAATCCAACTCATTTGCTTGCAATTTTAATCAAATTCTTTTTGTCAGACTATTTGAATAAAGGTTCTATCAATGATTAAATATTAAGTAAATTTCATAAAATAACATTTTTTTTGATGATTTTTCAATAAAAAAATAATCACCAGCGAATTTTTTTTTGAAAGGACATTTAATCTCCTTGGTAATACTCTGAAACTTAGTCCTCCTACACATGATTGTATAAAATCTACCGATTAAGCAACCATCAGTGTATAACAAGCTTGTCACGAGCAAAAGCAGTTTGAAAAACGATCGATAAAAAATAGAACCGCTGTTCCATCTTCCCCGCCATAATAATTTATCCTCGGTATCCATCGGGAAGCTTGAAAGACAGACAGCCGTTTTATGCATAAAGCTTATAAAATCTCAATAAATATTATCTTCCGGATCCCGCGTGGGGGTATAAGTTTTTTTCCGTGTACTCCGCTTCGACGTTCAGACAATCGATTAAACAAAATGACTGTACTTGGAATATTTATGAAATGTTCCTTCCACGTGATTGATTACGTTTTTGTTTTTCGTAGCCAGATTCGTAAACTGATTTGAAGAAAAAAAAAGAGGCAGCTGGATTTAATCAGCAATCGAGCCAGAAAAAAAACAAAACACCGCAAGCTCTAGAAAAAAAAGGGGTCGCAAGCTCGATTCTTCGGCTAATCCGGGGGGATAGCTCGGTAATCGATTTTAATTGTTCGTTAATTAGTACCGCAGTCAGGCACGCACTCGCGAAATCTCGAGATACGCCGTGCGTGTTCGAGTGGAGCTTGAGGTTAGGGGGGGAGAGGGAGACGCCGATTGTTAGCGCTTTGTGTTTGAGTCTGGTGCAGGGACGCTGATGCACTCGGATTGATGCTTACGAGTGGAACGGTGGAACAAAGACGATAAATCTTATTTTGTGCTTTGCGATTTTATACCTGTTTTTCATAATCTATTTATTACCATTAAAAAATTGGTTTATTTAGACGTTATCAACGAAGATAAACCTTAGCTGAAATGAATTAAAAAATTGAAAAAAATTAATAATTCTTATTTATTAAGTTATGATTTATTGGGATTCCTGATTCAATATTCATTTTAGCATCTCATTGGTCATTTAAAATCTTCAGATTTTTCTTCGCTCTCAATTTTTTTCCAAATTTTCAGAACATGCGAAATCACGTGAGAAATCATCTTCATTTCGCATGTCGATAAACGCACGTGATTTCTTACTTGAAAAAATGATGCAAGATTAATTTAGTTTAACGAAAATTAATTAGCTTGAAAAACTAATAAGTTTAGATTTTAAGATTTGAAAAAAAAAAAAGAAACTATTGTTTATTTGTTGGGTGTAATTTATCGAAGAGCTTTTTAAATGGCTCGGTTCCGCAGTAGTATTTTTACTCTCGTTCTAGCTCTTCTACCTGCTGCAGCCGATTAAATATTCATGAGTGGCCTCCGAATGCTCTTGAACCAGCTCTAATCCTGAATTATTCGAGCCTGCGATCCGGGATTCCAATCGCGAGGACTATCGATATCTCAAATAATATCTTTCGGTTGTTTTTAAATAAATAAAAAAAAAAAAACACTGTTACTATTTTTAAATTGCGAGAGTCTAGTCGGACACCAACTGATTTACGGCTTTTGAACCGAATGAGGTTTAACTTTAACGACGTTTCGCGCCTTATGAAAGTTATAAATTAACAAAAGTTACAAAGTAAGTTTCTGTGGCTTTGAACATCTTACACTTGATATAACACATCATACCAAGGCAAAAACAAGCCTTTACCAAAGGATATGCTTTACTGAAAACACTAGATTTTATCTTCTTATGTCAGTTTTCAATAATGTTCGTAGTTATTTCATCATTTTAAAGATTCGTGTAATTCCTAGCTTACCGACCGAACGCTGCCACCCCCTTAAAAAACAAACAGTATTTTTTTTAAAATTAACCATTAAATTGCTAAATTTAGAAAGTTCCAAACCTTACCGACAGAGTCTCACTCATCCCTTAGGGGTTAGAGCAAGAAGCATAAGAAAAATTTGTTAAAGCCATAAAAAAAAAAAAAGTGCAATTGGGGGGAAAAAGGGAAGAAGATTAATAGTGCAGTGTTTAAAATTGTTTTAGGGCCTGACCTATTTAGATGATCGCACCGTTTATCGAGTTTTTATCAGATTAAATGATCACTGCAGATTTAATAGCCAACAATAATAGCCCCGTGAATGGTTGGGATGGGGAGGGGATGAGGATAATATTGTAAGCCGTGGAGGTGCTTTATTGATTGCGGAGCTTTGTTCGAGCAATTGTCCGTCGACCACTACAACCAGACAAGCAGCTAATCCGAATTCAAATGCTTCATGCAATTACCAGCTTTAAAGCTCTACACCCAAAAAGTACCAGTTTAGCAAGTGCTTAAAATAGTATTTTTCGTAACAAGGGCGTAAAAAAAAACGAATCGAAAATGATTATTTCCAATAGGATCGATCAGCTTACTTTAGGTATCCACGCTCCGGGCATTAGAATTCGCATAGCGTCGTAGTAGTGTTTACGTAAGTAAGGGTTTAATGATCCGTACAGCGATTAAAGTTCCTAAGAGCTTGCAATATAAACTCGTCGTCTTAGTCCTGAGTAGCCCTTTTCTTGTTTTAAAGGGCCCCCAAGCTTAATTCTTAATCATTCCTCTCCTCTCGCCAGACTTTATTTCGGGCTAAGAAATATGGGAGGACCATCAAGTGGATCATAATAAAATGTCCTACCATTCCTCCTCGAAGCTACATATAATAAAAAAAAGGAAGGAAAAATTGCCGGCTTGGGGATTGTGTTATTAAACGTTTAAGTGCTGCAGGACTCTTTGTGACACTTGGCTCCTTTTGGTTTCATTATTAACGGCTGCTTTATTTTCACTGATGCGAGGTAAATATGTTTATTATACTCAAAAATTATCGATTTGAAGCTTAACCAAATAAGTAGATAAAATTATAATTAATCCACTGACGGCTTTGCGGGGGAAGGGGTAATCGATAAAAGCGTAGTTACATATTTTCCAATCCAGTCAAAGCGATAAATTAGCCCTGATTTATCGGATCAAACTTTGTGTGTCTCCCTCACCAAATTATGAATAATCATCGTTTGTCCAATAAACTCTTATTTTAGTAAGCATAATTATGTAGCATAAAAGATAAACTCAAATACTGATTTTGAATTTAAATTAAAATAATTTTTTATAAAATAAATAAAAAAGCTTTTAGTGGTTTTTTAGGGAAGACGCGCACACAATTAAAATTAAAGATAGCTAATTGATCGATAAAATGCACTTTCACGGCCCCCGCAACCAGATAACTTTTCGGCGGGGGTTAAGTTGGCAAAACTTGTTTCCCGGGAAAGATGTGTCTGCGCCCCGAAAGTTGGGGGGTGGTGGACGTGACGAGAAATCCTGTTTTCTTTCTTTCTCTTATTACGTGCTAGGCTTTCGGAGCATCTTACCTTTGACGCCCGAGAATAATAAGTATCTTCGAGAAATCTTTTCCCGGAGCTTCAACTACGAAGATTTCAACTAAATTAGCAAATTAAGAGTAAGTATGCTGCTCCTCCGTATCGATAAATAATTTTACTCTCGACTCAAGAGCCACCGCGTAAAAATCGCGTCACAGCTCTCTCTCTTCCAAGCCGATAAATCCAATAAAAAGCTGCGGCGTCGCCGGGGCTCAAAATTTCTCTCACCCAGCCCAAGCCAACACGAGTTTAAAATTGAATAAAACCGCGTACAATGAAATCTTCCAGCTGGCTTCAAATAAAATTCAGCCGCAGCTAGCGTGTTATTGATTGAGTTACGCATTTTTAATTTGGCTCACCGAGTTTTGTTATCTTGAGATTGTTCTTTGTGTCTTTGACTATCTCAAAGCCCCTGATAAAACTAGGATTGTTATAAATAATTTTCATTGGAATCGCTCCCGATAGATCATGATCGAATGAATTTTTTACGCCTGCACTTTGGAGGATCTATCTCGATTATTTTGATCTTCTTGTCCTAGCTCCTTCATAAATAATCCATGTCCATTCAAAGCAGCTTACAGGACAATGCTGAATGCACCTTCATTTCAATGCATCAACTGCTTAGCATCCGTTCCACTCGTCTCTGACGCATTTTATCTGACTCAATTATTTTGTGGTGTAGCAAGGTGGTGAAAAAAAAAAAAAGTTCGTGGTTTTGACCTAACGTCGTCTGCTCTGAAGAAGATGGACGATTGGAATCGATTGATAGAGTACCTCTTTTATTCTATCAATCTAGTACGTAATCCATTTTTTTTTTCTAAATAATTAACAGTTTATTGTGTGCTATCTCACATTATGCATCAAGAAGTGGGAGTAGTGGAAACAACCGATTTCAAATGGGAAATAGATGCTAATTGTTTGAACAATAAGAGTATCGGAGTAAATCAAATGGTTTGTCATTGGAGTGGAAGCTTGTGTTGTACCCAACAATAAAGATGAAATCACTGTTTCCTACAATTTCTCATTTATTTCCTCAAAAGGAAGACACATGTTCGTAACTTTCTTACCAATTAACACCAGTGCTGACAACAATGGATTTCCAAAGTTATTCCGAATAAACTTGTTGATGCTTATCATTGGTTGTAAGCTGCTTATAAATCAAACTAATTCAAAAGTAACTCTTCAGAATTTTAGTACAAAAGCAACAGTTGTAAACAGTGACAAAGATGCTGCACCTCTGGATTATGCCGAGAAGCTTCTGACAAGCAAAGCATTCAGTGATGCCACCATAACGGTTCAAGGAAAAAGCTTTCATCTTCACAAGTGTATTCTCAAGTCTTTGAAGCCATGTTCAAGAAGGACTTGGTGTACATTCCTGCTAATTCTGCTTCCAAAGATAAAAACCAGGACACAGTGTCAATTGAAACTTTCAACTACAATGTCATGAAGGAACTTTTTAGATTTATTTACGCAGGTAATGTTTGTGAATCAGAGTTTAACACTATAGCCGGTGATCTTATTTCTTGTGCGGAAGCATATTGCGTCGATGGGCTCAAAGAGTGGTGCGAGTATAAAATATCCAGTGATTTGAACAACAACAATGCCCTCAAGTATACAAACTTATAAAGGTGTGGATACAAAATCCAATACTAAAATACAAAAAAAAAATTTTGTATCCACACCTTTATAAGTTTGTGTGTGTATATATATATTTACATCTATTTTATATCTTAGTCATTGTGATGTTTATCTAATTGTTTGGTACGCTTTAATTAACTTTATACTGTACTTTAATAATTTATATTGTACTTTAAATACATTCTATTCAATTATATTTCATTTATTTTTATAAAAATATTATAATTTTATTTAGACACCTGAAGAGGAGGGCATTGCCCTTGAAACGTTGTGCAATAATAAAAATAAATAACAAATTACATCTTGTTATTATTTGTGCCTGGATCATCAATACAAAGTCACTTCTCCTATTAATTCACTCCTAGCCAATACAAAGTTGATCTACAATACAATATTTTTATTACTTATAATGTTTTTGAAGCATAGTTTTTTTTACTCAAATTTGGATTATTATAATTTTTAGTATCAAGTTGTCTTTTTATTTTCTTTTTAATTTAATAATGATATATAATATCAATGTATTGTTACTTGAACTTTATTGTGTGGTTTTTTTTTTCAAAAACCAGTATTTGATACAATAAAATTAATTTATACCATCTGTTTTGGTCTATTTATTCTCAGTTTGTATTGCTGGTAATGCTGTTTAATTTTTCTAAAACAATTATTATGTTTACGTTTTTGCATTTTAAATATTTACTTACTGAGTGCGTATTTTCATAATTATTATTTTTTTTTTAATTCTGAGTGCAATGAATTTTATCTTTCAGTAAGTTCAAAATTCAACATTCCATTTTAAAATTATTAATATTTGAATCATCTTAGCAATTTCAATATAATTTCAATAAGTCATTCAATTTAAGTTGTAAATAAAAACTCAATTAATATGTTCGATAAAAAGAAAAAACTATTTTTTTATCGTGAGTGCATAAATCCAAATTAAGAATTAGTAAAAAAAAAGGTATAAAAAATTAAAAATAAAAATCCTGATTTCTCATACGCATTCAATTTGGAAGTATCAAAATTTTAAATTCCATGAAATTAAAAAACTACTTTTAAAATCGATGGCATTGTATCATAGATATAGCTCGACACTACAAGATAAAAAAAAAAAACTCTAGAGGAGTAAATAAACTCCCAGGATATTAGTCGTCGTCGTGAAAGCCCTTGAAGAGCTCGAAACTCGCAGGTAGGTGAGAGCGAATATTATTATTATTATTATTATTATTATTATTATGACGATATAAGCCGAGCCTTTGTCCCCTTTCATCTCGTTGCTTGTCGCACGACAATTCTCTCCTCCCTTTCGAGGTCAAACTCTATTCCCGTAAGTTACCCAAGATACAACAACTATTGTCGTTATTTGAAGCTCTCTCACTTACGAGAGCTTTTTCGAGCTTTTTAGAATTTTATCCTGTGAAGCAAGTGATCCCAACATCGCAGATTTATCTCCTTTTTACTTTTCAACCAATGCGAATTCAAAATTCAAAGTATCGTTTTATCGTTTTTTTTTAAATCAAATTTATTGCGAATATGTGTAAGCTGTTATTTATAATTTTTTAAATATGAATCTATTTACAATTGTAATAATATAAAAAAATCAATAAAGATTGTTTAAAAGAAGAAAAGGAGAGAAAAATGAATGAAAATTGAAGCCTGATAAGAAAATCTCCGAGTTAATCCTTGAGTAGACATTTTATAAGCGCTTTAGTCCCCTCGAAGCTTTCGGGCTTAAAACCGACGTGAAGATAAAAATCTGTTTATGCACACCAACTTTTAACTCGGCTGCTATTACTATTATCACGATTATTTAATTTTCAACGACTACACTTAAACCTTAATTATTTGTTCAAATTAAAATACTCTAACCTTTACTAAAGGGATTTTTACTTTAAAGATATATAACAATGAAAAAATCGTAACGTTTCAGATTAGAGATAGTAAACTCGCAGATAACTTGGATGTATTTCATTGAAGTTTATGCAATTATATTATTTGTATGAGCATATAAATTAAACAAAGAAGAAAATAGTATATAATTTTAAATGTTTAAGATTGATCAAAATAACTGCATAAAATATAAAAAAAGTAGAAGCCAGAAGTGCAGCTAATAATTAAAAGTGCTGACAAAGGAACACGCCGCCAAAGACCAAATTCAAATAATCCCGGGCTAACTCGATACCAAGTTTGGTTCCCAATAAAATTCCTCGTTTTGAAAATACCGGGAACAACAAATATTTTGATATATTACGCTTACGCGGCGGAATATAAAACGATGCGCCGAGATTTATACGAAGACGATACGTTATCTTCTTATATTTTTCGGCTCCTAAATATAACACTCGAAAGTTATTTCTGCCCTATTCGACTTATTTATGTTAATTATTCATACGATCGTGATAGAATTTGATTTGAAACTAATACGATAAAAGTTTGGTTTATTACCAAGTTATCAAAATCATAAAGTTGAGCCAGGTAATTAGCACCAGAAGAGCGCGGAAACGTTTATAAACTTAAGCATAAAGTTGTTTTGTACTTTTTCGCCTCGGCTCTTTCAAAGTTAGCAGCTGTAAGCGAGACTAACCTTAAGGAATTAACATCTTTGGTTATATGCTTTTTTTGGGAATTTTAGTTTAAAAAATTTCAAAAGTATAAATTTCCCTCCCCTCTTTGTGTACAGCGACATAGAAGCGAGATAGATAAGGCAGCTCTTAAAAGAAGAAGAGTGGAACGTGTCACGCGACAAATACAAGTGCTCTCTCCACGACTCCACCCTGGAAATGACGCCGAGTGTACTTCCCTGGAAGTCAGCTGGTTATTACTTTCCTTACCCCCCGCGACACACTCGAACCTTAAACAAATACATTTTCAGAGCGTTCATTATTTTGACTTATATACCAAACAAACTCAGGCTACGAGAATAACCAGAAGCGTCTTTATGACGATCCCTCTACCCAAAAAAAGGTAGTCCCGGGGATAATAAATCCCAGCTAAAAAAAAAATAGTCTTCACATCATAAAACACCGAAACGATTCAAAAAAAGTAATGCAACTGCGTGCATGCATGCACAGCCCCGCGAGTGAGAAGCATTACAATGAATAACGACTTCGCGGGTAACAACGCCCTCCTCGAAAAAACAAAAAAATAAGAAAAATAGTATCAGCGAGCCTCGATAAATTTATTCATACCCTGCCCATTTTTCGGCTAATCTATATTCCAAACGCTAAATTGCCTTTACACAAAGTGGAAACTTTAACTGAAATCTATTTTTATCTAATGGTCTTTTTAAATCATCACTGATTTTGATTCTTAGTTTAACAATGACCGATCTACAAAGACGTGATTCCACCATAGAACTCAAAACTCAAACGTCAAAGAAAGAATTCCGAATTCCAAGTTCCCAGCAAAAAGAAGTAGTTGTTAATCGAATTAGTCTCAGACGGCACCTCGAATATTCTTAATCCAAACAAGGCCAAAAATCAGCATGAAACGCGCGTGAAAAAACTTCCTCTGAGCTCTGGATAATTCGATTCCCAAGTTTATCTTCCTTGATTCCAGGAGAATCCAGCTGTAAATTAAATAAAATTCATAAACTTTGAGAATCGCGAGTCGATGATGGAAAATGCCAGCTAGAGAGTAAGTGACTTTATACGAAAATATCGTAGCTGAGGCTGAGTGTGCTTTGGCAAGGCAATATTATGTTACCCATATTGTATATGTATAGAACGCACTCGTGGGGCTACAGATTAACGATGGAAATTTTTGAGTTTTTTAGATGAGAGCTTTTGACGGCTCGAGTGATCGTTGAACATTCGATTTTCGGGAGTATCGAGTCCGCTTAAATGCGAACCTTCATTTGTAATTGCTGTTTGTAATAGCATCGATTTAAAAAAAAAAAAAAAACATTTTTAACAGATATTTTTTATCGCTTCAGTCGATAGTAGATTATAAAATAATCTGCATGGATTTTTTTAAATTAGAGTTACAGAATTTTGAAGTTTATAAATTTGTATAAACCATGATGAAAATCTTGAAAAAACATGAATCCTAAAATTAAATTTTCTCGCGAATTGATTTTTGATACTCTGTAAAACATGGTATAATTAAAAAGTCAGAAATTCAAATGAAAGTATCCCCGAAATCGAAATTTAAATAATTTATAACTGCGACAGTCTAATCTCGTTGAAATAACTTTCATACAACTTCAGACTCGTTCGATTTGGCGGTGGTAATGAAAAAAAAAAGAAAAATCCTAACCTCAAAACTAAGCTAAATAGGGTGCGATGATGGCACTCGTGATGGGAGAATTTCGAGAAAACGAGGTCAACGACTACCAACAAATAAGTCCTGGGGTACTTCGTTCATTATAAGGACGCTTTTTTTCAGTCTCTCATTGGTTATTTTATGAATTTTGAGTAAATATTCAATTGTATGTACTTGTTTATTGTAATGAGCACTTTAAACACAGGTATACCTAACTTTGTTCGAAAACTTTGTTTTAAAACTTATTCCCTCAGAGCGCGCGCGGTAGAAATTTGAATGCAGGTTAGAAGAATTTTATTTTCCCGGGGAGTATGAAGAAAAATACGAAAAGTTGAGAGGTAAGTCAATAATAAAAGCAGGAAGGTAAATTATTTCCTAATAAAATAAAGCCTTGGTAAGCCCAAACCGAAAGCTGCACAAAGTTATGTGTTTCCCAAACTTTAAAATCTCTTCGGTAACAGTGTTAAACTACCTTCCGGCCTCCTTTGACCCGCACCTTCCGTCATTAGTACACTTTTTTGTTAGCCTATGTATTGACTGCTCAAGTCAAATAAGATTTCGCGAGGCTAATGTCTCTAAAAGATGATGAAGTTTTAAACAGCTGCAGCAGCAACTTTCCCTCACCTTCTTCCTCGTTTTTTTAATCGCGACGATCCTCCGGAACAACTTTGAAACTTCGATGGCTTATTTCGGTTGAAAGAAAGAGCAACTTTTCCTCCTCAAATTTCATGTCCCTTTCAGCATTTAATATTATCGGATGAAATTTTGTTTAAAAGTCTTCGCCAAACGACAAAAGCTCGAAAAATGCGTAATTTAGGATATCGAGATTAATCGAAGCTCGCAACTCAGGATTAAATCCCGGAACCCGGACAATTAAAGCCAGTTTCAGCAACGTTTGCTTTGATAAACTTTTTTTTTATTATTCTTTTCACAGTAGCTGTGAATTGTGAAAACGACGGTGATAATATTTTTCGCGCCGAGGCTTTGATTTAACGTTTTTAATTTTTTTTCGCGACTCGTTGTTTAACGAGCGCAATGCAGCTTAATCAGATTAGCATCAGTTTCTGTGATGGAAAACGAGATGTGGCAGCTTTCCCTTTAATCAATGTATAAACATTATTATTAAGGGTTTGAAAAATAAATCGAGTAGTATGATTGTCCCGGCTACCAAGCTTGTTTTTGTATAATCCTCGGATAAACTCGTGCATACGCTTTGGGATTTAAATTGCGTTTCAGGCTTTATATATTCCAGCGAGTCTAATATTTGATCTGCTGAAGGAGGCTGGAAAAATGTGAATAAACTACAATGGAGACTCGGAGACTTGGTGGGAAATGTGGGGTCGTTTTCAAGTCAGCTGCTCTTCAAAAAAAGCTCTGCTGATAATGTCGTGATTTATCACTTTTTCTTATACGCTCCTGGTTAATTCCCTTTAAATCTATTGCCAATACTTTTTATTATTAAATTAAAAAAAGTATGCTTCCGGTGATTTAGATCAAAATATTATTTGATCAATTCAAATATTTATTGTTAATCGAAAACATTTGTCATCTTTCCTATACAAGTAGTTATACTTGACATTAAAGTTATCGAGGACCCGGTAATAACTAAATGTTTTGTTACTTTTCTACGTTTTCATTTTTTATAGTACAAATAGCATGTTATTCTTAATAATTTTCTAAATACCATAATAAAATTGACTTTTTATTTATTTATTACATTACCAGTTTACTTTTTTAGGGTATATAAACGGAAGATTATTGCTCAGGAAAACCACTCCGACCTCCAAAAGTCTTATACCAAAAATTTGTATTTTTACAGCAATATTATAAAAGTTCAAAGTCAATTTTATTATGGTACTTTTGTTATTACCGAGTCTCTGGAAATAATTAATTCTTTGAATTCTTTGAACTTATCTCAAAAATCAACATACATAGTAAAAAATTAAAGAAAACAGCACAAGGGGATTTGGCGCTGAAACAATATGCACGAACGGAGTCGGGGAATCACGGTCGCAGGTAAAATAAAACCTGGAAAGTCAGACTCGCTTGACGGAGCAAAAAAAAATAATAAAAGGGGAGAGAGCTCGATAGAAACAAACAAAAAAAAAGTAAAAAAACTGAGAACAACCGTTTGGGAGGGCATCTCGAGTAGCGCGAGAAAAAAAACAAAAAGTAGCGGGAGAGCAAGGGAACATTCGTTTTAGAAAAAAAAGGTGGTGGCGGTGAAAAAACACAGCCGGTGACGTAAATTACCAAGTCGGCGGGAAAAATGCTACCTCGAGCATTACAAGAGCACCGAGAGAATAATCAAATAAATAAAGCCTGTTAAAACTTCAATTTTTG
Organism: Encarsia formosa; assembly: GCA_038277355.1. Taxonomy (NCBI): domain Eukaryota; kingdom Metazoa; phylum Arthropoda; class Insecta; order Hymenoptera; family Aphelinidae; genus Encarsia; species Encarsia formosa. Next base: position 78,479,507 of record CM076187.1, read on the forward strand.
CAAGCGAACCTACCCAAATCAAAATTAGTTTTTATTTTTGTGTACCAAATTAAAAAAAAAAAAAAAAAATTAGATTTTTATAGTTTTGTATTTTGGCACCAATTTAAGAAAGAATTGAAATTCGGTACCGTAATAAATGCTCAATTTTAATAATGCTTTAGATCAAAAATTTGAGATTAAATAATAGTCGTGATGGTTAAAATATAAATATATCCTTGGAACAACAACACATTTGGGGATTTTGGAATTTTGGGTCGTACTGTATATTTGCGGTTGAAAATCCGCGCATGTCGTTCATTCATCTCGCGCTGCGCTGTTTCAGTAAACCCTGGCAGTGAGATTATTTTGATGGCTCGTGAGTTATGTTCTCGGCCCCTAAATTTTCCAGACAATTTATCTTTGTAGCTTTGACCATCGACAAAGCTTGTTTACACGTTTTTTTCCATACTTTTTTTTTTTTCAACTATAAGTTATCAAGCTTTACCCTTTTTGCCCTTCCCTAATGGCAGGAACTTTCGCTTTGAATTCGTAGTCCTTAAAGACGCTGAAGGGATTTGCGTTGATAGACATCCAAAGAAACTCCGCTGCAGTCTCTAAATGAATAAGAACTAAAAACCTTCTACACAATTTAGGCTTTGACTGCGAGCTTTTTATTTTCGTTTCTTCCTTTTAAAATAAAGGATGAAAGATTATAAAAACGCTTGCTTTGTGTCTCGAGGACGACGATGCTAAATCCAGTACACGCTTAAGCTTACCTGCTACGCTGCTAAATTACCATATGATTTAATCTTAATAATAGTGTACAATTTCATTAGTTATTATCATCTGGAGGCTCTTCCGAGGGTCATTTTTAAACAAAATTTATCTTTTATTGCAATTGTTTTAAAATTTTCAATGAATTTTTTTTCAGTTTACACATTTGAAATTTTTATCGAAAAATTGAAGGTAGATAGGCTTTATTTTAAAATTAAATTTTTATTTTGAAATAAATATTTTTATTTTCATTTAATATCTTCATTTCATAATGAAAATATAAGGATAATAAACTATCTTTACGTTATAAAGAAGCGACAAAACATAAAAGATATCAATGAAAATATTTATTATCACAAGGTAACTAGAACAGTTACAGTTGTTCACACATATTTACAAATTTACAGTTAAACACACACTTAATAATTACTTTTCTACTTTTTCCTTTTTTTATTAAACAAAAATTGAATAAAATTATAAATTTTTTACAAAAACTCGATAATAACAAAATTGCACAGAAAAAAATGCAATGCCTCTTTCTACGACAGATTATGATAAAAAAGAATAATTTCGAGCTAAAAGCAGTCTTAGAACACAAGTTTCAATTTTTACAGGAAATTCGCTACCATTAAAAAGAAAAAAAAAAAAAAAAACTTTTGTTACAACCGTGTCTATATTTTTTAAATAAAAAACCCCTGTGAATTTTAGTAAATCATTTAGTCAGGAAGTTATAATTAAAAATTTTCATAAATTCGGGATTATTTAAAAAGTTAAATTTAGATTCTTTGTTAATCTGACAAAAGTCCAAAAAAAAGTGTCTCTCGTAAAAAGTCCACTCGTCTCTCTTTGACAATAAATATTGAAAAATCCCTTGCAAGTCATGAGCATATATGTGATAGTGCTTAACACTCAACCTAAACTTTTCCACAAATTCCTCGTCCCTAACGAGTTCGTCAAAATCATCAAGAGAACTAGTGAGCACGTCGTATACACAAATCTCTTTGTAAAAGTACACCTCCCTCATAACAGTGAGCTCGACGAGGCAATTTTCCATAAATTCCAAAAGTACCGGGTGCTCGTTTAAGTTCGGCTCGTCGTGTATGTCCACGCGTTGAGTGACCAGTATCGCCAACTGTTTGAGCATCAATTCCACGCAGGTGGTTATTTTCATCGGCTCCTCGATCAAATACCAAAACGGAGTTTTAGCGTTGTCGTCCAGCACGTTGGGGTCGGCTCCGTGTTTGAGAAGCAGGTTTATTTTTCCTACCAAGTTGAGCCTGCAGGCGATGTGCAGAGGCGTTTGGCCTTCGAAGCCCGCGTCGTTTACCCTGGCGTCGTTGTCCAGCAGCAACTTCATCAGGGTCAGGTTGGCCTGCGTGGTCGCCAGGAACAGAGGTGTCGTGTCGTTCGTCCTGTAGTTAACGTCCGCGCCGTTCTTCAATAGATTCTTGACCTGCAAATTTTACAATTAGTTCATCATATATGTTTATTCTATAGTTTAGTTACTTTGATTATTTTGTGATAAAATTTTAATTTTATCTTTTTCAACTTTGGAGCATTGTGTGTATAAGTTTACGTAAATTCATCGTAGCTGAAACGATTGACTTTTCTATAAAGAGATATTTTAATTATTCTTTTTCTAAAAATTATTGAGTCAAACTTTAATAAGCGTAAGATTTTTCCGACTATTGACAATTTTTTGTTCAGCAAAGTTTACTTCAAATTGTTAAAATTCAAAGTTTTCTACGTTGAAGTATTGCAATATTTATCAAGAGTTTAGCAAAGTTCGACAAAAAAATTTTGCCTTTATTCAAATGTATTGAAATTTTAAGGGTAAATTAAATGAAGGGTCCAGGGAAAAAACTGGGAAACTCAATTTTTTTTTCATTTTTTTTTATCAAATGGTGATTTGTAATTTGTAATTTGATACTTTAGAATTTCAGAAATACATCTTAATTTGACTTTTTAAAAGATTTTTATAAAAGAAAATGTTTTTTTTTTATTAAAACAATAATAAAGGATCGAAAAAACTTTTTGTCCCTTTTTTTTTTAAATTGAAGACTGAATAAAAAACAAAAAATTAATTTAAAGTCTAAATTGAAATGTTTAAATAAATTTATCCGATTTTAGGTTGTTTTTTGGAGTTTAATGGTTTTTCCCCTAGACTTAAAAAATGTACCAAAGAACAGTCGCGTGCGAAAATAGCGTCGTACAAGGGTGTAAAGCCCCACTTGTCAGTAACACCGTCCAGAGGCACTCCGTATTCCACCATAAGCTTTACGAATTCCATCTTGTTTCGGTCGTCCACCTTTAGGTACTTGTAGAGCAAGGGTAATATACCGTTGGGATTTTTCATCCAGTACTGCGCGTACATCTGCAAATGCTGTTTTAACATTAAACATATTTTCATTTTAATCGGGATTTTTCTTGCGTGCGAGATCTATCCAAAAGTTATTTTTTAATTATACTTTTATAATAATTATCTTAACAACAGATCTATTAAAATAATTTTATCATAAACTAGAGCTTTGTAAAAATATTTTTACATTTAGATCTTAACTATAGGGATCTGTAAAAAAATTTCTTTACTCAACAGAAAAAAAAACAACTTTTAAGTAATATTTTTCCTCTCTTGATTAATTTTCATAATATTATTATTAAAATAATAAATTGAAATAAAAAAACTCACATCCGTGTGCTCCAGGACTTTGACACTAGCGCCTCTCCGCAGCAACAACTTGGCGAGTTCCACGTTTCCTCTGGTGAGTGCATAGTACAGAGCCGTGTTCTTAGTATTGTAGTACGAGTTAAACTCCACGTCGTTGACGTCGATCCCTTTGTCGATCAAAGCCCTGGCAAGTCTGCAGTCGTTCGACCATCGACCCTCGTTTATAGACCTCGACAAGACGATCAGAATATTCGAGCTGACCGACTCCAGACGCGGATCGTCCATATCCTTGTAGTTTATCCTCTGGTTCACATCTATCTTAGACGACTTCAGAAGCACCAGGAGAGATGAGTTTATCCTCTTGCCCGACAGCACGGCTTTCCACAGGAAGGATAAAGCTTCAGGGTCATGGAAGGATATTCTCAGATTCGAGTTGCAGTACTTCTTCGTTGAGGCTTTTTTAATACACATTATTATCGCGCTGTCTTAAAGTTAAATCAATTTTTAAAATGATTGTTAGACAAAGGGGTGTGTTTTTTCGTACCTTTTGGTGCATCTTCGTCGGACATTATGTAGGCGTGGAAGTTTGATGATGCCTCGTCGAAGTTTTGTACTGTACTGAAGATAATGAGCTACGTCGACGTCAAAGCGAGGGTTTGAATTTTATGTTTACATTTGGTACTCGGAATTTTTCTGTTTGGAATCGTTTGAACTCTTATTTCTGCTCGAGCTTTACGTTTAATTTCATAATTTATCGGTTTACATTTTTTGACGGACAGAATTTTTTCTCTGCTTGCATAGATTATTTTAATTTTCAAATTTATTTAAAATGCTTTTTACTTTTTTTACTGTACAAGAACAGTTACAATGGTTTTTAGTTTACTTTGAAAATATCAACACGTAATTTTTAAATGAAAACAAAACAAAAATTTTAAGAGCAACAAACATAAAGTTTCGTAACTTCAATTCATACACAAATATGATATACTCTCAAAGTAATTTCGTATCTTTGACGTTATGAATTCATTCAGTAGTTTAAGAAATTTTCCTTGTTTTTTTTAAGGTCAATTATCTTAAAATTCATTAAAAATGGTGTACTTTTAGAAAAACATAAACTTAAAATAGTAATTGTCAACCCAGTTTTAAAAAATCATAATAGTTTTTATATTCAAACTAAAAGCTACAAGAAGCTTTTTTTCTGTTTTATGTTTGGCTTTGAAACGTTTCCATTTCCTAAAAAAAAATTTTTTTTTTTTAACTACAAATACACATGAATTCATAAAAACAAATAATCTAAATTAAATCAATGAAAACAGAGGATTAAAGAATCGTAACGGCAATTTTGTAAACATTAACTCGGAGTTTAAAAAAAAAGAATCTTATCCGGTAAGCATTAATTAAGATCCTAAAAAAGGTCAAACTTGATAAAAAAAATGAGCATTGTTTATCGCTCTTCCAGCGTACTAAAATAGTTGTTTTAATCAAAAAGCTCGCTCTCGCTTCCGAGCTAGAACCGAAAAAAGGGTGACAAAACACACGTGGTAAAACGAGCTTGACAAATCGATTATCCTTCTCATCAGCACTTTCGACCCGCGTAAAAAAGATCGCACCTGCAGTAGCCGTGGTTTAAAAAACTTTGCTCAACTCGCTACGGATTGAAATTACTTCCCGCTGGAAGTTCATGATAAATGCTTCCAAGCTTCTCGTATTTTCACCTACATTCATCATTAGTGTTAGCTTACACCTGTTTATTTACTTTCTTTTTTTTTTACTCAAAATTAAGCTTCATTTTGATTAACAACAAGCCCGCTAGCTCTTGTTTTTTTTTTCTTGAACCTTCGCCTACATTCTTATACTAAAAATTAGGATTCATTTTGATTCACACTAAAACTGTTAAACTTATTTTACAAGTCAATAACTCTTGTACTTATTTATTAGCGATAATGTATTAATTACATTTTGAACTTTTTTATATGTATGTATGTACAATGATTTATCATTTTTCTTAAATGTATTTCTTTAAAATTACGTTAACTCATTTAAAAACAATTATAAATTATGAACAAAAAAAAAAAAAAAAAAAAACTACACGCTTTTTTGCAAATAACCCACGCATCTAATTCAAAACCCTTTTCAATTTAAAATTCTTCTCAGTCTTTTTTTTTGTACGTTTTATGGAGTCACGCACCGCGAAGATATTTTATATCGCGATGCACTGGAGTGTCGATCGAGCTTTCAAAAGTTTAGCAGGCTGATTGTTGTTATTCTGCTCAGGCCGTATTTGACATCTATTAGCTGGAGCTTTATTGGGATCTTGATTTTCATTTTCCGAGCTGCTGTCGGAACCCTTGTCAACGCCGTCGTCTGAAATAAAAAAGGACAAATTTTTAAATTAAAAAATCTTGGTTTACACTGTAATGCTTACACGTTTTAAAATGTAATTAACATGTATAATTATAATGTGTTTGCTATGTTTAAAAGTAAATTTATTGAAAAAAAAATGATTATACATTTATTTAGATAATCGTGCTACAAATTTTATGCGGAATTTAAGATATACTATGTGTTAATTAACAACAGTGAATTACCTATTTTAATAAAGTTAAAACTGGCGTGATCCAAAAGTTTAGAGTTAGGAGGGACTTTTCGTTTACTCTCGTACGGGTTGCACACTTTTTTTTCCAAATTGAAATCCATTCCTTTGTACGCACCGTTGGTAACGCAAAAATTCAAAAAGTAATTCCAGTGTTTGTCCAATTGAAGAACCCGTGGGTTTCCAACCACGATCAAGAGAGCCTTGGCTCTGGTAAGAGCTACGTTGAAGCGTTTCTCGCTCGATAAAAAGCCAAGGTGATCCTTGTCGCCGTGATTGAACACTTTGTTTCTTACGTTCGAGAGTATTATGATTTCCTTCTCTTGGCCTTGAAAGTACTCGACCGTTCCTACTTCGACGTCGGGGAGGTTTCTGAAGCCAAGCTCCCGCGATATTTTCTTTCTCTGCTCGGCGAACGGAGTTATAATGCCTATGTACTTTTGGCTAACCACGTTTTTTTTTAACTTTTTACCAAGAAGACTTTTCACGTAGCTTATGACGATTTTTATTTCTTGGTTGTTGTAAACACTGAAAGGATCAATTTATTTTTATAAAATAATCTTCACGAATGTCTTAGCGGTTCTCTGTCCATTTAAGTAGAAAAATCTAAAAAATATTTCTTAAAAGTTATGATTTTCCCTATATCACCTTGGAGACGAGGTACTTTTTCTTTCCACGCCTTCCACACCATGAAAAAAAACGGGAAATTTAGATTTCGGAAGCTGCGACCAATCTTCGGCTTTTCTGACGTCGCTACTGCCGCAAGCTTTGAGTTCATTTTCATAAAACAACTCGTTCGACACTTGAATGATTTTAGGATGATTCCTGTAATTCTGGAGTAGTTTTGTGATGTACAGAGGATTGTATTTACCACCTTCATCTTTAGTGTACGGCTCGCATTTCATTAGTCTTTCTAGCATGGATTTACCTACCAAAGAGAGGCACTATTAATTATTATTCCATTGTAACTATTTGTTTTAGATTTTCACAAATAAATTTATGGACAAATACAGGTTGAAGATAAGATAAGATAAGATTTCAGGTTGGCCAACAAAGTTATGATTTAAATTTCCCTTACTTAATAATCTATTCCTGTTTTTTGAGCTTAAATTAAACTTTTTTTGTTTTAATTTTAAATAAATTACCAAGTATAGGTTCGGCTATTCTGGATCTTATACCCGGTCCCAACTGCTGAGGATCGCCAGCGAGTATAACTTGACTGTGTAATTTACCAATTCTGCCATCTTTAATGCTACTCAGCAGGGTAAAAGGTATCATTGCGTCTGGTTCAACTGCTTGACCGGCTTCGTCTATGAAAACGTAGGCAAAATGCTTTTCGCTGAACTCCATAAACAGCAAGCTGATGAATAAAAATCTTTTAAATTTCGTGTCCCCCAATTTTAATTGAATATTTCTTTTTAAATTTTTAAAAATCAGTACCAACCGAACGCAAGCGCACAGAGTGCAGATAACTATTCTTTTCTGCTTGACGAGTTCTTTTGGCAACATCATTATTTGTCCTTCGACGAGGTTGGAACAGTTCACAATGTCTTTGTCAATGCGAGACCTAGTGAGAATTATTTTAAAAATTATAAATCAAATATATAATTCATTGAATGAAGTTAAAGAAATACAAATTATTCAAGTCAAGAGTTCAAAGTAAAATGATTTTTTTTAGTTTAATTTAATTATAACTGCATAAATTTCTTTTTCTTTTCGACTATTTAAATTTATAATTAGAAATTTATTAAAAATATTATTTTTTATTATTTTAATACTTACATTGGCTACAATTTTCTGATATTCTATGTATAAAAAAAAATTAATTTGAATTAAAAGAATGAAAAATACCCTTCTTTAGACAGACTGTACATTCTATAAATGTCATTATCTGGTAGATACTGTAACAGCCTTTTTGTTATAACATCAGAAGCAGCATTGGATGGAGTACAAATTAAAATTTTTTCAGAAGAATCATTGTAATAAATCTGAAAAAAATAAAATTGATTTCAAGTATCGTTACTTTAATTTCTTTGGTAACTATTTAATTTCAAAAATATATAAATTTTATAAAATAGAGTTTTGAAGTACCTGGCAGATAGCTTCAACCAATGTAGCTGTTTTACCAGTACCCGGAGGCCCATACAAAATGTATGGCGAAGGTTTAGATGATTTACCGCAAATACTCTGCACAGCTTTTTTTTGTTCAGGGTTATTTTTGATCGTTTGGTTGAACCAGGTTTTACTACAGATATGATTTATTAATTAAGTTTTCATAGCTTTTATCAAAATTAAAATAATTGTATATTATACCTCTCATTTGGACAACTAATTCCAAGTCTTTGAATTGGAAACAGAATTGGAGTCAGGTAAAACATATCTATCAAGGTCAAAGCATAGTGGCTGCACCTCAGGGTCCAATTTTGAAATTCAAATCTAATGTTGTAAAATTTTTCTGGAGAATAATTCATTGAAAACTTGCTAAAAATATTTAAATCTAATGTAAGTATTTTATGTATGAAACTTGTTTGAAAAAAATAAAAAAATAGCTCATTACCTTTTTCCACTTTTCACAATGATGTGATCATCCATAACATTAATGACATTTAAATAAAATACAGATTTATAATTAGTCAAGTCTCGAACTTGAACTCTGTCGTCGGGTCTCACAGAAGGTCCCTCTTCGGACAAGCCTTTAATGAAGATTTTAAAAAACTCAATTGGCGATTGTTTCCTGATGATCTGGACTTTTTGATCGTATCTCTTCATGTCTAAAGTATTCTGAATTTCTTCTAGGTACAGCATTATTTTCAAAACTTGAAGGTGATTACTCACTTTAGTTTCAAATTGATGTTCACTGCTCAAGGCTTTTTCTAAAAAGCGAATGAACTTGAGAGTTCTCTCTGACATTCCTTTTTTTGGTTTTAAATTGTTTTTTGTAGCTATAAACAACTCTTTTGGTATTGGATAGTGAGGAATTCTGACCGTTGGATTATCAAAAGCACTGTATTGGCTGAAATTTTATTGAAAATATTAACTTCATAATTAGGATCACATCTGTTTAATAATTTATTGTACCTGGTTCGTTGAGGAATATTTTTCTTATAACCTTTGTTAGACATGATGCTTTATTTAAAGAGTGAAATCTTGAACTAAAATAAGATTAAATAGTAATGACCAGTCAGAAAAGTCTTGCATGACCTGAAAATGTAATAGCTGATTCTTTAGAAGTGCAAATCATATTAAAAACTTTTTTTTTTCCATCATCACGTTTACGTATTTATCTCTATGACTCATCTTCTGCCTCACAGCACAACATAAAATTGACAAAAGACAATACTCAAAAAAAAAACTTTTAGTCTAGGATAGATATTGCCCAAAATAGACCTAACCAAAAATTTAAAAAAAATCACAACTCATTTATTAACTACAGAATAAATCAGGTGTGTTGGAAGCATTTTTACGATTACGGAATCAAAGCAGCTCGCAATTATTATTTTATCGCGCATCTTGTGCATCTGGTTACCGGTATTTCGTCATTACGATAATTCACTTCGCAAGCACTTTTTTTAGACGTAGCTATAAGGCCTATTTACAACAAAAAAAAAAAAAAAAAAAAAAACACTACCAAAAAAAAAGACTCATGGAAAATTTGGAAAGTCTTTGTAAAAAACTTTCATCTGTATATAGTTAGTATAAATCATGCACGCTGAACTTGTAACTTGAAAATTTTTCCTCACAATTTGGCGAAGCTTCGAAATAAAAATAGAAGAAAAAAAACAAGGGACTGTTTACTCTGGAATCTTTTGGTCTTTAGAATGCCACAAGAATCACATATCAAGTGGTGGAGAGTATTAAAAAAAAAAAAAAAAAAAAAATGAAAGTGCTTAGGTGAAAATCCGGGGATAAGTCTATACGAAGCCGCATCTACAACACAATGCAATGCAGTTTAGAGAAAATTTCAAGTAAACGTTTTCCTTGTCTAGACTTAGTTCTATTTTCCGGAGTGTATCCTCCTTTATGTCTTAACTTTCTTCTTCTTCTTCCTCAGCTACTGCAGCAGCACCCAGAGTTTTCAGGAATGCTTATCTGATAAAAGCAAGCACTGGGAATTCGAAAGTGGTACTCTTCTTCTTCTTCTTCCGGCTCCTTTTACTGCTGAGTTTTATCGATGCTTAATCTATCGCTTCTCTAAGCTCCCGTACCTACTTCAATTAATTTTTAGTTTTTCATATTTTTTTAATTATCCCGCCTTGTGAATTTGTTTTACCTATTTTTATCTAATTTTTCATACTTCATTTTTTCAGCTTTTTATTTATTCAACAGCAGTTTTTTTCACAAAAAAAAATATATTTCCCTTAACGGGTTGGTAAATTTTGAATTTCAAATAAAAGCTTCGAAAGCTCGATTGATCAAGCGTCTCGGACCGGAAGTCACTGCCAACTGACACGCGTCAACGAGTCATTTTTTTTTCCCCCTCATGCAGAGAACAATCGAAGCTTGCGGCGACGGCCGCGGCGGCAGAAGAATTTATAGGCTTTTGTAATGGCAAAATGATGTTCGCGTGAGCGTGCACATTTTCCATGTGGCCATGTCTCGTTATTCATTATTAATTACTCAAGTTTTTAATCTCGTTCGGTGGTTGTAATTTTAACATGAAAACGGCTAGTTGAAAATATTAAATTAAGCGCAGCTAAAAGAAAGTTGTTGTTGGTGTGTTTTCATTTGGACCAGGTGGGATTCTTGAGTTTCGTTAAAGCGTTAATTACGAACTTTTAAACTTAAGAGAGAGTCGCTTCAATTGAGAAACCTTATTAAAGCTCCTCCTTGAAGCAAGAGTAGAAAAAAAAACGTAGAGGCGATCGACCAAATAACCTTTTTTTCTTCTTGTTAACTTTAATTGATACCTTTTTTTTCCTTCCTTCCTCCAGAGGACATGAATAATTTTGAATTTTTTTCCATATTTCTTCGAAGTGAGGGTATTAGAGATTGCCGGGTGAATAATGAAAATTAGCCGGCGTGCGTCGCGTCTTGTAGGCGTTGACGGTAGCTGCTTCAATTTCAAAGTTTAAGCTAACCCGCGAGAGCTCAAAACTTACCGACGGGCGTCAATCAAGAGATGAGTCGGCGTTAACGCGTGCTGCACATGAGAGCTATTATTGTTATTATTAACGAAAAAAAGAATAATCAAGCCGTGAGTCAGCACTTTTCTATATAAAATCCGAGTAAGCGATTATACAATTAACAATAAAACTCGTTGGTAATAAAAAAAAAGCTGGTTACAAGGACAGATTAAAAAAATGTAAACAGCAGTAGGTAGGTCGATAAGAATCGCGGACGTTCCACTTTCTTTTTGATAAAAAAAAAAGCTTAGTAGGAGGAACGAGATAAGACGAATGTCGGAGAGAAAAAAGAGAGTAAGAAAAATTGACTCCTTGAAAAAGACCTCGAGTGAGATGAGTGTAAAGAGCTAGAGTAAGAAAAATAGCTCAGGTTTTTAAAAAAGAAGCTAACGGCCGACTAAAAAACACTGTTACTTTGAAAACGAAAAATTACAGCTGTAATCAGCACCTCTCGGACTCTGAATACATTTAAAAATATAAACTTCGAAGAGGAATTGGATATTTTGATAAGCCTTTCTGACTGTTTAACGTCCGCACGATTTAAACTTTTAAAATTTATTATGATTTAAGTGAGAAAAGTATAAAAAATTGAAATAAGTAAATGATAGGTAATTATGAGCTCCCGATGGGCGATCCCGGCATCCCGCAGCTACATATCGCAGGAGTACGCAGGCTCGCTGGGCTTGGGCACGTGGTGGGGCGGCAAGCTCGCAAGCTCGCAAGCTCCCAACGGCGCTCGCGCGGATTTACAGTTTCGCGGCCGTCTCCGTAACGCGCGGACCTTCCTGCTAGTGTGTGTTACTTTCTTAATTACTCTTACAACAATGTGATCCTATGATTATATAGTGCAGTTGTTTTTTTCAAAATGGCGAGGACGAGGGAGCCTCGATTCCGACAGCTGACATGATTATCAAAGTGACGAGTGAGTGAGTGAGTGAGTGAGTTTAGTTTATTTCACCAAGAGGACCAGATATGTACAACTGCCTCGTTTTATTCCTTCTTTTTTTTACTGGTAATTTTCTTTTTTTATCAACGCTCAAGTTCTTTTCGCGCTATTAACTCTAACGACCCATAAATCTTCATCTTATTTGCATTAACCCACCGCTAACTTTCTGTTTTTTTTTTTTTTCTCCCCCTCTCTCTCTCTCTCGTGGAGTCTTTGGAACTTTCAAAAACATTACTATTTTCAATGATTTTTTCTATCAAAGCTTATTTCAATATTCATTAAAAATCGAGAACCATTAAGAAAAAAAATAATATCTTTTAAGTCGTAATCTTCCCCGGCGGCCGCATTTTAAAAGGACTGAAACGAGCTTTCCGATGATTTATGCGGGAACAATAATTTGATCAGCGTCTTTTCAGCCACCAAGAAAGTGGAAGAAAAAATATTTTTTTTTATTAAAAAATAAAAACCCCCACTGCGAGTGGAAGTAAATGAAATTTTTTTAAACCGGGACAAAGAACACTCGTTACATATCAATAAAGTCGAGCATTCCACTATTTCAAAATTAAAAATTTTTTTCACTTTATTCAAAAGCGAATAATTACGATAATAATAATAATAATAAATTCGATTTAAAATCAAACAAAAATATGCTTTTTGTTCCGGGGGTGTGGGAGTAGTGAGTAAAATCGATGCATTTAATTATTCACGTCCGGGGGATGATAAATAAAAGGTAAAACAAAGGCGCTCGGTATAAGAGTCGTTAAAGTGAGTTAAATTATGAAATACAGCCAATATGTAGTGTATACGCATTTAACAGTATCACTAAAACAGCTTACACCTTTTAGTCTGCGTAACTTTTACGATGAAAAAAAAAATTCATCTCGCGCGTTCACCTGAATATTCATTCCAAAATCCGTTTAGTAACATCCAGCTTTTTTTTTTATTCGTTCCGATCAATTTTTTTATCCGTTAAGGTCGTACGAGTTTTGATTATTGTCCGGGATTGAGCCGATGCTTTTAATGGTACGCCGATTGCTTTTCTTAACGTGTATCGTCAATGGCCTTTCAAATTCAAGTTCAAGCTTTTTTTTAAGTTTAGATGATTCGAACGTTGAGCTTTTTTAAAAGCCCGAATATTCAAACGGTAAGCTTTTGTAGTTTGAATTGAGACATTTTGAACCTCAAAAATTCAAAAATTCGAATAGTTTGAGCTTTTTTCCAAATATTTGAGTCCAAATATTTCGAACTTTTGAATAGTTTGAAAGTCAAACTTTCGAGGACTTTGAACTCAAACGACTTGAACCTCAAGAATCTCAAACCGTTCGAACCTGGTTGGAAAATTTAAGTAAAATTATAAGGTTTGAAAAAATTAATGACGATAATTTTCAAAGATTCTAAGTGGTTATAATAATTATGTAAATACGGTAGAGAAAAACAGTGAGTACGAGGCTCCTCAAAAGCTCGTCAGATTCAAATCTCGGGTTTCATAAACTCCGCAATCACTCGCACCTGTGTACGTTCCGGTAAATCCCCCCTCCCTCCGAAAAAAAGCTCAAGCCTGGCCGCAAATCTTATTTTGATAGATCCCAAACATAACTCGGCGCCGCGGAACGAGTAGAGAGAAAGAGAGAAAAAAAGAGGCCGCGCCGCGCCGGGGTGCATTGTCGTCGGGCTTTTGACTTTTGTCGGTGCGTTTATTTACGGGAGCTTTTCAAAGGATAACATTTTGCTGATGCCCGCCCCCGAGTTTTCACACTGACCTGACCTGGTTTTTTCGAAAAAAAAAAAAAAAAAAAAGGCGGCTCTAAACAAAGACACCCGATTTTCAGTCCAATTAATTACTCCCACCATTAGCACAAAGCTTTTTGCAGCAAAAAGCATTTTGAATATTTTCCCCATGAAATAGATTTAAACGGGATCTAAAAGCCCACTGGCTCTAAATCTATACAATGCCTCTCTGGGCTCGAAACATTTGAATATTTTCGGATTGACTTTTTTACACTGCGGTGATGGAAAGCTTACTTTGAACTTTGAATATCCTCGATTCGCTTTGGAAAAAAAAGCTTCGTTTGAAAAAATGATTTGGTGTGTAACGTTGAATTTAATTCAGTTTTGATTGATAGCCACCGGAAACTTGTTATGAAAAAATAACTCTTTTTTATAGAGACTGTAGTCTCGTCAAAGTAATAGAACATCGGCTTCTGAAAAAATTTGATGTAACGTTTAATTAAATTAAGCATTGATCGATTGCCGGTAATTTATCAAAAGATCTGGAAACGTCATAAAATAAAGTTAAAGATTTAATAAAATGAAAAAATGTTGGAGCGATAGCATCAGAAAAGTAAAACGACAGTTTCCGACATTCAATTAAAAATCGAATAGCTCGAAAAGCCGCACAAAAGACTGGAATTTTGGAGTCCCCGCACCGCGCGATACAAAGCGGCGTCGTCGGTGAGGTAATTAATGGCCCGGGCTATTTCTATCGACGGACGGGGTGATTAACGACTCTACCCGCAGAGACGAGATCGCGACTTTGTATTTATGCCCTTTTTTTTCATGCCTTTGAAGAAAAATCCATCTAATCAGCACAACTTTATAGAAAGATCAAAATATTTTTACTTACTATCGAATTAATCTTGAAGAGTTGTTCGGCTAAATATTATATGAAAGAACAATTTTTGAAAAGTTTAGAAAATCGGGAAAGGTTTTGCGAGATTTATCAATGTTAGTCAAGTTTGAAATAATATTTGATTTAAAAGTTAAAGTCTGATAGTTCAGATCAAAAACGAGTAACATTGGTTTCACCGGCACCAGGTTCGATTCCTGTACAATGATTTAGGCTAAGATTGATAAAACATATCTACTTAGATGTTTCGATAACTAGGTCTTCCACAACTAAGAATCTGTTATAGAACAAACTTTTAATATTTCGCGCTCTGGTCCATTGAAAATGAGGGTGATTTATCGAACTTTAGGGGCTTTTGTTATCTCTTTGAAAAATAAAAATCACAGCGAACGAATGGAAATAAAGAAAGTAAAATAGATGATAATTGCACGCTTTCGAGTGTTGCATTTGCGTTCTAATAAGCTTCAAAACTAAGTTTCCAATTATTCGCACCAAGTGCACCATCCTCTCTGCGAGAACAAGACATTTCATTCGAGACTCAAAACTTCAAAGAACAGTTGCACCAGCAGCAGCAGCATCATCAGCCGAAACAAAGTTTAAAGTGTATCTTCTCTTCTCTCTTTTGTTCGAGACTTTGACTACGAAAATGAATACGCGAGTCAGTTTGCTTTACAAATGAGTCCGTTCGCGGAAGTGAAAAATTTAAACATCTTCAAGTACCCACCCGGAACTTAACAATTTTTCGACTTACATTTCAAGCTACCCGCCAGAGCGATCAAATATTTATAAATGTAACCTTCCACATGTAACTTTTTGAATTAGTTTATGTATCTGTCCTGTAATTTAAATAATTCAACAAAAGTTACACGTCAAAATGGACACATGAAAACAACAGCATGATTAAACGAATAAAAAAAAATCACATGAATTTATCCAAAAAATCAGCTGACACGTGTAAATTTCCGTTTAATTTGAGAGAGGGAATATGTTATATTTATTTTCGAGTAATTGGTAGCGGATTGATCACGCCCCTGTGTACGTGATTCGGGTGTCGAATGTCCGACCGAACTCTGACATAGTCTACTTGTCAGCCCCCCTTGAAAAATCAATGAGACGCAGACGAGTCGGGACTTGGAGGATGTTGTGTACGTATGTATCGTGAGCAAACTTACATAAAGACTCTATGCCAGTCGATGGGGCCGGGGGCGCTGCAGGCCAATTTAAACATTTATGAGGAGCCTGGAGCCGGCGCGTGCTTCAAAACCGTAAATTCAAAATTCTAAGTGCAGTTATCCTACATAACGTCCGTTTGTTTTCTTCGGCCAACACCTGCGGCTGAATTAATCGAACAGGTTGAATTAACGCGACGAGACTAGGTGAGAGTTTTTTTTTCAAATCCCTCGAGGGTCTGGCTCATTTGAACTGCAAACGTGCTTCCGCTACTCTGCAGACTGATGTCTTTGGAGATAAGCCGGATTCTACTCCGACTACCAATTATTTTCGTACTCGAGAGACTTGTGGACTCCTTTTAAATATGCCTAGTTTCTAACTAAAGACTAGCTATTTTTCAACACAAGTTTAAGCTTCAATTCAGCTTAATGTACAAATAGTTTGAAATAAACAAAGCCCCAGTTAAAAAAATTATCTTATTAGTTTACGCTGTCCTACCAGGTGACATATTTTTCGCGGTTTAACTTTGCACAGGATAAAAGAGAGAGATCGAGGTGCTCGATCAGGAGAAGTTTGTCAGTTGGTGATCTATACACGTAAGCCAAAGTATGCACTCGGTGCGGTTGCAGGGCACGCATAGTTTAGCGGTAAGGACATAAGTTTTTATCAACTTTTATAAATTACCCCAAGCCTTGATAAAGTCCCTAATTTTAAGACCAAAGTGAATTTTACACTCTTCTACTTATTTTTCAATTAAACTTCTTCTGCGATGAATGATCAAACTTCCTTTTTTAATTATTCCAAAAAATATGTTATTTCTTCTTCTTCTCCTAGAGTGTTATATCCTGCCAATTCTCTCTTTTTGTCTTCTTACAGAAAGCAATAAATTTTTTATGTACCTCGGGATTTACGACGACCCGGGGCTTCAATAATTCCGGGCGCTTTTCAATTAATTTTATATATCGTCGAAAAGGTCCTGTTTCTAAAAGCTCGCGTTTAACTTTATTGGAAAATATTCAAATTAAATTTTTAAAATATTCCCGGCTCAAAGAACAAAGTAGTTACCTGCGATTCTCTTATTTCTCATCGATCAATAATCAATAATATTAAAGGAAGGAGTGGGCGTAATGAGAAAAAAAAAGGCATTTTACTCAGTCGATAGATAATCAAGTGGAAGACCTTAAACTTTTTTTCTTTCTCTCTCTTTCTTCGCTAAACTACTGAGAAGAAAAATTTGTAATTAAAAGCCTTTGATGCCCCGGAAAAATCTTTATGAGATATTTCAAAAGTAATGGCCTCTTTCTTCCACCTTCGTAAATATAAATTCCACTTTTAATCCAACTTTCTTATTTTGTAATTACAAAAATTACAAGCGCGCGACATATTTTTTAACCCGGAATTTATTTTCTACACTCGTATTAAAAAAAAAAAGTCTTTGTTTTCGCAGTTGAAAGCCAAAGGGGTAAAAGTTCAAAGCTTGAAAAATTGTGGAGCGAGCGTTGAAAAATAATTCACACACTGTTTACAAAGTTAAAACGTGTAACATAGTGACTGAATAAAATAAGCTGGGAGGTTTGGATTTTCAATTTAAAATTCACGAGATAGATTTTAAACTCCGAGGTAAGAGGCTGAAAAACAAAGAAAAATTTTTAAAATCGTTTCGGAAATAATTCAATATCATTTTACGAAAACGGTAAAAGAATTTTTTGAAATTTGAAATCGTTTAATTTTTGACAGCCTTGCGATGAAATTTTTTTTAATTTCTGAGGAATATTTAATCAATAATGTCAAATTAGTTCATAACTAAAATTGAATTTTTTTATAAGTTGCAAGCTACACTTACTGACAATACATTATAATTATAATAATAATTAATAATAATGACAGTTTTGCAGCAGTTTTTTTAACAAATAACGTCTAATTTTTTTATTTGAATTATAAAATTATATTCAGGAGTAAGCATGAGTTTGAAGTTTAAGAGTGATCTAATAAAAAAATGAAAAAAAAATTCTAGTAGACTAAGAGCAAGTTTGAGTACACGCGAGCGCCAGGTCGATTAATCAATCACTGTCCGTTATCCCAGCAGACGTCTGCCGTCACCCTCGATTCTTCCAAAGGAAGGGTGCAGAAAACATAAAACTTGAGCAAGGCGACTCGTTAAATTCAATTGTTTCTATTAGATTTTTTAATGATTCAAACCCCCTTATGTACCAACTGGCTCAACTTGTTTACTTTTTTTTTATATTTATTATCTGTAAATTGAGATGCTTGAAGTCTTACACAACGCAGTTTTTCGAGACAATAATTCGCCTTGTCCAGACCAGCATCAGCGCCAATTTTCTCATGTATTTTAGTCCTGGTGGTCAAAATGTGAACCCTCGAGTGGTGGGTAAACGCGTGCATTTGTATATCTATATCGATCAGCTGTGATTCTGGTCTGGAATTCAGTGATGACACACCACCGAGGACCGACAGCTTGCTGAGTCATTAAAAAGTAATCTGCGTTTATTTATTCTTTCATAAAAATTACATAAAGCATGAGCTTGCAAGATAAATATTCACTTCTGAAGAAAGAAAACTTACCTTTTGTCGAAAGTTCGAGATTTTTAAACTTATTTAGCCTGAAAATTTATAAAATATAAAATCTCCAAATGGAAAGAGACAAGAGCGAGAAGTTGGAGAGATTTAAGTCGGGAATTGGCTTGTCACCGAGCCGCGGGCCCGCGACGAAAAGAATAAATTTTGTTGGTAACACACGGCTGACAACACCGATTTATCTCGTTCCCCTTTTTACCCAATTCTACCTCTCTTTCTCGAATTTTCTCTCGACGCAAATTTATTTTAACAACAAATAAAAGTGATAGCGATGCAGTATGTATGTTGATATTACGCTCCCAATCATAGCGCTTGAGAGCTCCAAAAATACTAGTCAAATTTAAAAAATCAAAGGTTTTTTTTTTCTAAAGCTATAGAAACCGGATGTATGGCCGCGGTCGGGAATTAATTAAATTACATGACACGGAATTTAAAATTTGTACCTTTTCGGGCTAATTGAAAATTGTGTTAACGAGCATTTAGCATTCATTAATTATGCAAATATTTGAAATATCATCGAAGCGTTTATTACCACGTTTTACGATGCGAATTTACGCTTTTAATATTGAAACAATCATCCAATCGAGCTTTATTAAAACTTAATTTATTTTATTTATTCCGCGTAAATTAATTTATCTTTCAATTATTCTTGCCCAGTGTACTCAACAACAGTTAATACGTTCCTTTCAAGCAAAATTATTTTTATTTTTACAAAATTTAAAAGTGATACGTTACTTTTTTTATTGCAACAATAAAACTTTTAGACCAAAATTAAACATAACAAAAATCAATTTTTTATTTTTACGATAACTAATTTTTAACATAAAAGCAATAAAATAATTTTTCATTACCGCGTGTCTTTGAAAAAAAAAAATTAATCGAGAGTCGAGAGTCGAGAGTCTCGAGTTACGACAAAAGCTGACTCATGTTCAATGTTCTTCCCGAGCCGAGCATCCGAGGGCGCTGAAGCGGCTTCGGCTAGCGGACCGTTGCCGGTTGCGTTGGTTGTTTTTAGTTGTTTCGCGTTCTTTTCTTCTGCACCGGGAACTGCAAGTGCAGCTGCAGTTTATCTTTACTATGTATCTGTTTAAAAACTTTCAAGTTTTTGCATCTATTCGTATTCGTGAGAGTTCTGCTAACAGCTGTTCACAGTGGCTGTTAATTACCTGTTACATAATGCTGAGGATTTAGTGATTAGCTTTTGGCTATGATCTTTGTTTTTAAATTACAAGTTCAACCTACTCACCATTAAATTTTAAATGCATGCAATTTTATTTATTCAGCTCATCAAAAAGAAATAAAGTTTATTCAACTTGTAAACAATTTTTATGGCTTCGCAGAGGTATGTACCTAAATATATAAATATATCAGTAAATCATTTAAAATTAATATTTTTTATCTGTGTTTTTTACTTTTTGCAGATCTCAAGGATAAAACTTTTGTAAATTATGACAAAGATACAAGAAAGTTTAGCCATGGTTTACATGAATCCTTATGTATTACTTCAAAACTGCCAATTTATGCTGGATACTAATGGTTCTAACAAGGCAATCAATAAACTCAAGTAAGTATGTTGATAAACAAAAAGAAAAATACTTGCTTTCATGTCAAAAGGAGCTTAATAAAACTATTGTCTACATAATTTTTTTTTTTTTTTTTTTTTTTTTTAAATGTACAAATAATTACAAAATATCCATAAGTTACTTTTATTTTAATTGTTGTTAGTAGTTTACATTATATTATAATGATAAAAGTTTAGATTGGATTCTCTCAAATTTAAGTTAACACAGTTGGCATTGTTTTGAATTTCTAGTAATGTGCGGAGTAAAGTGACCAAGTACACAAGAGAACCAATAATCACAAGATTGGCAGTAAAAAAGACAAAAATAGTAGAAGTTAAATCTCCTGTAGAATTTTCAACATCCACATCAATTAAAGAACTCAAAAACAAGATCAGATCAAAAACCGCAGTGGCCGATGAGCTTTTTTTTTCAAAAAAATATGTAGAGTCGCTAGACATATACACAGAAATAACAAGTTGGTGTCCTCAAGATGTGGATTTGGTCTACATCTACAATCAGATATGTGAGTGCTACATAAAACTCTACAAGTTCAAAGAAGTGAGAAGGACTGCAGAAAAGTGTCTCAATTTAAGTCCAAAGTGCATCAGAGCTCACAGACACCTTCTCATAAGCTACATCAAGCTGGGAGACTTGATGCAAGCGGAAGCAGCTATTAAGTCAATCGAGAAGTTGAAAGCACCAAAAAAGTTTATCACCGAGGAGATGGACGATATCAACAGGTTGAAAAGTTATTTATACCAGTCGGCTGAGGCTTTCTCCGAACAAGATTACAATAAAGTTTTAGAGTTAGTTAAAAAATGTTGCAGAATTAGTCCATTCTCGGAAAAATTTGAAATCATGAAAGCGGAAGTTTCATCGGCGTTGGGTAATTTGGACTATCGAGAGCGGGTTTATGCTGATAACGCGAAATTCATATTTGCCAGCTTGTGGAAAAAATTTCCAGTCTTTACGATTACAAGTTTGTAGCGTGGATCTTTAATTCTTTGTTTTATTTGTTTTTTAGTTTTAAGGAACTATTAATAAATGTGAAGTGTTTACTTATTATTTTAAGTATGCATGCTTTTGGTCAGAATTACTAATATTATCTATACACTTGCATACTCACATTAAGATAGCAGTTTTAATTAGTAGATTAATTGCGCTTATTGATTTTAATTATTAATCGTTTAAGATGATGTAAGTACTTTGGTATGTAAGCTTTGATTTGATTAATTTTTGAAAAAAAAGGTTATTCAAATAATATTAAATTGGTTTTTATAAAATATGAAAATAGTACTGAGCTGAATTGAGGTTTTAAATGTACTGTAACAGGCACACAGCCATTGTATATGTTTCTGGATGAAAAAAAATAGATATAATGAATAAAAAATGTGTGAATTTTATGAAAATAACTGATTAAAGTGTAATTGAAAGCGTAAGCACCTTAGTAAAATAATATTTAAAAAAAGTGTGTTTAATGGTAAAAGCACGTTAAATTTGAATGTCGAAAAGCTTTGTGTAACGGCTCTGATGAAGATGGATGGGGTGAGTTTAAACACGTGTTTATAGTTTTTCGTCGTCGAATTACTCTCTCGAGTCTCGTTGCTGGCTGGTGGCGAATGGTGGCGAACTGATAACGCCCACCATGCGGCTTCAGAAACAAACGGGACGTGACGAAGTTAACAGCCCTGCTGCTGATGCCAGAAAAAAAATAACTTTTAAAAATCATTAGATTTGAAATTATTCCATTGGCTGGCTGCTAACTCAATTATCCCCCGATAGCGATAACTAAGATATATTGCTTTAACTTGATTAACACTTTTTTTATATTTTCTTCTCCTCCCCTTATCCAACACCTTGCTCACACTTATTAGTTCCCTAATTGAAATTTTATAAAATCAAAATCCGTCAGTTTGGCTTATTAACGAGGTGATTTTTTAACTTTTTTAGTACCAATCGAACGACTTTTATGAGGGAAAGTTTATACTCCAGCCAAGTGTTATTTACCTTTCATTAAAACTTCTTCTTTGAGAGTTTCATTCTAAAATTCGCGTCGAGCAACTTCTTATTGCACTTGTATTACTTTTTTCCGTCATCGTACTTCGATTGGTACTAATTAAACTCGAGATGCAATAATTTTACAATTTTATATTTATTTCAATTTTTTTAGTGTAAAAATATTAAATATTATACTTATAGCAATAAAAAATGGTTTTTCCCGTAAGTTTAAAATTCAGTATGTAATGAGCCTTTTCGAAGTAGAATTAGATTTATAGAAAGCAGTTCGAATGTATATAAATATTTGAATTTCATGACCGGATTTGAAGTTCTTGTTAGCTCAATGGAGTTGGATATTACTTGTTGACGGCTTTAAAAAAAGCTTGTTAACCTTTTGAGTGACAAGATTAAAAGCCTATTGATTATTATAGTCGCGAAAAAAATGTTTCCTCGTAATATAATATTTTGTGTCGCCACTTAATTATGCACATACATTAGCACGGTTATCCGCAATTAACCTACTTCTGTTTTAAATTCTGATAATCCCTGTTTCTTTCGTGTCTCATGTTAACGTAAATAAAAAAACCCATGGATAATAATATTTGTTTAAAGGTGACTCGGCGAGTGGTTTGAGGAGCTTCAGGACGGATTTTTTAGAAGAATGGCCGACGCCAGGTACGGGACCGCACTTCGACATGAGCATGAACACGAACTTCACGGGTATCGTGGGAAGCACGGTTCACCTGGTCTGCAGAGTCAAAAATCTGGGAAATCGTACGGTAAGCCTCAACAAATCAAGTTGTTTGCTTCAAAATCACTATTTTCTTATTGAAAAAAAAAAAAAGCTTTGAGAATCCGGGGAATATTGCTCGAAGTGAAGCAGTCCCAGGTCCCTATACAGAATAATCCTGGAGCCCGAACAGTGTCTTAACGCACGTACGAGGCTTTGTCAGCTCTCAGCTACTACGTACGTGATTCCAGCCTTAATCTACGAGCTACGCCTCCAAAACTTTGCTTTTTCCATTTTTATATTTCAAATTAAGTTTACCGCACCACGCCACGGAACTTTTAAAATTCACAAGTTTATCAACCCACCAAAATCTTTTTTTTTTTTTTAGCTCAATTTAAGCTAATTGCTACGTGGAAAAAAATTTCCCAAAGCCCGACTGCAGATTTGGCAGAAAATCAAAATCTATTGGGGGTCAAAAAATTTTAATCCGAAGCCCTCTCCTTCTTTTTCTATACTCTTTGTGTCTTCGTTAAAAAAAAAAAAATCGATCCCGGATGATTTTTTTAGCGCGCGGGTGCTGTTTTTCTTTCTCTCGCTGTTCCCAAAACTTTATTGATGTGAAAATGAAACTCGAATAATCAACGAAGAGAATAGCTTTTAATCGGGGATAATAACACCCGGAGGTTTTATATTTTGAAGCTGCAGCAGCACATTCAAAGCCGGATTTCTCTTGTGAAACAAAAAAAAGACTGGATCGGCTTTTGTTCTTCGTCTATGTAGACTACTTTTTTGAACGGACGTGGATCGACCTAGTACGAAATCTCAATACGTCACGTAGGTTTTAAAGCTTCGGTTGGGAATTGTGACACACTGCAAGCTCATCTTTAAGCTCCACCGTCAAAACTCATTGTTTATTGTCTCCAACTTTCACCTTTTTTAACTGTTTTATTAGTTTTATAAATAACAGGAAAAAAACAATTTTTTTTAAATCAAACTTTGAGTTTAAATCTTAAATGAATTTATAAGACCTTGTCAATTTTTAAATATTAATTTTTATATTAAATTAAGTTCATTGAATTAATTATAATGATTTTACTGGCATATAGTAAAATTATTTAATTTTTATACTAGTTGAGAACTTTTGTATCATTTTTTGTTGAAATTTTTTCAGAGTAGCACATAACGCTTTTATAAAAGTAACTTCAATCCATAGGTAAGTCATTCAAATTAAAATTTTCTGAAAATTTCATGATAACTAAATCAGGTAAATAATTACCAAACAAATATTTTAATCTTAAACAAACCATTCCTGTTTCTTCTTTCACTTTCAATGCTTCATCAATAAGTACTGCAAATCATCTTTGTAGTAAGGAAAAAGTGATGTACTAACTTTATAATTTTTTACGAATTCTTCATTTTTGACCAGTTTGGAAAATCTTTTCATACTTCTAGACATTTTCAAAATCCAATAGTATGAATAAGCACCATGAAATTAAAAATCTGCCATTTGACTAAGTTCGTTTTCACACTTTTCCAAGTATTCTTGATAGTGTAAACTTTTTTTAATGTAGTCCAAGTCCAATTCTGAGACCAAAAATCTGTCAAATGACTTGCGCTTAGCAGTTTCTTTAATCATTATGCAAACGCTTGTGATTCTTGAAGGATTATACTGGTCCATATACTCAAAGTCTGAATATTTTTTAGTAAGATGGTACAAAGGAGTCCCGTCATAGCAACCATAATTTGTAATCATTGTAATATCAGCACCCTTTTGTAATAAAAGACTCATACCTTCAAAATAATTATTTTTACATACTATATGTAACGCTGTAGAGTTACAATTTACTTTACTATTAATATCAGCTCCAATTGATAAAAGTAATTCCATTACTTTTACATTCCACAGTTCAGCAGCTTCACATAAGGAAACATTATAACCTTTGTTTTTGTTAAAATTCACGTCTGCTCCTTTTTTTATCCGAAAGGAAGTAAAATCAATTTCTTCAAGTCTCAAGCTTAATACCAAAGGTGTGGCTCATTGAGTGACATTCCTTCATTCAAAAGAATTTCCACAAGTTCCGCTGTATCTTGATGGGAGCCTTTGAATGTTATTAATGCGTCAACTACCATGTGCAGAAGATTTTTACCCAGTTCTTTGTAGTAATATTTAGTGTCAAGTCCATTATCAAGGAGTGTCATTAACATTTGTTTACTTTTCCCAGTATTCAAAGCACGAAAAACGTATTCTGCAGGTGATTTTCCCTTCCAGTGTGGGCCTTCAAGCTTGGCACTATTTTTCAACAACAATTCAATACACTTCAAACTTCCTTTTTCAAGAGCCAGTTTTAGGGGATTTTCATTGAGATTATGAGGATTTAGGTCTGCTCCAATGTCAATGAGATACGTGGCTGTCATGACATCATCAAGTCGCACGGCTTCTCCCAATAAATCAGATTTTAATGAAATAATACACAGAACTGGACTTTCGTAGTTTCGTGGTGACTTCTCTAGGTCCTGAATCTAAACCGACAGAAATGTTTTTCAACTAGTGAGTTTACAGTGTAATTATAAAAAATAAACAAACATAAGCTACGTTATTAGAAATCATGATTTGGGACAGAAATAAAAATTTCAAGTCGTAAAAAAAAAAAAAAGTTTAAATTTGAGAAAAAAAGACGTTAAACTTGCAAGCCCGTGATATTGAAATTAAAGCTTTGCATAAATCTCGTTTTCACACACCAGGAAGCAAGTATCTCAAAGATTTCGGAACAAAACTGCAGCGAATGAACGAAATAAGCGTATTATTAAAATGAAGGCTAAACCGGGGCGCTTCGGTGATGAAGCTTGGGAGTTTAAAAAAATGATTTATTGTTTGTTAAAGGTTTCATGGGTTCGGCACAGAGACATACATCTGTTGACGGTGGGCAGGTACACTTATACGAGCGACCAGAGGTTCGAGGCGCTTCACTCGCCCCACACAGAGGAGTGGACGCTGAGCATACGTTACGCCCAAAAAAAGGACTCTGGTATTTACGAGTGCCAGATATCCACCACACCGCCCATTGGACATCCTGTTTTTCTCACCGTAGTTGGTCAGTTTCTTTCTTTCTTTTAGTTTTTTTTTTTAAATTTGTTTAAAAAAGCTTCCACATAGGATAAGGCTCTGTTTAAAGCTCGGTCTCAAAAATCCAGACCACCGGAAAAGCCGGGAGCGATATACATCTTCCTTCTCTTTTTCCGGGATCTCCGATCTGCTAAAGCGAGCCGAAGAAGGAGCCGGAGGATGGATAGAGACAGCCCCAGCCCGAAAGGATTCCCGGGCAATTCATCTTGCGCCCAGGCATTTTAACCTTTTCGAGTGCCCTCCTTACCCCTGCCCTTTACACTTTGTAAATAGATGTTTTTTTTTTTTTTCAACTACCCAAATTTTAAATAAGGAATTGTAAAAAAAATCATGATTAAATAAACTCCACAAAAAACAACTACCAGAAAGTATAAAAAAAAAATTGAAATTTACGAAAGTTTAATTCCTCATGCAATGATAAAAAGCCAAGCTTTAATTAGAGATCCCTTCAAAGCACCTTAATTTAAAAGACCCTTAGCTAAGCAAATATTAAAAACTAAGTTAAAATTTAGTGACTCAGATTCCCACTAAAACTAGGTCACGCATAATTTTGAAATTTCTCCTTCAAAGGGCCCAGCTCTCGAGACTGTTTTTTACCTACCAAATTTCATTTTCAAAAGTCCATTATTATACTCGTGAAAGCTAATGCGGTGAATAAATAAACAAAAAAAAAAGCAGAAATGATTACACTCTTGGAGCTCTGCCAAAGTAGCGTAGTTTGCTTACCGCACGAATTTTTCAAAAAAATCCGGCTCCTTGACGAACCCAATTTTTCATTCCAAGCGTTGCTCCGTTAAGAATTTACTTATATTTGATTTTAAACCGAAAATGATTTACTACTTTGACGCTTAAATTACAAATCGAAAAGTAACTTACTTAAAAGATGATTTTGAATTTAAATAATTCTAATTGAACATGGCCGCACTAAAAGGATAGTAATATATTGTAGCCTCGGAAAGAACATATTTTTCCCTCGTGTAATAAACAAGTTATTATTATATACGTAGAGGGTTTGCAGCAGAAAGAGAGAGAGTAAAATGTTAATTCTTGAAAATAATAATGTTTAAAATGATGTGTCACCAGAGCCGGAAACGAGCATAAACAGCGCCCCGGACCTGTACGTTAACAAGGGCAGCACAATAAACCTTACCTGTCTCGTCAAGTACGCCCCGGAGCCGCCCCCGAAGATGACCTGGAGCCACGACGACGAGGTAAATACTCATCAAAAACATAAAACATATTTAAATTTAAAAATAAATAAATAAACGAGCTGAGCTGAAAGATACAAGTAAAAGGGTAAAATAGTTAAAGTCAAGTAGGTACGTAATAACGAGTGGCGGTTTAGCGTTTTATTGCTGACACTTTCAGGCGTAATTACCTTCTACCGGGAGCGAAAAGCCAACGGCGCCAGCTTGAGGTTTTAGGAAGTGATAAACTCCCTCCCCGCAGGATTATTACACTCGCTCGACCCTAATCAGTTGCCTCGAGAAAGAAAAAATATATTTTTTTATCTTCTAGCCCCTTCTTATAACAGCAGTTTAAACAATGGATTAAAACCATTTGATTTTCAATCATACTTTTTTAATCAAACTCAATAAAATTATTTGGTTTTTCATCTTTGGTAATTTTGAAAAAAATATAATTTAAAAAATCTTATTGTATTATTCCGTCTTTGGCTTTATTCAGAGCCAGCTGCACTCAAACATTTATTTTTTGAAAAAACTTTAAAATCCCCCCCAGAAGCTTTTAGTTTAATTTAAGGTCCTCCGTCCCAGAAAGCTTAAATTATACTTTGTTACGTTGGAAAATTTAATTTTTAAATTTAATTACACCGCACGATGAAATCTGAGAGTCGCAAGAACTCGAAAACAACAAAACTATATACAGCTGTGTCATTAAATGCAAATACCCGGGCTTAAATATTAAAGTTGAAAGAAAAAAAAAAAAAAAAAAAAATCGCTTTTCAGATAAATATTAAGAGCAAACTGGCATTAACAGAGTATTTATTGGTGTATGCTTAAAGGAAATAAATTTCGATTCGCCTCGGGGAGGCATAAGCCTGGTTACGGAGAAGGGACCCGAGACGACGAGCCGGCTGATGATACAGCGGGCCGTACCCACAGACTCCGGGATCTACACCTGCCAGCCCAGCAACGCCAATCCGAGCAGCATCAGGGTACACGTCGTCAAAGGTTATTAACCTAATCTATTGTTTGGATTTTGGAGTCCAATTAAACTCTTATTTGTTAAACTTTTGTTTAAATTTGTATTTTATGGTGCCTTTATGGCGAATGTCAAGACCCGGTAGGCCTGGTGGATCGTAGATCAGGTAGTTGGCGTCTGGATAAACCCACCCGAGCCGATTTGTCTCTGTCCGCGACCGAGCCCTGCATTATTATTACTATTTATTTAATTTCGTGGAAAAGTTTTACCCGAAAAGCTCTTGTTTCTCTGAAATATTGCTCTAAACTCGGGGACGCTTACTTGACGCTAAGTTTATTGTTTTTTGAGATAACTTTATCGAGCAAACTCCTGTTCTTCGGGTTACATTTTTTACCTTTTACTGAAAAATTGTGTAATTCAACTTCTTTGTTCATTAAGACGTTATTTGATATTTATGAAGGGCTTCATTTTGTGATATTTTTACTTTATTTGAACTGTTTTTAAATTGAAAAATTGAGAAAACTCCATTAAAAAAAAAGTAAAATATTGTATTTAGTTTGTCAAAATTAAGTTTTTAAATGGTTGTTTGTCTTACAGAGGAGCACCCAGCCGCAATGCACCACGGTGAGGGCGGAAGCGGAAGCGAGTCGTCCTCGAGGGTCGATGTTGGATCATCGGGCTGCACGATCGTCTTTGTCCTGCTGCTGACTCTGCTGTAGGATTATGATTATACGACTGAACAGTGTTAAGTGCACGAACTCTAAACTCTGATGAGGCTTTTTTTACCAAGCTGTTGTTGAGGTTATTCGATGTCTAAAGATCGGACTAAGTTTCAGTAAATTTGTAAATATCACACTTAATCTATGTACATATCAATAAACAAAAATATTGTCTTTGAACTAATTGACTTTCGTCTTCAAATACTTAATCAAAAAAAAAAAAAAAACATAAAAGGTAAGGTAAGATAAGTGCAGCAGCAGATTGGATTCGAAGGGCTCAGTTAAAAGCTCTTAATCCCGTCCGGAACATATTAATTTGATGAGCAGCGGTAACGATTCTCGCTTAGTGCGCACGCCCTCGCACTCTTAATTGGATATTAAGGCCATAGCCTTCATCAATATTTTACGACCTTACCTTTTTTTCTTTCATAAATCTCTTTGTAAATTATAGGAAAAAAAGAACTCATTCTGTTGTAAACTGATAAAGAAATTTATTTATCCGAAAAATTGGTATCAAAACAAATAAATGTGATAATATAGTTTTCCAGTTGACCAAATTGCACCGGACATCTGTAAAAAAAAAAGCTTATTTATTTTGATTTTTAAGAAAATTTCAAGAAAACAAGTAAAATTCCATTTAGAAAAGACGTTTTTGATGTAAAAATAGTATTTTAAAAGAAAAAAGAAACAAACTTAGGTGGTAAGCTGGTTTTCGTTGGAGTCGTCGGGGCCCGGTTTCTGCTGGTTACCGTTCAGGCACGATATGAAATCAACGACCTTGGGCTCCCTGAGTCGCTCAATCAGGGGTGGCGCCGTCCAGGCCCGAAACTGCTGCTTGCTCCACGGGTTTAGGGTGCTCGAGCTCGAGTAGCCGTTGTTGCCGTTGCTCCCGTTACCGTTGTTGTTGTGGTGTCTCTTTATGGCCGGCATCTCGTGCAGAGTCATCGCCTTGCCGAACGCGAACAGACACGGCCCCAAGTACGGCTGGGACTCGGGGACGTTCTGCCTGTACACCAGCTCGAATCCCCCGGTGTCGGCGGTTGGGTTAAGCGGTATGTCCATCACCACTGGAAGATATATCAACCATACCAAACTTTTCATTTTATATCAAATCAATTACCTGTCAAAGATTTTTTTTTTAAACTATCAATTTTTTCAGGATTGCAATGATGAAAATCAATCAAAACTTTCTATAGATTAATTTAAATACTTTTTTTTTCCATTTTCACAAAGATTATTAGCCGTTTTGACGTACAATGTCATTATTTAAATGTGTTCAAGTTTTAAAAGTTTATTTTAAAAAAAAAGCAGCTCGTGATTTAAAAAATTTTGTCGTGTATTAAAAAAAAAGGCCATGCCCGAGAGTCCCCTTTGATGTTTTTTTATATATCTCACTCTTTTTTTCTTTTACATATAAAGTGAAATTTCAAACGAGCCTCTGTACGATTTAAATTTTTTCAACGCGACCTGTTATAGGCACTTTAAATTAGCCCTTTAAAAGCTTTATTTTTCTTTTCAGTGTGGTAGGTAGGAATTTTTTTTTTTTTTTTTTTTATATCAAACTCGATGCTTTGAAAATTAAGGGCGCGGGCAGCTTTTATTTTCATCACGACACATTCTTTAAAGCACGCGGCCTGGCGCGTGTTGATGCATTTACGCGCGAGTAAAATTCATTAAAAGAGATATATTACCCTTTATACTTTGTGAAATGACGCTTTTTTTTTTCTTTTTCATCATTGAAATTCCGACAAATTGAATTGAAACAAATAAAACGCGATGCTTCAATTTTCAGCGATGCGGTAAGTAAAAACGACCTAACCGCGCGCGGGAATGAATAATCAAGAGTTTTTCCTGTAATTTTAAAATTTTTTATTATTATCAGTTAATCTATTAAATTTTTAGTACAGAAAAAATTTCGAATAATTCATTAAATTTAATATTAAACGAGCCACATTAAGAATTTTCTGACAAAAAGCAATTTTCACCCGTATAAATAATTGATTTCATTAAAGATTCAAACGTTTAGCAAAAAGGTAGGTAACTGCAACCTTTAACTTTTCGAGTAATTCGAGTTAGAAAAAAAAAATCAAATTGATGCGAGTCTTAAACATTTAATATAAATCTTCGAAAGTATATTTTTTGAATCAGCTGCAGTGCAAAAAATTGGAGGTCACCGAAGTAAGTTTGAAAGGTAAAATATTGACGGACAAAGCAAGTAAATTTACGCTAAACAGGCCGAAGCTTATAGCGGGATTCTGCAGCGCCGATAAACGAAATTTTACGCTTACGATCAGCGCTTATGTATTTTCCGTCCGTCAGCCTCGTAATATTGTATTGAAATTTTTTATTATGTTTACTTATTTTTTGAATACTGAAAAAAAAATATTTTTTTGCTGATAAAAAAATAACAACATAACTGGTAAGAAAAAATAGTTAATTAGGTCAAACTTTCGTCTACTCAATAAAGTTTGTTACTATACTCACCCTTGACCAAACTGTCGAGGACCGAGCCGTACAATCTCTGGGTTATTCTGGAGCTCGGCGGGTGCATCCTGGGATTGGTGTTAATCTCGATCAGCCAGACCGACATGTCCTCCATGACCATGAAGTCGGCACCGTACAGCTCGAAGCTGCACCTGCGACGGTCCATGAAGTCCTGGGCGGCGAGCATCGTCAGAACAATCGCCTGCGTCATCTTCGGGTATATCTTCTCGTAGTACGGATCGCCCGCGTAACCCTGGCTCCTTAAATCGACCAACATTTTTTTATGCTGACGCGGACACATTTTTTTAGAGATAAGATTATAGGATCCGATCAGTGTCGAAAATTCGACAAATTTCAAACGCCCTTTCACAAATAAGTGTCTTTCGTGCTTTTGGCTAATCTAATGGGGAATCTGTTTTTAAAAAAGCCCTGAGTTTATATTCAAACTGTTTTTTGTACATGACGTTTTAAAATATAAATCAAATTTGATTTTTGTTCAATTAAAATTATGTGATATTTGGATTTAATGTCGATGATAATTATTTCAAACTTAAAAATTTATAAAACTTTTAAGTTTTGAATATCTCAAGAATTTAGAAGAGTGCGTCGTCATAAAAAACTTAGAGCCCGTTTGTGTGTGTGTGTGTGTGTGTTTTTATGCAAGCTCAACAACTAATTAAAGCCCCCCTCGTCCGACCAAACTCGGGGTGCACTACTGGCACGAGCTAATTACGATTTTTTCATCCGGGCCGAGTGTCCTAACAAACTTCGTTGAGATTCAAAGCTTTCTTCTTCTTCTTAAATTAATTAATTTTAATAAATAATCATTCGGGTATTCATAGCGCGGCATCGTCATAATGAAGTTCCCTCTTTATGATCCTAATAATAATAAAAAGATAAATAAAGAGAGTACCAGTAGGATAAAAGGCTCTTCACAAGTTAATTATTACTCTGCGAAAATTCAAAGAGTGCTTCATTTTCATTTACTCGGACCAGCTCCATGAATAAATAAATTTATGTGTCTTGATGACGATGTAATTAAAAAAGTATAAAGACTCGAAGAAATGATTAATTACTTGAAGTACTCGTTGAGTTTCTCGCAGTCCCAGCCCAGATCCCTGATCGAGATCTCGCTGTCGTCCGTGGCCGCGGTGACGGTGCTGCCGGTCACGCTGGTGGCGGTGCTCATGGAACCGACCTGGGAGGAACCGGCTTGGGAGTGGTGGTGTCCGGTCCGGTTCCTGCGTCTCCTACGGTCCCAGTCGTACTTCTCCTGTACCGCGGTGTTGCATATGTGGATCGCCTCGTGGTAAGTCGCGCAGCTGTACGGCTTCGAGCTCAGACGCAGTAGGGCCTCCCTTTTTTTTTTTTTTTTTATAGTTTTTATCAATACCGCGAGAAAAAGTGCGTATATAACTCACCTGAAGGACCATATGGTCATGGGGTAGGTGGAGGTTACCAAGAACCACTGACGGATGTCGAACTTGGTACCGTGAACCAGCATTGGTCGCTCTGGAAATTGAATAATTTACATTTAATGGGGGTACAACTAAAAGAGACAAAAATTAAAAAAAAACTTACCGATGTACTTTTGCACGATGTAGTAATCTCGGGGCTTGCTATCAACTTTTCTCAAAATAGTCCTCAAGTCGTGGGTCATAAAAATACCGGATCCACAGCAGAGGTTGCTCGGTTTTACGATCCAAATGTTCTTTGAGCCGCTCAGACCGAACTGCGGATCGACGTTCTTCAGCTTCTCTATTACCGTAGCAGCTGACATGTGACATGCCTTTAAATTTATTTTTTTAGCACTCAAATTTTTTACTTTTTTCTGGAAATTGGGATTTTCAATCAAATCTTTGAGATAGTTAATTAAAAAAAAAAAAACATTATTTATAGCTGACTACTTTCGGTACTTTTTTAAGACCCAAAGAAGGAGAATAGTTACGCTAGGTACGTAAATAATGAATAAAATATAAATCGGCGTATAATCATAATCAAGACCGGGTAGATGCTGGATGAATTATTCAAGGATAGATGACGATTTATCATTCGGAGATAAATCTCGACAAATGTAGCCTCGCTCCTCCTCTTCTTCTTCGGGTCACGGTTTATGAATTTACGATTTGGCTTGTTTCGACTTTTTGTTTTTCAACGAGCCGAGTGATTAATGACCCTTTTTTTAAATTTTTTCATCAAGTGCGCAATTAGCAGGGATTATTTCTTTTCGTTAAAGGGTCGAGTACACTTTTAAAACTGATCGGATGATTATCTTTGTTTTGGGTCATTTTTTTCTAGAATTTTCAAAAAACTTCAAATGGCATAAAAGCTCGTGCTTAAATATCATTTTCATTGAAATATTGAAAAAGTTCCAAATCCAAGTAAAAATTTTAGTAACACGTTGGTTTAACTATCTATCTCATTTAAGCATCAAAAAATTTTTATCTTGAAATTACTACAAAAAAACCGAATAGTTAAAAAAAGTTTGTGAAATAATTGATCAGGCAGTCGGCGATCCTTCTCGAAGTTAAGCGGCAGTTTTCTGAATTACAAAGGCATTACTCACCCCCGAGCTCGTCTTCGGGGTTGGGTAAGAAGTAGACGAATCGTTCCTTATTTTTCACCCCGGAGATTAATCTGTATTTTATGTATTCCCAATCCTCAAAAGTTAGATTTTTTTTTTTTTATTAAAGCTATAGAAAAAGTTTTAAATTTGAATCGCAAGTACAAGAATCTCCAAAAAAGAGACTCCGGGATCCAAACTTTTAATTGAATATTGTATTTTCCTTTGAAAGTTTGGCGGTTTGAAAATTTTCTTTCGCCGTCAGCTCCCACGAGTTTAAAACTTTTATAGATTTCCTAATACTCGATTGTACCGTTTGTTACTTTATTTTTCTTCGGCTCCCCCGAGATACGAAATTGATTTTTGGACGCTATAAGCGACGATTACGATATTTTGTTATCGCGAGGATCCGCGCTACACAATAAGTTTAAAGGGGACATTAAAACATTCCAAATTTCAAATTTACGGTTACGGCCGCAGTTCATATCTTGATTCTTGAACACACGTGTTTTTATTAGAGGTCCAAATAAAAAATATTAATTCTTATAACTATTTTCCTGTTTGGTCATATGACATTTTGCACGGTATTTTCATTATAGAATTTTTTTTTCTCTGTACCAGCGTTTTTAATTTTATTTTACAGTTATAACTTCTGTAAAACTTAGGTTACGTTAGCTGTCTACTGCAGTGTTTCGCGCGCAATGCAATTCTCAAAAAGTTGTGCAACAACTACTCCGACAAAAAATAAACAAAGATTGATAATATTATTTAATTTTTGATGATTTGATAAATTTAATCAAGCTACAATACTTCTCAATTATCGTAAAAAAAAATTTATCTGCAATTACGTACTATTTATATTCCTAGCTTCGTTTTGGTACTGATGCGAGTTACAATTTCACAGAGTATGTACATTATTATTTTCTTCAATTATGTAGTCAATAAACAAGAAGTAGAATTTTTCATGATTTTCAAGAAAAAAAAAAAATTGACGATTTTTTTCGTCATATTCACGGCTTCTTTTAAAAAACATAAATTTTACAAATTTTTTCTATTTCTAATCTTAGTTTAAGATAGCAGAAACCAAGTTTTTGAATAATTGCTTTATAATCTCACATATGTTTTTTGAGTTTCGTTCATTTTTCAAAATTGATCTTAAGAATTGAATTTTTATTTTGGATTGAGGTCTGATTTTCATAGAACTTAATTACGCAGCAGCAACTTGCAGTTGCATTCAGAGTGCATTGCGCGCATGAACCTGCTGCATCTCTTGTTTACATCGCGCCGTATTAAGTATTTCTCTTTAAAAAATTGTTTATTCAAACTCATTGAGAACTGTCAAGCTTGACGCCACATGAAACTATCTGTTAATTATTCGCAGCGTAACTTGAGATTTTTTAGTTACTGTTTTTTTCAGTTTATAAAATTTTTCCGTCTGCTTGAGAATTGAGATCCGTTTTTTATAGTGATCTAGTTATGAAACTTGTTTAAATACAACTCGCCGCGCTATAGGTACAGCTTATTTCAATCTTTTCAATCTAGCCATTCATTTTTGTCTTTTATTTTTACGTAGTAAGTATACTATACGAAAACACGCATCAAAGATTCGATTTTGAGGTTAGAGAGACCAGCAGTACTATAAAAAGCATTATTTATTGCTTGGCAATCACACTATTGATTGAATTAATACGATTTTTTCAGGAAAATGAGTTCCGATCAACTGACTATTAAATCGAGCCGAAGGATGCTTCGAGAGATGATCGACGATATACTCGAACAAGATCCGCAGCTGTTTGACCATGACGAAATCAAATCTGATTTATTGGGAGAAGCCGTGCGACTTGATGATGTCATGACAGCCACGTATCTCATTGACATTGGAGCAGACCTAAATCCTCATAATCTCAATGAAAATCCCCTAAAACTGGCTCTTGAAAAAGGAAGTTTGAAGTGTATTGAATTGTTGTTGAAAAATGGTGCCAAGCTTGAAGGCCCACACTGGAATGGAAGATCACCTGCAGAATTTGTTTTTCGTGGTTTGAATACTGGAAAAAGTAAACAAATGTTATTGACACTCCTTGATAATGGACTTGACACTAAATATTACAATGAAGAACTGGGTCAAAATCTTCTGCTCATGATAGTTGACCTATTAATAACATTCAAAGACTTTCATCAAGATGCAGCGGAACTTGTGGAAATTCTTTTGAATGAAGGAATGTCACTCAATAAGCCAGACAGTGGATGTGCACCTTTGCTATTAAGCTTGAGACTTAAAGAAATTGATTTTACTTCTTTTCTGATAAAAAAAGGAGCAGACGTGAATTTTAAAAATAACAAAGGTTATATCGTTCCCATATGTGAAGCTGCTAGATTGAGGAATGTAAAAGCAATGGAATTACTTTTATCAAATGGAGCTGATATCAATAGTAAAGAAAATTGTAACTCTACAGCATTACATATAGCATGTGGAATTATGTGTTTTGAAAGTATAAGTCTTTTATTACTAAAAGGGGCTGATATTACAGTTATTGCAAATTATGGTCGCCATGACGGGACTCCTTTGTATTTTGTTTCAAAATTTTATTTAGACTTTGACTTAGAGAATGAAGACCGGTATTGTCCTTCAAGAATCAGATGCATTTACATAATGATTAAAGAAATTGCTAAGCGCAAGTCATTTGGCAGATTTTTGGTCTCAGAATTAGACTTGGTCTACATTAAAAAATGTTCACTCTCACACAAATACTTTGAAAAGTGTGAGAATGAACTTAGTCAAATGGCAGATTTTAAATTTCATGGTGCTTATTCATACTATTGGATTTTGAAAATGTCTAGAAGTATAAAAAGACTTTCCAAACTGGTCAAA
Organism: Encarsia formosa; assembly: GCA_038277355.1. Classification (NCBI taxonomy): domain Eukaryota; kingdom Metazoa; phylum Arthropoda; class Insecta; order Hymenoptera; family Aphelinidae; genus Encarsia; species Encarsia formosa. The sequence goes on from CM076187.1 coordinate 78,516,193, forward strand.
AATGAAGAATTTGTAAAAAATTATAAAGTTAGTACATCACTTTTTCCTTACTACAAAGATGATTTGCAGTACTTAATTGACGAAGCAGTGAAAGTGAAAGAAGAAACAGAAATGGTTTATTCAAGATTAAAGTATTTGTTTGGTAGTTATTTCCCTGATTTAGTTATTATGAAATTGTCAGAATATTTAAATTTGAATAATTTACCTTTGGATTGAAGTTTCTCTAGTAAATTAGATTTAATAAATAAAAAATCAAAGCTCTTGTTTGTAGTCGCTAATTATGGATTATAATTACTTATTAGTCACTTATAATGTTTTTCTTTTTTTTTGTTTTTTTTTTTTGTTTAATTTTAAACGATCCAACTCTAATTTGTTTCAATTTTTGTTGAGAGAGAAAAAAAGTTGATATCTTTAGACTGACCTCTAGTCTAGCAGGGTCGGACTTGGGTACGATGGCCATGCCGTCGGTTTTGTACAAGTACTTGTCGCAGTCCTCGAAGAATCCCCGCCACTGCTCGTCGCTCATCTCGTTTTTGGACTCTATGTCTATGTCGTCGTGCTCGAGTTCTATCACGTACTCGTCGCAGCACCTCAGAGCCGACTCTATCCAGTCCAGGGAGAAAGTCTTCTGGTCTATTGTTGTTGTTCCTGATCCTCCTCCTCCTCCTCCCCCTCCGTTGCTGTCCTCCGATTTGTCCTGCTTAAATCATATTCTATTATTTTTATTTTTACTTATGTACTCTTGAAATTTTCAGCTGTCGTAGCTACAAAGTTAATTTTAATACTTTTAAACAAGGGTTCCAATTTTACTTGGGGATTCCCTTTTACCAGTCTTGACAAATTTTATAACTTTATAACTTTAATAAACTTCAGATTTTTTGCATGGTTTATCTAAATATTTATAAATTGGAAAATATTTCTCAAAGCTATGACGAATATTAGCTAAAAAATGCAAAGTTCGTTAGGGTTTGCCAGGATATGTCGAAGATTGCTGAGAAATTGAAAGTAGCTGAATAAATTCAATAAAAAATAATAAATTTAACTTTACGAAAAAAAATTATCACGAGAGTTTTGAAACCTTTGACTACTCACTTAACGAACAAAAAAAAAATTTGTAGTTTGAACCTATAAGAATTGAATTAGAGACGAGCCAACTTTGAAATTTTGATTCTTACTCGAAAATTCTGTAAAATCCAAGGCCGAATTTTTTTTTCGAAAATCAGAATTTCTTCAAAGGTCTCAAAACACAAACTTTTTATTTCAATTTGCGATTGAAAAAAATTTAAATTTATTTCTTCGAACCTACGAAAGCATAATCACTTATTTTTGTTTGTTTGTTTGGTTTTTTAATATGGGTCATTCCGGATATAATCCAAAGTTATAAAACCGAGAAATGAGTTATTACCAAATAAATAGTGGCTTTTGTAAATAATTAAGCAACAAATTTTTAATGCACTTTGAGGACAAGGTCCCAACACGAGTTTAATAATAAATCCCCTGTACAGAAATTAAAATTACATGGTAACAAAAAGGCAACTTTTCGTATGGCTTTATGATTCAAGCTCAACTTTTATTGAATTCCATTTTAGCCGGAAATCCTCGTAAAATATTTATTTACGTTCACATAAATATTTTATTTTGTAAAACTTTTTTTCTCAACCGCGAATGGGCGTATTTTTAAGGTCGAAAAATAAGCAAACAAACTGCGTTGATTATTCTCTGAATTACCGGCGCTACTTTTAACGCGCTGAAAGTTTAATTATGAATAATTTGAGAGGAAAATAATTAAAGCGCGTGATAATTACACAATGTCTGTTCATGAAATTTTATAATGGAAAACTTGTGAAAAGTGTTTTTATCAGTTTTTTAATTGTTGTTGTTTTATAAAATAATAATAACATTTATATTGGCAGTGTTTATCAAAAAGCTAAATGATTATTAATTCACTTTTCAGTTGAAAAAACAACAAAGTTTGGATTTTTCGTGCAGGTGTTTTTATTCCAGGCTAACGTGAAATTAAATGAAAAACATTTTTTTAGAATAATTAATATTTTATACAAATCGTCCAGTGAACGTTAAATACCTTTTTTGACCCCAACATTGTTTTAAAAATTTTTTTTTATCTCTATAATTCGAAATTTTGTGGTTTTCAGTCGGTTTTTGAGATAAAAAAAGTCATAAATCAGTGAAAATTTTATAGTTGTCATTAGTCGTACTTCTTTTATCTTTGAAGAATCAACAGCTGATATATTCAATTATTAAAAGCAAAATGAAAATTCGTTTGTTGAATACATCTCTAAAATTTATTTACAAGCTGCGAGCTTTCCGATAATTAAATAATAATAACACCAAGCTTAAACTCATTTGAAAGGTGTACAAATGGAAGGAGCCTTTTATCGGATCTCCGTAGATAATCCAGGAGCTTTATCATCAGTTTCGACGTTGATATCATTACTTAGGATAAAACTCACTAAATTAATTTTTATATTTAATTATTAGTTAGCAACTACTCGCTCTTAACGATTCTCGAAGTTTTTTGAAATTTCTTCATTACTCGACATTTTCTTACGTTGTTTTTTATAGAGATAATAATTAAGTGTCAGCTGCTAAAAATTTTAAATTTTCTTTACAATTTTTGTCGAAGTTTTTAGATGCACAAAACACAAACTGTTAAAAAACTATGAACGAACGGAAAATAGTAATTGAAAAATTTAATTTATTATTATTATTAAAAATCATAAAAAAGCCAAATTTAAAAGTAAAAGTTGAATTAAAAAAACGGTTAATTAGAGCTTACGGAGTTCTGTTCCGCTTCGTCGTTGTCCATGCGGTTTACGAACGCCCTAAGTACGGCGATGGAGGAGCACCGTCTGAAGTCCTTAATGAAGGCCGGCATCTCGCGGCTCGGATTATAACTGCGGGGAAACAAAACGTCCGCCACGTTCGGCTCGTAGATCCAGTGGGCTTCCTGCAGCACGTGCGCCATGCCCAACTGTAAACGGACAAACCAAAGAGTGACTATATATCGTTGTCCCGGACGAAAAAAAACACCTGAGACCAAGAATCCATGAAAAAAGTACCATTACGTGATTTTCCGGAGAAAAAATAACAAACAAAAAAATTTTACGCGATTAATGTAACGTTGCCATTTTTTCCAAGAAAACTGTCATGTTAAACTTGTTGCGGGTCGGAAGACATTCCCCGAGGAAAGTGTAACCAGTGTTTTTATCCGGGAAAAAAATTCAAAAATATATCCCGGGGAAAAAGTAATCTGCACAACTTATTCCGGGTAAAGTGTAACGTATTGGTAATCAACGATTAAAATAATATTTTTCCAGGTAAAAAGCAACAAGACCTATGTCAACTTATTTGAAGCAGACTAGGGGAGCTTTTCCCGAGGAAATCGGTACGTTGAGGACTTTTTTCCGAGTAAACTGTAACGTTGAGTAAATCATCGAATACAAAAATATTTTTTAAAGAAAAATTAGCAATATCCATGCCAACTTACTTAAACCAGAGAAAGGAGATTTTCCCGAGGAAATCGTAACGTTGAGAACTTTTTTCCGAGTAAAGTGTAACGTTAAGGAAATCATCGAATGTATAAATATTTTTTAAATAAAAATTTACAATATCAGTGCTAACTTGTTTAAAGCAGGCCAGGGAGCTTTTCCCAAGGAAATCGTAACGTTGAGAACTTTTTTCCGAGTGAAATGTAACGTTAAGGTGATTAACGATAAAAATACGGTATTTTATGAAGGAAAAAATTTCAGTACTTTTAAACAAGATATAATTGATCTTGTTGCTGGTTTGATGGAGTTGTTCGAGGTGGCTGTTACAATCTACCCGGGAAAAGATGCATACGTTATGTTTTCCATCGAAAAAAGTTCCAGTAACTTTTTTTTCCATAATTTTCTTTAATAATGTTACTGGTTTCTCGGATAAAATAGTTGAAGGGAGTGAGGATACATTTTACCTGGAAAAATTTAACTCGTTACTTTTTCTTTGGGAAAAAGCACCCTATTCTATTGTTAATAAGTTTACACAAAACTTTCAATTTTCTACCTGGAAAAATACTATCTCAATCGTTGGACGATTCAACGTTATGCTTTACCTAGAAAAAGGTTCTAAAGTTACGATTACCTCGGGAAAAGCTCCCTGGCCTGCTTTAAACAAGTGAGCATTGATATTGTAGATTCTCACATAGAAAAATATTATTTTAATCGTTAATCACCTAAACGTTACATTTCACCCGGAAAAAAGTCCCAACGTTACGATTTCTTCGGGAAAAGCTCCCTTCTCTGGTTTAAGTAAGTTGGCATTGATATTGTAAATTTTTATTTGAAAAATTTTTTTACATTCGATGATTTCCTCAACGTTACACTTTACTCGGAAAAAAGTTCTCAACGTACCGATTTCTTCGGGAAAAGCTCCCTTAGTCTGCTTCAAATAAGTTGGCAATGGTCTTGTTACTTTTTACTTGGAAAAACAATACCTTAATCGTCAATTACCTCAACGTTACACTTTGCCCGGAAAAAAGGCTCCCGTTACTTTACTCTCGGAAATTTTCCCTTTTTATTGATCGTTATTGTTATCACGGAAAAAAAATGCTAATTACTCTTTTCTCGGAAAAATGTGGCTCATATATTGGCCGATTATTTTGTTATTATACAGTTATCTCGGAAAATTGTAAACTTGTTACAGTTTTCTCGTAAAAAAAAAACTTGTTACGTTTTTCTTGAAAAACCGGATTTATCGGCAGGTGTTTTTTATCGTTCGGGGCAACGATATACCAATAAGTACCAACTTAAAAAAGCTAAGCTTCTCACCTTGGAAGTGTACAAGGACGGCTTATGGAACCTGTTGAGCAAGACGTTGCTGGTTATACCGCGGTCCCACTCCATGAAGTCGTTCCTGCAGTCCCATATGAAGTCCGGCGGGGTGTTTCTCAAAAGGGCGAATACGAGGGCCCGCTCGTTCGGGCTACCGTCGGAGTTCCTCACGTCGCCGAGAGATTTTGCGTCGAGGGTCGTCGTGCTGGCTGCCGACAGAGACTCATGCTTAATTTTTTCATCTTATTTAAGCCCCTCCCCGCCTTTTTAAACTTCTCGAGGGATCGCTTCCTTTATTTATCGAGGACTCGTTATCAAACTCTACCAGTTTTTTTATCGGCTTATTCAGAAAAAATACCTTTTTTTTTTATTTTTTACTTGATTGCTTTTGATCTTATTTTCAATGCTACATCAAAAAACTAAAAATTATTTCCTATTCAAATAAAGATGAAACAAATGATAATTAAAGCCTCGTAACTCATTAACAAAAAGATGAACTTATTTGATTAAGCAGTAATTTAATAAGGCCCTAATACACAAAGTTAAGATATACTCGCGTCGTAAAAAACTGATGATATAACTAACTGTAAGGAAGCGCTCTGGTTCTCGAAGACTCGTACTTCTGCACCCAGCCGCGATCCTCCAAAGCCTCCTTCAGCTTAGGCAGCTCGCCTCGGATGAGGAATATCTTGTGACGCTTAATGGCCTCCTCGACCTTGTTCTTAATCTTCTTGAACGTATCCAGCTGGGACCACTCGGTGGTCTTGGTGACCAGATCCTGGTGCTCGTTCTCGAAGTAGTGATCGGTGGCGTTGTTCTTGAAGTAGCTCGTCTTTACGGACGCCATTGCCTGGACGAAGCTGTACCTGTGGTAGGTGTCCGGGGAGAGCTGCTGGTGGTCCAGGTACTTGAGCCTCGAGCTGTCCGAGTTTATGGGTACGCGGTTGTAGGGGTTGACCGAGTTCTCGGGCTTGCTCTCATACTTGGGACGAACGGTTGGGGCTATGGACTTTATGGGTGCCGTGCCGACGGCTATGGAGTTCTGGCCCACCGCGTCCTGGCGAGTCCCGTCCGCGAGCTTGAGGACCGTCGGGGATATCGTTATCGTCGCTGGGTCGTTAGACTCCCTGAAATCAGCCGAGTTCTTTCTCTTCAGAAGATGGTACCGAACAAGTTTTTTTTTTTTTTTTTTTTAATTTCATTTTATTATGTTCAATTTTATTAAAAAATTAATATTAATTTAATCCCTGGTTTAAAACTTGCATAGCGTCATAAAATTTGTTTATAAAAAACACTTGGCTTAAAGTTTTTATGTAAAGTTAAGTTTAAAATTGAAAAAAAATCCTTACTTGCTTACTTTTTGGAATGTGCTCCGAATTAATCCCGACGCCTTTCGTTCTCGGTACGCCTGCAAGCTGAAATTGTATTCGTCACTTATTACAAATAATTTAAAAAAAACTTATATAAAAGCATGAAAAAACCTGGGAAAATTTCTGGACGCAGTGACATTAGCGGCGGCGGCGGCCACTGGAGTAACGACGTTGTTCACGTTGTTCCCCACGACGGTATTTCCGGTCTTCTTCCTGGTGTGTATACCGTGCAGGATGGCCGAGGCCGGCGGCAGGTACTGGGAGTTGGGCGAGCTCGACCTAACCTCCCCGACGTGGGTGTACCTCCTGAGATAGGTCTTGTTGTAAAATTTGGGCGGCTCCTGGAGCTTCTTCCTCTCGTACCTGGCGTTGCTCCTGGGGTTGTCCGGCTGCTTTCTGCTGCCGTTGGGTGGACTGGGGGAACGGTCCATACTTCTTTTTTCTTACGGCGCCTTTTGAAAACTACTGCCGACAGATGCATGACATGGTCCGATTCAAAGCCCGATTTTATTTTTAATTTTTCTTTACACTTTTTGATTTTTTTCCTTCGGTTGCCAATGGGAGGGAAATTTGGATTTTATTTGGGATTTTTTTTTTTTTTTTTTTACGGGGACGAGGTTACTTTTGCGGTGTTCGGGGCGCTTATTTCGGCGCGTCCTTTGTTTTTATTCTGATCGCATAGATTGTTAAATTAATATTAATACAACAATATTTAATTTATTGTTTTTTAGTTATTTGGGTTTATCGATTTAAAAATTACACTACATTACTATTTTTGGTATCGAAACGAGAACCAATATTAAATTTGAGTCTCGTTAAAATGATCGCCCGAAATCCATTTTTTTTTCCTGTTACGCTTTCAAAGTGGTTAGGTGCTTTTATTTTATGCAAATTTTAAATATTTTTAATTCAATTATTTAACTTGGACTTATTTTTAAGTTTATAAAGATGATTGAAAATTTAAATTTAATTAACCTTAAATCATGATGACTAGTTCAAATTTGAATTTAATGTTGTATCGACTATAGTACCAAATTTATTATACCTTAAAAAAAAATTCAAAGTTTACTAAAAGTATACCAAAGACACCAAAAATTGATATTAAAATAATTTTCACTTTTCGGATAATTATCAAATAAAAATTATTCGTAAAGATAATCCTCAGAATCGTTTCTAAAATTGTCGCAGTCCTATGGATTTTCGAAAATATTAACGGTCCTGAAAAATAGTATAAAGGATCAATAACATGATTCGATGATTGCTCAAGAATCAAACATTAGTTATCTTATCTTTATTTAACAATTTTTTCAATTTATTTATTTTGCTTCTAATATCCCCAAATTTGGAAATATATTTTTTTAAAGATCATCTCGTGATTCTAGAAGTTGATCCTTAGAATCCAATCGTGATCCTAAAAAATGATCCAAAATTAGCTACAAAAAGCATATACTTGAAATTTATTAAGATTTGAAGAATTTTAATGTTTCGAAAGCTCAAGTCCATGTCAGTTGAAAATTAATGCACATAAGATTATTTAAAAAAATTAAAGTTGGCATGTGGAAAACATTCGACTTCCGGTACGATCTAAACCTTAAAAAAAGAGCTTGAAAACATTGGATAAGGTCCAACTGGACGGCTGTCAAAGTAATTTCCTCCCTCCCTCGATAGAACTTGAAGAAGAAGCAAGTATTTGAACTCTATTAAGAAGAATCAAAGCAAGTATCGCGGAAGAGAAAATATATAATTTGCTTATAGTAGACTCCTCTGAGGGAATAACGCCAAAGAGAGTCGTTTGACTCTTCTACATAACATCCAGGCAGTATACGTAGATCAAAAGCGCCGCCGCGGCGGTTATGTCTGACTGGAGACGAAATTAGCTTGGAATCGTTGAGTTGATTGCTCGTTCGTGCGGGCGACCCACACACGAAGGAAGTAAGCATAAAGGAAAAAAAAAAAAAAAAAAAAAGTCCGTTTAATTCGAGACGCTTTGGTGCAAAATACTCTCGAGTGCGTCGCACCGAGTGAATTATCTGGGTACAGGTGCGGAAAACTAATTAAATATTATTCGCCCGAGCGCCAAAGAGACGAGACTTTGAGCCTTGTCGTACTCTCAAAGCGTATTTATTTACACGCGTTATTCAACCCCTGCTGCCATTATATCCTTATTCAACAGCTTTTTTTTTTAAGTGTAATTCACACATGTAAGTTTCATGGGTTTTTTACGTGTACTTTTGGTAAGTAAGATTTTATAGTTTAACTTATTCTCGCTTTTTAAGTTTTTTCATTTGTAATTTTCACGTGTAAATTTTAATTTTAATCACAAAAAAATTACTCATAATAATTACACGTGGAAAATAAGCGCCTTTAATTTCGCCTACCAAAATTTTCCATAAAAAAAATTAACTAATATATACAAATTCTACGTGTAAAGGACACGTGTAAATTACAGGGTATCTGATTGGTCGATTTACAAAAAGAATCCACACATTTATAGCTCCTTTGATTTTTTCGACCAAATAAAAAACTATAAATTTGAAATAGTTTCCAGGCCTATTTTTCGATCTATGAATAATAACTTCTAGCGTGGTGATTAAATTAGGAAAGCGCGTCGAGCGTTTCAATTTTCCCGTTGAATAATATTTCGGGGCCATACTCTCGAGCCAAGTAATTTTCAGCCGGGTAATGAGTATCGCGTATCACGCGTTAACTTATTTTCCAACCTTTAAAAGGACGAATCCATCATAACCTAAAAAAAAACTACCAGAGTCCATTATAAAGTTAGCTCGATAATCCGCGGTCGAGAACTTTTTTCACTTCCCCTGCAGTTCCATATAATAAGTATTAAAAAGGGAAGGGGGTGGAAGAGGTGGAAGATTTAAAGTATGTTAGACACAGCTAAAATCAGGAGTTTCTGGGAATTTAAAGTGCTCTTTTATGTACTTTCATTCATTAGTAGCATCGTTTTTAAAAACTTAAAACACCCGCTACGATCCCTGGAAGTTTCCGTTAGGGCTACTAAAAGGGGCAAGGAAAAAAGTAGGTGAGCTTTCGGACGGAAAAAAGCTCGCTTCTTGGAAGGAATGAGCTCGGAGTTTGTGGTTTGGAGCTTTCTAATCACCCACCAGAGCCCAGTCCATTATTAAAATTAAACTCTCTCTCTCTCTTTCCCTCAAATAAGTCATATTTAACCGGAATAAGATGTGAGATTGAATTTTTCTCCTCAATACTCCAACCGGCCGGCTATGAAAGAATCTCTTGTTCGACGCATGGATTAACGTTTTTCCAGTTACGCGTGCATGGTATATAGCAGTGTGCCACAGCAGGATTAAATCTCCTGGCGGAATACGATACGTGTGTTTGCTCCAGAAAGTTATCAAATTTCTATCTCCGCTGCCGCCGCCGCTGCTTCTTTGTGTCCTGCTGGCTGGCTCACGATTTTCAGCGTCGTCAAAATACACAATTTCGTCCGGGAATATTTTAAAGGAGTTTAATTTATTTTTTTGTCCGCTAATATGACCGATCAAATAAATTCTTATAGAGGGTAAAGAAGCAAGCTGTTACGATCGTACAATATCGAGGGGGAGGAGGAGAAACTCCCCCGTACAGCTGGATTATTACTCTCCCTCCCGCTCCGGCTTTCGTATGCATGAATAATATTGGAAGCTATGAAATTTAATTAAAACACCGACGCCGAACTTTCTCTCTCCTCCAAACTAAACTTTCATATTTTACGTATGCCGCTTGTAGCTCTTACCATAGGTGCGGCTCCTTTTAATTACGCCGCTTGTCTCTCGTAAATACTCCCCTAGGATTTCCTTACTTTTTATATTATATTCTTGTTTGTCGAGATGACACTTTCGGAGCTTTTAAAAACAATAAAAAGCCGGAAGGATGAGGTTTTAAGGAGGGATTAAGAATCTAAGAAAGTCTTAGCGAATTCTCTTTTGGAAGCTCGCTAAAAGCTTCGACTCCACTCGAGCACTACAAGCTCGACTTACCAAGCTCTACTCGTAAGCAACATCATAGACGAGCTAGAATTCCACTAGTTCATAAGCAGCTAAAAGCCCGGGCTTTCTTCGATCTGTTTGATTTACACTTATTTCTCGTACTCCCCTCAAAGAGTCAAAGCAGCTGTCCTATTTTTTTGGATCTTCAACAATCTTTGGGGATTATTTTATATCCCTTAGTAGTAATTGGGTCTTCTACAAAGTGCTTTCAATATATTTTAGCCCTTACTACGATTAAATCATTATTTTGAATAAATTAACCAAAAACCAAGATTTTTTTGGAAGGATAATACATATATGTTTAAAAGGCGTGTGTTTTTTAGTACATCCTGGAGCAGCTTTTACGTTAGGTGAGTAGCGTGTTTTTTTTTAGTAGTATACCACTGTACAGACTGCACAAATAAAACCGCTTTAACTTGGCTGCCAGCTCGTTACCAGCAGTTTATACTCTCGGCCCGTCGCGGTTTTCTTCTTCTTCTTCTCCTTACGTCATGACCGGTACACTTGGCAAATATAAACTCTACGGCTCTAATCAAGTCGTCTTACTATCTTACAACTGTACTAAGAAGCTTTTTCAACTAAACCACATGAGAGATGCTTCATTATACTATTCATATTTAGCTCAAATAGGAATATGTATTTCTGTCTGGCCTAAGACTGGGCTTACTACTTAATCACAGTGTTAAACATGAAACACAGCGGTGCATCCGGTAGATTTAAATTTAATTTAACAATCTACATAAATAAAATATACAAAATATAAGATAATTCTTAAGCTAAAGAATGACACTGTATCGAATCTTTAAATCTACTATGTACATTATCTTAACATTAAGTTAGATCTGCTTAAAATTAAAAATATATACAATAGCAGCTTACTTAAAAGTAAAAAAAAATAAAAGTATAAAATTAAATTGTTTACGAGTAAAATCTGGTGCAATTATCGCAAAATAAAAAGCTTCCGTGAAAACACAGCGAAGGATGCGACGCTTCTCCAAAATGTTCCAAAATCATGGATCTGCGGCAATCCCGGGAGTTGCAAAAATCCACGATTTTTTTGAGATCTTCCTGAGCGTACTTTTCGCTTTTCACCAATTTCGTTATTTCCTCGATGGCTGATTTATAAAAAAATAGAATGCACTCAGCTGGTTTTCCGTCTCTGCCAGCTCGTCCGCTTTCTTGATAATAGTTTTCTAACGATTTTGGGATAGTCGCGTGGATGACGAACCTGACGTTGGGTTTGTCAACCCCCAGACCGAAAGCTACCGTCGCAACGATTACTTTCACCTAAAATACATTCAAAACTTTTTTTTTATCTTTATTTAAAAGACATGCTACTAATTTACATAGTTATGTTTGTATATACATATTTCTTAAAAGGTAAGAACTTTAATTTTTATAAGAAAAAAAAATATGCCTATTATTTTTTGAACTACGACTTAAGCAATACAAATAATTTTTTCTGTTCATCCTACATTCAATATAAAAAAAAAATAATAATTACTTAAAGTACCTTGTCAGTCATCCATTCATTTTGGATTCTTAATCTGTCCACATCCGGAATTTCAGCGTGGTAGCTTAGTGCGTTAACTTTGTTATTTCTCAACAAATTCGCCAGTTCGTCGCAGTTCTTTCTCGAATAGCAGTAAACGATACCAGACGAAATGGAATAAAATTTTCTAATAGTTGTAGCTATCACATTAAAATCTTTTTTAGGTAGATGTTTTATGGTGTACTTTAAATTTGATCTATTAAAACTGGAAATGAACCTGTGATAAAATAAATTTTATCATTTCATATGTGAATTTTTAATTATTTATATGTAAGTGGATCTCACATCATCTCTAAAGACTACAATTTTAGTTAACTTTAAAATCAGGTGTTTTTTTTTAATTTTATTCAAAACTCATAAGTATCATTTGTAAAAGTAAGATTAAGGATATTAAAGTAAAATTTATAATAATTACAAATTTTTTTATGTATAAGTACTTGACTGATAATATCTAAAAAAATATTTTTCTTTGACTTAACTGATTACCAGAAGACAATGAAAGGCAAGCTTTAGTTTTCCATTCAAAATACTAATTGTAAGTAGTTGATAATGAATTTAAAAACCAAATGATGTATTCGTATAAATTTGAATATTTGTCATCACTCATGTATTTTTATTTATATAAATAAACTTTACTTTTTTGTTTGTTATCTGCTCATTGATCTATTATAAAAAAAAAAACATACCACTTTGTAGAAGAAATTCTTAGTTCTTTCAAAATATCATTCCTAATATTGAGAGTTGCGGAGGCTGTCAGAACCATTACTGGTACCGTTGGGTATTTAGACCTCAGGATATGTAGCTTTTGATAGTCGGGCCTGAAGTCTCGACCCTGCTGACTTATGCAGTGAGCCTCGTCGACCACAAATCTTGCCAGTAATCCTTTCAAATAAAAAGTTGTTAAGATCTGGCGAGTTTTTTCTGAAGCCGATATCTTTTCCGGTGTCAGGTATAACAATTTCAGAGTTGGTGTCGCCTTTCCTAAATCCGACATAACTTTCTCTACTTCTGATTTTTTCTTGTTACTCAGCAAATGAGCTGATGGTATCTGAAAAAAAAATTTACAAAAAATCTATGATGCATACAAAAAATAAAAAACAGACTAATAAAGATAATTTTTTTAATAACAATTTGCCCTTTCCAAAGTTGCCGTACAATTTAAAAACCATCCAAAAGACACAAAACTGTAAAATACATATTATTATCAAGAAGAAATCAGCTGTTAAGATATTCAAAAGTTTATCTATGATTCAAAAAAGATTAAGTATGAATAAAAAATCATGAACAGAAAAACTTAATAAAACATAATTATTGATTTTCAAGTGTTTAATTTATGTGATTTGATAATGATCTATTTGAATGTAACTGCATAATAATATATTGGTAATAAATAAAAGTTACCCCGAGATGCTCCAACTTTTGTACTTGGTCAATAATCAAGCTTTTTAAAGGTGATACTACCACTGTTACTCCTAGAGTAATAAGTGCAGGCAACTGGTAACACAGTGATTTTCCACCTCCAGTTGGCATTAGAACAAAGCAGTCGTGTCCTAGAAGAGCAGCATTTATAGCTGGCAGCTGGTTAGGTTTGAATTCCTCCAAATTGAACCTTTGTTCCAGAACCTGATAATTTTTAAGGATTAATATACACTAAGATTTTGAAAAGTGTTAATGTAACTTACATTCATAACTTCTTCCGAATGAGGGTAGTTCTGATTATTGAACTCATCGGAATCCAATTTATTCATCGCAGGCTCAGGTTTCTGAAAAAAATAAAATCTATTCAGTTTATAAGAAGCAGTATGAAGCTTAACTGAATAAATAAGTAAACTCACGGGAACGTCAACTTCTGAAGTCTGTTGTTCGATCTCGTTCGGCCGAATTTCCAAGCTGCTGGTGGAGGAGTTTTTGGTTTTAAATTTTTTCCTTAAATTTTCCAAAACTTCACTCAACTGCGGGCGTTTAGACATTTTAAAATATTTTATAAAGTACGTCTAGTGCTAAACTGCTAAACGGTCAGTTTATTTGCATGCACAACGATGGGCAAGCTCGGACTTGCACAGAGCAGACGATGTGCGGACCCAGCTGTTGTTGGCACCAATGAATTCAAACATTCTTTCAAGTTGCACACCTGCTAAATCATCTCTCTTTCGAATGTCTTCGTTTTATAATTGATTTGATTGGTTGAGAACGTTAAATTCATATTTTGTTATTAACAATTTTTTCAATAATTATTTGAATAATTGAATATTTTGTTTCAATAAAATAAAATTTCTTTGTAATTATATAAAATAAAATGAGAATCTTTATTATTTTAAAAACAACTTCTTTAAGCTATAACCACAAAAATATCGAACTGAACTTAGTTGCAAACGTTTATGTAATGAATTTAGTGTTGTTATTTACAGGTTAATTGAGAAAAATTTGTTATCAATTTCTTTTTTTGAAAGTAAAAATAGTCGTTTATTTACTTTAAAGATTAAAAATTTGATGGCGCATGTTAAAAAATTGAGAGCGCAAGTTGTGTATACATATTTTATCAGGTTTATGAAAGCTTATGCATCAAATATCTCAAAGTAGTAGAGAAAAATTTATATTGCCAGAAAGCTTCGTTTTAACAGTCTTTTTTTTTATCGAGTGATAAAGTTCGAAACTCATTTTCTGAGATCTTGCATAAGGTTTCTACGAAGTACGAGGTGTAGGAAAAGGTAAAATTAAACTCCCGTGAAATTAAATCTTTGAGTTGAAAGCCAGGAAGTTGTTAAAGAAAAATCATAAAATAAAAAACTTTAATTTGGAGTAATAAAGTAAATAAAGTACAGCCCAATCGAAGAATGATTTAATTGCGGTAATAAGTGTGAATTAAATCAAGGATGGTAAAGGTACCAAGGAATTAAATTTGATATCAAAATCCAAAAGCACAATAATAATATAGATTTTATTAAAAATAAGTCACCAAAATGAAACGAATTAAAATGTGATTGTAAAAAACTGAGCCGACAGCTGTCTCGTAAAGTTAGTTGTTGTTCGCGCTGAGACACACATTAGCGATGATCACGATAGTTGTAAGGTCACGTAGGCCAATAAAGGGTAAGTGCACAGGGGACAAGTATAAACTTCCTAAATCAATAGCAGCACGCGGACTAGACTCCTTTGAACCGTCAGAGAATATTAGCTCGCTCTTTGTGATCATGCGACCTGGACCAAGACGCTTAAATCAATTATGTTAAACGCCGCGGCGGCTTCTTTGATAACTACTCTGCGACCCTTTTTCCTTACTTTTACTTACTCCTTCGTAAGGAAGTTATGAGATTATAGTTTTACGAGTTTTTTTTTTTATTATTCGGCTGGATGATCTAATTTTCGTTGAAATAATACTGGCTTTTGAACAGTTTATTTGTTTGGGGTCAACAAAAAGTGAAGAGAAAATCCTTTTTTTGTTTATTTGGAGCAAACAAGAGCATAAATAAAAAAATCATTTCGAAAATTCTTTTATCCAGGATTGCAAGTAATCTAGTACACTACAACAAAATTTTTTCCAAAAATATAATGTCATTTTTTTTCATCTCCAGAGATAAAATTGATAATAAAATCATAGTTTTTACCGGATTTCCTAAAAAAAAAGTCATTCGATAATTAATTCAAGAGGATCTGTCGGACACTAAAAACTCAAAAATTGAATGAAGTAAATAAATTGATAATTAACAGAATAATTGTTAGCAAAAAAAAAAAAAATGTGGATTTGTAAAAAGCCATTTGATACTTTGGGTAGTTTTAAAAATCCACCATTTGTTTGGGTCAGGCTTTTCGGACAATGGCTGCGATAAGATAGCCCTCGTAGCCTCAAAGACAAAGTACTCCGAAATCTGCAGATATCCCGAATTAAAAAGCTCTGAAAAAGGGGGATGAATTACGGTTGCAGGGGGTTGCAGGGGAGCTTAAATTAATGTCCTACTTTAATTAAAAATATGAAACCTCTTCGGTGGAGTAGGTAATTGAAGCCTTTCACTTTGGATCGATCCGGTGCGCGCCTCTTATCTGATCGACGCTGTTGCCAGCTCGCGTGTTAGCTGCCCTTTTGCAAAAAAACCACTCCGCTAGTGGTTATTTTTTCAAATTCAAAATGTCTGTCACTTTCGAAAACAAAATAAGTCAGTATTAATTCACAACAGCATAGCGAGGAGGAAGAGACACGAAAGTGAGTATGACGAGAGTGGCGGTTGGTGTAAACACAAAACTGAGGAGGAGGAGAGACCGCACGCGAAGCTAAGGTAAACAGACTGCAGGCAGGCAGGCTCTCGTAGCTGCTTGTTCAAACATTCATATTGTTTGCCGAGGCGCAACCGTATTACCCTCTACGCACTCTCTCCAAGATATCCGGAGATGTTTTTTCTCTTCCTCCTCACTCAAGATTAAAACATTTTTTATGAAAGACCAACATGGATCCGCCCCTTCGGTGTTTGCAAGAGTTTGCAACGGTAACCCAGACAAACTTAACTCATAATCCAATTTAATGGCCGATTCTCGGACACCGCGCGATATCGGAAAACATCCCCCTAACACGTCCGAGATGAAAGCACCAACTTCGCAGATTTCAGACTACCCCGTAACCCAATGTCGTCTTGCAACGTACTTTGGACCCTGATTTACAACCGTTACCTCGGATCTCCACTCTACGACGATTAAAATTCTATCGAGACTGTTGCCAAATTACTTTGAATTTAGTCTACCTTTTCAACAATTATTAATGGTTCAAAGTTTCATGTTGCATTCATTATTCAACAGTGGGAATACAGTCGTTACCAGTAAATTAACCATTTTTAACTCATAAATTCTTAAGTTATAAACAATTAAAAACAATAGAGGCACTAAATAAATTGTCAATAACTGTAACAACTAAAAAGTTACAACAGAGTTTTTAAAAATTCATCAATCAAAAATTGTAACATTCATGGCAATGTATGTACACAGTCGTCAAAACATGTAATATTGTTTCGCTTATAAATCTGGCTTTTAAAAACTTTTTACCGTTTTCACAACTCAATCAGGATATTCAGAGAATTTTTCTCTACGCTTTTCGATTAACGTTACACTCTTTACATGGAATAATTCGATTGATTATCAGAATACCAAATCGAGATTTTTAACTAAATTATACTTTGTGAAATATTAAAAATTTACAAACAATATAAAATCAGTGATTTTAAAAATTAAAAAATTTTTTTTATATTTGAAAAATTTGAAAAAATTTCAAGAAAAAACTTTTCGTACGATTCGGTAAAGAGATCGAGGAGTAATCCCGAGTGGCTGGCTTCAATCTCAAAATACCAATATTTTTTTCCGCGAGTCCAGGGATTGAAAGAAAAAAAAAGTCCCTTTTTTTTATCTCTCTGTGGGCTGGCTGGAGTGGATGTTATCAATCATAAAACCAATACGTTTCCAACTTTGTCGATAAATTTGACGAAAAAATTTTTTTTTCCTTACTTCCCGAAAAGCGATCGCTTAAACAAGGTAAAATATATTTTCCCAAATTCAGACTTGCAGCATCAGATTTTTCCGGAAGCCTCGATTCATGGCATTCCAGGCTCCTCCCCCTTTTTTTATCTCCCGGCTCCCCCCACAAAGACATAGATTTAAGAAAAGGCGGGAGTAAAAGAAGTAAGTTAGTTTAAGCCCCGGGCCCCGGGTAAAAAGCATTCCTGGACCGATGAGAAACGCTACTCCAGAGAGCAGTCAAAGGAGCTGAGCTTCTTCCCTGGGCGAAGAAAGAATTTAATCCATCGATGAGACGTGATATCTTGGAGGTTAAACTTTGGTTATGTTTGCACCTGCACAGAAGATAAACTATCTACTTACCGTCAATTTTTCAAAACTTGATCCTAAAAAATGATCGATAAGACTGTATTATTTTTGAAATGATCCATTCTGGATAAATAGTATTGGTCTCTATTGGTATACACATAGTAGTAGAGTAATAGAAGTTGAAGCGTTTATTACGGGTAAAAACAATCGCTGCTCGGGGGGATAGGGCAGCAGACATGATTTCAATAATTAAGTCAGTCCCGGTGGAAAATCAAGTTTGCTTCTCTCCTCCTACCAACTAACTACAAGTTGGCCCCGGGTACTTTGTGGTGTAAGCAGAGTCCGTATCGCGGAAAATTACTCCGGGAACGGGACGCGTTAACACTTCTGGCGAACTTTACAGTGACGTTCTCTCCTGTTTTAGTCCAGCGTCCCTCACCCTTCCGACGACGATGCAACTATTTTGATCTCGAGAGATTATTTAATCTGTGTCGAGCGTCTGACCGCTTATTGACTTTTACCACTTTTTCATAACTTTAAAATACGTTCAAATAATTCAACGTTTTGAGAGCTTGGTCATTCGAATCTTTTGAACCAGACGAACTAACTTTTGCACTCAAAATATGAAGGCTTACTATCGAGGGTGATCTAGATCACATCTTATCATAAAATTTTACAGAACCGTTACTGTAATAATGACTTCAAATATTGTGATTTGTTACTTCTAGATCAATTTTTAATCTCTATACTTACACTTTGTTCGCGCTTGAGAGTAGCATCGTGAATTTTTACTCTCAACTACTAATTACACATTACGGTACGATGCCTCGGGCTCCCGGTAATATCGATAACTTTGTTAAATTAACTTTACAAGAGTACATTTTTTCACAGATAAAATATAAATGCTGGTCCAAAAACATGAACTTTTTCATTAAGTCTAATTAAAATGAGCATAGCTTTGAAAAGCCAAAGAAGCTTTGAAACTTTACACGGTTGTTAATGAACGTTTTTTCGGATTTAAAACGTACTTTTTGTACTTTTTCTTGAATTTTAGAAGTTCGAGTACCACGACACTATTATTAAAATTAAAAAAACTTGAGCTTAGTATTTATAACGATAGAAAAGAGTAAGAATAAAACGTAATTTAGCATTTAGCCATTGCAGCGTCCTCGAATTGAGGAAGTTGCTCAGCAATTTAAATTTTTAATTTGATAAAGTCTTCTTTGGCGTGCATAAAAGAGCTGACTCGCGTAAACGAAACACGCCCGGTTTTTCATCAATGGAGATTAAACGTTTCTCGTTTTTTCCTCGTGCTCTAGCAAGAATGAAACTTGCTGCGAGAAAATTCTCTTGCTGCTCGTTCCTTTTTTTGGCATTCAACGGCTCCCGTTGACTCAGCAATCGGTTTGCAAGCTCATTGAACTCAAACTGCTCGGGACTATAACGAAATAAAAAAGCGAGCCAGTTTCCGATGGGATTCGATTATGCATGCTCAAAATAAGTGTATTGAGTTTTCGGTTTATACTTTATGAGTTCTTGCAGTGGCTGATTTAAAAATATTGAGGTCCACCTGTCATGGTAAATGATTTATTAACGAGAGGAGCAGTTGTAATAACGATGATCTTTGATTTTGTAACTAATTCGAAATCTGCACGGTAGGTCGAACGCTAGAATTGAAATAATTAATGGGGACTTTGCCGTTGTCGAACTGATAAATTGATGAGTTAGCGGCGATAAATTACGGCGACGTACGTTAATTACGTTGGTTTTGCAGCTATGCACTAAAATACATCGATCGGCCATACTCCAATGATTTTAATGATCTTTTTGACTATGTCATTCCCGTAAACTTACTCTTAAATTGTTTTTTACGCGTACTTTTAGAACACGCTGAAGATGATGATGATGAAGTTGGAAACTGTTGTACACTTTGTGACTTAAACTTAAGCTAATAATTGAGTTATCCCATAAACAAAAAGGCCTTTTATCAATCTAAATTGTACATTGTCAAACTTATTCAAATTAAATATGAAAATATTTTCTTTGAAAATTAACAGAACAATTCGCTCAACTTTATACGTATTTTTGAAAAATATTATTAAAAAAGTTACGAGGACCGAGCCAAATAAAGTGTAATTCCCATCCTCGAAAAAATGGTATTCCCAGTGTATAAGAATAAAAAAAAAATTGTAATTGAAAAATAATTAATCATTCTCGCAAGCTTGACCACAGCTCGGTGTCAGTAAACAAACAAAGGCGGGACGGACGCTTTAATCAGGCGTCTGAGATTGTGCAAACTCGTTACTCTCCGTCATTTGAGCGTAAAAGGCTCGAATATTTAACGGAGAAAACAGTCTACCAATGGTAGAGAGTACATTAGATTTTGTTGCCGTA
Organism: Encarsia formosa; assembly: GCA_038277355.1. Lineage (NCBI taxonomy): Eukaryota > Metazoa > Arthropoda > Insecta > Hymenoptera > Aphelinidae > Encarsia > Encarsia formosa. The sequence goes on from CM076187.1 coordinate 78,536,147, forward strand.
AAAGGGGGAGGAAGCCGAGATACTATTGTGCTTATAAGCTGTAACATTGACAATGGACCGAGCTATAGCTGTACCCGGGGTTAGCTTAAGTGGTGCAGTACTGACCTTAATGAAAGAAAAATCCAGTCTCGCCACTTTGCTAATCGAAACTGGGGGGAGCGAGCTTTAACAGCTGCTTTCTGGGACTTCGATTAACAATGCCTTTTGTTTTTCGTTTACCACCCTCGCACTTATTTTTAAACTATCAAAACTTTTCGCGTACTTTAATTTTATAGTTTAATGAACCAACTTTTTTACGAGGGGCTCACGAAAAGTGTTCCTTCGTTTAGTATGTTTCGCCAGATAAAAAATTTATTTTTACAATTTTTTTTAATTTTTCTCCTTCTTTGATATCATTTAAATTTCCTTCAAGCTTTTTTTTGTGTAATTTGAAAAAAAAAAAAAATTTAATCAATTATTTTGATTATAACTATAGATTTTAATTTAATCTTCCTATGAAAAATATATTAATGGGTCATTATTGTCATTATTTAAACGAAATTCATAGTATTCTAGTACTCCCAAAGTATTTCGAATATTCCTTGGGGGAATGCTTTTCTTGAGCCACCCCTAGCTCGCTTTTATTATTACTCGTGAAAGTTGACCTCGTTATGCTTTAAAGAAATATTTGTTTCTGGATTTTAATGTTTTTAAAAAATCAAACCAAAAATTGAGTAATTAACAATATATAAAGTTTAATCAAGTGTTAGACAGTTCTAAAGTGGCAGGGGCCATGGAAATTTCTGCACAATTTTTCCCGTATCTTGAGAATGACATTATTTTTCATTAAAATATAAATTATTATAATTATAAACAATTACACTTTTAATTGAAAATAATTGCGTTTTAAGATTAGTTGGTCAATCAAATAATTATTGCAAATGCCAAGTAATTATTTCCACTAGTTTATGTAAATAAAATAAAAAAGTTAAAATTTTTTTTTTTTACAATTACAGTTCCATTATTTAACAAATTATTCATATAGTACTGTTATTTTAATAATAATAATGTCAAAATTATTTAAAAAGTTTAATAAAATAATAATAGAAAAATTAATTTTATCTTAATAACAAAATTATTTATAATTTTTTTCAAAAAATTTGATACTAAAAATGTACAGTAAAAAATTAATTAAAAAAATATTTTATAAATTTATTTAAAAAATTAAATTAATCAAAAAAATTGTGTAAATCAAGAGTTTTAATTTTCCGCAGTCTCACGTAAAGGGAAAAACCCCGTAAAGCGTGATAGAAATCTACCTTACCAACGAATCGGACAAAAACTATGATGTCCTTTGAGAAAAACTTAAATTTTTCTAAAATTTATCACTTTAATATTGAAAATTGTAAATTTTAAATAATTATGATTTGTTAAAACTTTGTTTTCAACGATCATAAACAATTATTGTTAATTAGTGCAGGGACAGACTACAGAAATAAAAGTTGTTGTACCTGTGTATGGAGAGTTGTGGTTTCGAAGGCGCCGAAGTGAAAAAAAAGCAAAAATCAAGTTTGTACATTCAATTTATAGAGTTTTATAAAATTTCAAACCAAACGCAATAAAAAAACGCAAATTATTCTCGTGTTAATGCGAACAATGCCCAAGAGCGGATTCATCGGTGCATAATATTTTAACAAATTTCGAAAAAGTTTTAAACTATACAACAACTCGGACTATATTTTTTTCACTCGACGCACCCTTCACATCCAACCAATTAAATAAATTTAAATCAGCTTGGTAATTTTTATTTTCGAATAAACTAATCATTATTATTTAAAAGTTTGACAAAAAAAGGCATAATCCAGACAGCTTTCGGATAAATTTTTAGTTGCAATAAGTGTTCCAAGAACTTTTTAAGTAGCGTATCTACTATAATGGTAGCTGTTTCTGATAAGGTACAGTCTGCACTCTGCAGGCATCAGAAGGTTATGAAAGAACTTTTTCAAAAAGTTACACACTTCTTTGATACTTTACGCTGTGCCATGGCGTCTACACTTTATCACCCGGGGGGTGCATGTATTTGAATATATCACCTTCTCCTCTTTGAACTTGCCGCGCTATTGAAAAACTTCTCTTGTTCTTAATCTCGAAAACTATCTTTCGATCTATAATCATTATTGAAAAAATTAAAATTTACGTAAACTGAATATATTCAACATAAAAAAAAAAAAAAAAAACGAGAACGCAAGGTGATAAAAAATAGAATCCTTGGTTAGAGCTACGGTGTGTAAAGTGTGTATCCATACATAATTCATCCATCCGGATTCCGGTTGTGTATATAGAAGAAAAATCAATTCGCAAGAGCTTTGCTCTTTTTACCCCCGAGTTTCTTTCTTCTTCCTCGCTTATCAGCGCTGCATCATCGCCTAGTCGTTAATTCGCTTTGAGCACGCGTGACTTATGTTTATTTTATCTCCCACCCCACCCCCTTCCGATTATTTCGTATCGATGGATCTTGATTAATGAACCCGCATCCCAATCTGGACCAGTCGCGCGCGTTAATTACGGTCAAACAGTGAGCTTTTTTATTTCAATATTTTCAATTGTTTCACTTACTTGAATCGTGTCCTTTTTTCAGGATAATTAATAATTAATCGTGGTGTACCCAAAACTATATTTTGAAGATTATTTATATTTCTATGATTTTTCACATTTAATTTGAAAGCATTTTTTTTCTTTTATCGCTATAAAACCGACACAATCATCAATTTTTTTTTTACCATCAATTAATATGTTATGAAAAAGCCTTATTGCAGTGTCGAATTTTTAATTAAATGAAATTTGATGTCAATTACGAGAACGATTTATAAAACCAAAAATATAGTTTTAATTAAGGTATCGAAATAAAGAATCAAAAAAATGTCAGTTACAGTCGTAATATAAGACCATAATAATTTTAGTTTTTTTAAATTGAATATTATAAAATGCATACTTATTTTGATTTGCTCATTCTAAAAAAAAAAAACATCATGAAAAAGTGTAAGCGACAGAAGTCAAACTCGCATCGTGTTGTTGTTAAAAATTTTAAAAAGTAAAGAAGTAAATACCCAATTGTTATTAATATTTTTGGGACTATTTTTATTTATCAATTAGAGCTTTTCGTGCGAACATAATTCAAGCAGAAGAAAAAAAAAGGGAGAATCCAGGATTTCATAAAAATCCGCGCGATAATCGCAGGCGTACCAACAATAGCCGGGTACCAAACGAGAATGCAATTTCCCAAGCGTCCGGAGCTGGAAAACTTTAAATTACAAGACGCCGAGTTAAAATAAAAAAGAGCGAAATGAAAAGTACGACTCTTTGATCTGCTAAACGAACGTCGTCTAAGAATTTTCCCTATTTTTTTTACGCTCTTACTCTGTGAAGACTTCGTAATGCAAAATTGCCGATGATCAAAGCTCTTTAAAGCATCCTTTTTTTTTTTTCAACTTGTTATTTTGAATTTGAATTTTAAATGACGCGCATCCGAGTTTAATGAATCGCTTCAAAGTTCCTTCCAGCTCAAACGACCCTGCTTGCTTGCTTGCTTGCTTGCGAGAAGTGACTAAACAGACTGGCCAACTTTTGATAATTTTTGAAAATCGGGTTTACGCTTTTTTACCATGATTTATCTTCGGTACGTGCTATAGCGCCAATAATGTCTTACACGAGCGCAATAAATAAAGCCCCTTTTAAAAGTATTGTTTTACTTTATCTTTTATTCTTTTATTCTTCCAATAAGCAGGGGAAATGAAAACTTACGGTCCGAAAGATTAATAATAAAAGCTTATTTACTTTGGATAGTACAGTGAACTCAAGGACTTGGCAATTTTTTCAAAATCTATAATATTTCGTTGATTATTTATTTTTAAATGAAAAAATATTTTTTCTAAGGAGTAGCAAACGATTAAAGTTTCTAAAACTTATGATGTCATAGATCCGTAGTTTTGAAAACTTGCAGCAAAACATCATATCAAAGTATGATTGCCAACCTTGTTATAGAAATTCGAATTAGCAAGGATAAAAAGATTTTAGATTATTTAAAATACTAATCCAAATGACAGGAGGGAAAATATTCAAAAAAATTTATTCCTTTTGACGCGGGTGCAACGGGTATTATTAAAACCAGTCGACCACAAAAATTTGTAGCGTGCAAGTAATGAAGAACTTTTTTTTTTCCCTTTCCCCTTCCAGTCTATGTCAAGATTTTAACAAGACCCGCAGTCCGTTGTGAAACGCATAATGAAGATAAAATGAGAGCAAAATTCATGATGAGAGCTCGGCGCAGTAATTAAGGCCTGCCTGGATCGTAACGAATGCAAAGTTGTTATTTTTTTTTTTTATTGTCGAAAAAGGGTCATTATTATTATTATTATATATATGTATATCAAAGATAAACCAAGAATCAAGATCGAACATCATGGGTTTGCAATTATTGTGACTGCTTCAGAGAATGAATTGTTTAAAATTTCAATTTTAATAATAAGAATGCGGTATTTTTTGCAAATTAAGTATTATAGTGAAAGATTCTCAAAAGTAACATAACAAAACTGACTTTTTAGTGCAAAATTTTTGTTTTCACACAAAGTTTATCAAATAAAAAATTATTGTTTAGACGAAATTAAATTAATTTGAAAATTAATCAATTTTTGGACGATAAAACCTGCAATTGAAGTGTTAATTGAAACTCGGCTGTAAACAGATATTGCAGCATTTGTAAAAGATACTTGTGTAGATTGTGTGTTCGCGTTGCTTTCAACAACTCAGCAAAATTCGATACTGAGTTCACTTCTTATGCGTCGATAGTTTAGGAAATATTTTAAATTACAATGGCATTTGTGAGAAATTCGGATCATTTCACATCATTTTACATCAATAATTTATTTGCCATTGTAAACTAAGTATTAATTACGCACACAATGGTATTAGTTTTTTTTTTATTAAAAATTAAGTAAAAGTATTTTTAAATAATAAAATTTTTAATTTTCATGCACACAGTTTCCAATATAGTCTCAGGTTCATTAAATAATAAAAATAATTTAACTTGATAATAATTTACCTAAAATTTTTTTAAAATGTATCATTAAATCAATAAAATTTAAATTTTTTGTATGGATTTTAATTTTATTTATTTTTACAAATTAAATTGTGTTAAGTATACAAAATTACATTTAGTAACAAAGTTCATAAATTTACTCAAAAAGAAAACGTAAATAATTAAAAAAAAATTAGCTCAAATTAGAAGACATATTCTAACCAATGATTAAAAACTCATAATAAATACAATCTTTAGTATGCAGACTGTGAATTAAATAAAAAAATTCAAGATAATCAAAGCTACTTATTCTTACTAACATATTTTGTCGTTATCAGAAGGGACACATCTGGATGCTCCAAGGAAAAATATTTAAATTCTTTTGTTTCAATAAATTTTTCCAAATAATTGCTTATGTAATCTATGGCACATATCTCAAGCTTCTTAGCCTTGTTCTGAATGGCTGAATTGTAGTACTTGATGGCATTGTCCTTGTTTAGACCACTGGACATTTTATACTCGCACCACTCTTTTAGTTCATTAACACAATAAGCTTCGGCGCAAGAAAGAAGATCACTAACAAACTCTGTTTCACAAACTCTACCTAAATAAATAAATCTGAAAAGTTCTTGCATAACATTGTAGCTAAAATCTTGAATTAAAACAGTTCTGTGTTTATTTGTCACAATGTCATTTTTAAACATGGATTCAAAGACAGAGCTGCGAGTGGTGAGAATGCACTTGTGAAGATGAAAAGACTTTCCTTGAACTGTTATAGTAACATCGCTGAATGCTTTACTTGTAAGCAGTTTCTGAATATAATCCACACTTTCAACTTCTGAAGATCCTTTTAAACTGACTGGAACATTTTTTTTTTGGTGAGTTTGATGAATTTCTAATTTACAGTTAATAGTAAGCCCTTTTTTGGCAATCTCTTTAAATAAAATTTTGTCAAGGTATCTTAAGAAACCTGCAGGCTTTTCATCCCGACCATCTGACTTTGGAGGAAAATAGTGATTCATAACTTTTTGAGCTTTAGAGATTACCCCTTTGGTATAATGAAAAAATTGAACGGACGCAGTGATTCCAAAAGAACTTAAATTAAGTAAATATAACGACACATAGTTTCTAGTGTTTTTTGATCTACCCTCTGGATATAAAATTAGTTTCCAGCTGGTCGTAGAGTTACCATGTTTTGAAGTTTGTAGGAACGAAAATTCCGGCGACGAAATTGTATCTCCAACTTTTTGGTCATTCAAATAATCAATATCTATGTCCCATTTAAATTCTGGTATAACCTTTGCTTTTCCAACTTTTGGCATCGCAAATCTAAAAAAATTCATAAAAAATTAACAATTATAACCTCAAAGTTTATTATCAATGATTTACTGGTAATTATGTATGTACCTACATTTTTGAGAAACAATATCAGATTTATTAATAATAATGGATTAAATATTTTATAAAAATGAATTAAAAAGTTCAAATTAAACAAAAGAATTGATAATGTAGTTGCAACAATGAACGAAGCATGGTGGAATTTACGCGTAAGCAAACGATTTTAATTTTTAGCTGCTGCACATTGCGCAATGCGCGCGACGCAGGTACACAGTGTTTATCTAATAAATTAATAATAAAAAAAACCCAGTGTTGTAATTTTGTACACTCATTGATTTATATTTTATATATAAATATGTAATCAAGTAATGAATAAATTTTTTCAAAATCATGTAGAGTAAAAAATAGTAAGTACTCAGCGTTTATTCAAATTTCAAAATATTTCAAATCAAAAAATATAAAATTTCATATTTACATTACATGATTGAGAAAATAAAGCAAATAAGTTGGTTAGTCAAACAAATAAAAGAAATATTTTTTAATTGAGCTGTTACTTTATTATACAAAAATAATATTAACAATTCTTTTTTAGTTTTACATAAACAAAATTAAAATTGAATTAAGTATCAAGAGCATGTGTACTGAATAAAATAGAAAAGAATTAAAAAAAAAAATATTTTGACTAAAAAATAAACAAAATAAAACGCAATAAAATATGAAAATGTCAGTGTTAATGCACAGTCTGATGAGTAAGAACTGTAAAAAACGATATCAATAGCTTTTAGTGTTAGCGTTGTTTTTTTAAATCAATTTACTTTGTTGTTATCTCGAAATATACATCTGGTTGTTCCAGAGAAAAAGCTTTAAAGTCAGGTGTTTTAATAAACTCTTCTAAATGAACACCAATAAAATCAATAGCTTTTTTCTTCAGTTCATCTGCATTATTAGCCTTAGCCAAGTTATAGTACTTGATAAAATTATCTGTAAAGAAGCTTATTGAACTTTTATGGAAGTACCTTGGAAATCCATAGTTGTCCATTGGTAGGTACTACTTTTTTTCACTCTACAAGATAGTTTGCACTCTGCCGAAACTTCTTCATCATTTAGATTATACAAAAATAGTGAAACAAAGTGCAAAATTCCGGTGACGTAACTGCGTCTCCAATCGGTTTCAATTTTCCAAATAAATTCGGATATTTTTTTAACACTACCTTCCGGCTGCATGGTGATTACTTACACATTGCGAGCCGTACCTACTGCGAAACAAATGCTTTTAAAAGTGCGCCAATTTTAAATTTTGAGAATATTTAAGATCACTAAAAGGTTGGCAAGCCTGTGCTTTGATCGATAATATGAAAGACTATAGGAGATGATTGGTAGCTAGAATGGGGATTAATAAATCAGAAGCGAAGAGAAGAAAACGTTTAGTTATCTACGGACGAGTGGGTTTTAATCCCATGAGTAAGATTGTCGCATTCCATGGTCAATTAATCTCCTACTCCGAATGCTTTAATGGCTCCTTTATCAGCTTTTAAGACTCGCGAAAAACGAGCATTTTTTATCTTTTTTCATTAGCAGACTATTGGTGCTTGGTCGAGAATGTCAAATTCAAAATTTGAATTTTTTTCAAGTTTAAATTTGAAACTCGGACGATTTCAAGGAGATGCTTTACACCGGCCGCGTCCCGTCACTCCCGGGATTGATGCCGGCTCAGTAACTACCCATAAATTGACGCTTTCGGGTTATTTGTTCAAGCCACCCAAGTCCCCTGGAAATTTACAACTTTTTATCCCCTTCCTGAATTTTATTACTTAATTAAACAAATTAATTTATTCTGAGCTTTTGCCAACTTTGAAAAAACAAACGGATGAACCGAGATTAATTTAAATTTTCCGTACCCGTTCAAATTAAAACTCCTGGTTCAACTCAAATTTAATAAAGCTTAGTTTAAAAATTCCAATACCGCTGCTGGTTGAATAAAAAACTCCTCTACCGGCATAGCAGTGTTTTTGTTAAAAAAATTTATAAAATCAAAGTAATTATAAAAAAAACTTTTTCCAACGATTTTGAGCACTGGAAATTCAAAAGCGTTGAGGAAAAAACTAAGTTGGACGAGAGTTTTAAACTTTTATTTATCCGAACTACTGACTTTTGGACAGTGTTAAGTTGAGTTCATGATTGGTCGATAAAAAATCAAGTCTATATTTTATATATTTTTTGTATAACATTGTGAAAAAAGGAAAACCAAAAGAGCAATAAGCCATAATAGATCGAATAGTATAGCGCTGATTCGGGTTTCGGCGGGTAGGGGCGTTACGCAAAGTACAAGCCTTTACTTTGACCGCACGAAATTTGCAAACTCAAGCTAGCCCATACTCATCGGTTCGCCGAGCTAAATGCGCATCGTAATTATTCCGAAGGGAAAATCGGCTCAATCCCCCTCCCCTCTTAATATTTTTCTTTTTTTTTCTAAAACTATACTCAAAACAATTTTACCTGTCGCTTTGGAAGATTTCATGGTCTTTTAAAACTATTTTTAATTGGGTATCAAATGCCTAGGATTAAATTTATGAAAAATTTTTCATTTTATATATCATTTATTTATTGAACGAATATTCTTTTAAAATATCTAACTCTAAATCTAAATCTAAGTTTGTTGTGAAAAACTGAGAAAATAGTTTAAATTTAATTACGCGGAAGGTAGGCGCACCTAATTGGGCTACCTATGGTATTTCGGTTATACTCGCATACATTAAATGCTTTTCCAATGAAATTTAAGGCACCCGATCAAAGTCATAACTAATAACATTAATAACAGTTTTTTTTTTTTTTCAACTAACTTTTTTATTAAAATCACTCATTTTTCACATTAATTACCACACAGTGGCTAATTTTTAAAAAATATTACTAAGAAAAAAAAACATTGAATATTAAATTATAAATGATAGGAAGTACACACAGTGTCATTTAATAAATTCAAACAAAATTACCGAACTGATTTCGAATTACTTGATTCTCTTCAGTTAGGACTAAAGTATACTTGAATAAAAATCTCAAAAGCTATTGTTAAAATGAGCTAGTGTGTGTATTTATATAAGATTGATCATCAAGGAATACCGATAATAACATTGTTATAATCACTTTTCATGAATGTCCCACAGAAAAAAAAAAATTAAAAGTTTTTTTTTTATTTCTATGAAGAGGCGCGGCTGAACAGAAATAGCGCTGAACAAGCAGCCCGCATTATAATGCCGGGGTAACCTACTTCTCCAATCAGCGGACTTTTAATGAGAGCTCAACTTTATGTCTGACTCCTCGAATGCGGTTTGATTAACCTTCGGCTTTGTAACTCCCTGCACTGGCCTACCTAGGGCTAAAAAAACTTTTTTACTGCAACAACTTGTTTACCTTTCGAAAATTTTTGGAATAAGTTCAAGTGCCGGCGAACAGCGAGGACCTCGAAATTCCATATTCGATAGATCGAGAAAGAAAAAAAAAAAAAAAAACTTTACTTTTCCCCCGTCACTTCGCTCGGATTTTCTATTATTATTCGCGTATAACTTTGCGAGAAAAAACTCTCTTGAAATATTTTTTCACTCCCCCACGCAAAAATGTGATTTTAAAACGGGGCTATTTCAATATGCAATCGACTTGTTTATCAACTTCCGGTTTCAAGTTTGAAATGGCTCCAAGGACCATTGGATAAACCCAAAACTTGGCCTGTTTACTAAAAATCAATGTTTTACGAACAATTATTATTTGTGAAATTTGAAAGTTTTTTATTTTCGCTATGATTTTTTTTATGAATTTTGGCATTTCTTTAAAATTTTCAACCTTACACTTCAATTTTTTAACTACAAATTATAATAAATTATTAGTTTAATAAATTCAATTAAATTTTTAAGAACAATATAAAACTTATGACTCTACATTTTTATACGTATATTTTGTAAACTTTCTTTAAGTTTTTATGGAATTATGATAAAAAATAAAAAAAATCGATTTGTTTACAAGATTTAAAAAAATCACTTGTAATTCTGTATACAAAATGCTCTAAAAAAAAATAAATTTTCAGGAATTTAGGCTCCAAGTTTATTCCCTCTTTCCGCGATTGTTATAAAAATTTACGAGTCGGCAAAAAGTAGGTCAAATCGGCTAATAACAAAGAGAAGTTTTATTAAGTGTTTCGAAGCGTCCTCCTTCCATTTGAATTCAATGTTACAGCGAGAAGAGAGGAAAAGTTTGAATCGCAGTTAAGTTTATATACACGATCCAAAGTGCTCTCGCGAGAGATGAGAACTTATAGTCTATCGACCCGATTTGTTGTCTTCCAAGAGCGATAAATATTCCGTCTTCTACTATTCTAATGCAAATTCTTCTCCAACAAAGCTAGCTTCGCGATTGTGTATATATGTAAGCTTTGGCTGTTAAATTGAAATGAGAGAAAAAAAAGCCTCACGGCAACTAAAAACTACTTTACCGCATGCATGCGCGGCGCTCCAGGGAAATTCGTACTATTGACCAACCAACATGGAAGTGGGTAACTTTGTTACCGAGTGGATGAGAGAGGGAGAGAGAGGAGAAAAAAAAGAGATAAAAGAGGGCTTAAAAAATCCTTTTAGAGCTTTTTTCTGGCTGGTCGAAAGATAATTTCAAAACTCGCTTTCAATTATAAATGGAATGAATTTTTTCATTGTAACTTTATTCGTGGCAGATTTTTCGCTGGGAAAAAGGCCTTTTTCCTTATTATATTTATATACAATTGTTCAGTTACTCATTAAGTACCATTATTTTAATAATTATTTTCCATCTTGAATATTTTTTCATCTTGTACAGCGTGTTTTGTAAAATTGGTCAGGAGCATAGAATCGAGGACCCTCGTAAGCTTCCAAGCCCTTCAAACAACAGCCCCGAGGACGATACGACCCCTTATTTCTAAGAGGTCTGTTGCCTCAAAAACCACTTTCTATATTCACTAAAGTTTACAAATTTTCTCACTTACACCCACTGGACACTTTGATCATCAATCTAAAAAGGTTTCAAAACAATGATTTAATTTAAATCCAATATTCGATCCGCAATAATCAAATGAAAGTCCAAAAGTACCACCGAACTCATATTAAATAAAACATCTTCCGATTGGAGCCTGCATCTATCATTTTCCGCGACGACATTCCTCTACGAATGCGGGCCCGCACAATAAAAATTTAGCGCTCATAAACTCGAGAAAAGTTGGTCTGGTAACTCGCCCGAACTTTCTTCATCTTTAGGCTATTCATCTAAAATTCAAAACTTTTAAAAACAATATGCAAAAGTTACGCGAAAAATTTCCGTCTTACAACACCGTAAGCCTTCGATCAACTTAAAAGGAAAAAAAAAAAAAAAAAAAAAACACAACAATTTCCGCGCCATTGAACACTTCGCATTACATGGAACTTTTATATTGACACAGAGAGAGAGCCCGAACTTTGACGTGCGTTAGCGCCCCTTTGTAAACTTTTTCTCAGTCATCCGAGCGAGAGAAAATAACCAAATAAATGTTTTTTTTTTTTCACAAGCCTGGGAATGGACTCTTTGAGGATCGTTAAACTAACCGTAAAGCATTTTAACAACTCTCGCTGGTTAAAATGTAATAGCTATAAATAAAAATCCGAAAAATAAATGTAAATCCCCCTGCAGGGTCTATCCAGAACGATTGACTTTTTAATACACATTGATAGCTCGCTACGCCAGCTGTATTTGAAGTCCGACGAAATCCAGGTTTTACTACTGAATCGATACACACCGAGCATTGACTTTTTCAAGTGGTTCACCAATTTGCCTTCCTTTCACTGGGTGAAAAATGTTTTCAACTTTTCGTTTTAACGCTTGTCTTTAATCTGCGTTCCATTTGTATGCATGAACCCAACGTTTTTCGACTGTTCTGAAAGAAATTAATTAAATAAACTTACCGTCCGACCAAAACCAGGTTTAACTACTGAATCGATACGTATATTGACTTTTGAAGCGGTACTCCAATTTGCGTTGAAAAATGTCTTTCGATTTCGCCTTTGATCCACTTCTAAAAAAGAGAGAATCTCCCACTTTGGACAACAAAGGGGAAAAAAAAGCGCTTGAAACTTTGAAATTAGCGGGAGTCTCTTCTTTTTTTAGGGTGATCAAACTTTATAAAATGAAATGCACAGCGGTAGCCGGAGGAATCTAATTCTAAAGTTGGTCCGGGGGGGTAAGTTCGACGTAGGTAGGGTGGTCCGCGGAGACTTTGCGATTTACGAGCTGCAGCCGCTCAGACAAAGGACGCGCGCGACGTGTCTAGTGTTGGCCTGACAATAGACTTTGTTCTTATCCTCTACCAGTGTTAGGATTATAATTACAAGCGTCCCCTGTATGCCTTTATTTTCACCTACTTTTTTTCAAAAATTTTAAGTTTTGTTTGAATTTTATTGTCAAAATAATGTTAAATAGTATGACTATTTTAGATATGACGTCAGAAAAAGTATTAATAAAGCAGGTTGAGGTGTTGAAACAGATTACACAAGGTGGAAGCGGGCATAAAAGAGTGGTTAAATATGGTAACGAGTTCAGTGACGGTGGGTCATCAATTATTCCCCCAACCCCCGAATAATGACATGCAAATAGGGGTGGGGACGAGGATGGCAATTAATGTCACTATTTGGGTAGGCTCATCCACCCGCAGCTGGCCCGATCGGTATTTTCTCCTCCTTCCTTCCCGTTGTTGCAGTGCTGCAGTGGCGATTAATCTTTGGCTGGCGCGACGAATATATCCATCCGCGTAAAGGCTGAGGAGGAGTTATTGCACTTCTGAGTCTACTGTGTGTAAGGGACAGAAGTCGTGCATCACACTTACCTGCATTACCCACTCAAATTTGTACTTACTGCCTCCCTATGTTTACAACCCTATGTTTAAAACTCAGTAAAAACTCAGTTGTCGCTACCGAACAATTCAAACTCGCAGATAAATCTATCGAACCGAATTATTATTGTTAGCCGGAGCCATGGACGCATTAATGACCTCGGCCTAGGCCTGCCCGGGCAATACGTTTTAGATTGTTACGATGGGCTTGGGTCTATCAAAATTTACCATGCGTTCGTTTAATTGTTTTGGATCCGTTTGTCATGTCCAAAGCTGGTTCAATTTGACGCTTTTGAGCTTAATAGTTTTACACAGTAAACTAAAAAAAGGTTCAATAGCCATTTATTAGATTTTAGAATTTAAATCTACAAAGACTTGGTTGATAAAAAATAAAAGCGCTGATAACGGGTAAATCATCGGTAAAAAAAAAAGAGTGTCCGGTGAAACCTGTTGAGATAGAAGCTCTGCGTGGTCGTTAAACTTGCTCAGCTCCCCAGGCCAAACTTTTCTCATCTTCGCGAGCTGACGATAAACTTGATTGTCCCCCAAGCCCTGGTCCTCGCCCTGGTCCTCGCCCTGGTCACTCGTCTTGTCACCTCCACGCTCCAAAAAAGCTTCTCGCGACCCCCAAACTTTAGCTTTTTTCCTCCCAAGCTCGACTCAGGCATGCGTACTACTTAAACCAGTTTAATTTTTTCAAGTTTGACGAAGAAGCCCTGACAAAAGTAATATCAATTAAGCCTTCGCCCTTTTAGTATTCAATTCGAATTCGTGGCTTAATAGTCTCGTAAAGGTGATGAGATCGTAACACCTTCCACGCTGTTAAAACTTATGCGTCGTACCGAGTTTCTATGAAAAACTACACCTTTTCACTCGAGTTATTTTCTCTCTCACTCTCCACGGATCGTTTTTTCATCATTCCCAGCGGGTTTTTTGCTATTTTTACCGCCACTTTTTTTTTCTTCTCCCACCGCCGCTGCTAGAATATGGGGCGTGAAGTCGAAACAATTGACCGAATAATAAAATTCCGCTGCATGGTTATTGTTTTCTGACCGGTAAGTTTCTTTACGGGTTACTACACACCGCAGCACGAATCCTGGGCATAAAAATTGTTAAATTCAAAGTTTTTCGTACGGTCAAACTTCGATTATTGAGAATCAACTTTGACGAACCAGAAAAAGTACATTTCAATAAAATTAATTATTCTCGGAATCAAATTTTTTAACTGAATAAATTTTTTTTTTTTAATTTGATGGAAAAAGTTGGGATTTTTTATTTTTTAATACTGTTCATGCCAGTTAGAGAGCTGAGAACGAGTAAATTCTCTATTGTACCCATAATTAACAATAACATTCACCTGACAGTTGCTACAGGCTTGGTATAGTTGGTAATAAATATGTGTCACTAATCATAATTATAAATTATTTTCAACATTGTGCAATTCCTGTACATGAAATACGAGTGTAAAAACAATAAAACAAAGTTAAAAAAAATCGATAAAGTTAATGAAAAAAAAAGGGAGGGAAGTACAGTCTGTTGCATGTATAAACAATAAAATGAATTAGGGCAAGTTTTCCAAGGGGGATTTATGATAAAGCGTAACGCCGCGCCGTCGAGGGAATAAGATTCATCCGAGCAGGGCTCGGCCGCAAACTAACTACTGTGCACTGATAACTTTGAGGAGGCCAAAAACAATTACTTCCCTCCCACCCGGCACCCAGACCGACCGCGTCATAAATTAACTCCCTAATATCCCCCACCTACCACCCAAACAGCTGATTAATTTTTAAACACTTTTAACTTTTTTTCTTCAATGTGTGATTATATTAACCCGAATCTAAACAGTATAGCAGAAATATCGATTGTCTTTATGCGAAGATAAATCACTTTATTCGATGTGTCGAATATTTTTTTTTTTTTATAATATATCAACGAATTGATAGCTAAAGTCATTTTAATATTTTAGCCGCAGGCTTAAATAATAAATAAAGTGGTTTAGAGAGGTGATTTTATTGACCAGAAGTAGTACCTATCATGATCGATATTTCTAATTCCAGAAGTTTTGAATTTTTTTCTTAAAAAGTTAGGCAATTTATATTTGTAAGGAATTTGGATAATTAGCATAAAATTTCATGATTACCCATCAAATGGCATATTTAAAAATTAAAAAAATTCTCTTTGAAAATATTAAATCGAAAATTAGGGTACTGAATAAATAACTCTCAATTTTAAATCAAGCTTCCATATTTAATTTGTTTCGTGTAATACGTGCACATTTCCATAAATTCCGGGGCTACGCACAGCAGAGAATAATTATGTTAATGTAAATTACAAAAAGTCATTATTCAATCGTGTGCGTGTGTTTGGGGAATGAAAATTACGTGCGCTAGAATTATCGATTGTACCTTCAAAAAATCGATTATGACGATAGATAATTTCCAAGCGCTGACAGTCGAAAATTCGGGAAGAAGGAGAAACAAAAGCTAGATGGATGGATCGAATAAGTCTTGGCTCGCGTCTGAGAGAAGCTTTGATGTGTGCCGGTATCGTTTCAGAATTGAAATCGCTCGTAAATTGCTCGGACATAAATCCACTTCGAGTCACGTCAAAGCATTCCAGTTACGGATTTTCTTCTCTCTTGAAAACCTCCTCTACCCAATCCTCGGCTTTATTTTCTGCTTTCTACTTTTTATTTTACATTTTTTATTGAAAAATTAATTTTTTTTAAACAATTTATTCACTTGAGGTAAAAAAAAGGTCATAATTTTTGCTCAGAACTCAAACAATAGTTTTAAATTTATGTTTACTAAATTCTCATTAATCCGGCCTAGGAGATGAGATTTTAAAATAATAATATAAAATCCACTGTTTGGCGCATTAAGTTTTAATTCAGCTTAATATCACTAGAAAATTTCAGCTAATTACAGTTGTGAGTTAGCCCGGATTTTTAAATATTAATAATACGGCTAGGCTGCTGCTATATGCTGGCTCGGCGGCGCCTTTTCATCTTCTCAAAATTAAAAGTGTGTGAGTTTTTTTTTTTTTTTTTTTTCTCCCAGGAGAGCGAGAGAGAGTATAATTTTTCAACGTTTTTAAAAATTAGCCGAAATGAATTTCTCGGTTAAATTACCGGCATGCATATATCACAACATAGCGAGCGCCAGTCGTTCGGCTCAAGATTAATTTCAACACTTTAACAAGTCGAAGTGAATTTGCCTGAAGTAGACACGCACGTATTCGAGTCGAGATAAGGTGAGTGCAACCAATATGGACCCCCCACGTGATTTTAAATTCATACCTAACTATTTAACATACTTCTATTGTGTAAGAAAATATTTAAAATTTGGACATTTAAAAAAAAGTTATAAATTTGAAGTCAATAAAATTTTATAAGTTCAATGTAAAAAAGTAATTAACAGGGTGGCGATTTTTTATCACTTACGTTGCAAAACCCAATAACCTATTTTCATTTTTTTGACATTGAAAAATTAATGGACCTCCTAAATAAATATAAAAAATAAAGGCTAAAAACTACTTTAACATAAACTAGATCTTTAAAATGAACTTACAAAAATTTTTTTTTCATAATAAGTCTAATCTGTTATTTGGTACTCATTGTAATCTCGTATTTCAAGCCCTAAGCATTGAAAAATATCGTTTTGAAGAATTTTTCATTTCAGAGGTCCGTATTAGGCACCATTTAGCCAAGTAATTTATGCTTTATAATAATAATAACAGTAATAATAATACCATAAATTTATTCAGTTGGACCCGAGGGCACGTACCTTACTCTCGAGAGAGTTAATTACTCTAAGACGCTGGTCGCATAATTAACGAGACATTTTTATGCTGAATAAAGTACGTACTCTTTAAATTGCGTGAAGAGCCAGCCTTTTTTTCATTTTCGGGGGAGGGCTTGAGGATTATATCTCGCGAGGACGTGAATCTTTTAGTTTTTTAATTAACCGAAATCGACGTCGCGGACCCCGAAATCTGTACCGGAGCTTGGAAGGATTTTCATTTGGGCTAAAAACTGTCTGCGCTATCATTTGCATTTTAATGTCTGTCTACTGTACATTTCAACCACGAGCTTTTTTTTTTATTTTTTATCAAAATTTTACCCGAGATGTTTTAACGTGATTGAAATCCGAGAAATAATGAATTTTTTTTTTTTTTTTAAATCAAACTTTTTACCTCACGATGTTGTGATTAATTTTCCAGGTAAATTGTAATTAATACAATTTATAATGCAGCACGTGTATTGTTGCCGGCGCACCTAATTAAGCTTCCATTCATTCGGGAAATAATGAAATTTCGAGGGAGCGGTTAATTATTCAAAATAAAAAATGATTTTTAAACTTTAAAATTAATTCAGGATAATGCACTCGTCAGTCTAAGATCTAGAATTATTGTATCTTCTTAATCATATTTATTCATAAATAATAAAGTAAGGCTTGCAGTGTACATAATGATTATTATATAGATTATTTTCCCCAGCGGAATTTCAACTCATAGAAATGCTGTATTTTACATTTTTGCGGTTATAGTTCTATTACTATTTGTTTACTAATTTACAATGAACATACCTATAAATACTCATATATAGGTATACACCACAGTGAGTCGGGTCTAACCCAAAAGCTGAATCGAGTAAGTCTAACAATTCGAGTTGCTATGCGATTCGAAACGTTCGAATTGGAAATAACCGAAAAATTATCGAAATAATTTTACCTCCACTCCTCCGCGCTTCGCGCTCGTGATTTTTAACCTGCCAAACTTGCCCCCCTCGTTGCTGTGCAACAAAACACAGTCGGAAAATTATCGACTATTTTGAAGCACTAGGGGTATTACGACTGAAAATAAAGTGCCACCTGCCTAGTATAAAGTAGTCGATGCAGAAATTAGGCTCTGCATGGAGAGTTTTGAGTGTCCGTTAGTCTCTCTTGAAAATTTTTTTTACCTACATTATAAAAAAATGTTGTAATAATTTATTAAAAATCTAAATATATTCAATAAATAAATAAGCATCTGACGAAATTTTTCAAAATTGTAAATTACCGATTGGGTAGTTAAAAAATAAGCTCTGCTTTTATGTTTAATGCTTGCATCATAAAAGTATTAGTACCTAAATCAATGATTCCGTTGAAAAAAATGACAATGTTTAGATTATAGCACAGAGGGTATAACAAAAGACGGTGTTAATAAAAGTGCATGATGGAGCAGCAGGGGGGAGGGGGAAAGGTGGATTCTTGAGGGGAGAGCTCATAAGAGAGCCGAGAGGCAGTAAAGTTGATAGCACGAACACGCGCAGCCCGTGGATATTGGAAATTCATTTGGGATTTTCTTACGGGCCAGGCTTGCAAACACGCAGGCCTGAATTCCAAGCGCGCTCGTAATATAACTCCCCGGGCTTAATTCTTACTCTCCCTCACTTTGCTGGCTGCATTAACATCTCTTATATACTCATATTTATTAGCTTTACTTTTAATTTTAATCTTATCCTCTTTGAGATGCGCCTATCGCCGATATTACAGTCTTTGTTTCTTTTAAAATTCAACTCGCAAAATTGACGTTTAGTCCATAAATGACACGATTAAAATTATAAGTATTCAATAAACGAAGCATTCGCTATTAAAGTTGAAAATTAAGTATGAGATAAATTCTTACCATTGAATATTGAAAATAAGTGTTGATGATTTAATGATGAAGTTTTTGAAATAACTATGGTCTAGAAAGAGATTAAAATTTCAAACCATAATATTAAAAAAATAAAAGCATATTCCTTAATAAAAAAGTACATGTGTTTCTAGTTTGTTGGGTAAATAAAGTGCTGATGTAGGAGGGTAGAGTATGGAAGGAAGACAATGGAAGGTGAAATAAGCGTAATCTTTGGTTGAGTTAAGGGCGGGGCTATCCATCAGTGAGGGGTCAGAAAAAAAAATTCTTCCCTCCCGATGATTTATGCGTCAACGGGCGATAAAACAGGCGTCGAGGCGACCTTTTGATATGAAATACGAGTCCAACCCCGCGAAGAGTGAAATGTACCAGGTGCGAGGTATTTCCGGCTGAAGAAATACGTTAAACTCACCTAGATGTGAAAAGCGAGCTTAATGAGACGGTACCAGAGACGATTGAGACCTTTTTTGCTCCTATCCCAGCTCCTGCGGATCTGGTTCAAACTTTATAGCACCAGGGTACGCCCCCACTGACCACTCTATTAAAACAGGCTTTTTTACTCGCTTCTGCGTCATCAAGGACGAGCGTTTGTCTGACCATGGGAAAACTATAGACGAGATATATAAAAACTAATTTTTTTAAAACTTGGTGCGTAAATAACCAATTTATTGGTTGCGTCTAATAGCAATAATTTTATCGAAGCGTCTGACAAAAGCAGAAGCTACTCTACTGAATTCGTTTAATATCGCATCGTGCTTCAAAATAAGCTTTGGAGGGTGGGCTTAATCTAAACTAATGCCAGTTATTTACGTTTTCGTATCTGCTTAAATCCGTCTCGAAGCTTTGAATTTCCCTTAAAACTTAGCTTCCACTCCCCGAGGTTACCCATCAATCCGATTGACATTCGCGGAGTATTTCGATCCCGGCTCAAAAACCACACTAGTTAATGGATCTTTTGCCCAGCTTCCCTCTATTCTTCCAGGGATTACCCACCGTAGTGCACTAAACAACAAAAAAAGGAGGTGAAAATCAGCGTTGGTGTCAATCTTCATTTAATTAACTAACTACTGATAGTATTATCAAGATATCTTTTATGAAAAAAAAAATTTTTTTCCGTCGTTACGTAGCATTTTTTCAATAAACATTTCCAGTGCTTTTTCTTTGTACGAGCTATTGATGTTTTTCAAAAGAGATATTTACAGTTGAATAATCAATCATAACTTTCTAGGGCACTTATTTTTTATCTTTAAATCATCAAAGTCATGCTTGCGCATGATTAGTTACACCACTCGTTTTGTAAAATAAAATAGTAGATAAAAGGTATGAAATAAATAATTTTATTAATAAATTCTTGTAATTCTTCATGCTTTCAGTAGATTCAAAAGTATTTTTTGAATAAGAGATTTTTCCGATTTTTTTTTTTTTTTATTTGAATTCCAGAAATACACCAAAGCATTATAAAAGTGTAAAAAAATTAAAAAAAAAAAGGCGATATCCCCCGAAATTCCAGCGTCAATCTCGATCCCCCAATTATTTCGGGTAGACGAGCTCGCATTTTAATTTTGCAGCCACGCTGGCCAAAAATCCAACGAGGAATTAAAAAAAAAAGAAGCCAAAAGAAGGAAGAAAAACAAAAAAGAATAAAACGTCTTGACGACAGCCAAGACAAGAAGAAACATGACAATAGCCACAAATATTTATCTGTTCATATCTCGAATTCTCCCGCATTAAAATTTTTCATTCAACTTGGGCCTTGCTCTTTTTATTGCCAATTTTAGGATTCCTCGATTTTGGGGTCAGGTTTCTGAGCTCGCTTTTACTCTCTCTCTTTTTTTTGTTTTTTTTTATGGCTGGTTCACGGGTAAAATTTATCGACGGGTTTGATTGTTTTACAACCCGCGTGTGTTCCCCCACCCCCGAGCCGCATTCGATTCGATCAGTAGTACTACGGAAAAGTAAAATCGCTTGTCGTAACTCTTTGAGTTATTATTTTTTACCGTCAACCAATAATACAAGCTTTTTTATTTAAAATTTTAAAATAGACATTTTTTATTTTATCAGATATGATTTTCATTATATTACCATTTTAGAAACAACACGAGTTAAAGGAAGGAAGGAAGGAAGTTTGTTAGTTTAGTAAACATAGTGTTTGCTTAGCTAGTTTGCAGGTGGGTAATAGCTGTAATAACAGTAAATCCCATCAGCATATTTACTGTCAGCGCCCCCGTGTATAAATTAATTATTATAAATATGCTGTAGCTTCAAATATCAATAGATTAAATAAATTATTGATTTTAAATAATAATTTCTTGAGTGTAAGATCCTTTTCCGCTACAACGTAATTGAAATTCGAGTTGCACTCAAGCGAGTATTTAGAAGCACAATGTTAAATGTAAGTGAATTTAAAGTCTCGCTCGATAAATTATTCTCTCCAAGAGGTCGCATTTCACCTTTTAAGATTTCTTATTTCTTCTTCCTTTCATCTTACAAGGAGCAGCTGAAGGTTGAAATTATTATATTCTCGAGAGAGCTTGGGCGTGATTTATTCTCACGGTAAATTACGTTAATACATTGTCTTTCACGCGGGATATAAGGGGATCAAAAGCTGGTCCATCAATTGAATTATCTCAAGGCTCGCTGCTTGCTCGAAAGTAATATGAAAATTCATTTAGCCCGGACTACCTACTATTATACGCAGCTGCGGTTAACTTATTGCTTCTGAATCACCAACCCGCCTCTGCCCAATATCAACTTTAACACTTTTCTGAATTTTTATTATTAAGAATCGTCATATATAAAAGTATATTGAGAAAAAAAAAAACATTCTAACAGATTTTTTAGAGTCTTTTACATTTGTATAATTACTAGTATTTTATATTTCATCATATCTTTTGATACTAAAATTTGTTTCCTGCTATTTTCGATTTTTTCTAGTTTTTCTGTAAGACAAAAACCTTTTTATCTTGCTAGTTCAAAGTTGCTTACTACAGTAGATTTTAAATTTATATTTTTGGTATATTGATCTAATCCGTTCCAAATAAAAAGTTTTCGAAAATTATAATAGTGATGAAAAAATTATTTTCCCGAATGTTAAAAAAAATACTAAAAAAAAACTAAAAAACAGAAATATTCAAATTAACAAATTACGAGTGAATCTCAAACAAATGCTTTTAAAAAAAAAATAGTTTTCCGAAACTCTGAAGTGAAATTTCTCCTAGCCAAAAGCTCAAAGGTGAAATTCGTAATAAATTAATTAATTCAGCTGAGGTAAGTCGAGGTAAGAGAGTTTGATAAATCAAAGCGAAGAAGAAGAAGAAGAAGTGGAAATTTTCGGGGAAGGGGGAGGAGGGCAGAAAAGAGAGCGAAAGACAAAGCCGCGACGTTTTTGATGAAAGATAAAATAGACTTGGCAAGTGAATTCCCAGTTCCTCGAGAAAGTCACACACACACAAGATAAAGACAAGTAGAACGTGACAAGTAGGACGAACAATCGCTATATACGCATGTGGAATTTTATTCATGTTTTAAAGTTTTTCAACCGGCCTTTTTGAATATTCAACCCGGACGATTAACATCGGGAATGTAGTGAGGAGTGAATAGATAATTTACAATTTACAAAGGTAATACGGGGATCTTCTTAACCCCGGGAATTATTCCAGACCTTTTGTACGAGCTACACCGACGGTAGCTTTTTCACCACTGCCGACGAGCTTGTAAAATAAAGCTCGAGTTACTTTTGTAATCGTCCAAGTTACAGAATTTACCCTTTCTTGGTGATTTTTCATGTTAAATAACTTAAATTGATTTTTGTTTAAGTTATTTCAATAGACTTCTGAATATTACTTTTTTTTGTAACATAATTGGCTTGACAAATTATAATAAAGTGGAATAATTTTGACGTGAAAACAGTCTGATAGCATAGGTTTGAATTTTTTTATCTTATTTTGTTGAATTAGAACAATATTAGATTTTTGTTGTGTTAATTTTTTGTAACCAAATATTTTATTATAAAAATCTTACTTTATGTTATTTTTCAGGTTATGTAATTAAATCATGTTACCCCTGTAAGAAATTTTCAGTAGATTTTGGGTAGAAACCGGCCAGATTTAACGTATTTGTCCAGAAATTCAGCAAAGTTAATTATTAAAACATGTAAATTTTGTTTCCTAATAATTGTTTAAACAAAAATATAGAATATAATCAAGTCACTTGTAAAATCAGTTTTAATGATACTTTGAGTGGCACACAATGTCCAAAAAAAAAAAGGTTGGGTTTAATTTGCTTGCGTTATGTATATATCGTGTATACAGGTATACAGCTTAACTATAAGCTTTCACCATACATTTCTGATCATATTCTGGCGAGCAACCTATCTCTTGACACTAAGAACGTAACAAAAGTCAATTGTGTTTTGTGATTTAAAAAAAATACTTTACTTAAAACAAAAACTTTTTGTTATTACCGAATCCCTGCCTTTAATTTTCGAAAATTAAATCCTCACCGAAACTATGAACACATCCGCGACGCAAAACAACGGGAAACAAAGCAAACTTTCGACTCGAAAACAAGTACGACAGCGTTATAAAAAACTTTAAAAATCAAAAACAGAAAAGAAAGCCGGACTGGATGTTTTGAAAAATCTGAGATTAAAAAAAAAAAAAAGTCGTGGGAGTGGTGTAAACAAACAATGAGCACTCGTCGACGCCCGCCCCCGCTCGCCTCCCGGTCAATCAAGGGTCATTCAGGTGCGTGACTAAATGACAGCTTTTTTTTATTTTTTTTTTTTCGCCCGAGGACAATGGCCTAAACGTCCGTGGGGGAGATTTTTTTTTGATCAACATTTTGATTTATCGGAAGCATCGGTGCGCAAATATCCACTATGTAATGCGGTGATTTTTTAGTATAAATTCATGACCGATTGAAAATCGTCGAGTACAAAGAGATGAATAAAAAAGTTTATTTAAAATCCGTCGCATTTGTTCGCTTTTCGTCTATTAAATTTTATATTTCAAATTTATGTTTTTCAAAGCCCCCATTGTGAGGAAAATTCTATTTAAGCGGCGTCAAATGAAGAAAATTAACACGTGAGTTTTTCTAAACGCTCTGCTAAAAAAAAAGACGGAACGAATAGACGTACGACTTAAGAGGGGGGAGAAAAAAAAAACGAGAGGAGATAAAAAGTTCTTTAGAGGCGTTCAACTTTTTTTTTAAAACTCCCGACGCTAACGAGAGACGTGAAAGCTCGCGGCGGCCAACTTAAAATGACTACTTACGAAAATATGATGAAATTTATGAAAAGTTTTTAATAAAAAAGACGAGGATTCTGAATGTCCCCGTTTATTTTTTTTAATTTTTCAGGACAATGTTTCGCTCTTTTTAATTTAATTAATTTCGTGTTCTTCGTGTTTACCTTTTTTAACGGGGATTTTTAATTATCCTCCTCAAAAGACTGAAGTGATTTTCGTATTTTAAAAATTTTTAAGGCAATTCGCAAATAATAAATCTGTGGTTTATTTCAGAAAGTTTTTTATTTTTGATGAATTCATATACTAGTTGATACATTTATTGTCATTTTATTCGCGGTAATAGTGTAAATATACATTATATATAAATGGTTTGATAGCAAAGGTAATTGTAACAGTTTAAAAATGAGAGATAATAATTGTTAGGAAGGAGAATATTGGGTGCGGGTGTAGGTATATCTCGTATATTTGTAACGAGTAAACACTTGTTTTCCAAGCTTTGTCGCGTTCGTTTGATTCGATTAGATTTTAGGCGCGTATTTGCAGTTTAAACCAAATAAAATATTCATCGATGCTGATGGAGGACGAGCTTTATTTAATTTAGCTGCTTTTTCAATGACTCTTAACAAATTTGCATTTACGAGTTAACCCTTTTTTTCTTTCTTTTAACCTACATTCTAATTGACCGTAATTATAGTTAATTTAAAATCTAAACTATGCGTGATTAATCAATTAAATACCTTATCTTAAAAAAAAAAAAAAACGAGTAGACTGTAAGTGGGCTTAGGCAGCATAAACACAAACAGAGCCGAAAGACGCGTAACTTTTATCCTCCGCAAGCAAGGATCAAAAGCAGAGCTAAACTGGCGCGAACAGGACTGATTTAGATTCGGCTAATGAATACTCTGCACTTCTGTGTTTGGCCGGGGACCCCCTTTTGATCTCTCTTTGTTTCCTCAAAGCTCTAATTACGAAACCTTTTTTTTTTCTTATTTATATCCCTCCTAACCTTACTTTTTTTGTACAGCAAGTTCCACCCATATAACATTTGAAAACTATCATTGTTGATAAAGTATGGCTGACAATGGTTTTCCGACAATAATCAATATTTTCAAGTGCAAATATCTCCGCATTGGTTTAAACCTCAAACAGTAAGCAATATTATGAAAAAATGATAATATAAATTCCAACCCATTTTTTAATCTACAGCAAGCGTAAAAAAAATTTTTTTTTCAATTAGACTGATAAAAATAAAAGATCGTGCAAGGAAAAATTGATTTTTTTTATTTTCAACTAAGTCTCTTTCGGGGGAGGGGCGGTTTATCTCGAGATTTATGATGAAAGCTTTTTTCATACATTCCTCGTAAGACCTTCCAAGTTTCATCTGATGCTTCCATCAGGATAACGACGACAAATTTCATCTGGGGAATTTTATATAAAGCCTACACGAAAAAAAAAGGACTTCCACTCTTAAAGCTAAAATCTTCAAAATTCAGTAGCAGTAATTTTATCAAAAATAACTTTCAATCACTCGAGGGAGTGTACAAGCACGCATTCTTGAAAATTTAACAAACTATTTGAGGTAAAAAAAAAAAGCGACATCTTACAGCTGAACTATGCGAAGTTTATAAAGTTTCAAAAAGGGGTCTAAAAATGAAGAAACTTCGTGCTTCTCGGGAACAGCGTCTGACACGTAAATTATGTAGGAGTAAGGCAAGCCCAAGCCGCGTCATGAGAGTCCATAATCACGGGGGCTGCGGCACATTACTCTTATTGTTATTAAGCTCGGGGATTAACTCGTTTTACCCACTTTATTGCTTAATTATATGTTATTTACATGCTTCTTTACCCGTTATTGATTGCCTTATCGCGATTATTTAAAAGTTTCATTACTCAAACTCAAGTATTTATTTACCAATATGAACTGGAGTGGATTTGAAGTAAGATGTATAAAAATTTAGATTTTTATTTTTTAAAATGAATTAAAAATCATTGACTCTTTGCAAAAAAGGTGGATCAAAGCCGCCGTCTTGGCTGCAGGTTGGCTGCACATACCTATATATTAATGATGTATACAGATACATGTATGTATTCCGGCGTCGATTCAAACTCGATGGCCTGCATTTGGCCCGGACTGACTTTGGCGGAGCCAAAAGAGATCGCGAGAGATATCTAGATGATGGATGATACAGACCGAGATTTTATTTCAACTGCAGCTGGAGCCATTAAGTATGTTGAGCTACTTTTATTGTCTTTTTTTCACCTTCCCTGTATATTATGCTTCTTGACGGACGCTACACCTTTTTTTTTCCTTATCAATCATAAATTTTTTAAATTTTAAATGAAAGTTTTCCGCGAGTTTCCGTGCAGAGATCGGATGACTGACAAGCTCGGTCGGAATAAAAATTATAAAAGTCTTTTTCGTACTCATTTTGGTGTTTCAATTCGCTTGTTTTCAAGTTTCTAGCTCTCATTAATGGTTTAATTAAAAATGTTTATTTATAAAAAATAAGTATAAGAAAGTAAGAATATCAATTAAAGTTATTAAATTTGAAATTACCGCCAAATAAAAGCACAAGATGTCGCTAGTTTAGAAAATCAAAGTATAATCTGCTGCCGTACATACACTTACGGACTACGGTTTTCCCAATATTAATAACTTCGTGAAAAATCCAATAATCTTTGTGTGAATATTACTGACCGTACTAAAAAGATAATGTCAAAAGTTCAAGATAACGCCGTTGAAGAAATCAACAGAAAAATCGTAAAACTCGTGGTTGACGAGAATAGGTTAGGTGAGCAATTACTCGAAGCTGCATATCATAATGATGTATTGAAAATTGAAGATTCATTGTTACAAGGAGCCGATATCAATGCAAGAGACAATTTTCAACGAACTCCTTTGCACTTAGCCGCGATTAATTGTTACAACAACTCGCACTATTCGGTAATAAGATACCTTTTGGATAACAACTCGGACGTTGATGCTGTGGATAAACTAGGGGAGAGGGGGGTATTTTGGACACTTCAAGTGAGCCTGTGAATTATATTTAAAAAAAAATAAAACTTATTCATTTTTACGAGTGAAAATAATTTATAATCATAGATAAACTAATTCAGAATAAATATTCAAAGTTTATTGCGTAAATAATGATGAAAAAATATTAAACAATGATAAAAACCGAGACTATATAAACGGGGCTTTTTGGACATTGACGGAGGCTATTTGGACAGTATCTGGGGGCTATTTGGACGCGTCAAAAACTAAAGACTTAACACACATAAAATAATTAATTATATCAACAAATCATAATTTTTAACTCAAATTAATAAAATACATTATTATTTTACTTACTAAGAATATTAATTTTAATTTTTAAAATAAGTCAAAGGAATTTTTTGTAATGATTGACAAGTGTAGGTAAGTGTTTTTGAAAAAAAAAAAAAATTTGTAAGTACAAAATACATTTTTATTTGTGTTAAAAGTAATTCAAATTTATTACTTTTTAACATCAATCCAATTTTTTTTTATTTACTTTTTTAATAAAATTTGAGTCGAACACTTAAATTTTTTACTTATCTATATTAACAATGCTTAAATTCTATATCACCAGAAAATCACATTGATTTACATTATATAAAATAATTTCATAATATTAAACAATCTTAATCAATACATTAAATAGATTTCAAAATCAATTTGTGGTAACATTTTTAAAATTTGTCTTACAATTATTAAAAAAACAAGTAAGTCTCTTTAAAAATTTTTAGGAGGTGCTTTATAAGCAGAAAATTAAATAAATATATTTTTAAATACATGAAAATAAAATACATAAAACTGAAATCTATTTTTTGGACAAATCAGTTGGGTTTGACTCATGTTGTGAATGATTGTTGAAAAAAGTATTTGCTGTAGCTGTAAAATTATAATGTTGAAAAGTGTGATGTACGTTTGGAAGAAAACCATTTTGAGGCAAGCTTGGACTAAGGCAGTTTGCATTAGCACCAGCCAATTGCATATTTAGAGGTGCAATGTTGGTTGGTACGGCTGAGATTGAAGGACTACCAGATGAAAATACGCTGTAGGGTGCTGGCCAAGTAGGATAAGAACAGTGAATTGGAGGAAAAAAGTAAGGTGTAGGAGCATTTACATTTAAATTGACTGCAGTTAATTGTTGGTTCAAAACTTCTGCTTCCTTTTTTTCTTTTTTTTTTTTTGGATTCTTTGGCTTTTTACTTTCAGCAAGCCTTTTGGCCTCCTTAACTTCTTGTACACTTTCTGGTTCTGTGAATACTTTTGCTTTGCTTTTTAAAGATCTTCTTTTCTTGGTTGTTGCATCGGATTGTTGCTGCAAAGGAATTGCTGCTTCGAAGGAATTCTTGCTATTCGCTGGGGTACTGATTGCTTTATTTACACCCAAGTCTAGTCTGTTTATGCTGACTTGATTACTCTCACAAGTTTGAGTATTTTCAGACTCCACATTTACCCATGGAACTATGGAGTTTATAGTTGAAGTATCAAGCATAGGACTTGATGTTTGCAGTTCAGAAAGGTCTACGACCGGTAGCTCCAATTCTTGCACTGAAACTAAATCTTCATTTAAAATTGATGAATCCTGTGCTGTTTCATCCAAACCAACATTTGGGTGTAAAATATCAATTGGCGCACAGTAAATATCCGAATACTCATGTGCATCATTGAAATTACATTCTGAAGTTTCTTCACCAGTGGCAGGTAGTAAAATTTCCTCTGCAGCCTGATTTTTTGAAATTTCTTCATGAGAAGTTACAGATACAACAGACTCAGGTTGTAATATCTCTTGAATGGCAGAACAGAATTCTTGGTCACGTGGTTCTGAAATAAGATTTTAAAATTAATGAATCTGCTGAATTAATCACTAATATTGTAAGAGTTTAATTTACTTTAAAAATCTTAACAAAATTTGACAAATAATGTACTTGCAATCCAAAATACAATTAAAATAATAAATATTATTAATTAGTGAGTAAGGCTTTTTTCCAATTACAGTTTTATACATGAATAATAAAAATGCCAAATACATACCTGCTAAATGATTTTCCACTTGATCAATGAAATCTTTATCCGAGTAAGAGTTTCGATTAAAAGGCCATATCCCTGTTTTTTTGAATCCACTCTTAGCATTTTCAACAGTTGCAGATTCTATATATGCTGGAGTAAATATATCAAAAAAGTTTTTCAAAGTCACAACTTTATTCTTATTCCTTCTCATCCATGCATTGTGGTGCTTTCCAAAATTTGTGCTGAGGGGCTTATTAAAAGACACATCCACTGGTTGTAATCGATGACTAGTATGAGGAGGAAAAGCCAATATTATTATATTATTTTCCACAGCTGATTCCAATACTTTCAGGTTTTTTGTGTGAGTCGAGTGCTGATCAAAAAGCAGTAGGACTTTATTTTCAGGAGTTGGTTTGGAAAACTCAACAAAGTCCTCAAACCACTTGAAGAAAATATCTGTATCCACATACCCACTTGGATGAAATTCTACTCTGCTTCCTTGTGGCGCACCTTGGCAAATTTCTTCATTTCTGTTTTTTCTTGGGAATATCAGCAAAGGAGCCATATAATTACCTGTTGCAGAAAAACAGATTTCAGCGGTGATATGCTCACCCCTCTCACCAGACACTAATCCTCCTACTTGCTTCTGACCTTTTTTAGCTATTATTTTTGGGGCAGATTTGGGGACAGTAGACATTGGGGTCTCATCTACATTGAAGATATTTTGTGGCTGAATATCATACTTTTCAATTACACCTTGCAGCAAATCATAGAATTCGTTTGCTGCTTTTTTAGTAAATGCCTCTGCTCGAGCTTTGGAGGTATGCTCTGGTTTCCTAAGAGCTAGCTGGGGGTGTCGTCTCATAAATCCAGTGTACCAATCACGTCCTGCCATTTTTTCTTCTTTGTTAAAGTGATGTGGAATGTTTAACTTTTCTGCAAGTTGAAAAGCTAAGGATCTTACTTCATCAGAAGTAAACCCATTCATGCCATGCATATGGTATAGAAGAGTGTTTGCTAAATCTTCTTCTTGGTCATAAGAAAATACTGTAGAAGCTCCAGGCTTGTTGTACATTTTTGTTCCTTCACCTTGTTTTTTTATTCTTACTTTTCTAATCAATGTTGATCTAGGTATTCCAGTGGCAGCAGCAATAGATG
This sequence comes from Encarsia formosa, assembly GCA_038277355.1. Taxonomy (NCBI): domain Eukaryota; kingdom Metazoa; phylum Arthropoda; class Insecta; order Hymenoptera; family Aphelinidae; genus Encarsia; species Encarsia formosa. The sequence continues at coordinate 78,566,530 of CM076187.1, forward strand.
AGTAAGTTTGTCCTTCAAGTGCCGCTAAAACGGCCCTTTCCATATCCTCTTTCGACCACAGGCCATTTTTCGTTTTTCTTTTATATTTTCGGACCATCCTAACTTAAAATAAATTAATAACTAATTAAAACTAAACTTAAAACTAAAAGCACGTGCACACTGCTACACCATCTTTTTGAGGTTAGAGCAGAATAACCACCGCCTCAAAATTTATCCGAATAGCCCCCCGAAATCTGTCCAAATAGCCCCCAATATAATTTATTTTAAATAACCATTTATTTAACTATAATCACAAATTTCATAAAAAATTTTGTACAGTAATAAAACTAAAGACTTAAATTTTTGTTTAAAACATTTAGGTTTTGAATTAGGAATCATTTTCATAAATTTTTTTATACAAAAACATACGGAAAAAAACGATTTTTTTAGCGAGAAGTCAGTTTTTCTATTAAAGTATTTTTTTTTCTAATAAAAATTTTTGTTTTAACTTCGCTTTTTTTTTTTAAATATGAAATGGACTTTATACTTTCACATACTATTTTTTTTTTCACTACTCACTGCGTTTTTTTAAAAATAATAGCAAATGTCCGAATTACCTCCCGGTCCAAAATACCCCCCTCTCCCCTAGGTAAAACAGCACTTAACTATTTGATAAGGTATCCGAGTAACTTTGATTCGGTCAAATTGCTTTTGATTTCTTTCAAAGCATACGTTAATATAATGGACCGCGAATACCGTACACCCTTGTACGAAGCTGTTAAGCTCGGAAATTTAGAAATCGTTAAGCTACTTGTAAGTTGTGGATCAAACGTCAACAGTTTTAGTACACGTGACGATATAACGCCTTTGCACCTAGCCACAGGCAGATGTAGAAATCTCAAAATGCTCAAGTACCTTTTGAAGAGCGGAGCTAACGCAGAGCTAACAGCTCGGGACTTGATTTATCCGAGGATTAATCCTTCGCCGTTAACGTTTTTGTTTATGTTTCCGGAAACAACAGAAAACGTAGAAGATAGAAAAAAATTGGTCAAATTCGGTTTGAAGTACTTTAGCGTTAACACAGTTGATACCGAAGTAATAAATACGACTTACGAATATTTGTGGAAAATATTTCTGGAGCACGTTGCCAAGTTCCAGGCTCTCCACATCGATGTACAGAGCATTCTGGAAAGTATTTCGTATAGCTATGAATTTAATTATTATTTTCAGCAATGCGAAGAGGAGCTTTTTAAAGCAAAAAACTTGAAGCTTAAGAATTCTTGGATAACCTTTTTTAACTTACTGGTGGATGATAAAAAGAAGTTGAAAAATTACGCTAGGAATGAAGATTTGGTGGAAGATTACAAAGCGATAAATTTGAATAAAGAGTTTCCGATCTACGGTGCGTCGATCAAGATAAACATGGAAAAAGAAATCAAAAGAAATGACTTGTTTGACGAATCATCTATGTTGTTTAGTGATTTTTTACCCAGGTTCATTCCGAACCATTTAATTGTCCGAGATATTCTCGATTTATTGAGTACGAAGGACTTGTTTAAATTTTGTGAAATAAATTAATGAAATGAAGTCTTCTTTGTTGTTGTTGAGTACTAAATAAAGGAATTATTCAACCTGTGGAATAAGCTACTTTAATTAAAGAAACCTTTTCCCAGTAAAAATAAAAATTTTACATCAAATTCAAAAATGTTATTTATTGCAACTATTAAAAAAAAAAAAGTATCTAATCGGCACGAAGGCCGTTTTATCGGAGTTTCCGTCATGTGCAGAATTAGTAGTAATAAACAGCCAATCAAATGTGCAGTGGCCAGGCAAGCTTTTCACCAAAATCATAAGCTACGAAGCCAAGCGATTACAAAAGATGATAACTACCGCTTGATAAGCCTCCCCCCTCCCCCCCGGAATAATTATTAAGCTTCCAGTACCGACATTAGCGCCGGCGCCGTTAGTGCGTAAACTGTAAAACCACGTACCCCGAGCGAGAATTGTTTAAAACGATATTTGAGCTCACTGGATTTACCGATTTTAATTCTTTTTTTTTTTTTTCCAACTGCCCAAGATCATCATCGTCAGTTCAAAGGTCAATAAAAAACATGGTTATTCAAAATCTTTTATTTATATTATAAAAAATGTTCACTCTAAGTTTCTCTTTCATAATTACATAACAGCGCACACTATTATTATTCTTTAAATCTAAATCTAAAATCTAAAAGTTATATACAGTACGGGGTACATAGATCTTTAAAATGTTCCAATACTGCTCCAATCACATTAATTCTGGTGAAAAAAGTGTTTTGTATAATTTTTAAACGAATATAAATATTTTATCTGTGATTGATCATTTCATAGGATTATTCCAAACAGAGTTTTATCGTTCATAGAGTTTTGTGCGCCAAACATTGAAAAATTAAAAAAAAAAAAAAAAAGGTTTTACATTTTATTCAAAAGTGAGTAAGTATCTAGTTTCGGGAGAGGCGGGGGGAAGGTAAAAATATGAATGATTTTAAAATTCCGTAAGCACAAAAGGCGAACTTTTAAAAGTTCATGCATAAGCAAGACGTGACCAGAAAATGTATTACTCTTCGACGATGGAAGACTAACACAACTTTTTTGACTAATAGCACCTCGACATCTCTCTCTTGATCTTTGAATTTTAAAATACCGTACTTTATAAATTAAATAATAAAATTTATCGAGTTCCACAAATAAAGCAGCGCTGACGGAGTTGTTAAAACAAGAATATGTATAAACAGCAGCTCAAATCCATCCCAGCACTATATATGTATAAGCTACTCGTTCACATTACCTTGTAATGCATACAAAGTAAGATTCAAACGTACCTCGGTGCAGCTATTTACATTCTAATCACGAACAAACTTGTAATCACAATTTTCCTTTTTAAACTTGTCGATCGATTTGAATTTATCAAATCTGGAGGATTAAGTTGGGGAAAAGTAGAGCGGGAAAACACACTTTAAACTCAACGTAACCGTTAAATACTTTTATTTTTGTTTTTCTATCACTTTGGAATAAAAGCTCGGCTGCTGCCTACTTTTCGAAGAGCAAAGTCAACCCAAAGTTAAGACAGAGATCGTGAACAAAAAAAAAAAAAAGCTGACCGCGGGAGTGCCGAAATTAACAATTCAATGAATGTTTTTCATACAACAAGCATCCTAGTATTATAATAACAGAAACAACCTTTGTTGGAAGAACATCAAGAATTTGATAAGAATTTAAAAATTTTGACAAACTTTTTTGTTTAACATAAAAATGAATCTTAAAGTCGAAAAAGGGCTTTTAATAAGTTTTAAATATTTAAAAACGAACGTATGTATGATTATTTAGATGAAATGAGTAGTAATGAAAAAATCGATAAAGTGTCCGAATCAAAATCCGATGAACAATAAGCCGAGAGTAACAGCAGCGTGTGTGTACAAAGGAGTAGACACAGACAATGGACTTCATGATAATACGCGGTGCAGTAGCATTGTGCCTGCAGCTACGCAAATTCATGCATCTTGTGGTACGTCCCCACCAGCACGTGACCATGGTCCATTATTGAAAATGAGAGTTGCTCCAAGTGCTTGGATCCTTACTTCTTTCACTGAATTTTTTATTTTTTGTACCGCAACAAAAATCATATCAAAAGTCGTCGTGATCCTAAAAAAATGATCCATAGGATCGTATCAAAAATCATCTTAATCCTAAAAAATGATCCATAAGATATATGTCAAAAATCCACATCCACAGTGAATAAAAAAAAAGGTCAAAGGTTCGGTTAGAACAACACGAAGTTGTATGCAAATCGGGGTAGGGTAGGAGCAGCCTGGACCGGGTTAAAGTTTTTAATGAAAATTTGTAATCTCGGATTTCCGGTGGAAACTCTCGAAAATGTTAATCAAATAAGGTTGGGGCCGCAACGCAACAACTCTTGGGGTGATTCTTCTGAAAAAGGCGCACAGACTGTCATTTGCATGAAACACTCCGTCTTAAACTTTGGTGTACCTATTTTATTTTGTCATTTGAGATTTTTTTTTTTTTTTCTCCAAAAGCCGCGGCTTGTGATTGTCTTTTGTTTATTCATGCGCTTGCCTCCACTCGAAGTTATAACATCCCTCTGGCTGGTGTATACACGAGATTTGGGTTTGTGCAGTTGCGCCTTTTTTTTTACTCTCGAGTCTCGCGCTGTTTTAATCAACTTGAAATTACGACGCCGCGACTTGTGAATTATGGAAAAAAATTTCAATTTCAGTCTCGTCGAGCTTTTTTAAAGCTTTAGGCTTTTGACAGTTCGATCCTCATCGATTTTAAAAAACTGATTTTATCATTTGAAAATTAAATATCCAAGCTTACACGAAGAAAAGGTGGTAAGTTTGAGAGTAAAATTAATATCGCAGGAGGCGTTTAATAGTGGTAATTCGCTGCAACCGCGTACCCCGCTCGAACGAGAAGCCAGAAACTCTAATGAATCTTAATATTTTATACTGTGCGAGCCTCGATTATTTTACTTTAATGAGGCTGTTTACGTTTTTTTTATTAATTTTTTTGGATACTTCAAGACCATTTAGCAGGTTTTTCATGATCTTTTCAGACCTCCTAATTATGAATTTTCATATTTAACTTATAGCGCTACCAACATAAACTTTATAAAAAAAGAATAATTTATTTTAAATATTTATCATTTTTGAAAAATATTTAAAATTTGCAGAAGCGAGTGCACGTATTTTTGTCACGTAAAATTAAACCCGTGCTGCGGTCGTTTCCTCCCCGAGTGTTTTAAATATGCAAATAACGCGTGTATTTACAAATGAGTTGCGCTTGTTTCTTCGTCACGGTACTCCTTAAACTTATTCATACCTTTTGAATGGGAAAAAATTTTCTTCGAGCAATCCCATTATTTACTCTTAAAAAACTACTTGCGCGTTTTTTACTATATTAAACATCCGGTTCGAACTATCTCAATTCGTTGATAATGTTATTAACAAATGGTATTTTTCGTAACAAGGGTGTTAAATTACGTTTTACGCACCGTGTTTTTTTATAATAGTTGGATCCAACATTTTTTTCAAAGTGTTCGTAAAACGACCATTTTATACACTAAAATCGATGCGTGAACAAATAACTTTACGCATAGTACGATAAAAAAATTTTCTCTTACCACTTTTTGAAAGAGATAATCAAGCGTTGAGTTTTGGTAAAAATCGCTCAGTTTTACGATCATAAAAAGTAGATAACAACGATTGTTATTAAAAAAAAATTTGTCGAACTGTAAAAAAGCGTCGGATAGAAAGGGAAAATTAAAAACTTTTAAATATTCATCTGGCCTCGACACTTCGTTATTCGCCGGTTGAAATCTCGATCTAGCGAAAACACACGGAATTTGAAAATTCCGCTGTCAGGCTGGAACATTCGACGCGGGGCATAAATCGAATATGTTGTTTATTCACGTAACACACACACTCTCACTACCCGAGATACTAAAATTCAAAAACTCGAGCATTAAACTGACGCTTGATGTGATGTAAATACAAACTCTCGTACTTTTGATTGCGGTGACGAATTTTTTTTTTTTTTATGCTATTTCCCTTCAAAATATTTGCACGCTACGAGGATTTTGCAGTTTAATTGTTTTCAATCCGTCACGAGTGTTGACAGTGATCTTTGACAAACATCAAACAAGTATACAATAAATTAATCGGTTGTTTGAATGACCCGCTTAAGAGTTGAATGATTAAAAAGAAGTAATTGTCTGTTGAAAAAATGAAATTTCTTAATTTATTGAGCTGTTCTAAAGAAATCACTTCTAAAATATTTATTCGCAAATTGGACAAATCTTTTTTTCTTGGGAAACATAACATAAAACTTAGTACACAATCCATATAAAAAATATCAAATAATTTTCTTCATCTCAGTCCTTTTTCCTCATTTTTAATGGAAATTTCTGAAGGCAATCACTGTTTTTTAAAGTAGTTTTCACGAAAATTCTGAAGAAATAATAACCATACCCACGAAGGCAAATCCTATAAAAAAAAAAAAAAAAAAAAAAGAAAGATGCAAAAAGCGCAGTTACGGCGTCGCGCGGCTCTATCCCCTGGAAAAATCGATACTTCGCAGAGCTGCAGTGTCAAGCCGACAAAAAGGCACCTAAATAATAAAAATAAAGCGCCCTCGCTTTTCTCCTTCCGGATTCAGCGCATACGTGCATCATCGCAGAAAAAAAAAAAAAAAAAAATCGCTGTACTTATCCTCCCCCGAGAATATCAAGAACATTGTTCCGCCGAGGACGATTTTCTATATCAACCGCCAAAGTATTTCTCAAAGCAATCCTATTTTTATAAATAAAAAAGTTAAAAGTCATATTTTTTTCTTTTAATTTTGAAATGATAGTTTTACAAAGAGATTATTATCAAACTCAATCAGCTAAATTCCTATACAGTCGTAATGTAATGTAGCTATTGCCCGGGGAGATAGACGTTTGTAATTGTTTCAAATACGTGATTATTACATAATTCACCAGCATTGATTGATCAGATAATTTAATTCCACGTTTTATTTATCTATATTCAACCTATGTTACCCCTATTTATTATTATTATTATAAGCCCTTTTTTATTATGTGTAAAAAGTATAAACTATAGAGTTGAACGTAGTCACGTGTAAGTATATTACTAGCTTTGATAATTCAAATTTCGCGCTCATTTATTTGTTAATTATAAAATAATGCAAAAGTTACTTAAAAACTCAATTTATTAAAATTATAATTTTATAACTTGCCAAAAATTGTCATTAGATCCGGCGATTCTCAGTTTGAAAAAAATCTTATTTAAGTTAAAATATCAAAATAAAAGATTTTAAATTTTATCGAGAATTTTGTATTCTAAAGCAATAATAATCATATTAAGTTCGTGGGTGTCTTTGAAAAAAAGTGTGTGGTGGTGAAAGGAGCTCATTCAGTTGACACCATTGAAGTGTAACGGTGTGTTAAGTAATTCCGAAGCTCGCACGCAACTTAGCAATATTAGTATCGCAGTAACACGAGGGGCTCGTTTAATTCCTGCATGATAAACTAATTCCGCATAGTGGCGCACCCTAAACTGCATTAATTACATCTGGGTCACGAAACTGTGCGAATACCACTATTTTTTTCATCTTACTATGACTAACTTAGTGCCTGTAATGATGACTAACGTGAAAATTTCAACGAAAATATTATTAATTATTTAAAAACCTCACGCAATTTTTTTAAGTTAGAGAGTTTCGACCTGCTTTCTCGGCCATGATCTCCCAGATATTCCCGTCATCGGCTACCTGGTCAAAAACTGGCCATTAATTACTTTGTCATCGGATTATGAGGTCTGTTAAAAATTCCGACCTCTAGGTCATGTAAAATTTTTACAGAGCTTGATCTATATTGATTTGAATTAATTTTTTTTTGTGAGAACTGAACAACAAATTGACGGCACTGCGAAAGGTACAAAAAAAAATCAAAAAGATCCGATGTTCTGCGCGAGATATGGTAGGAGCAATTCGGCCGGAAATGCAGCTTCAGTCGTCCATCCGTCAAGTTTCCGCTGGCTTTCACATGCGTCCGGAGAATGGCGAGCGCGCGTTACAGCGTGTAATTATCGCTTCTCTCAAACTTAATTTTCATAATATTAAGAATCTTTTTTGAGGTTAGGTTCTAACTCTACTTACAAGAAATATAGAAGCTAAGTCTTATGTAAAAAATACAAAGATCATGAGTTAAAATTATTGTCAATATTTAGGTTGGCATAATTTTTTGACATTCAACACATAAATAAATAATTAGTAAATTAATTTTTGTAAGTTTTCATTTGAATAAAATGACTACAAGTTTTCAGCTTATTGCAAGAATATTTATATTCTTACAGCTCTGGTAGAAAATCACCTGAAACTTTAAAAGCATTAATCGAATATAAATATCAATAAAAAGCATGATAATTTACAGGTAAATTCGGTAAGCTCGAAGTTAACTCGATCTTATGCGCGGTGCATTAGACTGGTGCGAAGCCCTAAACCAGGCTCGAAGAGTCCCGAGGGAGCGCACGCCGGAAATCATGCATTCCGTCCCGACACTACGCAACGTAAGCATCAATTATTCGTTAGTTTATCGCTCCGATTATGCCTTTATAAATAAAACCCCAGCTGGAATTATTCATTACTCGATACCGCATTAACTTTTGCTTTTTTATTTATTTATACTTTTAGTGAACAAAAATTTCATTTTTTATGTTCTTAAAGTAAAATATGTTGTATATTTTTAACTTTAATTTTCGTTTTGTATGGATTAAGATTCCGGTATAAGGGTTATTCGAATTAAAAAAGTATTAAAATGATTCGACGGCAGCTGCCGGAAATGCAGCTTCAGTTGTCCATCCGTTAAGTTTCCGCTGGCTTTAGTCGGCTGATTACGCATGCACACGTACGTACAGGCAATTTACGAGCGGGCGTTACAGCGTGTAATTATCGCTTCTCTCGAATATTGAGAATCATTTTTTAACCGAAGAGGCAATATTGAGTAGGTAACATTTTTTTATAAGTACTTTGAAATTTATATTTATCAAACTTGAGAATTTTTTTTATATTACAAATGATAAACTTTATTTTTCATTTAAGTTTAATCATATAGTTTATCGCCAAATTTATCTGAAGCTAACTTGATCTTATACCCAGTGCATTAGACTGCTGCAAGCCCCTAAACCACGCATGAAGAGCCCCAAGGGAAATGCCTACGCGCAAACATCAATTAATCGTGAATTTATCGCTGCTACTGTGCGTTTAAAAATCAAACCTTGCGATTATTAATGCTTTAATGTTTTTTATTGATTGTTCATAAATATTGAATCAAAAAATTGTAATTTATATCTGCGCAAAGTAAAGCTTGAAAATAAATAAACTGATTTAATTCCATGTTCCTTGTTCCAAATGCCAGTTTGCGGGTGCTTGCAGATTCTGAAAGACAAGTATTGATTTAATCAGCACATCTTCAAGATTATCGCCAAGTGTGAAAATTGATATACTTAATGACTTGATCTTATGCGCGGTACCCCAAAACCCTGCAGCTATCTGAGGAGCCCCAAGGGATATGCATCGTAAGTTTATCGCTACGATTATGCCTTTATAAATCAAGTTTTGCGATTATTCACGCCTCCAAAATATTTGACCTGGAATCTCGTGATTTCTGTCTGATCTATAATGCGATTGAGTTAACTTTTCAGCAAATCTCACATTTTACATATAAAACATGGAAGTGCCTTAAATTTTTGAATCTTTTTTTTTATTTAAGATCAATCATTATTTTCAAAATAAATTTATAATTGTAAAATGAGGTAAGCTTGATCACTGATTAAAACTTCGATTATCCGATGTATACAATGACGTATTTAATATATAAGTAATAAAAAAGGTGAATAAATATTTTGAGACATTAATATTCTTGTTGATAACTTTTTCGCTTAAGAAGTATAATGAAAATGCTTTTTATTTAAAAATTTGTAAAGTTTATAAAAAAGTTATAATTGAGCGGTCGTTTGGGTCTTGGGTTCGATCCTCGGCGCAACCAACTTTGAATATTTTCTTCGTATCCCTACGTTCACCCCGACTGCTTTGGAGTCGGTTTTACCGGGGGCTTACATTTCAGCGCTGGTCTTTCGATTAACATACCCTGGCTTTCCCGTACTCCACATGGTCTATTTGGACCATAGGCTAATGCTAATTAAAGTCGCGACTATAAATAAGTAAAAAAAAAAGTTATAAGAAAAAATAATAATAATCATGGTCACAGAGTAACATTTATTTTCGCTTTGTAAATTTTAAATTATTCTTGGACAAATATCTTAATATTTAGTTGCTGATGTGTCCCATTCAATGTTAAACTCAGGATTCCCCAACACACTACAGCATTTGCCAAAATTAAAAAAATTAAATAGTTGCATACAGTTAAAAATTGTTTATTACTTATGTGTTTATTTAGAGGCCGTAAAATGTAGCTATAAATAAAAATGTTTTTTATGCATGAAATAAAACCAATGCTACCTAAGCCTGAGCATCAGATGATAAAAAATTATTCAAAAAAAGGTACGAAAGTGAATTAATATTCTTGTATTGTTTATGACGTTTCACCATTCAAAAATTATTATAATGACAAAGACGATTAAAAGACAAAAAAATAATTTTCACGACTTATAAAATTAAAATATGTACGTAATAGTTATTATGCACACCTCAAAGAACCATAAAAGATGCTGAGAACACGCGCGTGTATTTGATTTAAGAAGAATTCTGAGTAGCGCATAAAATAAATCTTTTATCTTTTTCTTATTTACAGTTACAAATCATATTAAATTATTTTTATTTTTATCTAATTAGTTATGACGGTGATATATTTTCATTATTTAATGAAAATTTAGTTGATTAGATTTTGAAGCAGTCAAATTCTTTAAATAATAAAATGATCTTCTAATTAATGCTTGATTCTCTGTTTACGATGTTTTTATTTCAGATTATTTTGTTTCTTACTTGAATTTAAATTTAAAACATCTAAATAGAAAATATAAACAGTGAAAATGTCTTAAAACATCGAAAATAAAATATATAATCGAAAAAATTATTACCATCGTTTTAACGAATTCATTTAGAAAGTATTTTATCAATCAAATTAACAAGATCCAGTATCACTCCAGGAAAGCATCTAAAACATGTCGTACCTCGGACTAATCGTCCTCATCGCAGCTTTTTTTGCTAGCAGCGTAATCTCAGTTTACGAATTTCGTGAGTGCTTGAGATCTTTTTAAATTTTAATTGAGTATTTATTTTTCCAAAACTAATAAACTGTTGAATGTTCATTAATAATTATTGGAGCAAATGGGTTCCAGGTAACTACGAAAATTACTCAAACAGCTAATTGAATCTTATAAAAAAGTCAATTGAAATTTTAATTCTAACTATTACATGTCTCTACTACTGTAATAAGTCAAATTGAATTAATTTAGTCACCTGATTGAAATCGACTTTCAGGATTACCAAATTTGGGCATGCCTAGTCTCGACCCTTTGGTCTTCCCCCGGTTTGAGAGTCGATGCAAATTACGAAGCAAAGGCTAACCTGAATACTTTGGTCTACAGTGCTCCAATTGGAGGAAGTGGTAGGTTTTTAATAAGTATTACTCGCCCAATCAGAGGAATGGGAAAAATACCTTAACCATAAAGAAGTATCAAAAATTATATATTATGAAAACCTCAAGTCGATTACATAGTTTCTGGCAGATATTCTTATAATATATAAATACTATAGCTAGTGAAAAGTAAATTATTTTTCTTAATGCATAGTCCAGGATTTGCTATTACGATCAAATTATGAGTAATTATTTATAATCCGCATCGACTGTTGATATTATTTGTTTAATTTTTCTGCTGTTTACTATGTGACTATTATAATGATGTATGAGCTATCTTATCAAATATTGTATTGATTGAGACAGTAGCCCGTATAAACTTAAATAAATAAATAAATAAGTAAACAATTTTTAAACAGTAAATTTAAACGTTCACATAAAGTGCATGACAGCACTCTACAGTCTCAACGGTAAAGTTCAGGACGACAAGCTGGTTGTCGAGAATTTTCATCTTACCGACGCTGAAATCCAGGGAATGAAGGTTTACTTCAGCGATCTTACGAACGGCAATAAAGTCCTCAGTTGGTTTTTTTCTTACATAAATGAATGTTTATTGGAAAAATATTTATAATCTAACGTATTTTTTTATTCAGATGATAAAACTATGGCTATAGTCAACAATTACTGGGCCACATTTTTCAGCGGATTAAAATTGTGGCTATCCACTTTTAACTGAATTTGACAACAAAAACGTCTTCTCTAAGATTCCAGCTTCCAAGCTCTTCCCGTCATAAGTCTACAATTAAATATGTACCAACTGTTGCAGCCACTTTTTATTGTACAAAAGAGATTTTAAAATAAATTTTTTACAGCTCAATTGCTTACTTATAAAAAAGCACTTTGATTAATCAGTTACCTTACATATATTTTATGCTTCTTGTTAAACTGGACATTTTGATTCTACCAGGCTGCTTTGAAGTTTCTCCGCACCAGATTTTGGTTAAAGAATATGAGATAATCTTGGTAATGATTCAACGGATTCTTAAAGATGACGAGATGATCATGAAGATCATTCTTAAGAATTACAACACGATCCTAGAAGATCAAGATCATGAGAGGTTCAATTCATAAAATGAGTTTTTTTTTATCAATCGCATGAAGATTTGTCTTTCTATTACATTTTAAAGAAAAAGTTAGAAAATTTTTAGTGACGTCCGTTTAAAATGATCCCTAGTTGAGTCATAAGCATAAGTTATTTTATTTAAATTTTTTTTTATAGAATCATATTATGTTGAGAACAAAAGGTTAAAATAAATCTCTGTAGGCATAAAACTATTATGTATGCATGGGAGAGTATAAATGTCGATCTCGATCAGAATTCTCAAGACAATGGCAAAATCTGTGGGTTTACTCACGCACCGATAGTATTGGTGAAGTAAAAAAAGACTCTTTTGTCTTTCGCTCTATCTGTACCACCTTACATCAATTTGTATAATTTTCATTTTTATCTAATTTATTATCATTAAATAAATATGTCGCTTTTTTCAGGACGGTACAATCGTTTTGAATAAACCCGATGTTGAATTCACAGCGACGATTCATAACGTTTTTACTATAATACTTCAGAAATTAGGAACAGGGAAAATAAAAATTTTCCCTCTTCCGATGTACATACTTGTTTCATAATATTTTTGGTTTTATTTGCAAAAGGTTGAAACAAGGAATGTGTCAATATTAAATTATCAAGTTCAAAGACGAAATAAGATAATATTTCTTTTTAATTAAATTGATGTAAAAAGAAATAATTACATTAAATGAGAATCTAACTTTTCATAGAATCAAACAAATTTTTAATAATTAATTTACTCACATCAAGGAATACACTTAAGAAGAATTTTCTTCTTCTCTTTTGTTTATTTTGAAACAAATTTTTATTCATTTAAAAAAAAAATATATTCGCCTATTAGAGGTTATTAGCTTATAAAATTATGTAAATGATAAAAAGTTTGTAGTAAAAAAAATTGTATGCTCGGTAAAAAGTTATAGACAGTTATTTATTTCATTGCAATGCGCTAAAACGCGTCTTGGAACATAACTTTTTCGTTTTTACGTCATGTGCGTCATCTTACTTTTATTAGATTCTTTTAAATAAATATTCACAGAGTAAAATTATTTTTTTACCCTTCAAACTTGAGAAAATTTTTTAATATTATTTTATGCCCATTTCTCTTCAACTCATTTCAAACAAAGCAGAATAAAATTTAGTAAAATTGTTACATAATTTTTGTACGAATAAATGTTTAAATATGATTTCAATCCAATAATGCTGGGCTCAACTTGCGACATACAACATTCTTGGCATAAATTGAAAATTTTAAAATTTAAAAAAAAAATTGAGTATGCATGATGAAAAAGAAAGAATACAGTAAAACTATGTAATGGTTACAGAGCTAGAAAATGTATATTATGTATGTGCTTGTGCGGAGGCCATAAAAAATGTCGTTAAAAGTAAAAAAAAAATTTTTATGGGAAAATTGAAGCCATATTAATACGACGATTTTGTAGAAAAAAAATTATTTTGTTACTGATATCAATCATAAGGTAAGCTGATAACTATTCTTTTTTGTATTTTTTGATAGCCGTTGCTTTGATCAAAATTGAATTTACTATCTGAATAATATTTATATTTTGTTATTCTATCAGTAGCATTGCTTAACATGCACAAACATTTAAAATTTTTTTATGATAAGGTAAATCACTTATAGACACAGCCAACACTTACTGGGACTACGAATTTTTCTTTGTAATGGAACCTGCGATCGACGTTGTGTCCGATCCGCTTTTAACAGAATTTTTTAACAAAAATGTGTTCTCGAAAATTCCAGAACCAATTTTATTTTATTGTAATAACTTTTGTACTGAAAAAAATTTTTCAAAATAAACTTTTATGAAGTATAACCGATGAATTATTTCAATAATCTAAAATTGCGAAATTAGTGGTTTTTTTTTTTTTTTTTTTAAGAGGATGGTCACTAAAAAAGCACATATTTAAAATATCAGGGGTGGATATATCATCTTATTATCTTATTATTAGTTTAAAAAGATATGATAAAAACATAATGAATTCATTAAAAATTGAAAAGGGTTGGCAACTTTTTGAAATTTATACATTTTTTTGCGTATTTAGTTAGAATATCGAAAAATAATCGACACGTATTTTTTCTTTTAAAAAAAAAACTAAAATTAAAGGAACTACAAGTGTTTAAATTTTTTAAAATTTAGATATATATAGATATACTTCTAATGGGATTTCGGGTTAATGACGTAATTAACCCGTAGTTTCAAAAACTTTTCTTAATTTTTTTCTTGCTCAATTTTGATTTAAAAATTATAAAAAAAATGTTAAAATTCATTAAAAATCGAGTACTTTTAAAAAAATATATTTTTAAAGTACCGGTTGCCAACCCTATTGAATTAAATAATAATAAACTTTGAATTTTTCTTGGCTTGGTTTAAAATGTTGTAAAATTAGATAAAAAGTCAAGTAGTTGGTCGAGAGTAAAATTTAAAATATGTGCATTAGTTCCAATAAAGTGGACGGCTTTACAAAGTAGTCGTCATGACAAATCTGCCTAGTAATATTGACAGAAGCTGTTAACTCCGTCTGTAGCTTTAACGGTTCAATAAGTAATCATTTTAAAGAGATTTTAACATTACGTATACAAATTGTCTTAATCTTTAAAGTAAATCAAAGCAGCGAGATCGATTGTAATTGATCAAATCTTCGAATGAGAGCGATTAACTTCATGATTTTAAACACGCTGAATGAGACTTTTTTTTCGGAAGGACGGATAACCTTTTGTTTTTAAATAATATATAAGATCAGTTGGAGCTTGGTGGTCCAGTATCACACCAGACAAGCATCTAAAACATGTCGTACCTCAGAATAATCGTACTCGCCGCGGCTTTTATCGCTGGCAGCGTAATCGCAGATTACGATTTTCGTGAGTATATGCTGTGATTTTTTTTTTTCGATAATTTTAAATTTTTTTGGTTTTTAATTGATTTTCATGATTGACGTTGCAGCCAAGGATGTGAAAATTTGCAGACGATCGAAAGCTGGATACGAAAACTGCTTTACGCAGACCATTCAAAAATATTGGAGCTCGTGGGTTCCAGGTAATTAAACTTTTTATTAATCATACCTTTATATAGATAAAGTTAAAAATATCATTGCACAAAGTTTTTTTTTTTTCATTTACTCATTTAGTGTTAATATTGAAAATTCATTTATTATTATTATCATTTCAATATTCAAAATCTGCAGGAAAGACCGCCCCTCCAGAGGTGGTGGTATCTTGTTTGCGGTTAGGAACGGTCTCAAATTTAAGCCCATTGGGATTACAGCCAAAATCGATGAGACAGTCGAAATTGCTGCCGTAAAAATACATGGATATTCGAAGCCGATTAACCTTTTTGCTGTTTACAGGGCACCCTGTCTTGGTGGACGGACAATAACGCTCACGCAAGAAAAATGGGACCAGATAGCCAACCTGATGACCAAAGAGGAGGGTATGTCATACCTTCTCGGTGATTTCAATGCCCACAATATCCAGTGGAATTGCAGTAATGACGATGCTAATGGAAAGAGGTATCTTGAGTCTCTATCAAAAGCCAACCTCATTGTCCTCAACCTCGATGGAATTTCACACTTAAACCCCAGTAACGGAAAGACTTCAAACATCGACTTGGTCATCGCGAAAGCAGAAGATGCTCTTGTGGCCAATGTGTCGGTATATGACGAGCTTTTTGAGTCAGACCACTACCCAATTGAGATCACACTGTCCTTGACCAAATTTATTTACAGAAAAAAGTCATTTAAAGTCAGATCGACGAGGACAAACTGGGATGCTGTTGGACAATTGTTGGAAGACAGACACACCGAATTTTTTGACTACTCCTATGTAATTGCTCCAGCTTCTAGGAAGTACGAAATATTCACAGAGATAGTCAGAAGTTCAATTGAAAAATTCACCCCGAGGAAAAGAATTGTGGCAGATACGATTCATCGAAACCCAGTCGAGTGGTGGGATGAAGAATGCGACAAATTGAAAAGATTAAGAAGAGCTGCCTTCAAAAAATGGAGGTTCACTGGAAAGCTGGATGATAAATTCTTATATAGGAAAAGCTGTGCGGTCTTGAAGAGAGCAATTAAAAAGAAAAAGAAGGCTTGCTACATTAATTTTACTGAGTCTATAGATCTCAACAAAAATCCGAGTCATGTGTGGAATAAAATGAAGATTTTTAAAAACAAATGGCAGAAAGTCAACCATGGCTGCAATGACAGTATGGACAAGAGCTATAGTCAAATGGCCAACGATGCCATCAACAAGTTAACTTCTCCCGTCACAGTCTCTACTCCTTCAAGTGTTATTCAAGCGCAGCCGAATTTATTCTTCGACGACCCGTTCTCGTTTGTGGAGCTAAACTACGCCATTGAATCAAGAAACGTCAGTACTGGTTCAGGACTGGACGGGTTAGATTATTTCACCATTACGAAGTTATCACTGAGGTATAGGCTAATCCTCTTGGACATCTATAATGAGATGTATCAAACTAGTAGTTTTCCAGATGACTGGAAAAATGCGTTTGTACATCTCATCAGGAAGCCAGACAACTCAGGGTTACGGCCGATCACCATGACTCAATGTCTATGTAAAATCTTCGAGATCATGACGAAAAATAGGCTCCAATGGTGGTGTGAATACAACGGAGTCATCTCACCAGATCAGAGTGGTTTTCGCACAGGGCGCTCATGTATCGACAACGTCCTCAACTTGTCTCTTTGTGTTCAGGATGGTTTTAAAAACAATTGTGACACGGTGGCAATCTTTCTGGACATAAAGGGAGCATTTGACAACGTGGTTCCAGCCATACTTCTTCAACAGATCAGTGAAATCGGATGTTCCTGTAAATTCGTCAACTTTGTGTCTCACCTCTGCATGGAAAGACACATATTCAGCATCATCAACTTGGAAGACCCTAAAAGAGTCACGAAAGGTGTCCCACAGGGCGGGGTCCTCAGCCCAATACTTTTTAACATTTATGTTAGAAATGTTGCAGCTGGGGTCAGTTCACGTCTCTCACTTCGCTGACGATCTCGGTCTTTACTGCAGTGCTGGCGATGTCAGCTCCTGCACTGAACTTTTACAGAGTGCCTGTGAAATAATACGAAACAACCTGAGCAAACTAGGGTTGGAGCTCAACGTGGGAAAAACCAAGATTCTGCACTTCAATAAGAGGAAAGTTGAGCCTGGAAATATAGAAGTCAAAATTGGGGATTCTACCATCAAGTCTACGGCCCAAGCCAAATTCCTGGGAATTCATTTTGACCATAAGCTCTCTTTTGAGCATCATGTAAAGAAAATAGTGAGGAAAACAAGGAATATAGTAAATGTTATGAAACTGCTTGTGACAACTTGGTGGGGTGCTCATCCTGGTACTGTACTTAATCTATACAAAAGTTTTGCTCGATCGGTAATTGACTACGGGTTATTTGTCTACTGGCCCAAATGGAAGAAATTTTCTAAACTGCTGGAGAACGTACAGTTGGCTGCGATCAGAACTGCATTTGGTTACAGGATGTCTACTCCCAAAAACATCATTTTGGAAGAATCCAAACTGCTGGACTTATGTGACAGAGCCCAGGTCCAGGCAGATGATTTCATTACTAAAGTCTTAGCCAACCATGACAGCTCTTGTTACAATGCTGTTA
Source organism: Encarsia formosa (assembly GCA_038277355.1). Taxonomy (NCBI): domain Eukaryota; kingdom Metazoa; phylum Arthropoda; class Insecta; order Hymenoptera; family Aphelinidae; genus Encarsia; species Encarsia formosa. The sequence goes on from CM076187.1 coordinate 78,584,436, forward strand.
CACAGTTTTTTGATAATCACAGGAAGAGTAAAGCCAAAAGAAGGATTTTTGAGAAGGCAATTTTCAAGGTCAACGACTTTGCTCTTCCCTACTTATATCAATCAAGGAAGGACCTCGAATACCAGTCAGACTATCTCGATAAGTTCCCACTAGTTTCTGTTGATGTGGATTCCTCCATCGGACTATCCGGCTCTCCTATCATTAACGCTGAATTTCAGGTTCTATTTGGTCATCCAAATACTACACACATCTTCACGGATGCCAGTAAAACCCAGGACCAACCAGTTGGATGGGCGTTTTGTGTTCCAGAGGAAAACTTTGACAAGACAGGATCCACACATAAATTTGCGTCGATTTTTACAGGCGAGGCTATGGCCATAAGCTCGGCCCTCGACTGGATCAGTTTTAATCCAGACAGGAAGTATTACATTTTCTCCGACTCCAGGAGTGTTTTGAAGGCAATCTCTTCGGGCAAGAATTCCAAAAATCCGTATATTAAGGAAATCAGGAGTAAGCTGGCAAAAATCACCAAAGTGAGCATCCTCCATGATCCTCTCAAACTCTACTGGGTTCCGGCGCACTGCGGTCTTGAAGGAAACGAGAAAGCTGATCTGAAAGCAAGAGAGGCCACGGTCACAATGTCACCAGCTGGTAAAATCCCTTACTCGGACTTTCGTAGTATCTGGAGCTCCCAGGCGAGGGAAAAAACTTTTGAGAAGAATATCAATGAAGGCGACCTCAAAGGTAAAATCTACTTTGAGAACTACTTAAACCTCAAAAGTAAACCCTGGTTCCATAACTCAGGCTTGGACAGAAGGGAGATAGTCACCATTAACCGATTGAGGGCAAACCATTGCAGTACCGCAGCTTCCCTTCACAGGAAAAATATTGTCTCTTCTTCAGAGTGTCCGTGTGGTTTTGCTACTCAAGATGCTAACCACCTTTTGTTTCAGTGCAGTAATCACAGTGCGGATAGAGTGCTTTTGTTATCTGAACTATCTAAGCTAAAGACAAAGGTTCCTTACACGGTGGAAAATATTTTGTCTGAAATGAACTTGAGTTCTCTTAAAGTCATTTTGAAGTTTTGTAAAACTTGTAATATCAATTTGTAACGTATAGTATTATTTATGATTTAATGATTTGTGTGAATTATTAAATTTTTCATTTGCTGTATGGACCGAAAGGTCTAGGTAGGCACTAAATAAATAAAAAAAAAAAAAAAAAAAAATTATCATTTCAATCTGAACTCTTCTAAGTATATGAGGTTTCTATACAGTATCTCTCATAAAACATGTGCTTCATAATTTTCATATGCATACTTTAACTGCACAGTATAAATGAACTAAAAAGAAATAAATTTTTAATGTTAATACTGAAAAATCAACAAACGCATTCTTAAAATTTTAATAAGTTTTTTTATTTTGGTCTCTGATTTAAATTGTTCGGTTAAAGAACCGCTTTTGAGGCAATTTTTTCGACCCTTTTTTCAAAAAAATCCTGAATTATTAATTTTTAATGCTTAAAAAAAAAAAGCGTTACCTGAAGCGCGTATTTTAATTTTCTTGAATTCAACTCGTATTTGCGGTACACAGAGCCTTATTAGAATTTTTCGAATACCTAAAATTTAATTTAATTTTAATTGGTATGACATAGGCTCCCTTATGCCCGGATACAGCTTAAAGTTATTTTGAAAAATAAACGAAAAGTAAATTGCAAAGTTTATTACGGGCTTCCAGTAGAGTTCAAGAAAATGAAAAAAACTTCTTCACTGATGCTAATGGCCTAATCATAGTTTTTTGAGTTGTAATAAATAAAAATAAAAAATGAAATTAAAGGAGTGCCATCATTGGGAATGGCCAGCCTCGATCCTCTGGTATTCCCTCGAGTTGAGAAAAGCATCCACGCTGGTCTGTTCAAAGGCAACGTCAAGTTTCGGGATCTGACGATCCACGGCATGGCCAAGACCAGGATCGAGAAGGCCAGGGCTGTATTCAAGAGTGACCAAATCGAGGTCGACGTCAAAGTCACTGTTCCAAAGGTCTTCGTCGAGACAGACTACAAAGCCAACGGAAACGTCAACACTCTGCTCTTCGACACTCCGGTTGGGGGAACTGGTATGTACTTTCTGGCTCCAGATCTATAAAAAAACTTCAAAAGTCGTTCCGTTCATCTTTGCGAGTGCATATAATTAAAAAAAAAAAAAATCAATATTTGTTTTTACAGGCCGATTGAACGTAACCGTATCGAATCTGTCCACGTTTTACAGACTCAACGGTGTAGTCAAGAACGACAGGTGGACTGTCCAGCACTTCAGACTCTTCAAACTCGACGTCCAGGGAATGAAGGTTTACTTCAGCGATCTGTTGAACGGCAGTATTCTTCAAACTCAAAAATACAATTTTTTCCAAACTAACTGTCTTTTTTTATTTTTCAGATGACGCTACAATGGGAGTGGTGAACCAATTTTGGTCCACGTTCTTTAACGGATTGAAGCCCGCAATCGAAGCTGTCGAATCATCAAATGGATTTATTTGTACAAACTTTAGTTCATAGTAGTCGCTTTTATACTGTTGTAAATAGATTTTTATTTCTAAATAAATTTTTATAATATTATAATTAACTGCTCATTTAATCACTTATTAAGCTCCTTGACCTGAAAATCCACTACATACAGTTCGTCTGTAAAATCTAAATAAATTAAAGAATGCATGCTACAAATATTGAAGTATATTCTGAAAATATAAAATACAAATCATCTTGTAGCAAACAAAAATCAGTTAATTTTTTTCACTTTTTATACTTTGTTACAGTAGTAAATAGTTTATTAAAAAATTTATTTTTTACTGAAACAATAATTACTTCAAGTCAATTCCTTATTTCAGGATTTTTCAATAATTTGTTTCGTCTTGGGTGGTAACACATTTGAAGTAAAAAAGTAATCAAAATTTTTAAACACAATTTTTTAATTTTCATTCTTAATTTTTTAAAATAACAGCTAATAATTTTGAAAAATTCTAGTAGTCAGTCTCCGCAGGGGATTATTTTACGAATAAATTTAAAAATCAGTACAAGTATTTTATTTAACAGTGTTGACAATCAATTTAAAATCCATTATAGTTTTTTGTTACTCATTAAAAAAATTTTCGATGTGATCTTTTATAATTTTTTGAAACTATTAAAAATACTTACAAAAAATCGAATCCTTGATACTTAATAAATAATCAATAAAATAAATATTTTTCGTTAATTATTGCTATGTTTTTTATATTTTCGCTTAAATTCGATGAATGTTTATTAAATTTAAATTAATTATAAAGTGTAATTGGAGAACGAAAATCAGACCATAATTTATGATAATAAAATTATTTAAAAAATAATATTTAAAAAGCAATATTGCTGAAATTTAAACACGTATGTAAAAATTTTGCAAAAAATTTGAATTTTCGTGTTTATCTCGCGGTTCTGACTACCGCAGTGAATTTTGATCGTTGCAGTGCTGCTTGAAAGTTGAACCTAACCTCACTAGTACCGTTTCTTTCGTGCTTTCGCGGTAAACGATCACAATGGTGAGTCTTGAAAATTTTTAATTAATCTATAAAAATACATGCAATCGTGCATAATTTAACAATAATTTCATCGTAATTTGTTTATTAAATTGTTTAACCAAAACTTTTTTTATTTCAGTCTGCTCACAAGACATTCATCATCAAGCGAAAGCTTGCAAAAAAACTCAAACAAAACAGACCCATACCACAGTGGGTCAGGATGCGTACTGGAAACACAATCAGGTGAATAATAATAATAATAATAATTTATTTTTAACTAATTTTTACTTTTATCATCAAGTTATTGTATTGTTTAAATTGTTTATACTGAGTGCAATGTAATAGTGAAGATTGAGTCAGTAGTTTAGGTTATGTTTATATTTTTCACATTTTACTTCAATTTATGATGCAAGATTTAAATATTGTCTGAAATTGTTTGGCTAATCGTTTTTCAACTCTAATAAGCAAAATCTTAAATAACTATCATATTAATTTTAAGGTATATGAAGTATTTTCCAAGTGAATTGCAAATTATTACATTTACAAGTTGAATTGATCTTGTAAATTAATGTTAGTAAACACTACTTAAATTTTGGCTAATAGTTTTTCAAATTTAGTGTCAAATCAATTCCAAGTTGTATAGTCTTTCCTAGTTGATAGCAAATTATTACAGTGTACTAGTTAGATTGATTATATTTTCTTTCATTGTTAGCAATTAAATTCAATAAGCAAAATCTAAATTTTACAACTAACAAATTACTATAAAATTGATTTCTAAGTTGAATGCAGAGTTTTCCCAGCTGATTGCTAATCATTACATTTTACAACTTAAATTTTATTCGTTAACATTTTTAACACTTGAAAATTATTTTAATGTTTCAGGTACAATGCCAAGAGGCGTCACTGGAGGAGAACCAAGCTAAAGTTGTAAATCTCATCAACTTTATTTTGTATATCATTGGTGGAAATAATAAACTTAATTTAAAAATTTAAACACAGTGTATTCATTAATAACAAATTCCTTTATTGCTTAAGAGTATAAAATTCAATTATATATTTGTATCTACAAAGAGTGAGGAATTTTACGTGATCGTAACTTATTCTTCCAATCTTCCAGCAACTCTTCGGAGGACTTGCCTTCTCCACGCTTGTAGTAGTCCTTGGGTGGCGTGCCTTCTTCGAGTCTTACCCGGTAGTGGCAATACACGTACCTGACCTCGCCAGATCTCATCCTGGCGTGTCTTCTAACTCCCTTGATCGTCATGCCTTTGGTACAAAATGATTCGGCTGAAAAAAAAAGAAAACAAGTTTTTTTAAATAAGCACACTTGAAACAGTTGATTAATTTACATTGGATACTTACCAACCCATAAATTACTTTTGAATTCAACATTGTGTTTTTCAACAGCCATCTTTTGTGCCTCTAGAATAGTTTCTTTGACTATAGCAGCTCCTTTTTTAGGACAAAAACTTAGTTGTTTTATAGCTTCATCCACTGTCAACCCTCTGACCAACCAAGCAACATAGAGCATTTTCTTTGGTGTGTACCTTACGTGGCATTTTTGATGACACACAAACTGAAAAAAAATTTGGCAATTCAAGATTAAGTTCTAATAGTTGAACAATAATAATAACAGTTATTTTTTTATAATTTACTACTATACAGATTTACAAAATGTTTGGTAAAATATGATGCAAAATTATCATTCTCAAAAAATTAATAACTGTATTTGGGTTTAATATACTTAAAAATCTAAATATATAAAAATGTTTTATACACTTACAGCTGGTCTTCTTTCTTCATCAGGTTTTTGTATTGGATAAAATTTGTCATTGTGGGAGATAAAACCTGTTGGTTCTCTCTTTTTTTGCAAAAGTACAGAAGTGTGAATATTTTTTTGCTCTTTGAAACTCTGTAATGTTCCAATTGCACCTGCAGAAACCGCAGACTTGTTGGCTGACAGAGCCAGGCATTGTAAACGCACAGCAAGACTTTGAATCATGTTTCCAGCACCTTTGAAAATTAAATAAAATATCAATTTTATAGATGTATTTTTATATTATAATTATTATAATCAGAGATCCAGTAATAACAAAATATTTTGTTATGTTAATACAATAATAAATGATATTTTGTAAATCATAATAAGAATAATTTTTTACCTGTAAGAAATCTTACACCAAAATTTTTTCGGCAGTTTTGTTACTATAAAAAAAATAACAAAATAAAAGTAACAAAATGTTTGGTTGCACTCCAAATAAGATAAAAAAACAGACTTTTGTTATTTTATTTTTTAAAAAAGCAATAAACAAGCAAAATTTATCTCACAAATTTTAATATTATTTTCTATGTTATATAAATCAAAATGAATAAACAAATTACATCTTGTTTATTAAAAAAATAAAACAAAAAATACTCGTTATTAACAGATCCCGGAATAAAATGTTTAAATAAATAAATAAATTTGAAATACCATACCTAATTATGTCACGAAATATAACCTTCTCTCCAAACAAAATTTAACTCAATATTAATCAACAAGCCGCCACAGGTGTCATTCTTTGGACTTTTAATTACATTATTTGTATTTTATTGACAAATCACCGTTTGAAGTTTTTTCAACACAATAAGCAAATTCTCACAAAAGTTAACTATTCGGGTTTACTGATTTGAGATTTCTCTCTCGCAATTTGGTTAGCAGACGATGCATTAATTACACATGTTGGTGCTCCGAAAACATGGCATCACTCGCGAGTTTTTGTCGGCTTTTTCGAGTAGGATTGCAAACATGTTCTAAGAATGTTGCATCAGAGTTTGTTAACAAACCTTTACCTCTAGGTGAGCTGCCAATAATTATTTTTTGTAATGTCATGGTGTTCTGAAATATAAATAAATCGTCAAAAATTCAGCATAACCTGCTTTCAGAAAACACTCAATTTAATAATAACAAATATTTTATGAAAAAAACAGTAACTATTTATTGACAATTCATGATTAATAAATAACGAGTTATTTGTTTATTAATTTTGACTTACCCAACCTTAAGAATAATATTAAAAATTGAAAGAGAAAAATTTTGCTTGTTTATCACTTGGTGCTTGGATTGTCAATGTAAAATTAGCTATATTAATGAAAAACCATTTATTCTAACAGCTAAAAACTTGTTGAGCTTGCAAGCCAGAAACTACAGGTACATCAAAGGCATACCAAGAACTGTGGGATGGATACCAAAAAATTCAGACTACCAGACTGAAGTTCCAGATCCAACTGAAGAGGAGGAAAAACTTGTGACAGGTTTTGTTTTTCATCTATCTATCTAAATTTTAATTTGATTCAAAACTTTGGTTTCTGCTTCAGTAATAGTTTTGTGTAAATCATTGATTTTAAACACAACGGTAACTTGTTAAAATATGTAGTGAATAAAATAAAAACTTTTTTAAAATCTACCAGAGCAAAAATTTTCAAAAATGGAAAAAATAACTGTTTTAATAAAAATTTTGTAAAATTGTATTGATATTTTCAACATTGAAAATCCATGATAAATACTAATTCTTGCTGTCTTACAGATATGTCACAGGAGATAAACAAACAAATAGCAGAGGACAGGACAGGCAGACTATTTGCAGTGATACATGTATCGGGTAAACAGTACAAAGTCACAGAGAGCGACATTATAGTCATTAAAGGATACTGGCCTCCAAATCCCGGCGATGAAATAACTTTTGAAAAAGTTTTGCTGGTTGGAGGCACAGATTTTACACTTATTGGTAGACCCATGCTCAACCGACAGTTGGTCACTGTTGATGCAACTGTCATTGACAAAACTTTATCACCCACCACAACTCACTTTACTTTCAGAGCAAGAAAACAAGTTAGAAAAATGAGATGTAAGTTTTTTTTTTTTTTTTTTTTTTTTTTTCAAATAATTTGAAATTTTTAGTAACACACAGTTAAAACTTTTAATCAAGTTATCTAAAATTGAGTTTTACTATCTTTACTTGGAATGTTATAATTATATATCAATTGAAATACTTTTTGTAATTAAAATGTTTATATTATAAAATGTATATAAAAATAATAATTTTTTTTTTAGTCTACAGGTATCAGCAAACAATGGTTAGGATAAATGCAATTAGATTGAATGGCAAAGTTGATCAAAAATTGGAAGTTGAAGGATTGGACAGAGTTTATTAAGTTTTTATACAAAGTTTATAGGATTTTTTTCAATTTTAAAATTAAATTTGTATTCATATTTATGTATAAAAGAAATTATTGTACACAAAAAAAAACATTGGGTGAAAAACGTTTATTCAGTAACAGTGTGTAAATAAAGATATACTTTTTTTAGTATGTTAATAGTGTTCTAACATAATCTTTTTTTTTTACTTTCTATGTAAACTATAAAACTCGTTACATATTTTCTCAAATTAAACAAGAATTCACGTACATTTAAAAAAATTGTTACTTCTGTTTGTCCATGATAAATTAATATTTGTCTTTCTCGTCTACTATTCATAATTCCAAAATAAAAGTAATTATTGTAGATTACTATGATAATATTAATAATTAAGTGAATAAAAAATAATTCAAATTACAATTAGAAAATTGTATCAAACTTGAAAAAAAAAAAAATATTTATGATATTCTCAACAGTCTCAGCTAAGAGATCCAACAAAAAAAATGCTTTGGTCATACAAAAGCGACTCGCAACTTTTTTTTAAACACCTAACCTGCTGCCATATAACATTAATAAATATATTTTTAATTAATTTTTAAACGTATGACTGAGCGGTCACGAAAAGCATACATAATCTATTTCTTTAAAATCTCTCTCTTTTTAATATATACATCAATATAATAATAGTATATGATTATCTTTAAATTAATAGAATGAAGGCACAACCTTGCAGTTAAATTTATGATATTGCTTGTTTATATTCTAATTATTATTATCACTCTTGCGCTCAATGGGAACCAATTGAAAGGTGTTTCCCACCTTAATAGCCTTGAACGTATCACCGGGGGATATTTTTTTAGCGGGTATTTTAGTCAAGTAAGTTACGTTGGACTTTGTAATCGGAACTAATTTTTTCATATCGAGTTTAGTAAGTTTAACAAACTTCGGTGGCGTCGGGGCGATTTTAAACTCGAGCGGTACGTTTATGCGCACGGTTCTAATCGAAGCTGACTCGTTGACTAGATTTTCTTTGACGACGTTTGGTTGTTCTGGTTTCGAAGTATCGTTCGTCTCGTTCGAAATCAAACTCGAGTCGGAGCTGTGTCGGGGAAACAGCTTGGTGCATACTTTTGGTTTCGTCTCGTTGGATTTCATTCGATTGAGTTCCATCTCGACCACTTGCAAAATCGAATCGTCGAGGCGTTCCGAGGAACGATTTTTTCTCATGCTGAGGCAGGGCGAGCTTTTGGTACGTTCGAATTTGTTATCTGAAAAATTTTTTTTTATATAAGAATTGACAATTATAAGTGAACAAGGAACAATGTTTGTTAACAAAAACTTTTTAACCAAATTTTTTTGCCATACTAAAACAGAAGAAAAGTTGAAATTTTTTGAATTTTATAAATTTTGATAAATCTTTAAAAAGTTGCGGAGTGTCCGAAAATCTATATTATTTAAAAAATTATACCTTATTTATAGTTTTATGTTAAGAAAGGAATTGAAACGATTGAGAAAAATAAGATAAATAAAATTAAGAAAAAAAAAAATTTTTTGACCGAAAATTTTTTTCGCGTTTCGGAAGCCGACCAATAGTTTCGAGTGGAAATTAATAAAAACATAAAAACAGTTAACCTGAATCAAAAAGCTTTCGTTTTCTTGTCTCTCGTTTGTTTCCACTTGGTGTACTCGAACAAAGTCTTGAAATTCTGGTCAATGTACGAAAATTAAATGTGTCAGAGTGCCTCTTGTGAGGTGTTGTCATGCCAATCAGGGATTTAGTGTCTTCTAAAATTAATAACAAATGCGTGAGTTAAAAAGAAAAAATTAAATAAATAAATCTATTTTATCTACCTGGGTCAAAATTTATTTCACCAACACTGGGTCCGGTATATTTAAAAATTGGTTTTCTTATCACACAGTTATACAAGTCAACTTTTTCAATCAAACCAATGGCTGATAAAACATTGGCAATGTCGTAAAGTCTTCTGACTTTAGTCTTAAAACGCGATTGAGCCGTGCTGCTTTTACTGTCCATGGGACTGTCTTGTTCGTTTATTAAAACTTTTGCCGCTATGTCTAAATTAATCACGCCGTTCTGTAAAAAAAATCACAATATTAATCAATACCATTTACAATCCAATAATCTTATTGAAGAAGTATGGAATAATATTGTTACTCTAGTAAAAATAGGAAAGATGCATGCACTTTTTAAAAGCGCTTTTTTCTGAAAGTTATAGATATTTTAAATCAATTTTAAGCAGTGTATACATATATGAAAGTTTGTAAAGGTGTAAAAGAGATAAAATATGTGTCAATAATTTTTTGATTTGCTAAAAACTAAAGAATTTTTTATGCACCTTCCCTATTGTTTCCTATAAATTTATCTGCAAGTGCTATTTTAAATATAAAATTATCATGAAATTAAAATAGTGTATAAATGAAGCAACCTTGAGTGAAACCAGGAACAGCATGACGAATTTTCTGCACATAACACCCAAACTTTTGTCCTCCTTAACGGAAACGTCAGGAAAACAATAGTCCACAACTGGACTCTGAGGCACCATAAGGGTCGACGAAGAACCACCACAAGACTGACAAGAGTTCTCTATGTAGGCTCTGTTTATTCTCTGTATCTCTTGGATTTGCTTGTCCAAGCCAAGCTCTATGGCCGACATTTTTAATTTAGCAAGAGTCATAGATAATCGAGACTGTCCATGCCAGTAGTACTGATTCTTGCCGGCTTTTGAGGCCATCTCAAGGCTCTCCAGGACGTTTATAATGTCGTAAATTCTTCTTTTTTCAGTCCCCAGAGCCGTGGCTGTTGTGTTCAGAGATATTTCTTTGGGAGAGTTTTCTTGGATATTTAGAGGGAATAAATTTAAAAACCTGAAACAATAATTATTTTAACTTGGAGAGTGATAATAATAATCTATTATGTACTTATTATTATAATTTATATTTTTGTTATGAGATTAGTAGTACTACTAAAAGATGGCTGCTGTAGAGAAATAATGAATGATAAAGGATTGCTAAAATCTACCAAAAGAATAAAATAAATTTAAATATCTAAATCAATAATGTCAATTTTCACTCATTAAAGAATAATAATAATAATCATAGTTGTAATTTTTCAGTTTTACTCTCTACATTAAACTTAAAACAACAAAATTTATTTTAGCTTAGACATTAGTGATAAAAATGATTATACTTTGCAAGATTTACCATAAATGTTTTTGTTAAAAGTTTTGTGAATCAACTTTTTTTATAGTAATTAAAAGTCTGCAAAAACAAAAACAAGATGACCTATAAATTTAAAAATTCAAAACAAAATTAACTTAGAAAGTGATAGAAATGAATGTACTTTTTAAGTTTTCTACTCTTTAATTTTCTTTTCTAATTCTTTTAACTTAGGGTAAGTAAATTATTTTTAGTTTAAAATTATGTGAGTCAACAGTTTTTTTCTTTATTAAGTTTAAGTTTATTAATTCAAAAACAAAAATTAGCAAGTTGAATTTGAAGTTGAAAGTAATAATAATAGTTGTACTTTTAAGTTTTTTTACACATAATATTACTTTTTATATTCTAGTGCTTCTAACTGCAACTAAAAAAATCATTACTTGTTTAAATTTAAGAAAATAAGCTCTTGTAACTAATGTTTTTTCCTCATAATACTATTACTTGTTTATAGTTCTTCTAACATACAAATAACTTACTTATTGCACAATAGACTAAGAGACTTTTCTTTTCTTGGAAGTAGTTTTAAGCAGCTACTTGTTTCCCCTGTAAGCCGCACTGTGGGCAATCTGACAACTTCGCTGGAACTTGCGGAGCAACTCTGACAAGGACTTTCATCGATGCTGCTTGCATTTTTGAGTGTTGATGCCAAGTTTGTGAGCAGCCTTAGGTTTGCAGTGGGAGAGTCTGGGTTCGAGTTGCCCAATTCACCAAGGATTCTGCGTTCTGGGGTTGACATCAGGGGTGATTCGTTGTTTTGCTCCGACATGTTTGAATATCTAATCCAAAAGACATACAATATTTTTAATTTTCAAAATCGTTAATTAAATCGTTCGTGCTTACCATAAGTGTGTATCGAAACGAAAAATCAAACACGCGGGCCTCCAAAAACTCATAATATCAGCATACTTTTTTATGAAATTAAGCTGATTTTTATTAAACTTAGGCACGGCCACCGCCACGCAGTTGTTGCTTCTTCCAATTTTTTTTTTTTCCTTTTGGAGTCAAGTCGCGTGATTGATGACCTGCGGCGCTGTAAAAAATATATGCTTGAGTAAAAAACGTTTAATCGCGGGAAGAATATAAAAATTTCGATGAATTTGAAGTTTGTATATTATTATTATTAACAAGATGATCAATAAATCATATTATTAACATGAAAAACGCGTAAGCATTCAATTTTATTTGAACACCGAAGAAATCCGCTAAAATAAACTTTAACTCTTTAATTAAATTTTAAAATTTTATTATAAGTCTCTAAATATGGGTTATATACATTTGATAAATAAATTTTTTTTTTCAATATTTTTTGAAAAACTTTAACAAAATTAATACTGCATTTGAAAAATAACCTATAAGTGAAAAATTAAAATCGTTGGTAAAAAAAATTTACCGCGAAATCGCGATGTTAACCGTAAAAAGCAGCGATAAAAAATTGCAATCTTTACACTTACCAACAGTTCTTTGATTATTAGCAAAGGAGATAATTTACTCGTGTATTATACGCAAAATTTTGGCGCGCTATTAAGCCGGCGCCAAAAACTCGAAGGCAAGCAAGGCAGCAAACTGATAGCACACCACCGCCATCTTTAAAAGACTGAAAATATGGCATGAAGGTGGAATATGTGTGTACTTGTGTATGAGCTTAGATCACAATAAACAATTTAATCACAATGAATGGTAAATTAAAAAATTCATATTATTCCAGTACTTTTATCGAATTACAATTATTTACTTTGATACCAAATTTTATGGTAATCGGGTATACTTTTCGGGCATATACTATCCTGTGTGAAATTCTTAACCTAAAGATTTGTTTATTTTCGGGATTTATTGTTCTTTCTTGTTGAAGTTATTATAATTAAAAGTGTAATTTACGTGTAATTCAATCATTAATTTTTTCTAGGTGTACCAGAAACTGATGAGCAGCAACGAATGAGGTTCCAAGTTGAGTTGGAATTTGTTCAGTGTCTAGCAAATCCAAATTATTTGAATTGTAAGTTTTTATTTTTAAATAATGGCGCATTAATTACTCGTAACGTAGATCAGAAATTAATATTATTTAGAACACTTTTTATACAATTATTAAAAAAAAATTTTTTTCTCTTTTTGATAAGTTTTAAACTTATCATATTTTGACTGTCAAGGGTAAAGCAATGCTTGTGAAAAATTTAAGTATTTAAAGAAAAATTTAAATTTAACTAAATACTGGTCTTGAGATCAGACATTGAATATCTTTAGAGTACTTTTCATAAAATTATTCAAATTTGAGGCTCTCCTTTGAAGTTTTTCCATAAAAAGTATATCAAATGAATGAAACCATTAAAAAACAAAATTAAAAATTTAATTTTTCAGTCTTGGCTCAGCGTGGATACTTCAAGGATTCAACATTCATAAACTATTTAAAATATTTACTCTATTGGAAAGAACCAGAATATGCAAAATACTTAAAGTACCCAATGTGCTTATATTTCCTTGATCTCCTACAATATGAGCACTTCAGGCGAGAAGTTGTAAATGCTCAGTGTACCAAGTTCATCGACGATCAACAAATTCTCCTGTGGCAACACTACACAAGACGACGCACAAGGTTACTACAATCTGCCGAACAGCAGCAGCAGCAACAGCCACAGCCACAGCAGCAACAACAGCTACCTCAACTACCACTGCAAGTACAACAACAGCAACCGCAACAACCACCTCCACCCCAGCAACAGCAACCACAACCGCAATTATTGCAGCAACACAACCCCCAACAAAATAACGGAGTTGTTCAGTCAAAAGTGCTTTAAAAAAAGAAAAGAATAAGTGTTATTTAAAAGAAGGAAAAAAAAACTTTTGATACAAGTGATTTTTATTTTTTCAGCTACTACAATTAGATATTTTTCAATGACAATGACGAATTTAAAACTAATGAATCTAAGATGATGTTAAATTATAACTTTTTTTTTTTTTTCTGAGAATCGGTAACTGAAAAATGTTGCTGGATTCTTCTGTGATATCTGTCTAAACTAATTTTTTATATTTATTAAGTAGTAAAATGTTTCTTAATTTTTCATTCAAAAAAATAAAATTATAAAGTTCTGTTTTAAAAATATAAATTTAATTTTTATTGTTCTCAAATGAATAAAGGCAGTTTTTTGTAAATAATAAATCTGTGTTTTGTTATTATTTAAAATAAAGATATCCTCAAACATTCATATAAAAAATTCTAGTTTTTAGTGAAATTGATAATTGATAAAAATGATCTATACTTACTAAAATGAAAATTTAATTCTCTTCCCTATTGCAGTATTTAAAAAAGAATTTTCAAATTAAATAGTTAATTTTACAAAAAAAAAAAAAAAAAGAAAATGATGAATGAATAATAACTGACAAACAGGATTTTTCTTATTTTTTAATGAACTTACACTTAAATTTTCTTTTTACGTTTGAAGTATTATTATACTTCATTATACTTATTATTGTTATTACAAGTAGTATTAAATAAATAATAAAAAAGCAATGATTTTACAGCACATTCGTTAGATTAAAGTTAAGCCGCATAAATAATTTGTAATCCTAAAATAATTAAAAATTAAATCTTAACACTTAAACACATGCTCACTTTGGTTTTTCAGCCGCAATACTTATTGAGTATATTTACAGGCAGTCTTTAAAAGACAGAAAAAAAAAAAAAAGTTCAGTCATTGCTTCCTGTCTTGTTTTCTGTGAAATTGACTATTATTCCGTTTCCAGCGTCTACCCAATCGGAATTATTGAGTCTCTCGATGTCCCGCATCATCGCGTTGTTTTTAAAACTGCTGCACTCGGCCGACTCCGGCTGCAGAATGTCGTAGGACGTTTCGGGAAAAATCAAAGTCACCAGAGCCGCGCAAATCCCGAACGTGCCAATCAAAAACCGAGGTAGTTCCTGCAAATATTTAAAAAAATTAAAAAGTTCGAATGATCGTTGAATAAAAAAAAAAAAAAAAAAAAAAAAGAACACACCAGAACGTAATTGTTAAAAAGCGAGATGTAGGGTGTCACGAGACCACCGATAATCTCGGCGGCGATGCAAAGTCCAATTCCGGTTCCCCTTGACGCGGGTGGGAAAAACTCTATGATCAGGAGTCGGAGAATGAAGAAGGTGCTGACGTTCGCCATCCTGGCCATAACAAATATTCCAGTTTTAACTCGATCTATCCAGACGCTGACCCCGGGGTTCGCGAGGCTGAGCACGCCGATGGCGATGCAGGAAATCCCGATGAGCAGCTGAGCCCCGCACAGTATCCAGCGACGTCCGCACCGGGAGTTTACGAGGGCGTAGGTGAGGATAAACGAGGCCAACTCCACGAGGGAGGCCAGGACCAGGGACAGGTGACGCTTGCTCGTAAGACGCTGGGGTTGGGACACCAGTGCGTGGAACGCCGTCGACGATGTGAACCTAAGGTCAAAATCATCCTAACTTATTTATTTATTGATCAACTATGAAATTTTTTTTTTTTTACAAACCACAAACAAATGAGGATTAAACAGGAGCATTTGAATCGGATTTTCTTCTTCTTGTTTCCCAAATCGGTCTTTCCCAAGGCTTTTCTTGCCACCAAGTGATACGAGTTGTCGACCTCGTCCTTATCCTCGGACGTTGATCCCGGCTGTTTTTTTTCAGCGGTGCTTTCATCCATGCAAACTTTTTAAATAATTTTCATTTGTAAAGTATGAAGTTTTTGTGTGATTACTAAAAGTTATCAATCCGCGCGAACAATAAACAATGGGATCGAACGGGTATGTGGGGCAGGGTAGCGATAAACAATTGAAATTCTCTCTCTCTGGTTCGCTGTTGGCATTCCACCGCAAAACTCAATGGGAGTATTGTTGATTTACTTTACTTTTTTTTCAGAACTTGTGATCATTATCGCATTGAGTAAGTGCTTTTTTAAACTGATTATTTATTTTAATTTTGGTCAATTTGCAGAAAAACAATTTTGATAAACAAATGTTTGATTTAAAGATTTTAAAAAACAATAAACTTACTTGTGGCGGCCGAAGCGGAGGATTCAGGCTTGGGTCCCCGGGAAACGTTAAGCAGGTTGTCGGTTTCTTCTGGCTGGTCGTGTCGCGTCTTCCGTGTCGGCTTTTGCGTAACATCTTTATCCTTTTTTTTTTCTTCGCGAGACCAAAGATTGTTGTACTTGGTTATCCGCTCCAAGAGCAACTTCGCCTCTATCCTCTTGCCCTTTGACATCAGCCACTTGGGCGATTCCGGTAGAATCCTAAAAAAAGGTTTTTTTTTTTTTTACTTTTAAATTATTTTTATCGCACTAATAGTAGGATTAAATGTAGTACATTTCACGTGTGTGTAAGAGTGTCCATTTTCACGCATAATATAACAATAATATATCATTACAGTCTAGTTTAAAAATTTTTTTTTTTTTTTATTGATTGTGTTTCAGCGGTTAAAGTGTACCTCGGAACACAATTAGAATCAAAAAACGGGTTTTTCACTGATTTCTAATGTAATAAGGTTTTATTTTTTTTTTACTTATTTATAGTCGCGACTTTTATGCTCCATGTGTGCTAATTGACGACTGTTCCCTACACTGCTTCGCATTAGTTTACTAAAAAAATGAAGTATGAATAAGAAATCAATTTTAACTGAAAGATCCATATTATAGTTTTGACTTACAAGCTTGAGTTGTTAAATTGTCCAATAATGTTATTTTCTAGAAATATTAATTTTTTCATTCATAATCAATTTATTACTCAAAAGTATGTAAACATAATCATCAATAATAATTGTAATTTTTCTATTGATGAGAAACTTACACTTCACTGTTGACTAATAGACTTATGACAAGTCATAATGCTAATTGTGAAGTTTTCAAATTATCATAATTCTTTGTTCCCATTTTTTAAAACGTCATATCACGCACAAAGTGACATTAAATTTTATATTTAATCACTTAAAAATTTAAATTTAATCATGACCCCGGAGTGGTGTAACTTACCAACGAAAGCATTAAAAATGTTTGATGGTTCAACTATTTCAATAACCGCGATTCGCATTCGCTGCAATAAATTGACTTTGAAACTATTGTAAATTACATCAAAAAGTTAGTTTGAGTGAAATTAGTTTTACGCAAGTGCGAGTGATACGTTGAAAAATAAACTTTACGAAAACAAATGGGGAAAACTATTATACTAAATCAATTTGCGAAGCGATTAAGGAAGACCGCAATTAATGTTTACGCCGCGAGAATGTAAAGTAAGCGCGTCAAATTATTTAGTGAAATTAGAAGGAAAGCTATTACGCTTTAAAAACTCTTAAAGCTTACCGAGATTTGTCATCTCGAGGCTTATTTTTAGATTTAATAAATTCATGGAATCCTCTCACGTGAATACTTATTTAGTTATTTTTAAAAAAAACCATTCAAATAACATTTTTTTTTGTTCGAAATTCAAAATATTTTCAAAGTTAGAAAAAATGAAACTACATTCTTCACCTCGATACTTCAATATCATAAAAAAATTGGTCCTTTGTAAACTCTACTCAGCATTGAAAAATCAAAATAATTAGAAACAAGGCACTCACCATATGTAAAGGACGGTAACGGCGGTGGGTACGGATATGACGAGCTGCAGTATTCGCCAGTCGGGCACGACGTAGCTGAGCCCGGACAGTAGCGCGTACCCGCAGGAGCGCATCGACAGGACGATCAGGGCGACGAGGGTCCGGAACTTGGCTGGGAACAGCTCCATGCACAAAATGAAGCTGCAGCTCTCGAGGCCCTGGATGAAGAAACCCTGGAGGCCTCGCAGCACCAGGAAGTACTCGTACTTCTGCGAAATATTTTAATATTTATTTTATATATATATATTTTTAAATCCGTATGGAAATCCATATGGTTTACTGCAAATACGTCCGTATGGATTTCCGTACGAATGCAGTTTTATTATTGTTAATTTATTGCAGGACGAGGAGTACTCATTTTATTTTCATTCATTCAATTTTTACTCCTTAAAAATCCATATGGATTCCGGTAAAGATGTCAGTACGGATTTCCATACTGATATTGGTATTTGACTTGAAAAAAATTTTTTAGTCTAATATAATTTTCAAAGTTTATATCCCACATAATGTTTAAAAGAATTAAAAAAAATTACTGATTTTGGTTATGGAGTGTCCCCTCTGCAAAAAAAGTAAACCAAAGCTCTATCTTCGTTTCTTTTAAGTAATTTCAAGAAATTTTCCCGTAGACGAAGAAGCACCATAGACCCTCCAGTCTCTACTCGTAAAAGTTCACTCAACCTCAGCAACTTTTTGCCTAGCCATTCGCGGAATGTAAAAAGCCACTCGAGTCTACGCCACTCGAAACTCACCATGACTACATTAAGCCCAACGCCCATGATTCCCTGGGCGTAGAGGCATACGGCCAATACGGGCAGTCTGCCCAGTCTGTCGGCCAGGTACCCGGCGAGGACTCCACCGGCGAGCATGCCCCCGAAGTAGACGCTGGTGGCGGCTTTCATCAAAGGCTCGCGCTCGCAGACGAGCCGCCACTCCATGGCGACGCTCCAGTCGTGCCGGGACGACGAGTCCGCCTCGAAGACGTACCGGCCACCCGGACACTCCGAGCTGGGGCAGCCGTAGGTGCGGTTACCGAGATGGATCGCACCCAGCGACTCGATAACTCCTGCTTCCTGGGAAATTTAATTTATGTGCTCGTTAGTTTTAGGTTTTTTTGGGCAAGGTGTGGAGTGAAGGGATCTATATAGATCAAAGATCTACGTATATCTTTATAGATTTTATGAGATTTTGAAGGAATTCTAATATTAAAGATCTATATAGATCTTGTATCTGCAAAGATTTCTATAGATTTTTATAAAATCTTATAAGATTGTGGAGGAATTGAAAGGATCTACATGGATCTTTACAAGGTCGAAAAAGGGACTCAAGTTATTTTTTTTCAGACTCTTAAATTTCAATAAAAAACAAAACAATTAAAGCGTCACAGCACGAGTTTTTTAAAAATCAGCTGGTTTTTAAAAAATGGTATGCAAGTTACATTGAAATTCGCTCAAAAAGTCCCATAAATAATAAATATTGATAATTTGATTTACTGTAAGAAAACTATCCGTGAAGTATGACGGTTAGCTGGCTTAGTAAGTTCTTGCCCCACTTGAAATTTAAATTTAATTACACTTGTTCTAAAAAATCGATGGTACTATGAAAAAAAATCTGAATTTTAACATCTTTGAAAGGAGCGATGTAATTTCAAATAAAATATTTTTTTTTTAATAAACAAAAGAGATAAATTCAGATTAAATTCTGTTCTTAAAAATCGTTCAAGCAAAGTTCTAAAAAAAATCTTATGACAACTGTGTTGAGTTAGGTAAAAAACCACAATTTCAAATCCATATATAACTATTTATTTTTCAAAAAAAGCTGAAACTTAATAAAAATTCGAACTTACGATATTTTAATCGTATACAGAAAAAATTAACCGGTTTAAAGTAATTTTACGGTTAAAAAATTATTAATTAGTTCAAAACGACAGTCACATAAATTCCCAACAACGAAATAATAAATGATCCGTAATAAATGATTATATCTATGTAAATTAGTTAGACACATTTAATGATAAATCGCGTTAGTTTGATTTAATCGGGCAGAGTTGCATAAGTTTATCGAGTTTACAAAGGTTAGTGTATCCTGTAGGCTGTGTGCGTTTGATCGATATCAGTCTGGTTCTCATGATGACACGCGTTACGACGCGATATCGTAATCTCTGATAACGAGCTTCCTAACCGACATAATGAGCTTATTAACAATTTCTTTCTTTGGGTTATTCACATAGATTCGGAAGCTCTACTTGATCATGGATTTGTTTTATCAAATTTATACTAGATTTTGAAGCCAATATAGGAAAGATGCATATTTTTTTAAAATTTCTCGATTATCAAAGAATTTTCAGATTTTTTGATAAAAGCTATTACATATATGATTCTTTAATTATTAATTGTAAGTCATCAGTATCATTTTTCATTGAAGTTATATCTATACATATAAGAATTCGGAAAATTGAAGGAGGTATCACTTTTGAAGAACTCTTATATGTATAGCTGTATATACTTACAATGCAAAATAGTACTGAATATTAATTTTAAGTTATCAGTACTATGTTTTATTGAAGTTATATATACAATTAAGAATTCTGAAACTTCAAGATAATTCTTTTTATGCATCTTCCCTACTGTGAGTTACCATTATTATTGTTTAAATGAAATCAGTGTGGAATTATCTAATTATTTAGAAAAAATTTTAATTCGAATCACGCATTCTTAACTAACTACTGTACATACATTGAATCAGAAAAAAAAATTGAGAGCAAATATTTTTTCATATCTTTTTGAAAAATCAAAAATTCGATCGATTATTGATCGTTCGAGAATTCGAAGAGTTGTTTGTTTATTACATGAAAGGTATTATGAATCCAGTAGCATCTTTAAATAACTTTGGTGATGATTTATTTTTATCTGTCAATTAAAATTTTTTTCTCGTGATAATAAATCGAATTGTAAAATCAGGTGATTTTGGCCAAATTTTCAAAAAAACCCATCTTGGGTTTGATAATAAAAACGTGTTTAATTAATTTGTTCATTTTTAAGTAGAAAAATGATTTTAATTCTAAAATACAAAACTAATAAAAATTTGTATTATTACATGTGAAAACTGAAATGCATTAGAGCAATTAAATCTGAAAGTTATCCAAAGCGAAAAATATCAATTTCTTTATGAAACAAAATTAAATTGTTTATTAATAATTATTGTAAGAAATATTTTGATTTTAATTTATTTATTTATTTATTTTTTCAATATAATTTAGCATGTATATAAATATATATAAAATCAGTCTTTTTCATGGCACTTTTCTCTCTTCTATAATTTTCAATTAAAAATCTGTTAAAACTAAAACAATATCATGATTTGGTAAAATAAACTTGAAAGGTTTGAAAAAAAAAAATCTCATGTTTAGAACTATATTTATTTTATCAGGTTTATTCAATTAAAAAAAATGAATTCTATAAACTTCTACCTGAACAAAAGCTTCTTACTAGTCGGGGAAATTTTGGAAATTTATAGCTAAAATTAGAGACTTTCTATTATCATTTTTGACCTTTGCATCTTAAATAAATAAATTGATTACATAATTTTATAAAACGCATCTCCCTGAAGAATTTTAAATTTCATCTAATTTTACAGCTTATTAATCCGTAAGTAGAAACAATTGCTAATTAATCGAAAGGAACACACTGACCCGAAAATCGAAAAAAAATTACAATAAAAATTTGGTCGTCCTTTTTTTTTTTTTTTTTTATTGGTGACGTGCATATTTATGTCACTGGAATTTTGAATAAAACATTAAATCGTCCTTGACGTAAGTTCACGTCACACTCGGGGGGTCAACTTCCGGTAGCGAGTCTTTTAGGGAATTCGATATCCTTCATAATAATATATCCTTCTGACTCACAAAAGTCTGATAAGAATGTTTATTCAAGTAATCTCGTTTAATCCTAAGCTTTTCAAACTCAAGCTTACGCGAATATGATGAATTTTATATTTATGCTAATACGATTATTTCTCAATTATTTGTCAAATTACGGTGATTTTCAATCGTTTGCGACACTAAAAAAAAACATTGTAATTCTCGTTGCATTCGGTCGTTACTTGGTTATTAGACACTTCGAATTTCATTAGTCCAATTGTATTTTATTTTTTTCCGAGAAGATGTAAAATTAAACTCGGGAACGAAGAGTTGCAAGTATTTTTTTCTCGCGCAATAAAGTCTTTTAATTTTGTCGTATTTTCCGATTAAACTATTTAGCCGCGCGAGCGTGTGCATATGTACACATGATTACCGAACCTCGTGTTTTTATTTACATAACTTTTTTTTCTTCTTTTTTTAAAGAAAAATCTTTTTGAGTTAGTTTGAGAAGAATATTTTTAAACGTGAGTCAAAGTTTTATGATTAATGGTTTATATAATTTGATCATTAAAAAATTTGGAGAATATTCGCGGATAATTGGTGAATGAAGTTAAAGAGTTACGTAAGGTAACTTTTATCGTAATTTATTCAATAAATTATCAAATTTAAAATTCAGTAAATCATAAAAACTAATACTTCAGCAGGGAATAAATAATTAATATAGATTGTAGAATATATAAATGTAACTACTGTAATGAAGTTCTCATTCATATAGCATATACTAGTAAACAAAATAAGTATAGTTATTGTATGTACATTATAGTTTAGTTTAATGGTTAACCATAAAAAGGCCGTAAAGGTCAAAAAAAGCTTTACCTGACAATAAAACTTGGGCGTGTACTTGTAGATGACGGAAACGATGTGGCTCATGGCGACGGTTACGAAGTTAACGGACAGCAGAACCAGGGTGAGGACGTGGTAGCATCCCACCTGGACATCCTCGGGGTTGGTCCTCGGTTTCATGTTTTGGAACTTGGGTGGTCAAACAAACTAACTCAAGGTACACTTTCACGAAGGAGCATGATGTTCGATGCTTGCTGGACACGCACTGAGATTCAAACGCACGCCGGGTAAGCTTAAAACCCCCGCTCCTACTCCTGCTTCTATGTAGCTGCTCTGTCTTGTCACGTCCGCGCGACCGAGCGAGCTTTTTACGCGGACCTGTCTGTACTCTGGATTGCAGACCTTTAAATCAACTTTAAGGATCATTATCTAATGCCAACTTATGAACTAATATCTCTTCATCATTTAGGGCCTTTTAGCCTATTTTTAATTTTTTTTTTTTTTTTATCAACAGGGCTAAATTTTAAAAAATTTAAATTTCGATTTTTTATGCTCAATTTTTTCAAAGTATGGCCTAGTGATTTTTTTCCTAATAAAAACCACTTGTTTTTAAACCTCATATTAGCTAATCCAAAAAAATGGTCGCGAATCCAGAGAGATAATTTTTATTCATATTCATTAGCGACTCTATATGTTTTATATACCAATTATAATTATTACTATTTTTACAAAAAAAACTTTATAAAAAAATACTTGATTTATTGCAAAAAAAGAATAAATTAAAGTTTTTTTCGAACCAAAATAGTTAAACATTTTTTTTTTCTTAGACAGTGTTGTTCCTGTGAGTGTAACACAGCACTCGAACCAGCGACCTTGGGATTGTTAGTCCATCGGTTTGTCACTGAGCCATTGATCTCACATAAGCTACTTATAAAATTTCTTATATTGTTTATAAAACTAGCACGAATGTAAACCCAAAATAATTACTGCATCTCTTTTTATTTAACCTTACACTTTAGAAAAATTCACCTAAATTTATAATATTAAGGAAAAAGTAGTTTTTTACTAGTATAATTACGACGTGGTATGGACGTGTCAACCTTATAGGTCTGATTACGAAAAAAAAAAAAAATAATATGTCAGTAAAGATTCATCCAAAATTACCAACTAAAAAAATGTATTTATTTTGGTTTTAAATCAAACACTGCGCGAACAACTTTCATAACGAAACAATCAAGAGTGCACGGAGTAATCAAATTCCTCAAGTGATTCACATAACACTCCTATTACATGAAATTAAGACATCTCGGACGCGAAAAAAAAAAAAAAAGAACCGTCCCTAATAGATAAATGAAAATTAAACCGCAACAGTTAGATGTAAGTATTTATAATGAAAAGCGCGCACAATTAAAGAAACAATAAAATTAATGTTGGTACGAGATCGCGGTTAACCAAGGCCAGCGCAGCGCGCGCATACCTGCGATAAAAACACCACGTCAAGAGTCGCTATTTGAATGCCGCGCGCGGACTTCCTATGTAAATCAACCCCCGCGCGCGCCCGGAACGAACCGCGGGATGACTACTGCTATAATTACTACTTCCACTTAACACGCATACCGAGTTTGTTTGACTAACTATTTTTCGAGATCTTTCTTAACCCGAACTACTTGTACGAATTTTTTTTAACCGAGTGCGTAAAGTTAAGGTTTTTGGTAACTTTTACAACTTCATAATTAAAAACGAAGTTTCAAGATATTTTTTAAAAGTAAACTAGGACGAGTATTGGACCAAAAGCAGATTAAAAAATATAATTTTTTGCACCTAGTGCGTAAAGTGAAATTTTTAAACAGTTTTTTAAAGTAATATCTAGAACTTCATTATTGGAAAAGAAATTTCAATATATTTTTTAACGTAAACTAATGGCAATAAAAAAAAATAGAAATAAAACAGCTTGTTGAATAATGACATTGGTTTTTTTAGTTTTAATTAAAAATAAAATGAAATTTATGATATCACTAATTAGCCTAACATATATTTTAAATGCTTTCCCGGAAAAGCACTTTAAAGATTTTCTTTTAGCACTAATTAGGTAATGCAATATTTTTTAATTAATATTGTGTAATAGCGATAGTTGATAACGATTCTAAGTAAAATATTCTACTAGTTTATTAGTCATTGTACCCAGAAACAGACGGTTTTTCACCCCGAGTGAACTCATATTTATTATCCTGATAAAGGCTCTTTAAGAAAAATGGCGATTCAAGTACTTATCAGCTGAAATTTTTTTAGACGCCGGGGAACATTAGTTACAGCGTCTTTTTTTCATATTCACGGCTGGAATGCAATCGATATGTTAAAGCCTTTTTTTTCCTCACACGAGTTTTGAAAAAACACGCACAAAGGTGCAACACTTGATCTCCGGGTCAAAGATCTCGAGGTTTTAAAACCACGGCACGACATTATAATCATGACTCGAAATTACGAAAACGGTGCCATAAAACTACTTTATTGCACGGGTGTAAATTTTTACACCGCGGGAGCGGTTACGAAAAATTCACAAGTTACACGAGCTAACTTATTGCATACTGTGTGTTTTCGAGCGGCCTTGACTTTTTTCAAGTTCACTGCTTGTATTTCCGTACGCTGTTCCACAACTTTTTTTTTTTTAAGCGTTTGTTTTAAGATTTTTATGACTGTTCCGTAATATGAGAAATTGGTTTATTTAGTTTTTGAAAAGTTCAAACGGCAAATAAAGGGAATTTCAATGTTTCTTACATCCTGTAACTACTCAAACGGTGTATGTCAACTCGTGCGTTAAGTAATCGGTAGTTTTTTTTTTTTTTTTAAAGAAAAAGGAGATAAAAGCTTTTTTCGGGTAAAATATTAAACTTGTTTGAAGCTTTTGTATCTTACCCGCATATTTAAAATTCGGAAAAAACGTGATTTGAAATTAAAATTTTTTTTTTCTTTCAAAGTTAGTAGAATATTGTAACTAATTGAGGGCTTTATAAAATGAGTGCGATGTAGTTTTTAACGAAAAAATTATTTTTGTAAAAAGTTTATAATAATTTTTATTGATGTATTCAATGTTATGAAGTAAGTTTTGGAAATAAAGTCTCAAAATTTTCAAAGTTAGTAAATAACAAGAATGAAAAAATAATAAACCAGGTTGCGATAAAATTCGCTTATGATAGTTTTAGCCTGGTTGGGTCTTTGAACCTTCGAGTTACCTACGCAGCAACGTTGTGACGTCCGAGATGTCAGATAGGGCGGATTTTTTTTTTCTCTCGGCTTGCTCCTCGGGAAATTTATTGCAAAGCTTACAGAAAAAATTAAGTTTGGGAAGTGCGCCGGATTTTGAAAAATCAAAATTTTACCGTGCTTTTAGAAAAGTTTGCAATGTCAAAATTGTCCATTTACTCTAGTTTAGGCAATATTAGACGAAAATAGTAGGTATCTTGTATCCGTTTTTCATGAAGTATTTCAAAAACCATGTCCCAAATTTAATGTGACGCAACAGAAGAGTAATTTAAATTTAAAATAAGTGTAATGAAACCAAGTTGAATCATGGTTTAAATTATAATTGTTGTCAAGCTCAGTGTGAATCTTCATGGGTGGGCATGGCATTATATTCTCTTTACGAGCTACACTGTAGCTGAAATCACAATGAGACAGGAGCTACTGGGAAGCAACCTTTTTTTTTTTCATTCTTTGCTTTGTAAAAAAAAATTTTATTTTATTTTGATTTACTAAGCATTTGATAAAATAATATAAAAATCATGAATTATTTAGATTTTTTTGATAAATAATTGAAAATTAAAATGCAAAAAAATGTTGAAATCATAAACCCTAAAGGGGCTAAATAATAAAAAAAGTAGTTGAAAGACCGGAACTAGAACGAAGGTAGTCGGATATGAAATCCTGGTACAGGTAAGCCGAGTAGCATCGATTACGGAAGTACTTATTATAAATTAAAAGCATCCCCAAAATCGAAGAAGAACCCAAAAGAGTTAGGATAAAAGCTTTTAGCAGCTCCGGAACGACCGGAAGTGATAAGAAGATCCTCTTTGGATGTAAATCGAAGAAACCTACGCAAGCGGTATGTGATTTCCTTAGTTTCTGGTACTGCTTCGCTCGATCGACTATTCGCGGCGCGTCGCGTCCGGTATAACCGCGCTTATATCCTGCAATGGCCTTATACTTTTACGGCTCCTTCCTCTCTTTTTCTTTTTGAGGCCTGTTCCTTCCTTTTAATGTGGGAAAATCTCTTTTTTACTTTTATTATTCCAAGATAAACCATTACTGTTACAATGAGCTGCGATTTTCGGTTACTAAAATCACGTTTGTAGTTTTTAAATAAATGAGCTTTGCTAACACTAAGGTAAATACATTTTTTTCTACAAGATTATTTTAATATCAACTATTGGAAAAATATCTAATATTATCAATATGATCGAGAGATTTTTTTTAAGACCTCTATGAAAATTCAAACTCATTTTTTATGATAAGACATCTCGTGAATTTTTTATTGCTGGAAGGAAATATAATTCACGTTAGACAATGCAGGCCATTCGTCAACTTTTTATCAAAACATATAAATTTTCAAATCTTGCTTTTTTATTCAAAACAAAACTAGTCTGATATTCTAAATCCTACTCAAAAAGATGAAAAAATCAATGTCCAAACCATTTCTTCTCAAACGGCTACTTACTTTTTGATGAATTTTTTAATTGAAAAATGTGTTAAAACTGGTAGATTTTTGTTAAACTACTAGTACATAAACTCATTTTTATAATTGAATTGAAAAGCAATGTTACATTGTACATACCATGTCGGCACTACTCTGAATCTTAAAATTCGTACTCAATTGAATTGTCCATTGAAAGGTAAGGTAACTCGATGCGATAATTCAACTGGCTATTTTATATTTTTTAATTTGATTTTAGAACAGTTAGGTATTGCAATTCACCGGGGAAATCAATATATCAACTCTGACGAAATTTCTTATGAAAAAGGACTATAATAAATAAACGTTCATTTATTTATTAAATATAAGTATTTTAATGGATTCTGCATTCTTTGCTCATCACCAATGGATAATTATAAGTAATCGATGGTTCAGCCGACTTTTCACTGAAAGTCTAAATTGACAGACCAAGGTTCGAATCCTGATCTTCTGAACACATGAAATAAAAAAAATTTCGATTTTTTTTAAATGCTTTTCTAAAAATTATAACATATACAATTAAAAAATGAAAAATTAATTTGGCTGGTGAAAATAAAAATTCCGGATCGTTCAAAAATAAAATTTAAACAACCATAAATGCGTGGCGATCTGGAATTTTTATTTTAACTAGCCAAATTATGTAAACAAACATAGGATTATTTTATTGGCGACTGATCCATCATTCCGTGCAAATTTTCTAGGTCATGTAGGTTTAATTTTATAGAACAATGAAACGCGTTTTGAAAGGAAATTCACAGTAAATATGTAAAAAAAAAAAAAAAGAGTATCCTCGTCGTACGTGAGAGTGAGCGATTATCCTCGGTAATATCGCAGTAGTTTTGTCGAGAAAATTGTGGTCGTACATAAAAAGAAGCGTGAAAGCCCATTAAGAAGACGCTACTTTGGTCATCTTACTTTAACACCGCCGCTCTTATTACTACTTTTGCCATGGAATGTTTAAGACAAAAACTCACTTTTTTGTGTTTTCTTGAATGGATGCTCTACATTGTTTCTACTTTTTTGTTACAAAATATGATAAACAGTCATAAAAATTTTCTGTTATTTTTTCATTTTAATTAGAAATAATATTGTATCAAACTACTAAATAATTAATTAATTTTATAAAATACTTGCAGGTTTTGTTAACTTCGCAAGAAGTTGGCTGAATGGAAAAATGATTTTTAAATAAAAAATTTTATTTAAGCAATAAAAGATTACAGGCCATAGAAAAAAGATACTTATTTGAATACAAAAGGTCTGTCGAACCCGCGGCGGTGACATTCAAATTCTGCCGGCCGGTCGTTAAAAATCCTCTCAATATGATAATTTAACACCTTTTTTCACACAGAGAGGCGCGGTTGTTTAACCATCCCGACACCCATTTTACGGTATTTACACACATATCCTGCGAAAGTCAAGATCCTTCTTCACACCTAACGTAAGTAAGTACTTAGTTTTGTTTTGTTTTTTTTCCATCTTCTTCTTGGTCTCGTCTTCATCATCATTATCCTGGAGAGAGATAATTGGGCGCCAGGTGACTCTCGAGGTATGTGGGCCGAGCCGAAGTGATTTATTAATTTTTTTTTTCATTCTTATTTACCGTCCATTGTGTGTGTTCTTTTTTTGCACCCGCGGGATTCCAGGGCGCGAGGAGACCAGTGACATCTGTTGACTTTTCTTGGAGAGTTCAACGCGTGGCTCCGATGGACAATGTCCTTGCGCTTTTAGATCTTTCTTTCAAATACATTTAAAAACAATAAATTAATAATAAATCTTGCAATATTATAAGGGCGTGCTTTCATAAATAAATAAATTATTCTTGAATTTGTTTTTGCACTTGTTTGGTGAAGTAATGAAAATTAGTCTCTTAGAAATACTCTTATTTTAAAAATAAATAAATAAAGCATAAAAAAATATTTTTAGATAAGATTATTATGTATGATTTGACAACTTAAAAAAAAAAAAAAATTGGTAGTGTAATGAAAAAATAATGTCTACGCACGTTTTATGACATTCACTTAATACATAAACAAATAAAATTTCCAGAAAGGACATTTTTCTGAGTGTATTGATCTTGATTCTTAATAAAAATCTTCATTACTTGATAGTTTAAATTCATTAATGAATTCATTAATGTTTCTTTTTATTCGAGCTGAATAGATTTCTGACAAATAAAAAATTTTCTGACATAATTCGTAGTTGGTTGACTCTAAAAAAAAAAAAAGGTTTTTTACATCAATTAAATGCTTCTTCGATTAATGAATGGACATGCTAGTTTAGAAAGAAGAAAAAAAAAAAAAACATAAAAAATTGTGTTTGAACTGCCATTGACTGGTTAAGTGGTAAAAGATAGGTCTATCAAGCGAGTCTATAAATTATCTTGACTTTTTTTATAATCAGTCAATGGCTACAATAAACTTTCCCCAACTAAAAAACCCTTTTTATGCGTCTTTCGAAAATGACTCAGCAATAAATGGTATCTTAACAATATCACGCAACATGCGTAAATAAAATTACGTCAATGCACGCTATTAATTCAACGCTCACGAAATATTAAGATATATTTTATGCAGCAGCAGCAGCATCAGTGAAGATTTGCGTATCTCGGCTCGTGATTTGTATGTTTAAGATGATTTTTGCTTATTTACCAATCTCCGCAGCAGCTCATTGTTTTTCAAATTCATACCGTGTAAGTCAAACGCTAGGTTACCAGCGGCACTTTACTCAAATTTATGCGATCTACCTCATCTGTGCTCTTATTCCCAGATCTGACCTTATTTTTAATTAAATTCGAATTTTTTTCCAGATTTTTTAATCAAGGGAAGGGACATAATCGATCGATTATTTTAGTAAACTAATAGATTCGAATACTGAATATTTCTAAAAGTAGTAAGCTCTGAAAATGGGCCCAGGCCGAAATTAGTCAAGGTCCGGTGCACCTAGAAGAAAGGTTTCTATTAAAAAAAAGTAAACTTACGTATGCAGCAATTAGCACGTGAGTGTCGCGCTCGCCGGTAGAAACCGTTAAATCCGTCAAACGATCGGAAGAAGAATGTAACGGATTTTCAATCAAAAAAGGTAAAAAAAAGGTCAAAGCCTACGTTTTTTGGACTTACTAATCAAAAGCGTGACCATTGTTTCTTCCCTCTCTCTTTCTATTCTTCCATTAAAAGAAAAAAAAATCGTTGACTTGAAAAAACTTTATGTCCTGAAAGTCAGAATATGTAATTATAAAATAGTCAAAAAAAAAAACTTCGTTGTGACCAACCACGTGTGTCTTAGGTATAATAAACAATTAATTATTAGGTGAGCGATCTTGGCAATCATAAATCATTTCAAAAAATTTTTAAATCATCGGGTAGTCTTTTTTGAATTCAATAAAAATGTAAGCATATAAGTATGTACACAGATTTATTTATTAATATATATTTCAACAAGTAAAAAAGCTAATCCTAATAAATATATATTACAACACAAGTCAACAATGGGAATACTGCTAGAAGAATTCGGGCACTAGGTCCCCGTAGTCGTCGTCGGCGTCGTAGTCCGCACCGGGAGGTACGAACACGCCGCCCAGGAAGTTCGACAAAGTCTCGCCGTAGCCCATCGCCGAGGCGACTCCGAATATAAGTCGCATAACCACCAGTCGGACAAAGTCAGCCGTCGAGGTCTCCTTGGAGTAGGCCGACAACTGCCTGTTCGTGTCCCTCGTAGACGTTGTGGACTCTAGAGACGAGCATGCGTTAGGGAGCTGGAAATTTATAATATTTAATTTCATTAAGTTTATGAAAAACAAGTGTAAAATTATGTATTTCGTTATATGAGGGCAAGAAATTCTGCTTTTCGGCTTAAGGGTGCAAAGGATTTTTTTAGGTGAAAATCAATTTTATGTCATTACAAAAAATAGATTGTTTTACTTCGGACTTGAGTGTAATTATCATCAATTATAATTATTAATAAAATCAGCCTATTTCTAATAACTTTATAATGGTAAAATAATTTGATACCTTCTTTTATTTTAAATAAGATTTTCTTCGTATTAGAAAAATGATGGATCATAATTATAATTATTAATCAAATTAAACTAGATATTTTAAATTAAATAATCTTCAAGTCATGATCATCACCCATGTAAATTGTTTATAATAGGCATCAGTGTACTTCTGAAGTTATAAAAATAAATAACTAGTAAAAAACTTTTATGATCTGCAAGATACGGTCATAAAAATAAAATAAAATTTAAAATCTTAACCGTGTTGATGATTTTATGTAAATGAAAAATCATTAGAATTCCACGGTTTTAATGGGTATCCAGAATTAGATGTAGTTTTGTGTTTAGCGAGACAGGTTTTATGAGCTGTTGGGTCAAAAAAGGGGGTCAGTTAGAAAGTTATTTTTATAGATAGAATTTTAAAAATGATTAGTTTTTTTTTATGATACCAGAAAACCAGAAACTGACCCCATGAATATTCATGTAGTAAGAACCCAAAAAGTATTTCCTCTTTTTTTTAAGCGAAAACTTAAAAATTGTTTTAAATAAGTCGATAAATCCATGAGGTATATGATTAAAAATTAATTATTTAATTTTTTACAATATTTAAGAATACAGTGAGTGATTAATAATTATCTCGTTAAAAATCATTTAAAAAAAGACTTTCACTGAAAGATGTAATATTGTAAACGATAGCCATGAATTAAATTTTTACAGCTGGGAGTATTAATTAAGTGTTTACGAGATACTCGACGTATGAAAAAATATCGACATCTTTACGACGGTTATAAAAAAAACCCGAGTAATAACTCAATCCAAAATTAATGAACGAAAAAATCAAATAATTTTTCGTACCCGTGAATCACGAAGATTTTTTAAGATAAATAATCAGTAACGGATTTTTTAACTTATTATGCCAAACACGTTTGCTCTACTCATTTCTCATCAAAAAAATTTTTCCTCCAGTGCCTATCAAAAGTCGCTTGATTTGTGGCTTTTTTTTTGCATCGGACGAAAAAAAAAAAAAAAAAAATGATGACCTATTTTATATGATTGTAAGTAACTTTGAATTTAAATTTGTTCTGTCTGATTTTTTTTTTATTCTTTACAAATTTACTTTGAAAAAAATAATTAGGATTTATAGTAAATGTCAATCAATTTTTTTTTTAAAAGGGCTTACCTAATAATATTTTGACTAATTTTTTTTAACTCATGTTGAAATGGCGTCAACACACCTTAGTCACATACGAGGATTCGAACCTACGATCTCAAGAGTATCATAGCACTCAAGATGGGTAAGCCTACCACTTGAGCTACACTGACTCTTTACTAATTGAAAAAAAAATTTACTTATGAATTTATCGTGCTATAATAATTATGATTTAATTTGTTACTATACTTGTAATAGTTTGCGTACAACTAATTCATACACATTTTACTAAACGCATGTTGTACATCCAAGCGATCAATCAATTTCACCGATTTCTTTTTTTATATTATTATGTTGTCAATTTTATTCAGATAATCAAAACAAACTGTAACGCATCTGCAAAATTTATAAAGTAAAAATATATATTTATTAAAAAAAAAAAAAAAAAAAAAATTTGATACTATTTTAAATAAATGCTTATCTTGAAATAAAACCTAAAAAAAATTGAATTCAGAGATCAAAAGAACGATTTTTGATTTATTACTAGACGATGCTAATAAAAATATTAATCATCAATAAACAATGGACTACACACACTTAACATAAAATAATATCAATCTGTGAATATTTATTAATATATTTTAAAGTATTGTATTTACTTAATTTATGATACTGATTTGAAAATAAAATTTATAATGATTATATCAAGTGGTTACGCATTCAATAACTTTTGTGGGGACCATCAAAGAATTAAAAAGACTTAAAGCGTTAAAAATAATTATAATAATAATAACCCAAAAAAAAAAAAAAAAAAAAAAACCTAAGCACGAATTTCACGAAAACTGACTAAAAAACTAGCATTAAAGTGATAAAAATATCTTAAAAGCCGAGTTCTTATGTGCTCCAGAACTAACAAAAAATGAGCCATAAAAAAATTTAAAATCGTTTAAAAGAATTGTAGGTCATAAATTGTATAAAATATCATAAGAAGTAAAAATGTATACATGAATAGGGATGGCAATGGTGCCAAATTCCTGTAAGCAAACTTACAATGGATTCCAAAGTTAATTTTTGTTTTTATTTTTATATCGAATTAAAATGCAGCTAAAATTAATTTTAATAAAAACCAAAATATTTTTGGATCATAAATAAAATAATTTTATTATTGGAATTCTTGCAATTCCTGTAAATAAAAAAAAAAAAAAATTTCAACAATACACTTGGAATAGATCCCAAAATTAATTTTGGTTTATCGGTTCTAATTTATCTGAAACTTTAATGAAAACCAAAATAATTTGGTAATATCAAAAATATTGACTTTGGTACCTTCACCATCCCTATGAATGAAATGAACTTACGGTGGAGGCGGTGATAACAGCGAATAAAGCGACAGTGAACCTCATGGTGCACTCACAACAACAACAACAACAATAAATAAAAAAAAAAAAAGGGTAAAGCTCCTCGCCTTCCGGTCCTCGAAGCGATACTGAGGCTCGCTCTTCGCCAGTCTGCACCACCACTGCACCTACTTCTTTCTCTTTTTTTTTACGTACCTACGGGCTTTTAGCCGGGATGGTACATTGGTACCTGGATTAACGGTGAACGGCGCGTGCGCGGTGGATCGTGATTTGGACACTATTTTTTATTGGAATTTCGCGGCCTTTTTTTCCTAGCTTTTGAAAGAAGTTTTTGGAACGAATACGGTCTTCTTTGTGCCCTGGAATGCTTTCGATCCATTGTGTAAAAATTACACTGGAGCACCAAGGGATTGGTTGGGGACGATTTTTACTTTTTGCACTAGCTGGTGAATGTTTTGAAAATATCCATAAAACTCTATAAAAATTTAAAGCAGCATACATTACTGAAAAGCCTTTGTGTGAAGAAAAAATATAAGAGGCTATATAATATTTTTTTGATTGTCCCGGCGAAAAAAAACGTTAGCCCAAAAACTGTTACAACGAGGGTACTTTGGCTGATTAAAATTTATCTAAACCTTCACTTTGTTTATTATTTTAGCCTGCGGAAAAAAGTGTTGAAATGACCTTTGCTACTAATTCGTTGGTATACTTAAAAAAAAAAAAATTTCTTGACACAATTGCCATGAATAAAAAATCCTTTCGACTTTTATAAACTTAAAATCATTTTATTCGTGGCAGGTGTATTGATAAATTTTTATATTTTATTTAATGCATTAACGAATTGATAGACAAGCTAAATTAATAAGTAGAGTACTTTAGAGACATTTTAATCGACTAAAGTACCCCAAAATAGAATTTAAATTACAAAATGTAGAGCTCTGAAAGAAAACCAAAATTACTCCACCGAAAATGAACTTTCTTAACAAACTTCAACAAAACTTGCCAAAACTTAACAATATAGTTTAAACTTGAGATTTTCGGTCCACTGACATCTTTTGTTAAGGCTTGCAAAGCTCAGATAAAAATTCTGGAATTCAAAAAGTTCCAAATTTTTTCTGTTAAAGTAGAGCAATGTTTGTCAATGTTTAGCAAAATTTAGAAAAAAGAATATTTTTTGCTCGATTTAAAAAATTTTTAGGCTTTACATATAAGAAGAAATATTTGAAGCAAAACTCGTCAATTTTCAACGAACTATGCCATCATTGTTGCCAAATCTTGCCAAACCTTAACAGGTAGTCAAGAACTTGTAAAATTGGACAATGTTAGTCTATGATGGTCAAAGATTTGTTAATATTGTACAAAGTTAGTCAACAAAAAATCCAGAACGCTTATTTTCAGTCGTAACACTTCTAGTGCTTCAAAATTGTCGATAATTTTCCGACTGTGTTTTGTTGCACAGCAATAAGGGGGGCAAGTTTGACAATTTAAAAATCTTTCTTTTGTCAAACTTGCCCCGCGAGTTGCTGTGCAAAATAACTGTAGAAAAATTAAAACTGTTACTATTTATAGATACTTTTAAACAGTTAAATAAGTGCGAAGTTGGTCTGCAACTTTGGAACGCTTATTCCACGCCCTTTTTTCGATCATATTTATTTATTTTTTATTTTTATTTTATTGCTTTGTTTTTTGAGTTCAAGAAAAGTTTTCTGTAAAAAAAACCATCAAAGTTTTTATTAATAAAATAATAAGTCGGGTTTCATTTCATTTAATTTATTTATTGCCGTTTTATTCACAACAGTAATAACACTCATGCCAAATTCGTATGGTTTTCGCTACAGTTTTGAATTATTTTTACCATAATTAGGAATTAAAATAATAATTTATTATGAATTGTCGTAAAATGATTATTACTATGATTGTTGGAGCCAGACTCTGTAGCTTTGAAGAACTGCTAAAGGTTTATCAGTGAAAATATCACATTATTATTACAATGGTTTAAAATTAAATTTGACTTTGTATAAACGGCTTTAAGTTTAATTAAATAATGTATTTATGTATTTTCTTATTGAATAATTAACCTTTCTTTTGCGATGGACTTGCACTTGGTTTGCTTGGTTGCTTTGGAGTAGTGACTTTTGGAACTTAACACTCATGAATCTCAGCGAAATAGTCAAGATATTCAGTTTTAAACGAGCATTGAGCATTTTGTTTCGGCAGTTTAGCACTTCCTGGAAGCTCTTTCTCGAATTCTTTCTTAATTAACTCATCCCAGACTATCAACAAATTGTTTTTAACTTTTTCCTTCCAAGCTTCATTTGTTTCACATAAACCAGACTCCAGTGCGTAAAGAGGCTTTGTCAGGAACAAATCTACAATCGGTCGACACCATTTGTTATGCGGTGGTATGCGTAGTTCGTCACAGAATCATTTCTACATAAAAATTCAGAAAGGTTTCGATTAATGATGAGTTTTTCGAGGCCTTCAGGAAAGGAATTTTTTTTTTTTTCACTTAGAAACAAAATGGCAACCATAAGATGACGGATTTTTACAGCAAAACCGATATTTTGACTTCAAAGCGTCGCCAAAACTGCAAAATTAAAAATAAAAATTCCTCTCCTGAAGGCCTCGCAAAACTCATCATTTATCGAAACCTTTTTGAATTTTTATGTATGAGGATGGTTAGAAAAAAATTCCGTGGCGCTAGTGCAAGACCCTCCTCATTGAAAGTATATCCATACATAAAAAAATATAGATATATTTTCAATGAGGAGGGTCTTGCCACTAGCGCCACGGCATTTTTTTCTAACCATCCTAATAAAAACGATTCTGTGACGAATTATGAGTCTAACAATTCAAGTTGCCATGCGACTAAATGGAAATAACCGAAAAATAATCGAAATAATTTTACCCACACCCCTCCGCCAAATGTCAAATGCGGCGTTCCTATTAGTTGAAATTCAGCTCGGGAAAATAATCGGTTTAAAAATATTTATTATTATTAATAAACGTTGCCTAAGTTTTCCACATGTTAACAAACTTTTTAAAAAAAATATTGAGAATTTTGAATAAACCTGCCAAAATTTGATATAATTTTAATAAATCTTGCAAAAATTTTCCTTTTTTTAAAATTTTTAACAATTTTTACTAAATTTCGCCATACATTGTCAAACCTTGTAAACGGTCCGAAAATCCAAAATTTATTAAGGTTCGTCAAATTTTGACAAGATTAGTTAAAAATCGTCCAGAAATTCCATAATTTTTTCCAGTTTTAAGCATTAAGAAGGTTCTCAGGATAAAAATTTTATCTCTTCTGATACACGAGCATCAACGTCTTACCCAAGAAGACAAAAAAAAAAAAAATTCCAGGTTTTTGAATTAAGGTCACACCTGTCGGAAAATGCTAGAATATTCCAAATCTATTGTTATCTATTCACCTTTGTTAAAGTGGGGAAAAAACCTGCGTGGGCCGTTGGCTACGGATGCCACTAAGTTTCGGGCCTTCGGCTGGACTAGTCGCTCCTTTTATTCACTGAGCCTGAGTTTTTCCTATTTAAAAAAAAAAAAAAATGTAGTTTTTGATAATAATTGAGTTACCACGCTAAGTTCCAGTGGGGAAGTCATTGGAAATTAGCGTGATTAAGATTATTAAGTTCGGACGAGCAAGCTTCTCTTTTGATTTTCTCCAAGCCGTTCCTCCAGCACCCTAATGGTAAGTTCATTTTTTTTACCAACCTGTGTTAATTTTTATACGATACTTTGATTTTTTGATGGATTTTCGCTTCTTTAAAATAATTATGAATATCCATCAGGCGCCATCCATTAATGATGTTACGCTTTTATGGTATATTCTGCTAATAGTGCAGCGCTACAAAACTATACCAAAAAAGGCCCACTAACATATGTTAAAGTAGAAATCTTACAAGTTTTCGAGACGTAAATTAAACTTTAAGAAAAAAAAGAGAATGCAAAGTGAATATCGTTAGGCGATCAAAGTATTAAATTTAAAGCAATGAACAGTTAACTTTTCGAGATATTTTTTACGGATGCCTATTGCAGTAATATATAAAAAAAAAATTTGTTTTTTATTATAAAAACCTATTTCATCAGTCTTTAAGTATACAACCCTGTAAGCTTAAAAAATTTTAATATATATAGTTTGCAATTGAATTTATTTTGTCCAAGACTATAGAAAAAAGAAAAGAGCGCCGCCACGTCATCCCACGACATGTCACTGCGACCACCTGTTGCGTTACTAGCACTGTGGTGCACGTGCTGGCTTGCAGGCGCGGGATGCCACGGCATTCTATAAAGCGAAGGTAAAGGAAGATGAGAACCATAAATCGGTGGTGGGGGTACCTTAGTGCAGACGAGAGTTGACCGTAAACACGGAAATATATTATTTTGCTGGGTTGTGTTTTCGATACGTTTTTTTGGTGATACGGTTGTTTATGAGAGTGATTAGTACTTTGAGTGTCACATAGAGCTGTAACGTCAAATTTTTATTTTTTTTTATTATGAATCTTAGTAGTTTACGATTTTTACTGTACGATTGCACTTTATAGATTTGTGTTTACAAATCCATGCCATAACATTCTAAAGATTTATTATAACCTGCAAATGCATGTTCATTTACAAAAGTCAATTTTTTTGGAAGCAAATCTTACAACCAGTGATTTTTTCTTGATAAAATATAGCTTTTTAAGTTAATTAAAATTTTTTATATAGGTTATACATGTAAAACACTTGTATAAATAGTGTAAACAAAAACTTCAAACAATTTTGAATAATGTTAAAAAGCTTAAAAAATATTTTCTTTGCTAAATCATCAATTATTTCTAATATAATTTTTGAATAAAGTTTTTAATGTTTTTATTTTTCACAATTCCAGAGCTCTTGACACTCCAAAAAAATTTCCTTGAATGGTTTTCTGGATGGATACAATGAATTTTTTCATACAGCTAGTTTAAAAGTTTGGCATGAAGAACAGCGGACAACCAGTGCTTAATCAATTTATTATTCATCACACTTCAGTAGTGGAACCATGAATAAATTTTAAAAAAAGGTAAAAAATATTTGGCTGTTATAATTTGAACTTGTCCTTGATTAAGATAGCTTTTTGACTGAATATAATCTTAATCTTCACATTTTTTACAGATAGTTAGAATATTGTTATTTTTACTACTATGACTTATCTAATGAAAAAATTGATTTTATTTTTGAAATTTTCTCTTACTTGTTTTGTAAAACAGATGATGAAGTCAGAATTAATTAACAGATATAAAAATGATGAATTTGTTTGTAAACATTAAGATCTAATTCAAATTTCTCTTTTCAATCAGTTTTTATAAAAATTTTTTAGTTTATTTATTCTAATCTAAAAGAGATCTAAAATTTAACAGTTAATTTTAGATTGAAAACTAAGTTTCATTTAGTTTTAACTACTTTTTTACAGATGCAAATCATGGACGCCATAATAGTAATACACAATGAAGATTTAAGAATTAAACCTGCTGAGAAAATTAGGACCATATTTAATCAGCAAAATTTTGATCATCGATTGGAAAAAATTTGTAAGTGAATTTTAAATATTTATACTTATAAATATTAACTTAGTAATACAAAATATCTATTTATAATCAGTATTTAGTTTAAATTGCTTCATATTATTTATATTTTCCATACTTTTTGCTACTTCATGAAAAAACAAAAAATTTTTTTTTTTAAATAAATATATCTGACTATGTATCGAATCAAGTATGTATCCAAATAAATAATTAATTTAATTTGTTCAAAACATTTTTGCAGATGAAACGGAAAAAATGTTTTCACGTTCCGACAAAAATCAAAATACAAGTAAAAAAACAGGCAAGTTATCCTTAATTACTGCAACTGAAATGAAAATATCGTAAAATATAATGAAAATAATTTGTTTAATTACTTTTTTAGTGCTTGAATCTCAATCTATTGAAGAAAATACTGAAATTGGTGAAGAATTCAAGCTTTTCTTTATCTTTCATCATAAATTTTCTGGTGACTCCAATCTGCTTTGTAAGTATTTTCAAAAAAAAAGTCCATTCACTGTAATTTAAAAATGAATTTTTTTTAACTGGCTAATTTTTTTTCGTAGATTCCAAGTTAAAGTTAACTTACTGCTCTGAGTACAATGAAAGTAAGAAGCACTTCACAAAGAAAATTAATAAAGATTACTTTAAACAACTGCAACAAATGTGGAAAAAGTTATTCTCAGAAATCTGGTTTAACAAGTCATTCGAAAATTTGTGGATTATCTTCCGTGAAATTTAAAGTACTTATTCACCGTGCGATCACAGAAAGTTCAAAATGGACCGCCTTATGCGAGCAGAACATCAACCCTGAAACACAAACTACAGCGACTAAAAAATTTGTACGTAAAAAAACTAGAACAAACTTTTTATCGAAGTTATCGCTTGAAGTGTTAAGTCTCACTTCAAAAAAACTTTATGTAAATTAAAACTTCAAGCACTAAAAAAGTCCTTGATGCCGTGTTAGGTTTTTATAGACAGGATTGTATGTATTTAAATAGTTATTTTATTTATTCGACCAGTTAAGTATGATTGTGTAAATATTTGCATAAAGTTAACTTGACCAAACAACTTAACCGAACTTAAGCTGTGGGGTTATTTGTGAGCTGCTACAAATATCTCCGTGCTAACAGGTCCTTGCTTCCTTAAACTATTGAAATAGACCTGAATCTGTTATTTCTGATTTTCTATATTTTCGAACTGCTGGAGCGCGTGGCTAGAGTCGGCTGGAGTTAGTAGGGTCTTCGCGTACAATACGGGTGTCACATCGACGGGAGGGTTGCAGTCCCTCTTGTCTTGTTTTTTCTCTACCATTAGAGGTCCTGGAGAACTATGATTTAACGGAGTAGTGTATGACCTCGAACAACTCAGTCATTAGTTCTCTCTTTCGGATTCCCCTCTCAGGTGATCGTTTCTTCGGAGGAGACCGACTTCTTGTTCTCCTGGAAGGTTCTTTATCCGATCTGGAGGCAAGTTATTTCAAGACGAATGTCTTTCCGGATCCTCCTTCTTTTCTTGTTATCAGGGATCTCGTGGGTTTTTATCTGGGCGCCCTATTTTTATTTTCATTGTTAATTTTGGGTCCCGGTCTTATGGGCTTTCTCTCTCTCATAGGTATATCGAACCTTGGTAGCCTCCTGTTTGAAAGACTTCGCCGAGCCTGGTGTTTTAAGGCCTCGAGGTTCCATTCAGAACGGATTGAGGGGCTTTCATTCTTCAAAACAATTCTTTATAAGTCATATCATTAATATCTTGATTAATTATATGAAAATAAGTTTCTAAAACATTTTTTTTTAAAGTTAAATATTTATATTTTGATTTTGTCCAAATACCAGTATCTAGGGGTTCTGAATGCAAATTTTTGGATCATTAGTTCGGCGTTTCCCCAACTTTCGGTTGTTTCCCTAATATCTTCTAATTCGCTTGGTTCGTTCATATCCTGAAATAGGTCGTTAAGGTCGAAAAGACCGAATTCTGAATGGAAGTTAATAAATTGGTTATTTTTTATTTTATTTGTCCATAAAAAGTTTTGGCGGATGTTTCTGATTGCTCTGGACCTTCTAATTGTGAGTGCGCGAAATTCAGCACCAAATATCGTGGTTTGTCTTACACCGATGTTATTTTCCCGTGTGGACCAAACTTGCTTATTGCAGTTGTTCTTCGGGTGAGGCCAGTAATTAGTTTCTTCGTATCTTTTGAGTCTCCAATAAAGTGCTTCAAACGTGGAATAAGTTTTGTATTTTTTTTTTGTCAAAAGTTAGTTTGGTATTTTGTGTGATGTTGTCCGATTTCCTGAAATGAATGAGTACATTGTTAGTTAAAAAGGCTTGACTCAATTTCTAGTTTCGTTGTTGTCAGTAGATTTTCGGTGACATTCACTCTTTTGTTTAATTTATTTGGGCTTTTTTTAATAGGCTCGGGCCCTTGAAATTCACATATCGTTAACCATTCTAACCTTAGGCTGAAAGGGTACATAAAACAAGTACTAAATGGAGGCAATTCTTCATAACTACTGGTAGATTTTATAAGTTCATCCCAATCTACGCCATAATTGTTTCCCTCAAAAACAGATGGACAATTCGCAGATAACAGAGAAGGCGTATTCTGTTCTGAATTAATATAATCATTCATATCTATGAATCCAATCCTTTTTTTTTTGGCACATTTCGTACAAAAAAATTTTCTCTTTTCAAAAAAATAGATTTGGATCTCAATTCAAATTATTATTTTGAATTAAAAAAAAAAGTTTTTATTTTTACTTGTTCCACTTGTCGTGGTTTTTAAAATTTTTAAATTGATTCCCGGGTGTTCATAACTATAGTTATCAACACCCTCCTATTTGATTGATCTAGATATATTTACAAATCTGGAGCCATCCTATAGCAATTCTACTCCAAAAGCGCCGTCTTTTGCAGGGCCTCATAGTTTTCCCCTTCTTCAAGGGAAGCCCGTTCAAATGTGGGCTCCCCTCCGGA
This sequence comes from Encarsia formosa, assembly GCA_038277355.1. Lineage (NCBI taxonomy): Eukaryota > Metazoa > Arthropoda > Insecta > Hymenoptera > Aphelinidae > Encarsia > Encarsia formosa. The sequence continues at coordinate 78,626,465 of CM076187.1, forward strand.
TTTCCCTTCTGCCCATCAAGCGGTTCATAAATTTCGGGTCGAGCTTACTCATTAGCATGAGGTAAGCGCCCGCCGCACTTCGAGAACGACCCTTTTGAATAAAGGCGCATTTTTCGTTGTTTGGAAAATTATTCACGATCTTAATTTTAATTAACTAATACATGTTTTATGCTAAACTGTCTTACGCCACTTAAGGTCAATTTGGACTAACGACCTAACCGAACTTAAGTCGTGGGGTTACTTGCGAGCGGCTACAAATATCCCCACGGTATGGCTCGGACAGTTTTATTTCATTTATTACGCTTGACAGAGTCTAGCTTTGTGATCACCTAGTGGTGATCTAAAATTTGACTTCACTTTAAATCACCTAATGATTATTTATATGTACGTATATCTTTATAAAATTCTTATTTTTTTGTATGCATATTTTGTTAACCACCTAATGGTAAATTGTATTTTCCTGTATTAAATCACCTGATGATTATTCTATTTTAATATCTGAGTGAATAATATTTTATAACAAATTGTAATCTACGTTGTCATCCTCGCTAATTTTCAATTAATTGATATATTGTAATAAATAAATAAATTAGTTGATTTATTAATTTTGAATGCTCGGCGAGGAAAATACAAATATATCAGTAAAGTGTATCGTTTTTTAAAAATGATTAAAAATTTTTTTTCATAATATTTTTAATTTTTTCTTAAGGAAATAATATTTTACATATTTAATTGTCGTCACACCAGTTAAATAAACGGAAAGTAATTAAAAAAATTTGCAGAAAGTTTCAACTTTTTTCATTTTTCAAATTATCCTCGTAAGTTTAGTGAAGCAAAGGAAAAACAGCAACAAGGTAAATTATCATAGTTTTTATTTTACATAAATTTGAGGTCAGTTTAACATAATTTATTATTATTTTGCATGAATTACAGTTTAAAATTTTAGTAAATTTTTAAAATTGATTTGACATGATTGGTGTCACTTTTGAACAATTTACTGACGCGTACTACACATTATATATATTTATACAAATTTGACATAAACTTTTTCTTTTTTTTTTTTTTTTTTTTTTAACTGATTTTACATTAATTTAATATTTACGTTAGAAAAATAGGAAATTTAAAAAAAATTTTGAACCTAAACTCTAGTTAAATGTTATTTAGAATTAGATATAAATTTGTAAAAAATTGACATCATCTTTTTTGATTCTAAAATTATAACATTTACCCCTAGATTCAAATAATAATGAAGGCAGATCAAGGTTTGATAAAAGTTATAAAAAATATTTCATAAAAACAGAACAAATTCGTATAATAATAAAAAAACTTCAAGCACTTTTTCGTAATTTGTAGGTAAGTCTTGTGGAAAGATCATTCATAAAGGTTTGATTAAAAAATGGGAGGGAAGCAGATCCAGTGATTGCTTCCTGGACGGCAGTCGACACCTGCGGGTTTTTTGTTCCAGGGGCAGTGACAGTGTCCTCCTCTTTCACCACCTCTTTGACACATGCAATCTGTTAACATTTAAAAACAATATATTATTTTACTCTTTTGGCTAAATGCGTACTATGGTAAGAATAAGATATAATTTTCATGAAAACAAGCTGAGTATTATCATTTAATTTCACAACGCAGGATTTAGCTTGAAAAGCACCTTTAACAGGGACATGGAGGTCCAAACTATTATTTTAAACAGTTTAATACTATGTTCTGATAGAAAATTTTGACGAGTGCTACAGTTTCAGGAAAACCTCAGACAACTGCGGTTTTTCAATGAAAATGACTCCAAGAAGTGAGAAAAATTATTTTTTTAAGTTTAATAATACCTTAATGACGTTCAACTCAAAAAATTAATCACGATTAATAAATTATGAAAATTTGGGGTTATTTAAAGGGCAGCCTGGTCAGTATACTTTCATACTACTGAAATAACTTTAACTTTTGAATTGCAATTTAAAAAACTTGAAGAACAAAAAATTTTAATTGAGCAGTATGAGCTTTTAGTTTGGGACTGCTCAATCGGGCAAATAATGATATATTTATGATTTTTCATTACCTCCCCATTGGAAATGCTCATGGTGCTGAGCCGATACAAAGGTCAAGGTGATCACCGCCAGGATCAGGACGACGAGTAGTTGCTTGTTCATTTTAGACACTTCTGAACAAAATTTAATTTTTTAACTTCTCGCTTGGGTATTCTTCAGAGTAAACTGGTTCTGGTAGCGCGAGGACCAAGCTTTTAAAGGAAAAAAGATCGATGTTTTTACCAGGGACAGGTAAGTGCGTTCGTTATCAATGCAATTAAAAATAAAACACTTGTTTTTTATATTTTCAATTATTTTCCTTGTCTTGTTTTATGGTTGACGTTTTGACGTTCTTGAAACAACAAACTTTAGGGTAATTTATGACATTTATCATCAGTTACATATCATCGCACAGATTCTAGAGATGATGTTACTCGAAGCAGTTCTAATAGTTAGTGTTTAAAGCAATCTATGCATAATAAAAACCTCTTCTATCTTCTGCATTTTATTTAGAAAATATGTTGATGTTTGGGGAAAATTTTTTCATAAATTTTCCAGTGCTGTGGTAGTAATACGATTTGAATGTTTTGCGGATATTAATGGGTTCGTAGCGAATAGAGTCAAATTTTTTTTTTTTTTTTCAATATTTCTTGTTATAGGACTGTACCTTATTCAAGTGGTACCTATAGTCAAAAAATAAGAAAAAATTTTTTTTATCTCCAAATTAAGAAAAATCTCGAATTTAACAAAGTTTAAACTCCTACAAATTTTATCATTTTTTAATCAAAATTTTTTACAGACTCTAGACGAACAACTTCTTGCGTGTGTTTTTCAATACCTTCGTTTGCACAAAAAATATAAATTTCAAATAAATAATTTTTCATTATAATTTTTTTTTATACTTTCTAAAAATACTTTAAATAGGAAAAATACACACTTTTTAATTTTTTCCTGAAATTCCTAGATTTTGAATGAATTTAAAAAATTTTTTAATAATTTTTCTATCGGCATTACCGAAGAAATAATTTTATGAAAATTAGTACTCGCGAGTCGCGACATCATTAGTACCATTTTACAGGGGAAATATATATGTATATATGATTATCTCGAAACTTTCAAAATTTATAGCACCTTTGATTAAATAAAAAAAAAGTACGTATCGATTATTTGTTTATCTACACTCTCGCATGAATTCAAACAAACTAAATAATTTTTTTTGTTTTTTTTTTCATTTCCACAAATTTTTTTTTGCATAAAATATTTTTACAGCCTGTTATGAATTAAAACCAATTTTTTTTACTTTAGACATTACATGTATATATTTTCTTAAATATTCAACCCAATGTAATAATTTCATCCCGAGATTAAAATTATTCAAATACTTGAATGACAAACTCACATTTTAGTTATAAATTTGTAATGCGGTGTAATTCGAATCACAGCATAGCTCATAGCTGACCTCACTCCTCGTATCCACAAGTGTACTCATTAACATTGAAAAATCGCTCAAAACGAATTTACGTAAAAAGTAGGTCAAGCATCGATTACGCTAACATTCTAAAACATAAAAAATTAATTAAAATTATAATAAAAAAAGAGGAAGACCGCGCGAGAGTTTATGTAAGCAATTGAGCAACACCTGATTCCTCACATACATACCTACAATACACACATAGCTGGAAAAGTATAAACACCCGAAATTAACATAAACACAAACTATATATATCTATATACTCTTGGTCTTTGTGCGCGCCTGCGGGACGCGGGTGCAGTGAGCAGTCAGCAGTCTAACTGTCGTTCCCCCTCTCTACAGTCTACTCCACTACACACATATACATACACAGCTACACTTGTTCGTCTGCTTGCTTCGAGTGTCGACAGTGCAAAAATCAGTAGGGTTGTTGCTGCAAGTACTCGGGACAAATACACCTTGATGTACTTATTCGATGCTGAGTTTTGACCTTCGGCGTACCTAACCAGCAAATCTGCACCAGGTTCGTGTACTTTACAGAATATTAGTATCGCCCAAGTTTTCCGAGACAATGACGGGTGTGATGAATTCAGTGATTTTGTGATTAACGAACCCCGAGTCCCGACTCCCGCACTTTGCAGTTAACCTACCTCCTGCACACACATACATACTTACAAGCTTTCTCATAAAATTATTATTTTCTACAGAGTCCAGGTTTGATTTCAGTGGAAATTTCAGTCATCTACATTCTACTCCACTGTGTGCTTTGTGTGTGTATGTGTGTGTGAGACATACAATTACTTTGTCTTTGACATGACACATTAATGTATCTATGATTAAATTCATTTATTTGTAAAGAATAATAATATCTTCTAATGGACACTGCTTTAAATTTATGAATTTATTTTGGCTTCAAGATAAATCTCTATTGCTCAATATACTTAATTAGATTGATTGTTTATTTTGTGATTTAAAATTTACTATAAATGCCTCTATTTTGATTTGATTCTGTGAATTTAAAAAATCTTATTAGCTTGATTTTTTATTTATTGATTCAAAATAAAAGTTGGTTTAGTGTCTAATAACTACCGCTTGAAAAACAGCTTAATTTATTTTGGTTTGATTCTTTGTTACTCAATAGCTTAAGTGTTTCTTTGAATACTTGTTGTATAAGTTAAAGGGATATAACAGTCATGTTTTTAAAATGAATACACATTCAAGGTTAATATGATTGAGGAATATGAGATTTTTATTATTACAACCACATTTTCAATATAAATATCAAATATACCAATCCATTTTTTTATCAAAAGTAGAAATAATGATAACTGATTCATCAATACATCCATGCATAAAAAAATAGTAAATTCAATAGTATTTTTTATACAATTCTTTAGTTTTCTTGATCTTGAAAGTGCCATTAAACTAAATGCTTATATTCATGAAAATCTTATCTTACTAAAAATTCAATTTCAAATGTGATTTTATATTTTTCAAGCAAGGTTAAATAAAACTTACTTTTTTTATTCAGGATGGCTCATAGTTCGCACACTTATGGGTCCACGGACCAGAGAGACGTGCCCGATGTAGGATTTAGCCCAACAGAGCTGTATAGCCTGAGCGAAAACATAACTACAAATATTTACACAATCAATGCTAGCTTTAGGACCCTGGATCGGGCTCTCAAGCATGTTGGAACCAACAAGGATAATCAAGGTCTCAGGGACAAAGTGTAAGTGTTAAAATTTTATCTAAAATCACCAACTACTTTTGATTAAATAGTCTTGCAGTAAATTAAAATTTAATGAATCATTGTTTTAAAAAATATTGTCTACTTATTTATTTTTTTGAAACAATCAACAGACACAAGTGTATTTTACAAAAATGATAAAAATATAAGATAATATTATAATACAGTATAAAAAAACTGTAAATATTAGTCAGCCAAAATTATCAGTTAACTTCCTAATACTAATATTGTTACATAGAATCAGAATTAAAAGGATATTTTTCTCATCCATTGGTAACACAATTAAAAATAAAATAAAATAAAAGAATTAGTATTAATTATACAGCTTATAAAATTTCTTAATTATGATTTATTTTTATTTTATTATTTTAAAGTCACGTGACACAACTAAGCACAAATCAAGTGGTGACTCAGACCAGTAAAGACATAGCCAGGCTGACTGTTTTGATGAGACGCGGTGACAAGCAACAAAAGTTACAAATTGAAAAATTAACCAGCGACTTTAAAGATGCTTTGCAAAAGTACTCTGATACACAAAGGGTTAATATTACTTGGTACTTTTTTATTTTTTTATTTTCTCAGTTGTCTTAATGAGTTAAATTTTTTTCACAGTTGATCGCTGACAAAATGAAAAAGCACATACTAGTTATAGGCAATATTGAAACTCAAGGCGAGGAAGGCGAAGATGACAAACAAACTTTGATTCAAATTCAGGAAGATGCCAAGCGGAGAGCTGAACTAAGGTAAAAATAAAAAAAAACAGAAAATATATCTTGTAAGGTCTACAAAATTGTGGAGTGTAACATTTTAATCTTAATTACAGGGCATTAGAATTTGATCATGGAATAATCCTAGAACAAGAAGAAAGGATAAGACGTATCGAAGGAGACGTTTTAGATGTTAATCAAATTATGAGAGAGCTTGGAGCTGTTGTTTATCAACAAGCAGATTCAATAAGTAAGTTTTTGAGCCTACTAAATCTAATGAATCAAGAAAAAGTTTTATTTTAATTAAAAAACCACTATTTTTAATTTTTAATTTTTAGATAGTATTGAAAATAACATTGAAAATGCACATGGACAAGTGGCTATGGGCAATCAAGAGTTATTGAAAGCCAGCAGTTATCAAAACAAATTTCGACGAAAAATGTGTATTCTTCTAGTTATCGCAGTTATATTTTTGATTTTTGTGATATTGTTTTTAGTTCCTAAGAGTTAGCAATTTACTTTGATGTTTGATCAAATGTTGAATTTGGTTGTCTCATTCTATTGCAATGGCTCGTGTTTATTAAGTCTCTTTTTTATTTATACCATGTGTAAAGAAGTAAAAGTTTTAAAAAATCTAGAAATTAGTTATAAATTAAGATGAAAAAAGTTTTTTAAAATAAAATAATAAAGATGTTAGTGACAGAAAAGTAAGGTTTCTTTTTTTACAAAAAAAAAAAAAAAAAAAAAAAAAAAAAAGGTGCTTTTCAATTCGAACCAACAGATTGTTTATTGTATTTGTTTGTAAAAATTTTGATTCAAGTAATTAGGTGACACAGTTTATACTTGTAAATTAATGCTTTCTTCTTGCTGGAAAAAAGAAAGTGCTAATGCCAATTTTGTTGATCAATTTTTATCATTAATTTTTGTATCAGATATTAGAGTACTGTTTGTTTAATTATAATATATACTTTTTAAAGAAATTTTTTATTGCACTGTAATATTAATATTAATTAAACTAAAAAAATATACTTCTTAAATCATTACAAAAAACGTTTTTGTACAATTTGATTGTTTACATGTTATTCAATTTCAAACTTTTAAATTAGCTCATGTATTATTTCGAATTATTTAATAATTGTGAATGAAACTTAATAAAAATTATAATAATTATAATAATGATAATAATAATAATGATGATTTTTTTGTAACATTGTTGCTTCTTTTTATTTCAATTCAAAATTAATAGACATTCCAGATTTGAATGAATTAAAAAAAAACTTAATTTATAAATAATAAAAATGCAGAAAATTCTGCAAAGTATACATACATACAAAGTTTTTGTTTTAAAAAAATTACTATATCCGCTCAGCAGCAATACAAAAGTTAACGATTTTTTAGGCGAGTTTAATATTAATGTATACTTGTGAAAATCGTTTATGGAACCTTGAAACATACATCAACTTATTTCTTTCAGCCACTTTGGCATAAAATATTTAAGATTAAGTATGTTCACGTTGGTAGTTGCGGAATCAAAAAAATCGCAAGAGCGTAAAATAGCATTAAAATTAAATAGTGAGTGACCATAACATTTTATAATACTATCAAAGTACAGACTCAACTGTGCCTCAAAAATGATATAGAACAAATTATGAATTTGAATAATAATACAATTAAATAAAAAAAAAAACTCAACAATGAGAAAACACTAAAACGCAATATTCTGGATTTTAATTTTAAATTTGCAGGGATTCTTTACAAATCGTAGTAAAAATTTGAGAATAATTTAACAATTGAGCCGTTCTCTGCAATAACGACCTAAGTGACAAAACATAGTTTCGAGAAAACAAGGTTTAAAGTTATTGAAGTGTACTATTTTAAAGCACTCGTTGAGAATTAAAAAACTAATTTTTTGAAAAGGAAGTTACCCTATCTCGTAATGAATATTCATGATGAAATTAAAAAAATTGTTATCAACAATTGTTCACTTAGGTCGTTTTTCGGGTGAACTACTCAATTATATAAATATTATTGAAAAATGGATGTAAAAATGATTGTTTTCAATTTATTATTACGTTTTTAACCAAAAACAATTGACAATACAATGCGCTCAAAGCAATCAGCTATAGCAGTGCACGGTTGCAGCGAGTTGGTCCACTCAGGGCTCTAGTGGCGCACGTTTTGCCTCTACTTAAAAATTCACCAAAGCTTCAATTTTCAATATTTTTTTATGATATTTGGTGGGAGTACTTTTGAATAGTTTGTCTACCCATTTTTGAGATCTCCGGAAAAACGACCTAAGGCGCCTTAGGTCGTTATTGCAGAGAACGGCTCAATTGTACGAAACTGTACCCAAGAGAAACAATTATTTTAAATAAAATTTTTTTCTACACTAAAATAAAAAATTTATAGTAGTAAATTTAGTCTGAAGAAGTTCTCAATGCACTTAGATTAAACAACTATAATAATCAAGATATTTTTATCATGATAATGCTATACAAAAGTATAATTTAAAGATATTTAATGCACTTAAACAATAATTGAACAAAAAACATTCATACAAATACCCATGAAAATGAAAAATTTGTAGTAGTAAATTTAGTTTAAATTACCTTAGTAAAAAAAGAATTGTACGTTGTTGAGATAAAAGCTATCGCCTTCGCTTGTCGGTGTCATACTGGAATTGTATAGCTAACCCTAGTTTGATTGATTAGATTTAAAAAATTAAATAATAAAAAAAATTTCCTTAATTATGAATGCAACAGCCAAAGCAGCTGGTCAGGTGTTTTATTATTGCAGGGCAGTTGCTTTTTTATTAGTGACGGCAAGAATCTTTTACCAATTGTTTTAGAACAAACGCATAATTCATTTAGCGAGTAGAAAATTATGATCAATCGTAATATCATAATAAGAGCGGAACACTTTTCCGCCTTGCAGTGTCAATTTTAGCCCGACTAAGGTTTGCTTTAATTTTTTCAGTTTTCCTAGTGGTGTTGGAAGAAATTCTTGGACATGGAAGCCTCATGGATCCAATCAATAGGTCGAGTGCCTGGAGGAAAGGCTTCAAAACTCCAATAAATTACAATTACAAAGACTTGTACTGCGGTGGAGTAAGTGTTTTAATAATTAATAATAATTTTTTTTTATTGTATTTGGACCTTAGCACACAGTACCTTCTGCTCGATTTTATTAGTAAAATACAAGAAAAACGATGCTCGAAAAAATGAAAATTTAAATATAACCAATTATGAGAGACTTAAATGAATTAAAAAATTGATAAAATTTCTGCACTCCTTTGTCTATGACCATCGAAATTTTTATGTTTTTTCATCATCATAAAATAAATATTAAAGGGGTGTAATAAAAACTCATGAATAATAATTAAAATTAAACAGGGAGTTATGGCCAACGGCAGACGACGAGACCGAACGAGAACGGAGGAACTTACGGAGTCGGTACCATCGTCAAAAGGTAATGTAAAATTCACGTTTTTTGTAAATTAATTATTAGAGAATCTTATAAATCAGCCCGAGACCGAGGAGTGTTTCGCCCGTAACCCGGTGAGACTCGCCAACGGATCCGACAGGTACATGGTCAACGGCAACGGCGAGCACCGCGTCGACGTTGTCCTGCGCACGCTGCAGGTAAACCAAGTCAAAATTATTTATTCATCAGCTGGTTTCCAGTTTCAATTCGGAGATGATTTTCCAGCTGATTTTTAGGGACTAGGATAAACTTAATTTTCAGCTTCCGCTGGCACTACCAGGCTGGTAACAACTGGGGAATTTGCCCAGACGGCAAGGGTGCCGTCGGCTGCGGACCAGCTGAGTGGTTCCGAGGCTGCGCCGACATCGCCATTAACTCATAGATTCATTATAATGTAATCTTTAAATATTTAAATAAATTATAATAGTTTTTTGTTTATGATTTATGAATTAACTGTCAAATGATTTACTAATTTTCTCATGACAACATCAGTAAAAAAAAAATCACCAAAAGTAGTTGTAAGTCTAAATAAGACTATAGTAATCTTTGGAGTTAATAATAAAATATAATAAATAAATAAAAAACAATATTTTTTAGATATGTTCAATATAAATGTATATTTGTACAAACAGTTTATAAAAACTTGTAACAAAAATACGCTTTTAATCTTGAGAGTTTAACATTATTCTTCTAGCCTATTTTGGCGTAAATTATTTTTAATTAAGTATATATAATACATGTTGGTAGATGCATTCAATAAACAAGCTTAAAGTATAAATTCAAATAAATAGTTTGTGGCAAGAGTTTTTATAATACTATCGCACCCAACCGTGCATTAATAATTCATACAGTACAAACAAAAAACAACAAAAGATATTTTATAAAATTTACACAAATACAAAATTTATCAATAAGCTGCAAATATTAAGTTTCCTTTAGCAGTCTGATTTCACTAAGTGAGTGCTCGAATTAAAAAAAAAAAAAAAAAAATCAGTCTTCCCACGAAAACAAACACTCGAAAAATCACAATTCACTTGACGATCTGAGGCCTTCGGGATTTGATCCTCGCTTGCAGAGTCGACAGAAGGCCCGCGAGTACATCGTGGTTCGGTAATTTTTTAGCGAACATGAGTCGCTTGACCGAGTCGTCGTACGTCAGTAGTGCCACCATGTTTTGCAGAAGGTATCCTTGACAGTATTCCAACAGCTGCATCGCGTTGTAAACCTTAAAACAATAAACATATTACGTTTATTAGTAACTTATTTATCATCTTAACAAGCAATTTTTTAAAATCAAAATAAATATAGAGACAACTCTAAATCTTAGTTAAAACAAGCAAAAAATAGTTTTATTTCTACACTGAAAAAGTAGTTTTTCAGAAAATTTTTAAATCAACTATATGATTATTGAACACAAAGTCTTACGAAAATTGAGTTATAATAAACAATTTTCTACTTTCATATAACAGTGTAGTTTGAATTACCTTGGCGTGAATGTACATGGATACGACGTTCTCCAGGTCAACCATGTTTGAACATTGAGCCTCGCAGAATCTCAGTAGCCCATCCAGCTGGAAGAAATTAGCCGCGGCCATGAGTTCCAAAACGTCGTTCTGGTTGACTTCCAAGGTCGCGCAACCACCGTGATACAGAAATTCCATGACCAACTAGAAATTTAAAACAAATAATCGTATTCTCAATCTCAAATAATTACTTCAAAATCAAAGTATGGCAAGATTATTTTTCTTTGAGCAACAATCGAATGATTTAAAATTACCTGGAAAATGTGGTACCGGATGTCGTTTATCTGAACGATGGGCGGATTTCCCTCGCACAGCTTCGAGCTGAGCATGTTTTTGAACCTCGTAGAGGACGTGATAAGTACTATTTTATGGCCGTAGAATACTCTACCCTCGACCCTGAACTGCACGTCGCTCAGTTCCGGGTTGTTTACGAATTTCGGATCTATTCTCGAGCCGCTGGACAAAGTCGAGTTCCTGACGGGCTTTATTGGCTCCCAACCGAAACAGGTGCAGAATATGTCGGCCAGTAGCAGGGTTGTTTCCTCTTTCTGTAAAAACAAAAAAAAAGTTTTCGTCAACTCTTTGTTTATTTATCTATATGTATCATCTATTTGACGTACCTTACTGTACCGAAAGATGTTGAAGAGTAGAGGAAGGCACTCCTGGACGAACTGGGTGGAGTAGTCGTCTGGACAGACCTGGAGAAAGTCCTGGAGCAGCTGGTCGATTACCGTGTCGAGTCGCATCTCGTGGGCCGTTGAGAGACTGTGCATCCAGCAGTGGAGCGTCCACGATACCCTCAGACTTCTCAGTTCCATAGTTATGTCTGTTAAACGAACGATAAACAATTAAAAATTTAATCTTTTTTTTTTTAAATTTTTACAAGTATAAATTGGAGAAAATTCTTTGGTCATTTATTACAATTTTTCAGTCGTTTGATAAAAAAACCGAAGAAGGTCTTTTACGCATTCCACCATATGGCCAATATAGAATTTTTGAATAATTTTTAAAATTTAACAATTGTTTAGCAACGACATGAAAAAAATCGTTTGCACTTCCGGTTGTGCAATAACAAACTGAGCGTCCGAGTTGCAAACGATTTTTTTTTTCATCACTTTCAACACTAATTACCTCCCTAAGACGATAATTAAAAATAAAAAAAAGAGTAGCAGTAATACCCAAATGGTTGCTCTCGGCGCTGTGGTACATGGCCTCCTGGAGTGCTTTGTTCTGAGCCTTGGTGAAAACCGGTTCGTCCGGGGCTGCCGTCTGCTGCTGCTGCTGCTGCGGCTGCTGTAACTGTTGTCGCTGCTGATGGGTCGAGGAGGAATTACCTTCCGCGAGTATTTCCTCGAGCGACAGGACTTCTTTTTCACCTCGTCGGGAGGAGAAGTTCAACGGGTGGGACAGCAACTGGTGCAGGCAGACCCTTTGCCCGTGGGACGCTGCCACCGATATAGCACTACAAAAAATAAAGGGATTCATTGAGCTGCTCTTTATCGCGTGTTTTACCTTCAAGTTTTTGTAGTTGTTTTCAACGAATAGTTTTATTTTTATCATAGTGTGCGTAAAGTCATTTTTTACGCATCGATTTTAGTGCGTTAAATAATTGCTTTACAAACACATAGAAATTTATAAAAAATGCTAAAAATGGTTGTTTTAAACGCACAATAAAATTACTATAAAATTACTGTTCGCAGCTATGATGAAAAAATATGTTCGTAACATGGGTGTAATAAATTAAAACCTCGTGCGTAAAACGTTTTTTTATGCCCTTGTTACTTAAAACACTAATTTCCACACAGCACTGAAAAAGCAACGGTTTTTTAGTACCTTTTTACGTGTATTAACTTATAATTAAAAAATAAATAAACAAACATTGAAAACTTGTATAAAATAGTCACTCGATTAAAGCCTAAAAAAAAATTTTGAAGATTCATTCGTAGCTGTGTTTAGTCTAAATATTTATCATTTTGTTATAAAATTCGGGAAATTTACTGTATTCCTCACTAAATTTGAAATAATTTACTTTCTGAACCAATCGCAATTATTTAAAAAAATAATATACACCAAAGTACAGATAATCTACCTGTAGCAGCCTCGCTGTGCCGATCCAGAGTAGCAAAAGGTGTCCTTGATGAGGGTGGACAGGAAGGGTTGGGCACCGTGGGCCAGGAGCAGGGCGACCATTTCGCTGTTACCCGAAGCCGCCGCGGCCTGCAGGGGGGTGATGGTGACCTTGTCCTCGCTGGCCTTGGCCCCGCCCTCTACGCTCGCGCCCCGCTCCAGGAGTATCCTGGCGACGTTGCAGTGACCCAGGAGCGCCGTGTACGTCAGGGCAGTCCAGTGCTGCCTTTCGGCTTGAAAACTCTGTTTTACGAAAAACAAAAACAAATTTTGATAAATGTTTTCAGTTTTCATGAAAAAAACCAACCCTTCGTTTATTTCAAAAAATTCAAAAATTCAAAAATTCGAAAATTTCGATTATTTACGGAGCCCCAATAATACTTTATATTCCTCAAACTTACGAAAGGACTGTTGTTGTTGTTCGTGGCTGGACTCGATGACCCATTCGACGAGTTCCTGTGGCTCTTGACCGGACTGGGGTTGGCAACCGCGGGGGTCTCGACATTAACATCGGCACCGGCGTCGATCAAGGCTCGAACCGCAGCTTCGTCGCCGTTGGCGCAGGCCAGCATAAGTGCGGTCATGCCAGTGTTCTCGTTGACGGTGTTTATCTTCGAAGCCGGGAGTATCTGCATAGCCTGGGCTATGAGCTCGGGACGGGCGCTGGTCAGAAGCTTGAAGGCCATCTCCAGGGTGAAGCGACGTATGTACTCCGAGTCGTCCGGCCTGTGCTGCTTCGAGCTTATCGTCACCTCGTCCGAACTAGATAGTGACAGAATAATTGTTCATTGAAATTCATGAATTTAAATTGATTATGGGTGTTAAAAGTCATTTTTTGAAAATAATGCAGTTTAAAGTTAACACGCGCTCTAATGGAAGTCAAGCGAGCGACTCGAAAAAAACAGTAGTCTACAGCTTACCAGATGGGCCTCACTGGACAGTCGACACCGGGAAGCAGCAACCGGGCGGCCTGGGCAACGTCGTCGTGGTCGACCAGCTGGGCGTGCCGGTGCTCGGCGTGGGCGCACGCGACCCTGAGCCACTCGACCAGGGGCGGAAGCACTACGTACGGACGCTCGTACGACAGTTCTTGGATTCCCGCGCCTCGCTCCCCGTGCTCCAACTCACAAATTTAATTATTTGTTTTTTTTATTAATTATGTATGTTTTTTATTATTCTATCTCACACTGGTTTATAGAACGTTATTTTCGTCTTACCTGGGAGCAACGCATGTAGTAGAAGAGCGCCGACAGGGCTTTCGGGCTGAGGGGCAGATTCGATCGACCCGCCAAAGCGACCTTGGAGACGAGCTCGCCCAGCTCCTGGAGCGAACCCACGCAGGTCGTCAAGAGGCAGGGTTCGAGGTTCGCTTGGGCCTCCTTGCCACTTCGCGAGGAAGTCGAGGAGCTCAGACTGCTTATGCTGGCCCACCGGGGCATCGCCAGGGCTCCTAAAATATTAAATGGTTTATTTTTAAGTGTAAGATTTTTATTGTACGTGTACACAGAAAAGTTTGAAGCACTGATATTTGTTCGACTCAAATTTACAACTTTAAAAAAAGTGCTTACCCGAGGCCAATCTTCCGGCGTTCAAGTGCGCATAAGGCTGCAGGAGTCCCCACAGGTCCTGACTGTTAGCGATGGCGTGCTCCAGTAGGGTCGCCGTGAGGGTAACGTTGGCCGGAGGCAGGCACTGCAACATCATCTCCTCGAGTAGATTCTCCATCGCCGCCGCCAGGTAAACGGCCGCGTACTCGTGTACCATACGCCCTAATCTAACGTCGGACATCCACCTGAGGAATCGCCCGACCGGTAGGTGAAGCCCCGACCGCGAGCTCTTGGACTGCTTGAGCTGCTCGGTGGCGCTCGAAACGGCGAACATGGCCGCCGCCCTGAGGCAGGCCTTGGTGCAGGAGTCGGCCAGAGCCGGTGCCAGGACGATCTTGAGGGCCCCGTAGACCTCGTGCTTGCCGCAGAATCCCAGAGGCTTGGCCAGCCTCTGTATCTCGCGGGCCACCCTGACCAGCGCCCTTTGGAGCAGGTAGGACAGCCTGGGCACGGTGTCCATCCCGAGCTGGGCCATGTGTTCCCTGGTCCGGCCGTTCTGGAGAACCCCCAGGACCTCGTGGTGGGTCCAGGGCAGCTGGTTGAGCTCCACCAGTCTGCTGTGGGAGTCGACCCACACGAACTCGTCGGCGGCGCTGGTGACGTTGGTGTTGACCGTCTCAAGGCTGGAGTGGCGCATGAGTCTCCTGCTGGCCGTCTTCTGGTGCTCCGCGGAGCTGCTCTCGGAACACCCGCTGAGGGAGGAGTAGGTCGACAGCGAGGTGTTCGACCTCAGGGTGAGCTGCTGGATCGCCAGCTTGATGTCCTCGAGGCCCGAGCCCGACCAGGGTCCCCGCTTGAGGTGGTGCCGGTTCCGAAACTGGGCCCTGCCCTCCTCGGGTAGGACCCCCAGGGGACGCTGCTGAGGGGGCGAGCCGCTGCTGGTGTGGCCCCCGGTGTCGGACATGCTCGCGTGGCCCGAGGAGCGGTTCTCGTCCGAGGAACTGTTACCCGTGCAGCACTCACCGATGGTCAGCCTCTTCTGGAGCTCGGTGTGGTGGTGGTGCGGGTGATGCTGGTTCCCGGTTATCGTCACCGGATGGGACGAGTCCGGGTCCATGTGGACCGGTTTCGAATCCTCCTCACCGGCTGGACAGAACAGCTCGTGAGTGTTGGTCGTGGTGCCATTGGGCCTGAAAACAAGTTTATGACTTCGTTAGTGAGAATTTTTTGCGGACTAATAATGCAAGAATATAAAATTTTGAGCTATTGGTGCGTAAACTCGCACTTTATCGCGTTCTTACACAACCATATAAATGGTATTTTTCGTAACAAGGGTGTAAAAAACTTTTTATGCAGTGAGTTGTGATCATCGCACTCGAGGGTCACGGATGACTACACGAGATCCTAATTTTTTACACTCGTGTTACGAACATTTTTTTTTATCATAGTTACAATCAGTAATTTTTGGCGTCACGATTTTATAAAGCAGAATGATTGCTTTACTAACGCTAAGCAAAAAGTAAAAATGAAAAAACGGTAGTTTTTAAAGCTGATTGGGCTGCTTAAGAAGGCTTGGCAGCGTAGAGGTCGTACCTAGCGGGGGCCCTTGCGGGTGCATGAAATTGAAAATAAGAAAAAAAGTATTTTTTTTAATTTATTTTTATTAGTAAGTGATTATTTATTATCATTTTTAAACATATTAAAACAAAATTTAAGATGAAAAATTTTTAAAAACGATGAAAAATTGCATGTTTTGAAGGTTATGTACCGCAATTTTCTATTTTTCTTGTAAATTAGTCCGATAATCTTAAATTTTTATAATTTTAAAATAATCTTCAAATTTTTATCTTTAAAATGACACCTGACTCGTAGTAAACTTGTGGATTTTGATGATTTGCCAAATTTTTAAATGTTTTTTTTCCATAAGAGACCATGTTAAAAAAAAATTCTAAACTGATTTTTTTCTCGAAAACGAGTCCGACAACCATTGTTGTGTTAAATAGGAAAGTTGTTTGTCTTACTTCAAGGAATCTACAGGAATTTTTTGGGTTCTTACTTTTGGATTTTGAAAAAACTGCCAATCCTGCTTAAAGGCCACATGACCCTCGAATAGTTCAATGAGGTTTTTTTTTTTTTTCTAAGCGTTCGTAAAGTGACCATTTTATGAGCTAAAATTGATGCGGAAACGGGAAAAATAACTTTACGCATACTATGATAAAAATAAATGATTTATCTCCCTAAAACTATAATGTACCATTGAAGGACCATCTTCAAATTTTTATGCATTATAATTATCGAATCCATGTCTTTCATTTTTGTTTTCTATGCGATTCATATTTGGGAACAATGACAATTTACTTATTTTTTCACGCGTAAGTATAAACTTATAATTAATTTTGTCAGCATTCCCACCATGAAATTTGGAACGAAACTTGGTGACACAATTACAATGGTAAATCCAACCACTCCCACGTCGTAAAAAAAAAAAAAATTAATTCAAAAGCGTGGACTGGTGGACTGGTGGACCTGTTAGAATTAGAAAATATAGGTTTTAGTTGCGCAAGGAGGTGAGTTTCGGGTGGTGCGTTACGCAAATAAACTCGGTCGATTAGTTTCGCGTTGGGGGGACCTTGTACGGGATCGCCATAATTCAGAGCCGCGATATGTTTGAAATTAAATGTGTGTTAAGTGCACCGCCAGCTAGCCAGCCGAGATACGAGAGTTATTTATTCAAAAGTTACACCTACAGCTAGACTGTGTCGTACCAGCTCTGATTTAGCTCCAGTTTTATTGGATTCATTTTTTCGTTTGAGAGAGAGTAATGGAAAAGGGAAAAAAAGACGTTTTCGTTTGTGATTTAGTGCTGAAACTGGAGCAAGTCACGCTTTCAGAATTCTTGTGCTAATAGAACAAAATTTTCATCGTATAATTATTTTAAGATAATTTTTCGAAATGGGAGTTTGGTCACATGCTTTTAGAATTACGTGTTTTTGGAAAAGTTCACTATCAGTTTTCCGTTGTTAGAAAATTTTTTTAAGACAATTGCACAAATTTTGGACTTAGTCACATTTTTAGAGCTTTTAGAATGTGTTTTTGGAATAATTCAGAGTCAGAAATCTACTTTTAGTATTTACAATACAACATGTTTGCAATATGACCTTATAAAAGTTCTAGAATTATCAGAGAAATTTTTCTATCAGAAAATTTTTCAGCAATTCACAAAATTAATTAAGCGTACTATTGTGAGCAAAGATTCACATATTTTTTATAAATGAAATTTCTAAAAATACATAAACTGACAAAATTAAAACTTTTGTTATTTTAAAAACACATCATTCTGAAAGCAATAACCGCACCCGCGGAAATAAACTAGGAAGCCTCTGTTAAATTTTTTTTCAAGACCGCCTTCGTGAGATGGGATACGCGATTGTTTGTTTTGAGATTCTCAGGAAAGTTTGAATGGTTGTCAGTTAGAGTCTTGTTTAATGGATTCACTAATAACAAACGGTGAAAAATTTTAATTACTACTTTTTTGTTTAATTAACTGTTTTCAAGATAGTTTTGGATTTTGTTAATTACTTTTGTTTCGAGTCCAGACTGAATGATCAAAATAATAACACGCTCGTTACAAGTCGGAAGATTCCCAGAAATATTCCTTTTTTAACTGGGTTAACATTACTATACTGTAAAGAATGAATTGTTTCCAAAACAAGTACTAATATAGTGTAATAATAAAAAAACTACTTTTTTTATGTAAAATCAATAAAGTTTAAATAACTCGTCACTGGCATACAATAAAAACAGTGAATATTTCCGTCAATAGTTAGTCGGCTCACATGAAAACTGATTATTCGAATGAATTTTCAATTCAACTTTTGCACAATCAAAGTGAAACCCGCGCATGTTTGATCAACAAGTAAGTAAGTAAGTAAGCCGAGTTGGGATAGTTATGTTTATTATCTGGCGGAAAAAAGAAAAAAAAAAAGTAGCTGTGAGAAACAACAACAAATTACGGAGTAATAAGGATAAATTGTTATTACCAGCTAGCACTATAACGCTTGATTAAAACAACACCTGCAACCGACAATTTAATAATCCTGTGAAATCGCACATTTTTCTTGATCCTACGAGAGATGTTGGTAAAGAACTACAAAAAAATGTCCACATTACTAAAAAAATATTCAAACAAATAAATAGTTGTAAAATTCATTCAGTAATCCCAACCCGCGATAAAAAAAAAATTATTCAGTAGAAGTGTCAAATACTTTTTGAAGTTGTTTCACTGTTGTTTTTCGATATCAAGAAAAAAATAGACGCATTCCCGAGTGATTTAGCCTACGGTTGATGCACGGGGCCGAAAAATTAATATTAGTTTTCTAAATTGAAACCAAAATATTTTGGTAGCAACAATTTTTTTTTTAAATTTTGATATCGGTAGTTTTGCCTGGATAAACATAAAAAAACGTAAGCCAAAAATAGGCCAACTCAAAATGATCTATGATTGATTCGGTACCCAAAAAAAAAAAAGAAAATCCTCGAAACATTACCCCCTGAGCCGCCACTGCTGTACGAAGCTCCAATCGGCCTTGAAGCCGGTAGTGTCTCCGGGCAAGGCCCAGTAGTCCTCGATCTTGGTCTCATCCTCCTCGATCCTGAGCACGTCTACCCTGGAGGGCCTCACGCTGATCACGATCTCGCTCTCGGGCGGCTGCACCTTCCTCGGGTTGGTATCCCCGAAGTATATGACGGTCTTGTGCTGGGGCTTGTCTTCGTCCTCCGAGGCTTCCTGCCACTCCCTGGTGGGCGCCCTGGGCACGTAGGGCAGGGCCCTGCGGAGTATGAAGTTGGCACTGGGGGGCGCGGGCCCGGGGGACAGGCTCGTCATCCTGAGTTCCCTGCAGAGGACGCAGACGCAGTCCTGGTCAGCGCAGGTCGAGAGGCTCCTGGAACGCATGTTCTTCCATGCTTTTAAAATTCACCACAACTGTCACATTATTCACTAAGTGCACAGTCTCGCGCGTCTCATCGATGACTGAACGATCGGAAGTTGCGAGTCGCGAAGCTCGTCCCGGCGAGGAGGAGAAGTGGAAGTGCGGGGAAGGGGGACACGTGACTCTCGAGGTGGTTTCCTGCCTTATGGCGCTCGAGCGTGCAGCTGAGGGGGGTAAGTGCGCTCTTCCTTTTTGCATTTTTTATTCACAAGTTCTTTTTCATTGACATCATTTGAAGTATAAGTCGGACGAAGCATTGAACCGAACAAGACTCGAAGTGCGGCTCGAGGTCAAGGAAGGTACATCTAGTTAAATTGTTAAAAACTACTTATTTTTTATTTGTAGTTTGAAGAGATACAATAGAAAATAAGGCAGGGAGCAATAAAAATAAAAAAATTTCCCAACCCAATAATAATAACTTTGGAGTGAGTTTTGCGTTCGCATCGCGGAGGAGCAATGACATTTAAAACGACCTACTTATTACACGAGTATTCGGGGCCACTTTCACATTGTCATATAAAAGTTCACACGAGGGGAGGAAGAGAAGAACAGTGGTCATCGCAACCGGGGTAAAGCAAGCGGACTTCCGGTTAGGTCGGCCCATCCTACATCCTCCTACGATATATTCAAGCTTGCGTGACCAAACTTATTCTTCTTCGAGCCCTTTTCTTTCGCACGTCCGTAATCACAATATCCCACCTAAATATTATGATTATTACACTTAAAGTGTTTGGATTTTCCCAACCCTATTCTCTCTTTTTGTTAAATTATTGGCTTTTCCTACCAAATAGGAGAGTTTATTGAATTTTCTACTTTCTAACTCTTTTCTGTCTCTTTCGTAAATTGGGTGTGTTTATACGGTTGGCTGGACTTGCGCAAGCAAGCCTATCTACTATCGTAATGACAATGTTTCAGCGTAACGCAGGAATCCACTGATTTATTTTTACGTTGGAATAATTTCGAACAAAAAAAACTTTTTAGCCTTTAAAGAAGCCAACAAAACTTTTAATTTTTATTTATTTTTTAACGTAAAACCGTATATATGAACTGCCAAGTTTTTCTCTGGACTGAAAATCCTCGTGAATGAAAAGAATAAGTATATAAACACCTCTGAAACCGGACACTTCCTCGGGTGGGTTCAAGGTCCGCGTACCCCTTAATACACCTACGATTGTCCGTGCTCGCTCACCGAGACTCGCGCGCGTCAAGGTTCACCTGTAACTAACATTTTTATTCTACCTAGTCAGCGTGTTTCGTTTTAATTATTACTAAATTTACCTCTACCCCGGCTTTTTATAAAATCGCTTAGTCATTCTAAATTACCTTTATGTGAGGGGAGTTGGCCAGTTTTGGTCTGAGGGTTTTGGACGTCAAACACTGGCTGTGATTTTTTTATTTTTTTGTTTTCTTGTAAACCAGAAATACTAACATAACCCTCGAAACAGATGGATTCTAATGCAAGGTCCACAGGTTCGAATCCCATCCGTTTCTGATGTGACGAAAATAGCAGTTTTATATTGCATTACACTAATAATAATAAATTAAAAAAAAAATTTGGGATCGTATTATGGACTTTTTTTCTATTTTTACTAATTCATTTAATCTCTAAAAATACCGTTTTTTAAATTATTAAAAAACTGATTTTCGCATGTAGTCAATAAGTTGCCTACATGCCTACATAATATATTGCCATCACTAATTAAATTTTTTATTGAAAAATATTTGTTGTCAATTTTTTAAATAAACTAAATTCGTCTCTTAATTAAATATCACAGGCCTGTGACCTTAAGGTATGAATTCAGACCTGGACACCAAGGTCACCGATGACAGGTATACCTGGGATCCCCGGTATGATCCCCGGGCGAGGGGGTAATCACTTAATCCTCCCCAAAAATCCTCTCAGTCCTCTTGGTCCTCATTTGGTCCTCTTTAGGTCCTCATGGTCCTCTTTGGGTCCTATATATAGGTCCTATTGAGATTCTTCAAGCTTCAATGATAACTGAATAATAATTTTATGTTTTTTCTTGCGTTTCCTCATGATTAAAAAATTTTAGTAGTAACTGCATTGATAATTTTAATGGAAAATAACAAATTTTTGATTTATTTATTACCTTTCAAAAAGTGATTTTTCAACTTTTATTCATATCTTAGAACTTACAAAGACTAGAGACATGCGGTTTGCTGCAAAATTTTATAAAAAAAAAATTGTAGCTTTTTTATGATTCTTAAAAAAAATTTTCGCGTGTATGTAGTTTGTCTAGGTCCTCATGGTCCTCTGTAGGTCCTCTTGGTCCTCTTTCAAAGAGGACTAAGTGATTACCCCCTCGTCCCCGGGTGTACCCGTCATCGGCGACCTGGTTTTCCAGGTCTAGCTGCGTGCCAACAATCACCAAAGTCACCTCGAAGAAAATTTGATTCGAGTTTTCGGGGATGATCCTGGAGATGATGCCCGGGTGTACCCGTCATCGGCGATTTGGTTTCCAGGTCTAGAAAATTTGATTCGAGTTCTCGGAGATGACTTCCTAGAGTACTCGTCGTCGGCGACCTGGTTGTGCTAGCTCTTTAGGTGTGCCTATATACCATCTGCGATCTGTTAATCCGGGTTATGGAAATTGTTTTCAATTTTCTATACTGTCACGAGAATCATCTCCAAGAATCCTAACCTAGTCCACCTTAGCTGAATGATTCAGTGAAAAAGCGTTTCTTCACTGAAGTTTCAGCTAATTCTTAAATTTTTAGCCATTTTTCAGCCTATATTCAGTGAAGATTCTTACCAGGGGGGAAGATATTTTTTTTTTTTAAATTCATGATTTAAATATTTTCAAAGTAATTTTTTTATAAAAGTTACGGGTGCTGGTGAGCATTAAATTATTTTACAAGTTTAGTATGAATATCTTTTGGACTGAATCAATTTTAAAAACTTCCTAATTTTGTGAAGAAGCTGGGAGTGAATGAAAAATTGTTCGTGTGAAAAAGAGAGCTGTTGAGTCTCTTAATTAACGCTGAAAGTTTGCTACGGAAAAGGAAAGGGGAAAACTTTGAATAAAGAAAGGAAAGGGACGATGCATCCGATACACTTACACCGAGCTCAACAATAAATCATTGTGGATGGAAACAGAAGCGCGTGGGAGTGGAGACGCGCGCGCATCAAGCTCCATTAGCTCCATTAAATTTACTACTTCAACCCAATATAACGAGATCTTTTCTGCGTGGATGGGATCATAAGTCGGTTGCTTTTATGCGAAGATAAACCTTAGCCCGAAATTTGCCACGAATAAAGTTATACAATAGACAAGTATTTTTGGCCAATAAAATCACGTTTTTAAATACCGTTGATATGTTAAAATTAAAAAAAATTTTTCAATACACCAGCAGCGAATAAAATGACTCCTTGCGATTTAATTAGGGTTTCACAATAGTACAATAGTAATATTGATATTGTATTGTATTGCATTGTATTGGTGGTCAATATCAATACAATATCAAAGATAACTATTGAGCCTCAATATCAATACTAGAGTCTCAATATTATTGATTTCAATACCTACTATTGACTTTTACCTTTTCTTCAAAAACTTAATAGATTTGAGCTCAAAGATCGCTGAACATCTAATTTTTTATGCATACTAATGCCTTCGAAACATCATCGTTCAATCGAGTACGAATTTTAGCTTATAACTCAAGACGCTTGCGAGAAAAGTCTTTCAACGGGAACAGCAGAAGCAAATATACTTAGAATATATCGGCGAGTATATCGGGCCATTTTTGCAAAATTAGGATAGATCTTGGGATTGACTTTCCACCATTGAAGAATATCTGTATCTTCCGATATCTTCCGATAAATATCGATCGC
The DNA here is from genome assembly GCA_038277355.1 of Encarsia formosa. Taxonomy (NCBI): domain Eukaryota; kingdom Metazoa; phylum Arthropoda; class Insecta; order Hymenoptera; family Aphelinidae; genus Encarsia; species Encarsia formosa. The sequence goes on from CM076187.1 coordinate 78,649,941, forward strand.
TTTCTTTTTTCCAGGTTTCATCTATTTCGCACTGGAGTTTTTAATTGAATGTTAAATTTTTTTTTACTTCATTTAAGTGTAAACACGTCTTACGATCGGCAAGTTGGAATATTATAGTTTTTTTTTACGTTATGGTAATATAATTGCACTAGTATATGCTTCAGTTTTAAATTTGAGTTTTAAATTGTCAATAGTCAATAGTATTGAGTCAATATCAATAAAAAGCAATATCAATAGCAATACAATAGTTTCATTTTTTAATTTTTTCAATATCAATACAATATTGAGTCAAATTATTGTATTGTATTGGTATTGTGAAACCCTAGATTTAATAGGCTTCAAATTTCTATGAATCTGTAAAGGCTGAAATAATAAATAAAGTCTTTAAGAGACACTTTACTGGCCAAAAGTACCGAAAGTCAATTGTAACTTACTTCGTGGCAGATTTTGAGTTAAGGTTTATCTTCGCTGGGACCATCGATATCAAGTCATTTATAAATAAAAATTTGTTTATTCACACAAAATATTGTTATCAGTCATAAGGTTGAAAAATTAACCTGCTGCAGGTTTGATTATATACGAGCGTACCGAACAAAAAAGGGTGAAACTACATGAAAAAAAAATCGACTAAATTCACATCAAAGTAGTTTTGTACGAAAATTAGAGAAAACTTGAGCAGCTCCCGGCGGGATGCACTTTTATTGGGTTGTAAAGTCTGTAGGTCAGGGAAGGAAACAAGAATCCGCTGTTTATTATAATTACTCGCTTTCCGGTCGCTTCTCTCTCTACTTTCGTTTCTTATATCTCAAGCTTGATTCTACCCTCTATAAGTGATTAATCGATCCTAAATCAATTGTTGTGTAAGACACGAGAGTACCGCTACAATAAAAACACAAGCGATGCTTATCTCGGGAGTGACCACCCGTTGCTTTTATTTAACTTTGCCTGATGGATTTTTAAGTCTGACAAAAAATTTATAGATTTATGAAGATTTTCATCTTAATAAAAAAAAATAATAATTTTGTATCATTGTCTGTGAATTAGTTTGTTGGATTTTTTATAAAGTCGATCACTTGACCCTAAAGATCTGAATTAACAATGTAAGAGAATAATAATATTGCGTTTATAAATTTAATTTAAGTTTCAAAAAAACATAAAAAAAAAAAGGCATGAATCTAGATTTTAAATTGCTAGTTATAATAAATGTGTTTTATGTGTTTGTTTGATGGTATTTTTTTTTTTTTTTTTTTACTTAAATATGCATGTATTATAGACGACAAAACGTTTCACGATCATATCAAATGAATGATTAATCAAAGATATCGTCTGTTCAAATAAGATAGACATTAGAATTACCGATTTTTTTTATGAACGAGTAGTTATACTAAAAAAAAAAAAAAAAAAAAAAGAAACCAGTTTGTCTGTCGATATTTTTTATTTCCATTTAAAACAAAGTAAATCAATCAATTTCAAAGCATTTACTGCTTCTTAGATTGATTGGTACAAGAGAAAAAACTAAACGTGTATACAAGCTCAGGAAAAAGAATTTTTCATTTATTTCGTACTGAAAACCAACATTATTATCAGACAAAAATACATCGCTTGTTTTTTTGATTATAAATGTGAACTTTTAAAATGTGTACATCGAAACCACTTGAATAAAATAACTCAAAAAATGTATAAATTTCCGGTAACGTTTCGAGACGAGTGTCACGTGAGATCAAGCTTGATAACCGTCTCCAAAAGTTCCTCAAAGACAATAACTAAAATCTAAAGTGGGCGTTTTTTCTTCGACAATCGGTCACGTAGGATCTCGTGAGAATTTTAATTTTCCAAAAAACCAAAAAACATCGGCTTTAATCGATTTGAAAGTGTCGTGGATAAAACCACCAACGAGATTTATTACCTGAGATTAACATTTTATTTATCTTCTTTTTTTTAATTTTTAAAATTCTGGTATTAAATAGAGCTCAAAGATGGCTCAGTGATTAGATAGTGTGTCTCGTAATCCGAAGTTCTGGGTTCGATTCTCACCTAGCCCAACTTTGACTTGTCGTATAATATTTTCATTTATAGATGGTTCTTAACTATGTATGATTATGGTTAAATACCAATCTATCTAGCATAAAAAAAAAAAAAAAAAAAAATCCTTGGAATACCATTTATTTTAATCGAATATTTTTTTTTTTTTTGACAAAACTAATATTGAATTTATACAGTTTTGGCTCAATATATTTAGATTATAATATCGAATCATTATCGATGGTCCCAGCGAAGAAAAACCTTAGCAGAAAATCTGGAGATTTTAAATGACCAATGAGAGGCTAAAATGAATTAAAAAAATTTATTGAATCATTTAATTCATTGAAGCCTCTCATATGGTCGTTTAAGCTAAGGTTTTTCTTCGCTGGTACAGTCGATATATTTAGTTTGAAAAAAAAATTGAAAACGAGAAAAAATAGCTCAACACAAAGGGTATTTTTGATCCCTCGTGCATGAACGATAGTCGCAGCTCATTGTAACAGTGTTATTGGGCAAAGCTGTTTTAGTTCGCATAACGTACCTTCTCGGCTTGGGCCGTACGATCTCGTGTCCGGGATCGGGCATGCAGAGTCCAGGGTGGGGGACATACCGCAACTCATGTCGGTGTGGCTGTTGCTGCTGTAAGGGCCCAGGCTCCATAATCCGAGCTCTACCGGCTGCATCCAACTCTGCTGTTTATCTTAAACAAATTAATTTTCAACTTTTTCTGTTGGTCATTTTTCTGTAAGTATATTTGGCCAGATAGTTGCCAGAATAACGCCAGACGGGCAATGCACTGTTACTTTAAAATATTAAGATATTCGCTCAAAATCTGCTGAAAAATGATAAGAATCGGGTAAAACGAATGAGCTTAGCAAACAAATTAAGCCGCGATGTATACCGAAAGTTTCATTGTTTCTTCGCAATCAAGCTCGCGGGAAAGTGTTAATTAAAGGCAATCACGGCTATCACACCCCCCCCACAAGCTCGTGCTTATAATAAGAAAAATGGAAAGTTCCATGTGATTTTTTTCACTCTTGGGGGGAACCGGGAAACAAAAGGACCCGAGGGAATCGGATCCAGCTTCGATACGCTTTTATTTTCGCTTTTCTTTCACTACTACGCACGCACGCGTAGTAGTACGGATAATCATACGCTAGAGACAATCGACTATCTAAACTTTCGATTTTAGGGAATATCATTATGAGCTGTGAGAAGATTTTTCACAACTTTTTGATCGATCGGGAAGGTTTCACTTTGACCTTCATTAGAATCGGATTTCGTCGAGAAATTTTGAGAATAATTCGTTCACACTCAGATTCCGTTTAGAAAAGTGCTAACCAAGCTTTTTTTTTTACTTTCAGTAGAACATGTAAAAATAAAAATTCTCCAGTTTATAAACTTTAATTCTGTTTTGTATATTTCAATTTTATTATTTAAATAAAATCCTACACCTCGACTTATAATTCGAAGAATCTAGCTTGAGCTAGCATGTTTCTTTGATTATAAATAAATCTAAAATTTCTTTAAAATTATTTTTTCATCATTCATCACATTTTTTACAGAGCTCACTAAAGTAAGTAATTTTGTAAACTTTTAAGCTAAAGTAACGTTACAATTAGTAAAAAATAAATATAGTCGAGTACACAGGTTTAGTGAGATTAAATTTTGAAGCGTTTGTTTTTAATAAATCTTAAAAGAAAAAAATAACTCATCATTCGTGAAATTGCATTTTTTTTTTTCAGTACTGTTTACTGGTTATAAGTAATTTAAATGTACAATCAGAAATATGTACACCGTAAACGTATATGAAAGTCCTGAATGGGATTCAAACTTGAGTCGACCAAATGACGAGTCAAGCGCTCTACTCGGTAAACTATGTACAACTGATCAACATTTGCTATACATACAATTTAAAAGATAAAATGCAAGGCCTAAGAAATTTTTTTAAAGTAATGATCCTTTGAAACTTAGTCCTTGTCTTGACGTTTTACCTCGTGTAAAATGTGTGTACGATGCGAAAAATATACTTGTATAGTTTATAATTTTTTTAGGCTTTTTCAGGTGTCTTTTCAGAATTTTATTTTATTTCACACCAAACGTTTGATATAAAAAATTAATCAAACCAAATATGCAAGTCTTGTAAGCTTATATTTTAAAACTATTTTTTTTGACTTGAATGTGAATAAATAAATTAAAAAAAACTTTTGGTAATAGCAAAGACATGCTAAGCATAGTCCAATTTTTTTTTTCTTTCAAACATGAAACAAATGCAAATGAGCGAAGTCAACGATTGGGATTCGAACTGGAGACCATCGGATTACAAATGACTTCGTATTAGTTCCGTACCCCAAAATTTAAGTGAAAAGACGGACACAGTAGAACATGAAAAAAATTAAATTTTGGTAACATAGATTATGAAAATAATATTTCGTTCTAATAAATAATAGGATCTCATGCACAATGTGGAAAAAAAAAGGAAAATTAAAAAAATTCACAAGCATCTAACGAAAAAGAAAAAGAAAAAAAAGTTAAATTTGAAAGGAGAGAAAACTAGATCCATTCCCACGGCAATCGCAGACAGAAATGAGAACGAAAGAAGAATACGATGGATGAAAGTAATTCGCACTTTCTTTCTCTCGAAGGTCATTAACAGATGAGTGTGTGCAACAATGCAATTAGCTCCTTATCTGGTTTTATATTCAATTACAATGACGATCACCGACTCAACCGAGCTTAATTAGCTTTTACCCACTACTTATGATTTATTACAACCTTTTTTTCGTCTCTTCCTGTCTATAAAGGTGAGCTTTGGTACTTTATACTGCAGAACTTATCAAGGTCGATGAATCTTTTTATTTTTATTTGAAGATACCATTTTTTTAAACCAGTACCAATTTAACTACATTGAAAATTTAAAAAAAGATATTTCAATTTTAAATCACTTAAAATAATTGTCTGTTTATTTTACAGGATTCTCATCTCATGTAATAATTTTAATGAATGTGAAGCACAATGAAAATTTTTAAATAGATATCAAGCACGAGTAGATAAATCTCAATATGCAAAAGAATTTCAAAAATTAAATCGCATAAACTGAAATCATAAAATTTTCAATCAAACTCGGATTAATTAAAAAATTAGTTCCCGATAAGAAAAATAATCACCGCTCATTAGTTATCTCTGTAGGAGTAAAAAAAAAAAAAAAATCAGCAAGCTGTGCGTGTTTAAATAATCTGTGGAGTTATTCGCTGACTGCAGCAGCTGCATGGAGAGGAGCAACGGTAAATGTCCTTTTTGCGGGTAAGGAACGAGGTCGAATTCTTATTTTTCTTCGAGGAAGCGAGTCCTTAATTCGATCGAACCGCGAACCAGCCTCGGACCGGCTGCATTATCATCCGAAGAATAACCATTATCAGACCCTTTTGTATGATCCGTTAACATCACAGCTGACGCATCGTTATATTATGATAACGTTACTTGGCACGCTGTTCCGCTTAACCAAATTTTAATTAATTTTTCAATCATTTATAAGAGATTTCGATGGTCCCAGCGAAGAAAAACCTAGCTTAGGAATCTTGATAAATTATTACCCAAAAGATAAGATTTTTTTATTATTTTCAGTTTTTTAAATCATTTCAGCTCCTCATTGGTCATTTGAAATCTCCAAGTTTTAGGCTAAGGTTTTTCTTCGCTAGGACCGTCGATTTATGCAAGTTAGAAATTCATTTTTTTTAATTTTCTCAAAAAACTATTTTTTGAGCTTATTAAATATTTATATTTAAAATAGCTGTGACCAGCCAAATGAATATTTTTCAACGCGATTAGGCTCATTTCAGAGCTTTAAAATGAGCTCTTACTTGTTTTATTGTGATGAATCGATTCCAAATAGCAGCAATTTTACGAAATTGAATTTTTTAATAGGATTTTTGCTCCTAAAAACACGGGTGATTTCATCAGCGTGAAATTTGCTACTATTTGGAATCGATTTATCACAATAATACAAGTAAGGACTCATTTTTAATCTATTTAAAAATATTCATTTGGCTGGTCACAGCTATTTTAAATTAAATAAACTCAATAAATAGTTTTGCCATGATGATTTTCTAACTTGCGGAAATCTCTTATTAATGATATCACAAAGTGATTAAAAAAAAAAAAAAAAAGTGGAAGAGTGTAAAGTTTAAACCCTCTGAAAAATCACCAAAATATGACCTGAAAATTAAGTCGAGTCTTTCGAGGAGTATGGAAAATGGAGTTATATAGTTTTTCAGGAAACATTACCTAGTGCAACAGGTGTTTTATAACCTCTAAATTAATTGCTTTTTTAGGAGTTTGATGATCAATTGAAATAGTGAGGCGAGTGTGTACAACTACAATATTTTTTTGAAATATTCAGATCATTTAGTTAATTTTAAAAGCCATGTCTGATTAAACGAATTGCCCTTGACAAAATACGGTTCCCTAAATTGTATAAATAATTTTTTAAAAATCAAAAAAAAATTTTGTTTCAATGCACGATTATCTTACTATCTCGATTTTTGATTCATTACCTCAAAAAAAATAAATTCATTAAGAACTCCTTAAAAAATCAGAAAACACCTGTTGAGCCAGTAAATAATAACCTGTTAACAGATGTAAACATAACCAATAATTTATTCAAAATCGTTTATGGTAAAATTGCAGTTATTTAAAAATTTAGTTGTTATGTGGAAGCATACACTTAGTTTATTAATAATTTTGATTGTAAGTAAGTATTTAGTTAAACATTACTCATTATACATAGTAAATTTTTCTTTGGCTAACTAGATTTATAGTTAAAAAAATTTCAAAAACTTAATTATCGTTTGAAATATAATGAAGGAATATCGTTGTGCAACGCAAAGCAACTGAAAGAGTTGCAAGCCAAGCAGTCTCGTTCGATCGGTGGCAAGGAAGCTAAGCCAGGACAGTTTCCTTCGGCAGTAAGTAAAAACAAATATATTTTTAAAATTTACAATAATCACCCGCTTAATTTGAATTCTAATTTATCCAGGTTTCGTTGAGAGGAACCATTCAGGGTCAAAATCACCACTGCAGTGGTACCATAATTGACAAAAAATGGGTTCTCACCACAACTGAGTGCATAATCAACTACATGAAGTGAGTATTTAGCTTATAAAGTTTGAAGATATACTTTTTTAAAATTAAATTTATGATTTTAGCGATCCAAATTACAATCGAAAAAAGGACGGCGTGTACGAGTTATTCGCAATAGTGGCTGGAGAAATTCACCAGTTGCCTCTGGAAAAGGCGCGGCAGGTTCGAAGGGTCACCGACATTTTTCCCCATCAAAAGTGGGTCTTCAAGTCGTTCAACTACGACATCGCCTTGCTTAAAGTACTGCATCGACTTTTTTAAAATCTATCAAAGGAGATTTTTCGAAATTAATTTTTTATGAATTTTACCAGGTTCAAGTACCTTTTGAGTTCAAAGACAAATTTGTAAAACCGATGATTCTGAATCACAACAAAGAAATCAAACACGGTGACGAGTGTACGATCGCCGGTTGGGGTGTACGAGGGGTAAGATAAACAGGGTTACCAACTTCCTAAGTTGGAAACTGAAATTTTCGACGCTAGTGCGTAAAAAACGTTTTATAGGGACAAAATATATATTTCAGACTTTCAATGTTCAAATAGTTGAAAAAACTCAAAACTTTTGTGTATTTTTCAGGCGAAAAATTCTAGGACGGGACCAAAGTTGTTGCTTTATATGACCAGACCTTACCTAAACAAAAAAGAGTGCATTAAATTGATGGAAAACTCGAAAAAACCAGGAGAAGTGGCTTCGAAAGTTGGCCATGAAAGTATTCTTTGCGCTGGTGACAAGAGTGGGAAGAATAAAAATTGCGATGTAATTGCATTTTTTATTTATTTATGAAAAAATTACTGTACTTCGATAATTACATGAGACTCCTCAAGTCAAGTCTTGTCGCGTATAAGTATTTTCCGATATATAGGAGCGCGCTGATTGGTCGCGTAATAAAAATACCTAATTCAGAGTAATGAGGATCTTTCGAATGTAGTATGCAAAATTTCGGTGTTAACTTTCATTAAAAATGATAATTAATCATCTTAATGTTATTAACTTTATGAACGATTAGTTAATGATAAATTAATTGTTTTTCAGGGAGATGAAGGTTCAGGACTAATTTGTGACAATAGATTAGTCGGAGTGTTGAGCTTCGAAGATTGCGCCAGTCACGGCGTGTCTATTTTTCAGAATGTCAAATTCCACTATAGGTGGATCAACGAAATTATGAGTAATTTTACGAAGGATGAACTCTTAAGCGATTGTGCATATTCTCAAAAGCCGTCCGAATTTTTACTATTACTTTCGATTTTAGTATTCATATTTTTTCATAGCTGATTATCTGTTTTTTTTTTTTAAGAAAACAAAAAAAAGTTTGCAGATAAAATAAAATTGTATTTAAAATCAGTTACTTTATAAAAATTTAATTTTTTAATCAAAGTAAATTTCATTCACTCAATTTATATACCCCTTGATGTGCCAAGCTAACGATTTTATTTAAATTTCAAGTTTATGATCATTAAAAATTAAAGTTTAAAAGCAAAAAAAAAAAATTAATTGATTGTCCTAACTTAGATCAAACTTTAAAATGAGATTTTGCGCACAAAAACATTAAAATTCTACGACAGTTATGAAGGAATGACACAATATTAAGTTCCAAAAGACTCAAATTAGTTTTTCTATAAATTTCCTGGATCTGGTTTATTTATGTAATTGTTGAAAATATTATTTGGGTAATAATGAAATCAGGAGCTGTCTGTCGGTACGAGTTTGAAAAAGTCCAAACAAACAGCGTATCTAGATGACATTCTAAAATATTCTAGCTGCATCACGCGTGCATTGTACAAATACACTGGACGAAATTTTGAGTGAGGGGGGCACGATGTCGCAGTCAAACATTTGGTGAGTACACAAACTCCTGTAGGTATGTTTACTTTGGACCTTACATGTTTATAGAATTAGATAAATTTTAGAGATTTGATTTGAAAATTAAATATTAAAATCGTATGAGTAGTTTAAAAATTAATCCATCTAAAAAATTAACGATCGAGTTACTCGAAAATCTGTTTTGCGGCTTCGCTATGTAAAGTGATTTTTGATATCAGATTACAGGTACACCTACATACATAATAGAGGAAGACTTATTTTGAATAACGAGGATTATTTTTTTTAATCAATCGGGTAAGATTGAAATTTGAGAGGTAAAAAAATGATACCCTAAAAAATTTTCGTCACAATTTGATATCCCCCCCGACAATTATTACACGGGTGAAGACGCGAGATTAAAAAAGCGAGATGAGTGACGGCTCCAAAAATGTTGTGAAATTTGATAGGTTTTAAGCACGCCTGGACGGACCAGCAGTCTGAATAATAATTACAGCGGATAAATAAATTGAAAAAATCATAATTATTTGGAATTGTGGAACTTCGTACAAAAAATTTTAATGAAACTCAGCTTGTAGAATTCGTTTGAGTATGGCGATTATGGAATCCATTTAATTATTAAATTTTACAGTTATTTTTAAAAAAAAATTACATTTGGAAAATATTAGAACTTGAAAAATAAATAAATCTAGTAAAAAATGTGAAATTTTTGAATATTTAAGCAGCAAAGTTATGTAATGTTATAATTAAAATAAACGCTAATTATAACGATAATCCCAGCGAAAAAAAACCTTGGCCCTAAATTTATAAAATTTATCTAAACTAATTTTATGATTATTGAAGCTTGCTTTAAAAAATGTTAAAATGACCTAGCCGCGAATAAAAAGACTCTGATTTTAATTTTAATTTTTCGGGTAAGGATTTAAATCGCATGGGCAATAAAAATGCTTAAAAAGTAGCCTGCAAACTCCTGTTAATTAATAATAATCGATCCTCGAAAATTGAATCGAATCCCCCTAATCAAGCAGCACGGTCGTTGGGAGGAAAAATTCCAGAGTGAGTGTCGTATTCACGCGATGCTTCTGCCTGCCTCCGAAGAGAGAGAGGAGAAAAAGTAAAAAAAAAAAGAAGAGAGGTAGCGTACCAAGTCCGGTTTTCCGAGCTGTAAACCGAGAGCGCGACTCCCGAGACTGCACCAGCCTGAGATGCATTTTAATACAGTGTCAATTTTGCTTAGAACCGGGATCATCCCTTTTTTTTATAATAATGGTTTTCCTTGTTATGGTGTTGACTGGTTCTGCTCTAAAGCAAATTATTTTAAATAAAGTTAAATACCTTTAAATTAATAAAAATTCAGTTTTTCATAAAGTAAATTATTTGAATGTTTTAACTGCCTCTCAGCTTTTTTTGGTATAAAATTTTATAAACAGCTAATAAATAATTCAAAATGTGACTTGGAACTGTTAAAAGTTCAATAAAAGTGATTAACACCGGCTAGCCGGTCAGATTGTTTTTAAAAAAGTCTGATTCATCTACGTTGGTCCAAACGTGAGAACCAAAAATCAAAATTTTGTTTCGCGTGCAGACGATAGTTATAATAGTCGAGCTTTCGGCTTGTATAGTAATAGTAACCTACTCAAAGAAGCAGCCTGCCGCACGCAAACCCTCCGCGCTAATGATGATTTTTCTCTTCCTTCTTCATCTTCGCACGATTTTGCAGCCTACGGGAGCCCGGCTTGCATTGTACTGCGTCTATCCCGCTTTTCGCTTTTTTATCATTTTTTACTAAGTACCTGGGAGAATCAAAGAAAATTTATTATCTTTTTTATGAGTCTGGGATCTAACTTTGCTTTTACTACTACAACTACATCTATTTGTTGATTTACATAACTTACAATCGAGTACAAGCTTTTTATTTAAAATCATTAATATTAATTTTTAAGGAGGTAAACGAGGATCAATATTGAATCTTTCGCTTATCTAATTCAGATCTATCAAAGCTTCAAAGTACCGAATATTCTCACAAAAGTTTTTACACTGGTGATGATTCATCAAACATACATCTCATTATAAAATAATGATTCAATATTTTGTCATTAAAAAAACATTTAGGTAAATCGCGAAGTTGCCGAATAATTTTTTCGACCGGAGATAAAAATTTTTGTGACTCATGTTTACTCACGGTTACCGCTACACACTTTTAAATTCGTTAAAAATTTTACACTGTTAAATAAAATTTAAAATTTTTCATAACTTGCGAGTTGAAATTATTGATGGGCTTTAAAAAAAGGTCAGATGGCTAAGCGGGTTGGCCGCTAACTCGTAATTTATGTCATTCCGATTTGAAATTTAGAGTCAAAATTTTAATTTTTTTTTACATTAGAAAAATAATACCCGATCGTACAACTATTAAGATTTATTTATTTACCAAGGTTTTGTCATAATTTGTTAAGATTTAGTTCCGTAAAGACTCAAAAATTGAATACCGAGAAGCACCAAGCCTCGGCCTAATTATTCGTCTTGTTCCATCTTAGCCGGATTCCAAAAGAAGATACTCAGCAACGAGGAAGCGAACCGAAACTCGGGCCACCGGTTTTCGAGTTTTTTTTTTTTTTTTTTTTTTTTTGCTCTCATTAAGCAGCGGTTCTTCCTCGATCATCCCTCCTAATTATTCATTAATCAATTCCCCCTTAAGAATTCCAGAGTACCAGTTTTTATTTTTATATGGAAACTTTATTGGTTAATAGAGTTCTTAAATATAAATAAAAACACTCACAATCGAAGACTCCGAAGCAAAAAAAGGGATTTTGATTAGATCATTTTAATTTATTCGTTTAATTAAGCCGACGGCTTTTGCGAGGATACGTCTTCATAACCGGGATTTTATGCTCTTTTTTTTTCAAATTCAAGTTGTCGCATTCGTGAAGATTACTATCGCGATCTTAAATATTTACATCCTTTATGATCTTATCGTTATTTATTTATGACTCACATTTTTATATCCTCAAACTCAAAATTAATATAAATTTTTTTTAAATCAAAATCTTTACGAATAAAATCGATAACTAATTATCGAATAATAACAATAATTGAGAAAATTATTCAAACTATTGGTGTTTTAAAGTTCTAAAAAATTATTTTCCTTTCCACTGTTTAAATTAATAAAAGCCACCTAAAGCGATTAAAATATGAATGAAAATTTCCAGTGTCATCAAGCGAGCCTAATTTTTGAAATTCCAGAGTCATAAATACAAAAGTTCGTAAAAAAGACGGTTGGTTTTTTTAAGCATCGCGCCGTTAAAATTCCCACTCATTACGTTATACCGCACAGCACAAAGTGCGTGGCCTTTGAAAGATAAATGACAATGGATTGAGCATTTTTTTTCATGAAATTCTCGTAATAAATTGTATAAATTTTAAATAACGTTACTCGAGAAAGAGATTAAAGTATCTTGTAGAAATGAGATTGGCAACTATTTGAAGTTTATAATATTGGATAGCTAGTTTTATTAGAGTATTGAATAAAAATTTACCGTCATTACTTATGTTTTAGAAAAAACAAAAATTGTAGGAGCTACAAGCGTTTAAAGTTTAAACAATTTTCGTAAATATAGATATACTCTCAACGCAATTTTGGATCTAAATAAATCTGTAGTTTTAATAGCTTTTCTTAATTTTTATCTTGATAAATATTGAATTAAATGTAGGTTACCAGAAAAAGAAAATTTCAAAATAGTGGTTGACAAATGACAACTCTATATCATTGTAAATCGAAATACTCGCTTACGAAGCTTTAAATGAGTAAAACAGAGGATTAAGAGAAAAATATTTTTTTACATTAACAATATTAATAATGGTATTAGTTTGCATTTTCCCATCCCGTAAGTTTTAATCCTGGGTAGCGGTAAATCAAAGGCCTATAGAATTCGATTTATCAGTATCACAGTTAGAATAATAAGGACTCACCATCACGCAACTCAAAAACACAAAAAACACTTTTTTATTTTAAAAAGGACACTAGACACACTGGACACTTTGGGAAGGACGACACGCAGGCGTCCGGGCTGACCCACGTACACAAACTGAGCAGCGGACGCTACTACGTAAGCGAGCAATGTGGAGAAAGAAAAGAGAAGAAGAGAGAATTGAGAAAGGGTGGAGGAGGAGGAGCAAGAAAGGACGACCGAGAAATAATCGCGCCCGCGGATAAAATTTTACCTATTTTTACTCTCTTTTTTTTCATATGAACAATTTTTAATTGATCTATTTTTTTTAATATTATTTCATATTATTTTCACTTATGTGCAGTAGTACAAGTTTGAAATTTCAAAAATCGCTTAAAACTTAAAAAATAAATTATTTTTAATTTCAGTCCGTACTTATATAACAAAGTATCAGTTTAATCGATTAATAAACAAATTGAGCACAATATTGTTTTTTTTTTTTTTTTTAATATTCTCATACGTTAATAAAGTGCAAAGAATCATAGTACTTATGCAGAAGAGCACTCGAAAAATTAAAAAAAATCTAAAAGGGATCTACATAGTTCAAAAAATTAAATTATACTAGATAGTTTAAAAAATCAGAGCTTATATGTACATGTAGATTAACAGTACAAATAATTATTAATCTTATGATTAAAGTTGATAAACTTTCTTTACTACCGGGAGTGTTTTTATCAGTTTAAGAAGTTTTCCTGAACATAGATAATAATTACTATTTGCAACTTTGATTTTTTTGTAAAATACGGCAAATCAGTTACTAAGATGCAAGGATCTCTAAATTCAAATTATCGCGCAATTTTTATGGTGGCGACATCTGTGCGCGATAAATCCAACTTTGTGCAAGTCGTCTGCTGTGGAGCGTGCACACCGGGGGTTTCGGATTTTTGTTTACCCTAACTGTTTTTTAATGTTTATTCTTTAAGGGGTTGAATTTTTTCTGTGACAACATGTCAACGCGATGGTAAGTTTCATCTCTGTTTCTTTCGTAGATTTATTTTGAATTTATCATCAAGCGGAACAGTTTTTAAAACCATTATTTTGATAAACCTAACCTAAAAGTGGTACACTTAAAGTAAAATTAAAAAATTTTAAAAATAGTAGCAATAAATACTCAGCACTAATAATGGTAAAAATTATACTTAGTACATTAATTATTGTCAAAGATAATCTAATAAATAGTTTGTAAAGTGCTTAAAAGAAAAAGTTGCTGTACAACATTGATTACATTATACACAACTTGAGAATAAAATCATCATACATAAATTTAATTTATTAATCCATTAATTCACAATTTTGCCTTGTCAGGTACCCATTGTACCAAAAGGGTAACCCTCAGCTTCGTATATACCTGCCAAATTTCTGGATGAAGCTGGTAAAGTCTGAAAATGAAAACCCCCGCAAGAATGTTGTGCAGTTCCATTGCTCTATGGAGATGACAAGGTATGACATCAAGAGTTACCTTGAGAAAATTTACAAGGTACCCGTGATCAAAGTCAACACAAGGATAGCACTGGGTGAGATCAGGAGAAACGAGCTGGGAACTGTGGTCAAAGATGATGACATCAAAGTTGCATATGTTATTCTGGTGAGTTTATAATCAATCAATTTATTCAAAACATAATAACTGCACTGTGTATCTTATTCTCAATTATCTTGAATTATTTAAACTTAATTGTGAATAATTAATTTTGATTGTATTTTATGTATTAATTTTTAGTTATAATTAATCTACTTTAAATTATAAATTTTGTTTCAATGTTCATGTATACATTGACTTTTAGTTATACTTGTAGTACATCTAAGCATGATAAATTATTATTGTATAGAAGTAGACAAGAAATTTACTGACCATATATTTTTTTAAATTCCAGCCAAAGGATCAGTCATTTGAGTTTCCCAACATGTTTGAAACAGATAAGAAAAAAGAAGAGAAGGAAAAGGAAGAAACTCTTCAGAAAGACGCCCAAGAGTCATTCTTGAAAGAGATGAGAAAAAATAATGAAAAAACACCGACCCTGCCGTCGTGGTTTACAATTTAGGTTTTAATTAAGTTGTATATGAGATTTTATGTTATGTTTTAATAATTAAATAATAAACAAAGGATGTTTAATACAAATCATATTTTATTAAACTCATTTAAGTTAACTAAACTCAAAACTATGACTGAATATTTATTAACTAGGTACAAAAATATGTTAATTAATGATTATTTGTCAATGAAAATATTTAAACTATAATAATGAATCAGCATGGAATCCAATGCTCTAGTAAGTATCAAATACTACAAACTAAATTGTACTTTGCTTTTTAATCTAAGCGGGCGCAGGTAATTAATCCATGTTTTTTACTTCGCTGAGCATGTACTCAAAGCTTCGGCACCTGGGGCAGTTGGTAATATCAATCAGGAAAGTGACCTGAAAAAAAAAAAAAAAATGATCATTACGTTGTACATCAATCTTAAAATTTTATGTTTTTTGGGCCTTGGCCTGTACTTGACTAGATAAATAAATAAATAAATAAAAATATTGATGTACTAATATTAACAGATTAATGTTGATACCGACCCTTGGGTGTTTGGGACATCTGTATCTGACTCGTCCAAACATTAGATAGCCACAGTTCTCACACAAAACATGTGTGTATTGTCTTTGACAAAGACAATCGCTGGGCGGCATGTGGAACTCTGCTATGCCTCTGCCTTTGATGGCACCTTGAATAGGTTGAACAGCGTCAACTGAAATATAAAAAAAAAAAAAAATTAAAATTATTGTATGTGTTAGCAGGTTTGCCTTGAGTCAATAAATTATTTATATTATTTTTAAACACTTCTTTGCAAGAGTAAATAAATAAATTTTATTCAGTAGAAGTTTTCTACTAATAAATTAAATGCACCACTGCAATGCAGTGATGGCTTTTTTTGAAAATGTTTTTTTTGACTCTGTTCAGTTGAAGTTGTTTACTTCTGGTGAAAACACATACAAAGTGATTCAAGAATGTGACATTGTTCAATGGAAATGGGTAGCTTAGTTGTTTCGTTGCTTGCTAGATGGATTTTATTCATAATTTTTCAAAACAACTATAAACATTGGATTTTTTTGTGCAAGAGAGTAAAATAAAAAAGTATATAATGAGTTTGACTTCATAATAATAAATTTTTATTGCTAAACAATACAACACTGAAAAATAAAAATTACAGTCAGCTAAGTCAAAGGTTAATCCTAAAACTTAAAGAATTTAACTTCAAGGTAAAAAAAAAAATTTTTTTTTTTTTTTTAACAACACTGACTGATATTTTGTCCGGCGGCCGGCACATTCGAGAATCGAGAATGTAAACACATACACGCGTGATTTGAAACAATAGAACTTCAACCCAACCACTAAATTAAAGCCCCAAAGTACGTAATAAATCTCGGATAATCTTTCCCCCCTAAAAATCTCATAATAAGATTCCTCAACAAAGCCACTACGCGTTTACCCACGTTCACCGGTAGGCCATCGGATTCCCGGTCGAAAAAACCTCAATTTAACCTTAATTTCGGAATATAACAATCAAAGTCAAACCTTCGGGAGCTGGTGATCTTGAACCTTGTCCGACCATTTTAAAATCTCAAGTTTTTTTCTTCGTTTGAGTGATAAGTAACTTGCAGTGTCAAATGTAAACAACTTGCAGAACGCGCGCACGCTTAGACGGTGATGATTCTGGAAAGATATGAGACTTTCGACTTACCGTAGACCTTGCCGCTCTCGAATGAAGCTCGATTCTCTTGTTCTAATCAAGGTAACTACACAACCAATGATTTCTTTTATGATTAACTGTTACGTCAAAATCAAGTATAGTTTTTTATTGAAATATACTTATTTTATAATTTACAAAGTTAAAATGTCCTTCGCCTTTCCTGTCCTGACCTGTACTGACTGCACTAAGTGCGTACAAGAGGCTCCAAAACTTAAATAAATCTCTCTTAAATAAATCAGAGTTTTTTTTTTCAAATACTTTTAAATAATGAAAAGTTATGAATAAAATCCAGGCATATTTAGAAGACACATGCAGCTGGTTTTTTGCTAATTGGATATTAGTTAGTTGTTAAATTTAAGTAAAAAAAAAAAAGATTTAAAAATTGTTCCTAGTATTTTATTTATGTTTTTTTTTTTTTTTTTATAAATTGTATTATACAAAGAAGAATATTGAGCCAAACTTTTTATTTATTTATTATTTTTTTTATGATTAGCAAGGAAAAAAACTACTTGATTTACAAGAAATTTTGCGTACCCTAAAAGTTCCATAAAAAATTACAAATTTACATAAAAAAAGAACATTTATGACAAGTCCGTACGTCCCGGGGAGTACTATACTCTACGCCAAAGTAAAAAAAAAAAAAAAAAGCGTCGTCGTGGGGGGTAGTATCGACAAAACTCCCTCGGGTTACAGGTTACAGCTAGAAAGGTAAGAGTTAAAACTTCACCTGTTCCCGTGAAATGGCGAGCGTGCACCAGCAGCAGGCGACGAGCGAAAATAAAAGAATCCACACCGCGACCGGATACAACAATTCGTCCAACATTTACGGAAGGTATTTTTATATTTCACCCCCCACCCTTTCTCCCCCCCCCCCCCCGAAACCACCTGGCACACGATTTTATTTCCACCCCGTCCGCGAGATTGACACTAAACTTCCTACCTGAAACATGAGCGCTACCGTTTCTCTCAAGTATTATACAAATTACATTTATCATTAATTAATTGTGTTAATTTCAATAACTAAATTTAAGTATTCAGACAGATTAAGATGATATTTATTTATTTTTTGCTAAATGATTTAATAGTATATTATTCTACAAGTGCGTAAAAATGATTTACTCATCGTGTGGCCATTTTTGGTCATACTGGGAGGAAAATCGAGTCTTTTCGCACTAGTGTGATAAAAAATATTAAAAATTGATGAAAATATTGTTTGTTTGTTTGTTTAAAGGGTCCCCGTCGTTGGGCCGGACAAGATGAAAATAACGTTCTGCACCGACACAGAGAAATCCGTGATCGTCTACAATTTCGAGAAGCGCGGCTGGACCCAGGTTGGACCGGAAGATGACTGGAACATCTATTGGTTAGTGAAACCACCTTGACCTACTGCTTGTAATTTTAAATTTATTTATTGTCTCATTGATGAGTCATTTTTTTTTTAAATCCAGGGCACTTACGCAGTCGTGCAGGAATATATTCAGCGTGGAAACCGGCTACAGGATGGGCGACAATCAGTAAGACTATTTCATTATTATTATCTACAAGCTCTTTCAAATTTGTTCATATCTGATTATCTCAGAATTCAAAAAAATTAGCCTGCTGGCGAAAGAGCTGTTTAATCATCGGTTTTTGAGAGCCTAATGCTTTTTGGAAACCTGAGCCTATCAGATTTCGGCAAATGTATTACAAGTGCGCCACAACGTAAACGTGGAAAAACATAAAAATTTTGAGTCCCGTAACTCGAAAATTGTCTAAATTGTCTAAAAAACAATAAAATATCCTAAAAAGCCATCAGTAAATTTATTGGTAGTTTTTTATGAGAAAACAAGTCGGAAATCATTTAAAAAACTCAAAGTGATTTGAATGAGTGTAAAAGACAGTCTCATGAAATTAAAAAAACGCTTTCAGGACGATAAATCACTTTCCAAATCACTACGAGCTGACGCGGAAGGATCTCCTGGTCAAGAACATCAAGAGGTACCGTAAGGAGCTGGAGCGCGAGGGAAATCCGCTGGCCGAGCGATGCGAGGGTCCCGGAAGGTACCTCCACCTCGACTTCATACCCGTGACCTACGTACTTCCGGCTGGTAATTCAACGTTTTAAGGATTTACATTTAAAATAGAGCCAATAATTAATTATTGAAAAATTACAGATTACAACATGTTCGTCGAGGAGTATAGAAAGTCGCCCCAGAGCACCTGGATTATGAAACCCTGCGGTAAGTCCCAGGGCGCCGGTATTTTTCTCATAAACAAACTCAGCAAGCTCAAAAAGTGGTCCAGGGAGGCCAGAAATCCCTTCAATCCCAACCTCACCAAGGAAACTTACGTAATTTCAAGGTAACTTATTATCTTCTATACACTTACTACGAAGAAAGCAACTTTAAAAAAAAATGAAAAACCGTTACAGGTACATAGACAATCCGTTGCTTATAGGCGGTAAGAAATTCGATCTCCGGCTTTACGTGTTGATAACCTCGTTCCGTCCGCTCAAAGCTTACCTGTTTAAGCTTGGGTTCTGCAGATTCTGCACAGTCAAGTACGACACGAGCATCCAGGAGCTCGACAACATGTACGTCCACCTTACCAATGTCTCGGTACAAAAACACGGGGTAAGTTTTTATTCACTTTCTTTTCACTAATAAATTCACTTTTTTTTATCTTTACGCATTACTTTTAGAACTTCCGAGTTACACTGACTCATAAGTCACTTTAGTCTTTAATTGTTTATTTAAAAATCATATTTTTTTTAATTAATTGATTTTTTATTATATTGCGACTATATTGAAGAAATAAAAGAGATATCTCGAAATTAGTTAACATTATATTCTCATAAAATCTGAAAACGTTGTTGATCAATGATCAAAGAGCCAAGTCAAGTCTTACAATGAAAAAAAAGTAAGTACTTAAGAGAAGCTGTAAAGAGAGTTTGAGACAAATTTAGAAAAAAATATCAACAATGTCAGAACAATAGTATGAAAAGAATATGAAACCGGTTGAATTTTTACTTTTAAAATGATAAGTAAGCGCAGGTGCAAGTGACCAACAGCTAACAAGAATGCGGAAAAATCACGTTCACGATTTATCGATTTCTTTCGACATATTTTTCCTCTTTTCAAACGGTTATCAAGCTTTCTGAGGTAAACAATTTGGTACATTTATTGTGTTCGTTCAAGTTTGGTTAATTCACTCTTTGTTTATTTCTTGAATTATCTCATTAAAATTATCATAAACTAGTTTAAAGCTTGTATTAGTTAAAAAAAGCGTTTCTTTATAGTACAAAAAATTTTTTTAAAATCAAAACGACTGCGAATGTCAACGCAAGCTATGAATGTATTACAATCCGCAGTGAAAATAATAATTTCAGAAAGAAGACCATGGAATGTGAAAATTAAAAATAAATTATCCGATCTTTTGAATAATTTAAAAAAAGCTCACGATATTATCAAGTTAGAAATTTCTCAAGATTGAAATTAAAAATTGACAAATTTTGTTCATATTGTAACAAAGCCTAAGACATGTGCATAAGACTCAAACAGAATCAGTCAAGTTCAGCTATCTTTGAGATTTTCCTTTTAATAGATTTTTTCAAGTTCGGATAAATATCTTTAAAATGTAGGTAAGACTGCGACAGAAGATTTCGACGGTCCGTGCGAAGAAAAACCTTAGCCCAAAATCTGAGCCGAAAAAACTGTTACTATTTATAGATACTTTTAAACAGTTAAATAAGTGCGAAGTTGGTCTGGAACTTTGGAACGCTTATTCCACGCCCTTTATTCGATCATATTTATTTTTTTATTTTTATTTTTATTTTATTGCTTTGTTTTTTGAGTTCAAGAAAAGTTTTCTGTAAAAAAAAACCATCAAAGTTTTTATTAATAAAATAATAAGTCGGGTTTCATTTCATTTAATTTATTTATTGCCGTTTTATTCACAACAGTAATAACACTCATGCCAAATTCGTATGGTTTTCGCTACAGTTTTGAATTATTTTTACCATAATTAGGAATTAAAATAATAATTTATTATGAATTGTCGTAAAATGATTATTACTATGATTGTTGGAGCCAGACTCTGTAGCTTTGAAGAACTGCTAAAGGTTTATCAGTGAAAATATCACATTATTATTACAATGGTTTAAAATTAAATTTGACTTTGTATAAACGGCTTTAAGTTTAATTAAATAATGTATTTATGTATTTTCTTATTGAATAATTAACCTTTCTTTTGCGATGGACTTGCACTTGGTTTGCTTGGTTGCTTTGGAGTAGTGACTTTTGGAACTTAACACTCATGAATCTCAGCGAAATAGTCAAGATATTCAGTTTTAAACGAGCATTGAGCATTTTGTTTCGGCAGTTTAGCACTTCCTGGAAGCTCTTTCTCGAATTCTTTCTTAATCAACTCATCCCAGACTATCAACAAATTGTTTTTAACTTTTTCCTTCCAAGCTTCATTTGTTTCACATAAACCAGACTCCAGTGCGTAAAGAGGCTTTGTCAGGAACAAATCTACAATCGGTCGACACCATTTGGATTTTGGATCCGTCAACATTTTTGGGTACCCTTTGTAACTAAAGCAATTTAAAAACTCAGAACTCTTGGAAATTTTCGAGTGCAATAGAGCATACAATATTTCTTGGATTCCAGATGCGTGATTTTTCATATTAATGTATACCGTAAAACAGGGATCCTTGTCCAAAAGTTGTCTGGATAGTCTAACGAAATCTTTCCATCCTTGTCTGAACGAAGCTCCGTTGAGTTGCAAGTGAAAGTATGGCAGGTAATTTTTATCAAAATCCTTGTAAGGCTTAATAGCCCGTCTTTCTTCGTTCCTTAATTTAGCGGGATCTCTATCTCCGCGAGTATAATCTTTTGGACGTAAATATTTGTTTACCTCTAACGCTTTGGGCGTCCGCATCTCCCAGTCATTTAACTCGTATTTTGGCATAGTGTAGAACGAGGTAGACATGATGAATAGTAAAAGTCCATGGGTGCCTATTTTCAATTTTTCTTCTTTTGGAGTGTCTAACATGTTATTGATCAAAAATTGATCGAATAAACCGTAAGTGTGTTTCAGCAGTAAATATCTGTCTTTTCCAATAATTCTTTCCGAATCGTACTCAAAGTAAACTTGCGGATCGAACGGCCCACGAAGTAATGCATTTGGTCCTGCGAATAAGTTACCTCCAAGAGTCCATTGAACTCGGGTTTTAACCAACTCATCAAATTCATCGTCATTTGTTAAATAATCCTTAAATAATCCATCGCGATCGAATTTTTTGAATGTTGTGGCTGGTAGACGTTCATCCTGAAGCATGTAGTCTGCGATAATCATTTTTCTAAAGAACAGATCCATCCGGTGTTTAAGAGTTTTAACAGCACAAGAGCCTCTCCTAAAGTTTGATATCAATGGGTCATATGCTGCAACAAATTGATTGAAGAATAACGTAATTTCCTTGAGAGGTATGATGTGATGACGCGACAAATCCTCAACTGCTGTATCATCTTCGGACATTTTGAATTTGGGTTCCAGAATAGTACGTATCGGATCAAGCAGAAAGAATCCAGAAACCTTCTGGTTCTTCTTCTCGTATGCATCAGCTTCAGGGCAACTCGGGCTCGAAATTTCAGTTGCTTTTTGCGTAAGTTTAACCGTTCCTTTATCGTCAGGTAGGATTGTTATTTGACAACTATGAAATTTTGCTGTTCCTGCTGACGCACTTATAAAAACGTTATTTACCTTATCTATTATAATATCTGATAATTGTTTCAATCTTTCAATTCCTTCTTCTTTCCAAGGAACGTTACCACCGAAATCAAGGCTTGAATTTGTGGATTGGTAAATTTCGTGAAAAATCCGTTTATAAAAATGACTATAGAGGACTTTCACTTCTTGCAGAGTTACTTCGTTCGATTGTTTACCATTGACTTCACTAAGGCCAAACATACAATTTACAAGTTCATTAGCTACATTTAGAGCTAATTTTTCAGCTGATTTGTCACCCTGGCCGCTTGATAAATCTAATCCAGCAATTGAATAAAGGATTACCAAGCATATCTTTATCGGTAACTTCATTATTGAGAATTCAATCAAATATATCTCTCAATATAAGTGCAGGTATTCATGAATATCACTTACACATGAGGTATTTTATACTCAACAGTATTTATCCTTTTTTATAACTAAAGCTGTTTTATACTTAATGATAACTTTTGTACCTACTGAATTTTTTTTTTTCACGGGATCGGTTATCAATGTTTTAATTGAAAGAATTGCTACATTACTACGATAAAACTAGCACCTGAATAAACAAAGTTGAAATTACGCGTTTACCTCAGGTTTTTCCAAAAAAAATTTGAATAGAATCAGATTTCATTTTACAAGCCGAAGAAGTTTTTAAATTATATTTTTTTTATGTCACTGAGGATTAAATAGGATGATAATTAAATTTTTTTAATTATTATCATTTTTTTTTCATCTAGAATTTTTTGTGAACTTCGCAAAGGTACATCAGCCAGTAAATAAAACTACTCAATAGTTTTTAATAAATTTGTCTTTTGATTTATTATATGACTCAGTAGGAAATGTCAGTTATGTAAAAAACTCGTGAGGAAATAAATAATCAAGCGACTTTAAAAATTGAAATTTTACAGTCAATTAATGTGCTTTTTTTTCATAAGATAAATTAATTTTTACAAAAATAATTATTAAAAACAAGTCATTTAATAATAATAATCATTTAACAAATTTAAAAAAAAATTAATGGCTATTTCCAACTAGGTTTTTATAATTTTAAATAAACCTAGTTGCTCAGAATGTTAATTCGGGTACTTTTAGTATCACCGATTAAAGTGCGTATCAAAAAAACACAGGTAGATTGGGGAATTCTTAATCGATAATTTAAAAATTAGTATGTACTATTCTATAAAAAGCTCTTTTGTTTAAAAAAAAAAAAAAAATTATACTAAAAAAATGGATATGTAAAAAACTCATAAAGTTTGAGAATATTCTCTGTATAAAAAATTTTTTAAAAGTCTAGAAAATTTTTTCATTTATTCAGGATGAAAAAAAATAGTATAATAACAGTAGCAACCAGAAGAGTACATACTTAAAGAAAGTTTGAACAGTTTAAAAAAAAAAATTTAATTTTTTTAATGACTTAAGTAAAGCATCAAATAGTAGCAAATAAATATGCTGGACCCTTCCATTTATGACACTTTTGAAGTACGAAAGCTCACAGATTTTGTCCACAGGAGGAGTACAACAGTCTCCACGGGGGCAAGCTGAGCGTTCAAAATCTCCGTCTCTACCTGGAGAGCACGAAAGGCAAAGCCGTCACGGAGAAGCTGTTCTCAAACATATCCTGGTGCATCGTTCACTCGCTCAAGGCCGTGGCTCCGGTAATGGCGAACGATCGTCACTGTTTCGAGTGCTACGGTTACGACATCATAATCGACAACAAGCTCAAGCCTTGGCTCATCGAGGTAATGTACTTAAATAAGAGTGTTTTTGAATCTTAGGTCAAAATGTGCTTTTTTTGTTCCTCAGGTTAACTCGTCTCCATCGCTCACGTCGACTACCGTTAACGATCGAATTCTCAAGTACAAGCTTATCGATAATATTGTTTCGCTTGTTTTGCCACCAGATGGCGTACCAGAGTAAGTAAAAAATAGTATTCTTTGCCTCAAGGCTGTAAAAACTTGCTTTACGCACGTACTAGTTAAAATATTGAAATCGTTTTTCATTCGTGTCGTGGACGTTACATTTTTCATATGTTAGTAGCAAAAAGCTCGTTTTTGCGTGGAACGATCGTTCAATAAAATCTGAGTAAAAATTATTAAAATTTTCAAAGTTTTCGTTGAGCTGTCTAAAAAAAGAACTTCGTAATCAAAATAATTTAATTTTGATTGTAATATTGCAGCATCAGGTGGAACAAGTGCCCTTCGCAGGAGGCCATGGGAAACTTCGAGCTTCTGGTGGACGAAGACTTGGCCGCCCAAGACAAACGGGAAAATCCGGGAAAGTACAAGCACTGAAATCGTTTTTTATTGTTTTTCATTGTTTCAGACTGTAAATAGTGCAATCGGTGAATGCCTTTTTTTTAATCAAACAAAAATATAAAAAGAAGTAACCAAGTTTTTTGTAACGAATAAATTATGTACAGTTAAAATTGTAATAAAAATAAGAAATATTTCTGTTGTTTTCAAATAAGCGCTTTTTTTAAATTCCCTATTATTTATTTATTTATTTTTGATTATTGAATATTAGAGTGCTTGGTCCAGAGGCCATATCAAAGTAATATCCCAATTCGAAAATCTTTTCAAAATTCAAATCGTTTAGTGTTTATCGGATTTTTAAATAAAATTTTCTCTCCTCTTCTCACTACTTTGTAATACCTCACAACAAAATTTTTTTTCTAATTCCAAACAAAAAACTAAACAAATTAATTATTTTACAAGTGTTTTTATTTTTTCAAATTATGGGTCATTTGCTTATTTTTCGAAAAAACTGACTGAATGTCGCGCCAGCGCCGCTAAGTAAACAAACGGTGAAAGCGAGAACTAATAGAAAGTCTGTTTCAGAACATGAAAAAAAATCTATTTATACATTCGCAAACTCATTTACAACATGCAACAATTATTTAATTTCATTCAATTTGATATGCTAATAAATGTATATAAACATAACAGGACACAAATCATGTATGGTGTATATTATGCACTGAGATCCACTTAAACGTGTAACAATTCGAAAATTAATGAACTCATTGCCCCGAAAGTTTTGATTCATCTTCCGGTTTCTCTTCGGACAGCATAAATTGCGGAGACCAACACTTATTGCACTCGGTTATTTCGCACAACTTTACCTTCTGAAAATTAAATTTTTTTAAATAGCTGATCGTAAAAGCCTTTTTCAAAATAATTAAAAAAAAAAAAAAAACTTTAGTCTCACTCTTGAATGCATTGGACACCTGAGGCGTAGTTTTCCTTCCATAATATTTTGACAATTTTGGCAGTAAACTTTGGGTTTGGGTCTGTCACAGATACATTGCTTATTCATTTTCAGATGCTTCTATAATATAAATCAACAGTTCAAAATTTTAACTTAATAAACAAAAAAAACGTTAGCGTCTTGAATTATCTTCGTGACTGTAAACAGCTGTCAGCTGATCGATGTCACTTCGACACTGTTCGACACGAGTGAATTCAAGACTGATTCTCCAAAGCGATTCGCAATGGATCATCGCGGTCAAAACCATGCGGTTATATCAAAATACATATTTTCAATTTTAATACGGTTTTGGCAATGCGTAACAGAACGAAGTGGTTCTTTATAATTAATAAATCGTGAAAGAAACTTGTTTAAAAATCTAATATTATTTTCAAAGAATTTAAATTTTAGGTCATTTTTATTAAATACATTAAAAATTAAAAAAACTCTTGAAACTCTCTTCTCCTTTAATTTCTACAATGAAAATAGTAAATAAATTGTTTTTACTGTTTTTCGTCAAGTTCGAATCTAAAACAGAAAGTGACCGAATCTTTTATACTTTATCAATATTGGTGGAATTATCTTCAAAGTGTATCAAAAATGATATGTGCAAAAAACGCATTTTTAGCATATTAATTAAAATTGCAAGTTTTCATAAATTTTTGAAAATTTCGAGGCAGATGGCACTGTTGTCGTTTTACCCATTTCTATTTTACTTTTAAACTTTCTTTTTATTTCTTAAAAAGTCAAATAACCCATGTATCTTTTTATTGGTAGATCAGCTGTTCATCTGTGTACATATTTCATTAGTATTATTTATTGTTGACTGTTCTTGTTGAAGACTCCTTTATTATTTTTGGTGGGGGTGAAATTACATGGGATATTTTTTGGCCAACCAAAGCTCAAGTGGCCGCGCGAACTTTCAAAACTCAATTTTTTATTTTATAAGAAAATTAATTTTAATTAATTAAAGGTAAAAATCAGTTATTAAATGTTTTAATATTCGTAAATCGTAATAAATAGACTTAAGTAATGTCTCATGTTACAGAAATAAATAATTAGCATTGGAATAATTGAGCTGGGAATCCCAGTAAATAGTCTGAGATAATCTTGATTTTAGGTTATGTTGCTTAAATTACAATATTAGTGAGTTTAGCGTGAATATTTACTCTGCATCATGCATAATCATTTAATTACTATCTGTGTTTAACTTAAAACACCATTTTTTTCTTTGACAGTAATTGAAAAAAATTTTTTAAATTAATTAATGATTCAAATTTTAAATTTCGCGCAATGCCAAAGCGCCAAAGGTCAGCCAAGGTGACTCCCATGTAATTTCCTCGTTATTTGTGATTGAAATCGCAATTTAAGCAAACAATTTTACAACTTACAAAAGGAATAAATTTTCAATTAAATTGAATTTCTTTTTTTTTTTTTTTTTTTAATACTTATTTATAGTCGCGACTTTTTATGCTCTGCATGGGCTTATTGACAACTTTGTCCCTACACTGCTTCGCATTAGCCCATGGCCCATATGGACCATGTGGATCATTGGGACTTTTTATCCCACATATCGCCCCCAATCAGATAGTCTTGGATTAGACCAGTGCCAAACCGAGTTTAGCTCATTGGGAAATTATGCCCCAAATATTGCCCCCAGTCGAGATAAACTTACGACCAGCGCTGAAATGATGGCCCCCGGTAAAACCCTGAACCCTGATTTTTTTTGAAAGAAAAGAGCTTTTTATAGAATAGTACATACTAATTTTTAAATTGACGTTTAGGAATTCCCCAGTCTACCTCTTTTTTTATAACTACCCAAATTAACATTCTGAGCAACCAAGTTTATTTAAGATTATAAAAACCGAGTTGGAAATACCCAATAATTGTTTTTCAAATTTTTAAAATGGCTTGTTTTTAAAAATTATTTTTGTACAAATTAGTTTATCTTGTGAAAAAAATCACATTAAATTTATTGTAAAATTCCTGCAACTTTCAAAGTCATTTGATTATTTATTTCCTCACGTGTTTTTTTACTATATATGTAAGACTGATATCAAGTCTTACGAAAAGGTAACAATGTGCTGATTATGTAATACAATGTTGATGCTTAATAATACTGAAAGTTTATTCAAAATGTAATTGCATATTTACAAAGCTTAGGTATGATTGATCTTATTATCTACGTACACGTAAGTACGTGTGTGCGGCTTGACTACGCAGCTATGACTGACGAGCGCTCACCTGGCCCGATCTAAGTGATCGACCAAACCGGTGACGTCATTCTATAGTTTGGACGAGCTCCAAACTTACATACTTATATTATAATCAAACAATTGTAACTGATATTTTAAGACGAATTTATTAGAAAATCTTGAGTAGATTTATTTACTGGTTAAAATTAGAGGACTTTGAAAAGGGGAAACATTGATAAAGTTTTGTAATAATTCAATCTTCATAAATATTGTAAGTAAAAAAATAATTTTACGAGCTTACACTTGGTAATAATATATTGTTTTCGATTCTATTGAATCGAAAATGAAATCTGAGTTTGATTGAAATAAACCTTAGGTTTTTAGTTTTCAGTTAGCCGAACGTTTTTTATCACCTTGAGGCTTGAGCTTTGCAACGCATTTTAGGTGGCTTGATAATTTTTAGCTGAAATAAATTTTATTTATATTTTTGAGAAGTTGGAAAAATTATTACTTTTTTGTAACGGCGGACTTTCAAGAGGGGACATATTGAAAAATTGACGGCGTGATGAATTTTTGCAATAATTCAATCTTCAAATATATAATAAAAATCGAGAAACATTGTAAATAAAAAATTAATTTTACGTGCTTACATTTGAGAATAATACATTGTTTTCGATTCTATTCAAATTTTTTTGGAAAAACCTGACGTTTACGCGTAACTTCAACTTTGTTTATTCAAATGCTAATTTTATTGTAGTGATGTAGCAATTCTTTCAATTAAAACATATATAAGCGATCCCGCGAAAAAAAAATCAGTAAGTACAAAAGTTATCATTAAGTATAAAACAGTTTTAGCTATAAAAAAAGGATAAATACTATTGAATATAAAATATAAAATTATATTGTGAGATTTATTTGATGAAATTCTCAACCATGAAGTTACCGATAAAGATATGTTTGGTAATCCTTTATTCGATTGCTGGATTAGATTTATCAAACGGCCAGGATGTTGAACTAGCTCGGGAAGTGGCTAATGAAATTGTAAGTTTTATGTTTGACCCTAATCAAGTCATTGGTAGACAAGCGAATCCGGTATATATACAAGCTATGAACGAAATGCAAGCCCTCTATGAATATTTTTATCAACGGATTTTTCGTGATGTTTACCTATCCTCAAAATCAAACCTTGGTTTCGGTGATAAAATTGCATGGAAAGAAGATGGAATTGAAAGATTGAAAAAATTATCAGATATTATAATAGATCAGGTGACTGATACTTTTTCAAGAGCGGCGTCAAATGAAAAAGTAAGTATTCCAACTTATAAAGTAACACCCCAATATGACAAGTCTGGAAGGGTCTCGGGAATGGTTACACCTTTGAATAAAGCAACTGAAATTTCGAGGACGAGTTGCCCTGAAGCTGATGCATACAAGAACAAGAAGGTTTCTCAATTCTTTCAAGCGGAGGAACGTTCGAATTCAAAAGCCATTTTGAAATTGCCCAAAGAGTTAAGGTGGTTTTCTACCAAACCTTGTCAAGTTCAAGACTAAAAAAAAATTATTTCACCAAATTAGTAAAAATTGTTTATTAAAATTTAATTTTTAACTTTTTATGGCTTCTGAAATTACTTTCTACCAAAAAAACATTGATAATCACAACAAAACATTTTTTTAAACTTTTAACCTCACCTTTGAATACCGCAGTTTTGGAGGTTATTCACGTGAAAATTTTTTTTGTAAAACTATTGTAAAATTCCTAGAAGGTCAATTTTTTGCAGTTTCAAGAAATGAATTCTTCGATAGTGAAACTATATGTATGTGGTTTTTCTAAAGGATCTCTATTGTAAGAAAACAAATATCAATAATTTAGTACACTTTTTCAGCGTAGCGTCCATACGCGTAATGAAAAAAATTCAATCTTTAACTTGCTGTAAATTTTAAACTATATGGTCAATTTTGATCAGACTTCCGAAAAATGTTTATTAATATCTAATAAACACCTCCAGAAAATTTGAGCTGATTCTCTATTGTCATGAATTTGGTAGAAAACCACCTTAAGAAACTCCAAAGGTCTTGAGGCTCAATTGAAAATATCCGGAGATGATAAAGCAGTTAAGGATTTGTCGCGTCATCACATCATACCTTTCAATCTAATTATGAATTTCTTAAATGAATACGTTGGGGCATCAAACTTTGTGGGAGACTCTTGTGCTGTTAAAACTCTTAAATACCGGATGGATCAGTTCTTTAGAAAAATGATTATCGCAGACTACATGCTTCAGGATGAACGTCTACTATTCCCAGCATTGATAAGAACCGATCACAATTTTAAGAATTTTTTAACAAATGACGATAAATTTAAGGAGTTGATCGAAACCCAAGCTCATTGGACTCTTGGAGGTAACTTATTCGCAGGACCAATCCCAGATCTTCGCGGGCCGTTCGATGCGCACGGTTTCTTCGAATACGAATCGGAAAGAATTATTGGAGAAGACAGGTACAAACTGCTGAAACACACTTACGGTTTATTCGATGAATATTTGTACAAAAAGGATGGCAAGGAAAAATTGAAAATGGGCACCCATGGACTTTTATTATTCATCATGTCTACCTCGTTCAACCGTATGCCTGAATACGAGCCAAAAGACTGGGAGGACAGGACGCCTAATGAATTAGAGGTTAACAAATATTTAGAATCGAAATCTTTTACACAGGAAGCCTTTAATCCTGATAAATTAATGAAGAAGAAATGGAAGGCTATCAAAGCACCCAATGGTCGTGATGAAAATTACCGGAAATACTTTCACGTGCGACTCAACGGAGAGTCGTTCGGACAAGGATGGGCAGAGTTCGTTGAACTATCCACTAAATATTTGATGGATAATCTCAATTTTAAGAAGTTTTTCAATGATGTTCTCAAAAATCTCGGAGTTGAAAGCAAGTTTTTGTATACTATTTTGCACGATAAAATTTCAAAGATGCCTCAGTTTTTAAAATGCTTTAGTTACGAAGAGCACCAAAAAATGGCAGAATCCACAGAATCCAAATGGTGTAAACCTATTGTACATTTGTTCCTGAAAAAGCCTCGTCATCAACTGGAGTCTGATTTTCTTTCGCCTGAAGAAAATAAAAAGTTGAAAGAAGAAGTTATAAACAATTTGTTGATAGTCTGGCATGAGTTGATTGAGGAAGAATTCAAGAAAGAGCTTCCTGGACCTTCAACGAGTGCTCAACTGCCGAAACAAAATGCTCATTCCTCGATTAAAACTAAAGTTCCAAAAGTCACTACTCCAAGCAATGGAAATACTGTCTTTACTACTCCAAAGCAACCAAGCAAACCAAGTACAAGTAAATCGCTAAACAAAGGTTAATAATTCTATAAGAAAATATATACATAAATTATTTAATTAAACTTAAAGCCGTTTATACAAAGTCAAATTTAATTTTAAACCATCGTAATAATAATGTATATTTTCACTGATAAACCCTTAGCAGTTCTTCAAAGCTACAGAGTCTGGCTCCAACAATCATAGTAATAATCATTTTACGACAATTCATAATAAATTATTATTTTAACTCCTAATTCTAGTAAAAATAATTCAAAACTGTAGCGAAAAAAATACGAATTTTGCATGAGTATTATTACTGTATTGTGAATAAAACGGCAATAAATAAATTAAATAAAATGAAACACCTGACTTATTATTTTATTAATAAAAACTTTGGTTTTTTTTTTACAGAAAACTTTTCTTGAACTCAAAAAACAAAGCAATAAAATAAAAAAAAATGAAATAAATGATCGAAAAAAGGGCGTGGAATAAGCGTTCGCACTTAAATAAAATGACTCTTAGCGATTCTTATAATTTATTGACAATGTCACTGTTTAAAAGTATCTATAAATTGTTACTATTTTCGCCGCAGATTTTGGGCTAAGGTTTTTCTTCGCTTATTTATCATTGATCAACAACGTTTTCAGAATTATAATTCAGTAAAGTTTCGCTAAACGGTTCGAAACTAATTTTGTTTTCAAAATATTTGTACTGCTCTAAAATATTGTTCAATGAAAAATTTCCTTTACTGTTTTGCAAGTACTCAGGTAACTTGCTTTTTTAATCTTGGACTTATTGAAAATTTTTCATATGACTAATAACCAATCTAAAGTATTGATGTAATGTCACAGAATAAGTATATTTATTATCAAAAGAGTAATATCATTATGAAAATTAAAACCAGCATTCGAAATCAACAAATTAATATAATTACTTTTTTATGAAAAATGGTGGCCATAAAAATATAAAACAGTGAATAAATTTTATTCAAATTAAGATATATTTTACAAATTCACATATTATTGGAAAACTACCATGATTTAGTGTAAAAAATTGCATTCTCCTTTCCGAGCAATCAACAAGAATCAGTCAGAATTGATTAAACACGTTTCTCAAGTCTATTAATTAATTAATTATTATTGAGTATCATCCTGAGCAACACAGGCACACACGTTGAAGGTACAACAGGTTCCAGTTCCGTGATGATAGCCGTTATCAAATCCGCGGGTGTGACGTCGTACATTAAATTTAACAAGTTCAGTGTTTTTCGGTTCTTCCAGTCCTTTAATCTCGACGGTTTGTACGTATCTTGTGTACTTTCTATTATTTGATCAGGATCACCTGGAAGAAGTACCAAAATCAATATTAATATTTTCAGGCTTGGTGACCATTTTTTATTCAAAATTCCAGGAGAATTTTTTAATTTTTCAAGAAAAAATACAACGTAATAATTGTTCATTGTAATCTTATCATTATATTTATGAAAAGAAAAAAAATTTTCAGGAGATTTATAGGATTGGCGCAAACCCTGATTTTGTTACTTTAAAAAAATTTAATGAAAAGTAAAAAAAAAAAAAAAATTACCTATTTCATTATGTACAATGGAATCCGTTTGAACCCTTTCGCAAGATTTATGCGTCCCACAGGCTACCAGAACAGGAACGTTGCATCCACTGGCCTCCCAGGCTACTTGAGCAGTCCCAACTCTCGACACAGCAGCTCCATTGGCCAATATTGCGTGCACACCCAGAAAAACTTTGCTAACCTAATTAAAAAACATTTCATGAGTACCAAGCTTAACTTTGAATTTTTGAGAAAAATTTACCTGTGGCATTATGTAACTGACGGCGTTGATCAGGAAATAGGTGCAGTCAATACCGGTTTTAGCCAACCTCCTCAACATCTCTCTGCCTTCCAGGTGGGGTCTGCTGTCGATGATCACAACTCTGAACTTCTGACCGTCCGTGAATGCTTTGCAGAGTATTTTGTAAATCAATGAAGAGCTGAAATTTTTTAATTTTTTTTTTTAGTTTTGTGAATTTTTGTTAGTGTCCAATGAAATAAAGAATGCTTACAATCCATAAACCAATATGACATCACCATTTGAAATTTGCTGTTGCATCACATTTGAAATTGCTTTGTCTGCCAAGTCTATTTGCTCATTGATGTACTTATCAATGATTGATATTAGTTCTGACTTTGCCTGAAAATAAATAGCAGATAATAATAATACTTGAAAATTCTACAGTGTCAAAAGTCTCTAATATACAATTCAATTTACTAGTAACTTCCTATTTTTATTTTTACATATATAAATATTTAATAACTGTAGGGTATTATTAATAATAATATTTTTATGCTAAACTGATTGATATAATAATGATTATGACTTAAAATTATTGAACTGACCTCTTCATCAGATATGGTAGGTGGCAAATTATTCATCTGCTTCTTCAAAAACTTGAGGGCATTTTGCATGGGGACAGACGACGGCCTGCAGGAGTTGAGGTAATTAACAGAATCTTTCAAACAAACTTCCAGTCCTCTTGTAAAATCAGCCTGCGCTGGTCTCTCATAGTCCAAAATAACGTGTTTTATGGCTGCAAGAAAAGCCGCACACCTGGCATTGCTGCCCACAATTGTTTTTTCAGCGTACTGAGTACCAAACCTGATTATCGCTGGGTGTAAAGAACCATTCTGTTTGTCCAACTGTTTGCACACATTTTTGCTGTTCAGGTACAGGTGTTTGAACAAGTTGACCTCGTGGGGGTATTCTGTAAAAGACTGTTGTTTCTTTTCTTTCTTCACAGGCACTGTTTCAGCTGGTACTTGTTTAGTCTTTTCCACAGGTGCTGGAGCTGCTGGTGGTTTTTTAGGTAGCTCGGTTTTGGATTTTTTGAGTGCCTCTTTAGCAGCCCTCTGAGCCTCCTGCTTGGCTCTCCTCTCGGCCTTCAGCTGTGCTTTGGTTTTTGTTTCGGCAGCTGGAGCGTCGGACATTTTGACTATAAATCGATGTTGGAAACTTTAATCGCTAAATTATTGTGTCGAAATCGCGAAAATATAAACATAACCTTTTGGGAAACGCAGCGGTTGTCAACAGCATGCACAAACGTAAATATAAAACGGCTGATGAAACTCGGCGGCGGTCGGCTGCTTAAAACTCCATGCGCATGCGTCAAAAGCTGATTGTTCGAAATTTCAAAATTCAAATTATTTCAACTCAATCTACTTGTTGTCTTAAAATTCTGGTAATTATTACGTAGTCTGGATACTTTATTGAAGAAAAATTCGTTTTGTATTTCTACTCTAAAGCCGATATAAAAATCTTTTTCATTTTCTTTAGATTTTAAAAGTTTATTAAAAATCCGTGCTCTAAATGTCTGCTCGTAAAACCCTTCAGATAGAAACCTCGATTTTCACTGTAAAATAATAATTTTTGAATAATTTTATAACAATTGTATTGTTGGCCAAAAATCAGTACACTGTTCAAACATCATATTTATGTAAAAAAAATTAAAAATATTTTCTTTTTGCAGAGTAAATTTTTTATTGATCAATAAATGTTTTAGTTATAAAATCTTGTTGTATAATAAAAGTTTCATTCAATTTTTTCATATAAAATACAATTTTATCAAAAAAAAGAAATTAACTGTTAAATAGATGGTAACAATAAATTTTTTCAATTTTTTTTTTTTTTTTTTCTCCTTAAATTCTTATTCCACAATCAAATAAAAGAAATCAATTAAAACGTTGATTGAAATTATTAATTACTTAACTAATGAAAAATTGACAACTCTTTTTTTCATAATGAGGCTCTGCTGGAAAACAATGAAGTTCCTTACAGGAAGCTGAACCCTCTATTCCTAGAATGTAAAAAAAGAATACAAAATTTTTTTATAAATTCATGCACAATTATTCATTAATTTTGAATGGCTTAAAGAAACAAGGTCTGACTTGTGGTTACGAGCTCCTGTAAAGAACCTCAAATTTTTTAAACATTTACAAAAAAGTACAGAACAATTTTTTTTTTTTTTTTTTTACTTTAATTAATCTCGGATTCGTCAACCGCTCGGCAGACCCTGTTTGAAATTGAACGAAAAAAAAAACAACAAAAATAATAACTGAAATATTGACTCTGACAGTACACAAGTTTTAAAGACACTTGCATACGTCCTGTGATTTAAAGACACTTGAACGTTTTATTTAAAACACTTAAGTGTGTCTTTCTCTACCGAGCACGAGTTTTTAAAGTAATGATTAAATGAACTTTATTGATTTATTACGATGCAAGTTTTCAATCGATCCCCAGTTAACCTCTAAATCTACTTAAATGACGTGACGATCGCACTGAATTTTTTTATTTTACAAAACAGGAATTTCATTTTTATCGATTAAAAACACTTTTAAAATTCATTTGTCAGACTTTTTTTTTCATCTCGTTTACACATAATCACAAAACAAACACAAACTTTTTATAAAGGCATTAAAATATATTAGGTTTTTTTTTTTTTTTAGCAATAAATCAATAAAGTTAGAGTCGGTAGAGTAAATAAAAAATACTTCGATTATCCGTGCGAAGAAAATAACAACAAATAAAGTAACTATTGATGGGTACTTTAGGCCAATAAAATTACGTCTCTACAGCACTATATGCATTATTTTAGCTTACAGAAAAAAAAAAAAATGTTAAAATGACCTTTGCTATGAAACCGTTAATACAGTGTGATAAAAAAAAACTTCTTCTCCACTCCAGCCGCGAATAAAATGACTCTTAGTTTTGAACTTATGAATATCGCAAGGAGTAATTTTGTGTATTGAATTTTTTTTTTTTTTTTTTTTTTATTATACAGGTCATTTTAAATTTAATTTATTGGTCAAAAGTAGCCACCAGTTGTAACTGTTTATTCGTGGTAAAATTTGGGCCAAGGTTTGGCACAATTTTTAAAATCACAAGACTCCACGCTTCACAAAAACACTTAAAAATTTGGCGCGAAAAAAAAACCGTGCGCGAGCTCTAATCGCAGTATCTGACGTGCGGGGCGTCGTAGTCC
Organism: Encarsia formosa; assembly: GCA_038277355.1. NCBI lineage: Eukaryota > Metazoa > Arthropoda > Insecta > Hymenoptera > Aphelinidae > Encarsia > Encarsia formosa. The sequence goes on from CM076187.1 coordinate 78,686,229, forward strand.
GGGGCGAGCCTGACCCGCCTCTCGTGCCTGTTCCTCTCCGGCTCCCTGTTGCTGTAAACCACGTGGTTGCTGTTCACCCTGTAGAAGGGCTTGAGGAACCACTTGCAGGCGGGCACGCGGGCCTGCTTCCGGCGGCTGTACTCGGAGCGCCTGAGCCGCTCGTAGCTCGGGGTGGCCGCGGGGCAGGCGTTGCACCGGGCCACCTGGGGCGAGTGGTGCTGGGGAGGAGGCGAGGGGAGTACGTACCGGTGGGCCTGCTGGCCCTCCTTCAAAGCCGTCTCGAGCTTGGCTATCCGCTGCTCCTGCCTGGTGCGCTGGGCCTGGGAGTACTCCTCGTGCTTCTCCATCTGGATTATTATCTTCTCGAGTTTCTTAATCTGGCTCTCCCGGTTCTCTATGATGCCGTAGAGCTTTTCGAACTCGGCGTTTACGTGGGCCAGTTTGTTCTGGGGGATCGAAAGGGTTATTCAGTGACATAACTAATTATAATTTTACACTGAGAAAATTAATAAATAATTAACCGCATCGAAGCCATCGTCGATCTCTCCTTTGCCGAGGATCTGGTACATCTCCTTGCGGACCTTGAGGTCCTTGCCGAGGTCCCTGAGGTACCTCTTGTAGTGCTCGTTCTTGACCTGGAGCTGCATGACGGCCTTGTCGAGCTCGACGTTCTGGGCCGTGGTCTCGGTGAGGGTGCTTCGAAGGTCGGACACCTGTTGCTGGAGCTGGACTATCTGGGCCGTGTAGGACGCCCTGGTGCCGTCTTTTACCTGGGCCTGCAGCCTCTTCATGTCCTCCAGTTTGTGCTCCATCTGGTCCGATTTGTATTGTCTGGAAAGAGGTAGTTTTTATAGATTTAATTTTAAAACTTATTGTAGAATTTTGAAAACTCACAGTCTTTTGTAGTTCTTCTGCAACTGTACGAACTGGCTCTTGATGGAGTGCAGCTCGTTCGACTTCTTGAGCAACTCGCCCGTCAATTTTTGCGTCGAAGTATCGTTCTCTTGATCCTAAGCGATAGTTTTTTTTTGAAATATTTTTTTAAAATCAGCCCTTAGAGCAAGGACAATTCAGTCTTACCGCTTCGTTTACCGCGGTTATGATCTCTTCTCGCTCGATCTGCAACCTCTGGATTATCTCCTCCTTCTCTGCGAGCTGTTTCTGGGTCTCCTTCAGGTCGTTGAACAGCTGTAGCTCGTTCTCGGTGTGCGTAGCGTCTAAAAAAAGTCAAATCAAATCAACCGATATCGCTCATTTTTGTGACGCTCAAAACTTTTTTTTATCATTGGCACCAAAATTAATTTTTTTTTTGTTCATGAATTTCGATTGGGAAGTCAAATGTTTCAAAAAATGAAAATAAATAAAGTACCTTAATCATCCCTGGTTTCAAATTCAATTTTCAGTCAAAATTATTGTTCATTTCTAATTATTGAAGTCCGAGTCACGAAATTGACGGAGCAACGTACAATTTCTGGACTCAGACTCACTTTTTCGAATCAAGACACGACAAGATTCACATTTTGTAGTTTTTTTTTCCATATTTTGATTTTTTAAATGATTACCGGAAATTGCTTCTTTCCTCTGGTCTTCCCGCATCTCCAGAAGCTGCTTGCACTTGTCCTCGAGTTTCGAGTACTTTTCTTTGAAGTCCTCCATCTGGGCAATGAGTAGAGCCCTTTAATTGTAAAATAAATCAATTTACCATTGTATAAAGAAAAAAACTAAATTATTAATTTTATTTAAATCATACTTTGACTTTTTCTCATTTTCCATATCTATGCTATTTGCCTCAAGCCGCTTGGTGTACTCGGCTACCATGGCTTTGTACTCTGCGTCCTTGAACTCGAGTTCGTCGGTAAGTTTGGCGACCCTGACGAAGTTACCAAAATTAAGATTTAAAAAAAAACACTTTTTGAAAATTTTCTGCAAGCTAGCGTTCTCCATGTTTATTCATGAATTTGAAGGAATAAATAATTTTAAATCCGATTTTGATGATTTAAAGTTGAGAATTATCAAAGAATTGTCTCTACTGGTGAGTATTGATTGTCAAAATGATTTTCGGATAAAATAATTAAAGTTTAAATGAAAAAAAGGTTCGTCTAAATTTTGAAAAACGTTTATTTCATACAATCACTTAATTATGCTCAAACATGGGTCGTGTATCCCACTTAAGAGACCATTGGGCTGTTAAACGATACCCACCGAACGCTGCAACAGACACGAGACACATGTTACAACATAAAAGATCTATTTTATTCAATATTCTACTTAAAATTCCTAACTCAACCGATTCGATGTTAAATTTATATCTAATTATACTTGCGCGCTAGTTGTAGAAATAAAAAAAAAGCACAAACTTGGCTTCGATAGCTTCTTTCTGTTTCTCGAGCTTGTTTATAACGGCCTCGTGGCTCTTGGTGTTCTTGTTGAGTTCCTTGGCCCTCTGACCGTAGTGCGACTCCTTCTGCTTGAGCTGGTTCTCGAGCTTGGTCGCCTTCTCGAGGGCTTGCTGGAGCTTCTCCTCGGTGACGGTTATCAGGGACCTCTGCTCCCGGATCTTGGACCTGGCCTTGAGCACCTTCTCCTTCTCTTCCCTCAGGGCCTTGTTGACCTCCTCCAGGGCCGAAGGGTCTACGGCTGAGGGAACCACTTTAAAAGTATAAATAAACGGTTCTCTAGCAGGCTCCGACTATGACCTTTAAATTGATCTCGATTTTCTAGACCCTATACGATTAAGTTACTAACAGGTACCCGATTGATCCAGCAGGGAACTTCCCTCCTCCAACAGCCTCTCCTGCTTCTGCTTGAGTACCTTGACCTCCTGGCACAGGCAGCTCACTCGCTGAGCCAGCTCGGACGTCTGGTGCTGGAAGTTCTTCTGCATGCTCGACATGCGCTCCATGTAATCCTGCGTGTCCACCCTGTACTGCTCCAAACGGTGGGTCAGGTCCTCTTTGAAACTGCGATTTAATTGGTGCTTTATTTTGGCCTTTCTTTTAATCTCAGTGATGATAAGGCCCTCACTTGGACGGATAATCGTCGATCTTTCTCTCCAGCTCGATCATCCAGTTGGTGATCTCGTTTCGCTTGTCCACGAGCTCCTTGCAGAAGGCGAGGGCAGTCTCGGGCATCTGCTTGAAGGTGGTCTGGAACTGGGTCACGAAGTCGGAGTCGGCGCCCTCGGCTCCGTCGTCCCCGGCTCTCCCCCTGGGGGTGTTCATGGCGCCGAACAAGTCCTCGATCCTGCCCGGGTCCCTGCCCCCGCTAGCCAGTATCTTCTCCCGCAGCTGGTACAGCTCTTCGTACGCAATGTCCGACGACCTCTTTTTTGTTTTTTTTTTTTTTTTTTTTTTGAAAATTGTTGTTTATCAAAAAAAAAAACTAATTCTTAACAAACCTGTTTGTCGTCGATGTCTCTCTTGAGGCTGATGAATCGTAACTTTTTGGTGTTGAACTGATTCTCGAGGACACGTTTCTGGTTGACCGTCGAGTTTATCATGGAGGACGCTCGCGTACTCCCGCGAGGTGTTTTTGAGTCCTGACATCTCGACGACGGACGCTGCTGGCTCGTTATCGACACCGTATCGTCTTTCCTCTCGTTCTCCTATTTTTTTTTTTTTTTTTTTTTTTTTTTAATTCTTTAATGCTTTAGGCAGCTTAGAACCAGTTGGTTGGAACTGGTGGAGAATCGGCTACTATTATACCTATATATACTCCTGTCAGATCCCAATGTTTGGAATAATTTAACTTAATTAAAAAAAAGATTCTTTTTTTTTCATTAATAAATAAATAAAAAAAAAAAAAGGTAAAATTAAAAATTGAAAAATTAGAGAAGATATATAGGTAACTTGTAATTATTGAAATAAAAAAAACTCACGGCGTAGACGAAAGATCCCTCCATGGACTTGGGAACCTTGGTTTTAGGTGCCACCAGCTGGGACGGTTTTTTAATGCTCTTCATCGGGATCTGCTGTGGATTTTCAGGCGGCTCGAACTTCTTGATGCCTTTTTTCAATCGTAATAACTACTTATTAATTTTAAATACTCAATTGAGTGCACATTATCATATCATCGAGTGCTGTATTTATTTATTTGAGGTTAGCGGGAGTTTAACCGAGTGCGTAAAAATGCACTTTCGCACACCCGCACAACGCAACGCATCATAGTACAAAATGCTAAATTTGAGGTTAGCGTTGGCAAGGTCGAGCGCGATTATAATTAAAGTTTAAGTTTAAAGGTAGTTAAGGACTCACTGCGCATGTCCGATTGGGAGGACTTTGGTCTCGAAGCCGACATCACGTGCGGTGGAGCCAGGGTGGCGGTTGGCTGGTTTTAGTCGACGCTATATCCCCGGTGACAGCATTGTTTTTTATTTTGTGGAATTAATTATTCGGTGCAATATTTTTTTCTTTTTTTTTGTTTTTTTTTTTTTTGTTGTTTGTTTTTTTTTTGGTTTGTTGCTATCTATCTTCTTTTTCAACTTTAAACTCCCGCGTTTTAAATTTTAATATCAATCAACCCGATTTCAAACACACGCACGCTGGTGTTCCCCCTACTTACGAAAATATTGGTTACGCAAACATATGAAGGATTTTTTTAAATTAACTTGCTTACTTCACCTTTCCTTCGACGCGAGTTTTTATTCAAGGGGTTTTTAAAGACCTGGGGAAACCTGAAAAATTTTTAAACTTTCTTTAATTTACAGCGGGATTTTAAAACCATTAATTTGATTCACTCTTTTTTTTTACCTAGGTTTCGCTAACCATTTAATCTGTGATTCGACGCTGGGGTTAAGTTACATCTGCCATTGATGATTCCATTGTTTGAATACTACGAGATAAATCGTTAATTTTTTTCGTCTAAAATAGAACCGACTTTTAAATTATTTAAGTTTTTTTTGAAATTTTGAAGATATTTTCGGCACTAATGGAACTTTTACAAAATGACTGCCAGAAGTTGTCAAAATCATTTTTAAGAACTTTAAAAAACAAATTATACATCTGAAAATACAACATTAAATATTTAAAATTTTTATTTTTATTTTTTGTTTACTTTTTAAAGAATATAGAGTTAAATATAACTTAAAGATGTAAATTTTTAAAGATTAAAAATGCATTTTCTTATTAGAATCCAAATCAAAATAGATTTTCTAAACAAAATTTACCAAATTTTGACAAACTTTGGGATTCTTTTTGTAAAAGTTGCCAAATAGTTTAATGAATTTGAGTTTTGGATCATTTCGGAAATCCGGAAAATTTTTTTAAGATTCAGCAAAGCTTTACCGGAAAGGTATAGCTTCGGTTTTTAAAGTTTGGAAATATAAATTTTGATAATTTTTAGAAATTTTTATTTGCTAATTGAATTTTTCCTTCGTTTGTTTTTTTTTATTAAAAAATTCAACAATGGAAAAGTATTTATCTCTATGGTACATTTTTAGTACTCTGATCATTTAATTAAACTCGCAGATAGTTCGAATAGCCCAAAAAAACCCAAGTTTTGACAAGATTCTTAATAGTCTATCAAGGAAATCCATCATTTCGATAGTCCCAGCAAAGTAAAACCTTAACCCAAATTCTGCCACGAATAAAGTTACAATAGGGATACTTTTGGCCAATAAAATGTCTTTAAACTACCTTTTTCATTATTTTAGCCTGCGTAAATAATAAAAAATATTAAAATGATCTAAAGCTATGGTTCCATTTATCGACACACAAGCCGAGAATAAAATGACCCTTCCAACAATTTTACAAGCTGAAACATTATAGTCATTTTTTTCGTGGCAGGTGTGTAGATAAATTTTTTTTTCTTATATTATAGCGACGTGTTAATTGCAAAGATAATTTTCACAATTTTCCCCCACAAGTAATATAATAAATAAGTCTGTTTGAAGATATTTAACTGTCTAAAAGTAACAGTTTATTCGTGACACATTTTGGGCAAAGTTTTTTTTTCGCTGAGACCATAAAATTAATCTTGCTCACATTTACGAATAGTTTGACCTTTCGGATCGACACCATAGCCAAGGCCTTCCAGACGGGCGCAGCGCCAAGACGTTGTACGTAAACACAGCGGCTCGAGCTCTTCAGTCCACCGGAAGCTCCGCTCGCGGTAGCACGCACGGTTAATCTCTTAAAAATCTATATTTAGCCAAGCTAAAAATGCGTCGATTCCATGTCGGCCGAGGAGAATAATGAAGGGAGTTTGCTTCGTATTGTTTCTTATCGTCGTGGTTGATGCTTTCACCGACAACTGCAAGATCGACTGGATAGAGACTGGACGGGAAGTCGCCGAGTCGCTTTACACCCTTCAGCTGTCCGTGGTTAACACTGATGGGGATTTTAGAACTTATTTTCCAAATACCAACTATGACAGTGAGTTCTTTGAGGCTTTTTTTTTGTCGAATAAATTTTTTTATTTTTTTACTGAATGACTTTGCAAGCAGTACTGACTTGAAAGAATATTTTATACTTGGTGCCAGTTGTTTATGATAAACATTCTTAGGAATTCAATATCCGTATGGCTTGGATTCTTGCTTAGTATCGTTGAAAATATATTTACTAGATTTTTCATCAATCGTGGATAAGCATTGTGCAATTTTACTTTTTTCACCTATACAATATTGTTATAATAAATTATTATGAGCTCACTCCGCTTTTTCAAATAAATAAAATAAAAAATTTGATGTGCTGGATGAACACGAAAAAATATTCAAGGACTTATTGGTTCATTTAGGGTTTCACCAATAAAACAGTATCTGTATTGGTATTGAGTCTCAATATTAATACTATGCCACAAGAACTACCAATAGATACTCATTTCTTTGAAAAAGGAAACATATAATACTTCAATTGTTTATTTTTAAGTGTTTAAATATTCAAGTTCTGCTTCTAATAAGCGCAGAGATCGTATTTTCAAGGTTTTAAGAAAGTTCAACTTCGTTTTAAAAAATTATGATCTTTTGCCATTACAGTAAAGATAAAGTCGAAGGCCTCGACGAACCAGACCTTCACCCACTTCTACTTCAAGTGCTGGAACCAAAACGACACAAACAGCCATGGAAAACTCGAAATTCGGGACAAAAACCTCACGATGTTCCACAATGGACTCTACTGCAAGAACCGAATAATCGACAGCGTGTCCATAGCCAAACAGGACGTGTCCATAGGATGGCAGAGTCCGCCGAGAGGAAGTGGATGCATCGAGTTGAAGTTTGATTTTTCATATTTTAATCGTTGTAGTTTTTTAATTAAGAGAGCTTGCAAGCTTCTTTAAATGAAATGAGTTTTTACGCGAGTTCAAAATTTTAAATTTTAAAGTGATGTCGGGTGAATTTTTCAAGATAATAAAAGAGAGCTTGCAAGCTCCCTTAATTTTTAATGATTCTTTATATGAGTTTTTACTCAATTTCAAAATGTGATTTCAAAGTGATGTTGGGCGAATTTTTCAAAATAATAAATGAGATGGTTCAAATTAACCCATTTGAAAAAAAATTCTAATCGTTTCATACAATCCTTTTGTCTTTCATAATTTTTTTTTAATACAAAAAGTTTAAAAAAAAAAAAAAAAGAGTTTTAGGCCCCTAAAAAAACATTATGTATTGCAGAGCTTTCGTTAAGGAGACCGATCTGAGGTACCACGTGACGAACTTAACGGTGTGTCAGGATCCTCGGGTCGAGTTGGACGATCCCGGGGAAATATTGAGAAACTGCTGCGCCTGCCACGACGGAAAGTACGAGATTAGCTTCGAGGGCCACTGGTCCAGGTACACCCATCCAAACGTAAATAAATTACTCTTTTTAATTTAACAGAAAAATGAGGATTATATTGTGGAGTCTAGAGTACAGAGTCAAGTCCCGATTTCAAGCTGTTGGATTCTCATGTCTTCGGACTTTGAATTTGACTCGGGCTTTTGTCCAGCCTTATTAAAAAGATCCAGAGAAAAAAAGGGCAAAAACACAATTTTTTCATTTTTATTGAAAAAAAAATATATTTTCCCTTATTCCTCTGGATCCTTGATTCGATACTACTTCTCTAAAAAAACTTTCCACAAGTTTCTTCATGACCTTTTTCTTTGTAATTACAGCAGTAAGAATTTATGATAATCATCATTGTGTTTTCAAATCCACAGAACTTTCCTCTACGAGAATGGCTAGCGGTTTTTCCCACGGTACTGGGGGCATCCCATTCACCCAATATGGAGCTTTGGCATCCGTACGCTCTGGCGAGCAAAGGCATGAAGAACTTCGCGATCAACGGAAGAACCATAGATCTGGAACTGGAATTCAAAAACAAGGTTCTTAACTTGAATCATTTAAAAAATTAGAAAAAAAATACTAAATTGGTATTTTTACGAGTGTATTTATTACCGCAGTACGAAGATATAAGCACTCTGGTGAAGATCAGGGGCTCGAACTTTCAGAACAAGACTCGGAAGTCTTATGCCTCGATCAGGGTCAACAAGGAGAAACACGTTGTTTCGCTGGTAGCCAAAATTGGTTTGTTTGTTCATTTCTTATTTACAATTTATAAACAATCAAAAGTTATAATTTTGAAATGTTAATAGATCCATCACCGGATTGGTTCGTGGGAGTGTCCAAGCTGGAGCTGTGTCGAGGAGACTGCACCTGGATAGAGAACAAAGTATTCAACCTGTACGCTTGGGACGCGGGAGTCCGGGACGGTATGCTTTACGAGGTTGGTTTCGGATTTAAACTCTTTAAAATTTTTTAAACTAATTCAATTTTGTTTTGAATAAAGCTTCAAAGTAACTCCTTAGCTTTGAAATTATCGCTTAAGGGACCCGTATTAAGTATGAATCACCTCAATAATTTTAGTTCATATGTTCCAAGTACTCAGCTAAAAACTTACTATGTCTGTATGAATAATAAATGTCTTTGTTAGGATCTGGAAGACTTGACCAATCCCGCGGAACCAATACAAATGCTGAACATGACCTGGCCTCCGCCCCGTAACGGTGTATCGTCGCCGTTTTACGACCAGAGCAACAACACCCACGACGTAAGGCCCCTCGCCAGGATACACTTCAGGCTGCTCCACGACAACGAAATCACCTGCCAGGTGCCCATCATACCGATCCCCGGTAAATATTCATTCAAAAATTCTTCTTTGGATATGGATCAGAGTGACCCTAAAATCAGCCATTTTAAAGCTTTAAAGCTCGATGAATTAAGTTTTTTCCTGCTTGAAAGCATTTTTTTCTCTCTTCAGTCTAAAACAGCTTTGTTTTCGACTATCTAATCTTTTTTCGAGTTGTAAATTACGTTGAAAAAAAAATAATGAATGTTCAGATGAGATTTGCGTGGACGAGTGGAGTCCTTGGGGCAGATGCTCGGTGGATTGCGGAACCGGGGTCAAGAAGAGGACTCGGGTCATCAAGCAGGACTACGACGCAAGCACTTGCAACCTCAGCCTCGAGGACACTGTAACCTGCCAGGGGACCATCAGCGCCGAATGGTAATTTTATTATAACTTTTAACATTTTTTATTATTTTTCAACTTTCTTTTTAAAGATGAAAAAAATTATTTAGTCAATTGAATAGTAGAAAATAATCTATATGCGTATTTATTATTTAAAAAAAAAAAGTGAAAATTAAAGGAATTATATAGCTTATTTTAAGGTATTTCATAATTGAAATTTAGCTTTTTTTCAACTAGAAAAACATATTATGATAAAAAAAAAAAAAAACAACAACGATAATACGTGAGCCTGTTTGACTCAAAATGGGAATTTAAGTTAAATTAGTTTTTTGGCTGCTATTTTGTGAAAATAAATCACTGGTTCTCCTAAAAATTAGTACAGAAAAAGTTTCAATAATGAGCTAATCATACTCCACATCGACACCTTTATTCATCAAATCGTACAAATGTAAAATTTACAGTATTTATGTTAATATAATATCACATCAGGTATTCGAGTAAAATGACTGTTTGAAGACCCAATAAAATAAACACAAGTAGTATTTTTTGCTTATTTCTATCGTCAAATTCATTAATATTTGAAATTTTTTAAGTTGCCTAGCTTAGTTTTATAAATATTTAACATTATAAAATCGAAACTCTTTTTAAAAATTAACTTAACAGTGCTGTACATTATAAAAAATAATCAATGCTCTGATTGCCAATCAGTAAGATTGATAAAATCAGTAAACCCAAATGGCTTACACACTTTAGAAGATCTTCTTTCTTTACATAAATATCTCTTTTTAATAACAACAAATTTTTTAACGAAATCTTCAAGATCTTGATTTCTGTCATTTCTTGACTCAGACATTTTCATTATCCTGTCATCATTCAGTTGTTTCACTTTCGTAGATTCAGACCAATCAACACTCAGAACGAGGTTTTCATATTTAAAACCATTAAACGTATTCAAAGCTCTTTCGGTATCCGCTTTGGTTTGAAAATGCACTCGAGCGAAACCCTGGCAAAAAACTTCCCTCGACAACCGGAGTTTTTGAACATCGCCAAACGGTTTAACGAGATTGTTCAATTCTCGTTCCGAAATGCTCTTGGGTAAATTATATATTCTAATGGCTTTGGAATTTTCTTGGCATGTTTGAGGAAATTTCATCCAATCAACTACCAACTTTGACTTATTGTATACAAATCCATTCAACAAGCCGATAGCTTTAGCCGCTTCTTCTTTTGACTTGAAGTTAGCATTAGCAAAGCCTCTGCAGATGTTTGTGTTTTTGTACTTACCCAAGTACCAACTATTTACATTCATTTCAAACGATTCGATTAAATTTTCCAAATCTTGGTCTGTAGTATTCTTAGATAGATTAGATATTGAAACAGTTGCGTTATTATTGCGCTTCTGTTTCTGCAAGTCTTCGAACCAATCAGCTTTTAAGATCCTACTGTTGAAGATGCGATTGTTTAACACGTTTATGGCTCTTGCGGCTTCTGCTTTTGATTCGAAATGTACATATGCTGTTCCTTGAATGTAATCCTTTTTTTTCTCCTTTGGTAGCACTAGTTTTTGGACATCATCAAACTGATCGAGAAGACTTTTTAAGTCTTTATTTGTTGTGCTTTTAGGTAAATTGCATATTCTAACGACTCCAGTATCATCTTCGAGTATCTGTTTCTCTATATTAATTGAATAAGTGGATAAAATTGAGTTGTTAAAACTGTATCCATTCAATGTCTCGAGTGCTTCTGAAGCTCCTTCTATTGTTTCAAAATATACATCTGCAAATCCATAACAAAATCTTCTCCTGTTTGCTTTATATAAATACAGTTTTCGAACACCTTTCAACGATTTATTTAAGAGATTTTCTAAGTCTTGATAGGTTGTATTTTCAGATAAATTGGATACTTGGATAGTATTATGTTTGCAGGGATCAATTAAATTAACTTTTAAAATCAAGTGATTATATTCAAAATCTTTCAACATGGTAACGGCTTTCTTAGCTTCGACTTGAGATTCAAAGTACACGTACGCGAATCCTTTGCAAATATTTGTTTTTTTGTCCTGAGCCAAAAAGCACCCATGAATATTTTTCAATGGCTTGATTAGATCTTTTAAATCCTGATCAGTTGTATTTTCAGGTAAATTGGATATTCTAATTACTGCTTCGGTAATTTCAGTGTCCTCTTCGCATGGCATAAGTAGAGGCTCAAACCAATCCACATTCAAAATTTGACGATTGTATTTTTGGCCATTCAACATTCTAATAGCTCTTGCAGCTTCGGAATTTCTTTTGTAATGTACAATTCCGTAGGGCAAACCAATTTCACCCGATTTAGGTAAAAAAATTTTTCTAGCACAACCAATTGGTCTTATGAGATTTTCAATGTCTTGATATGTTGTGTTATTGGGTATATTGGATATTGTTACAGGTAAAGTATCATCTGGTTTCTGCTTTGGCGGTGGTATCAGCCAATCAACTTTCAACATCAAATTATTATGTTTGTAACCATTCAATACAATGATGGCTCTTGCAGCTTCTGCTTTGGTTTTGAAATGTACTTGTGCTGATCCCATGCATAATTTGGCTTTATTTTTTTTTGGTAAAAATAGTTTATGAATATCACCAAATGGCTTAACAAGGTCTTCCAAGTCTTTATATGTAGTTTTTTTTGGTAAATTGGTTATTTTGATGGCTGTAGAATCATCCAAATCTTTTAATTCTTGTTCTACGGTGCTTTCAGATAAGTTAGTTATTTCAATGGCCGCAGAATCACTTGGGAGATGCGTCTGAAAATAATTTTTTAGACCATTCCGTTTTTTATTTCCAGTGAATGTTGACTCATTCAAAGCTGGCCATTGATCATTTGCAAATATTCCTGCGTTAGTTGCCGAAGCAAGAGGCTTCCAATAATTAACCATCTTGCTTGCTAAAAACATATATTTTTATTAATAATAGTTACGAAACCAATCAAAATTAAAAAATTTTTAGAGCTTTCACTGATATGTACTCAAGAATGGCAAGATTATCATTATATTTAAGGCTCACAAGGAAATGACCTGTCCTTTGAAAAACAGATTTTTATAAATTTAAGTGATCCCTTTTTTATACAAAACAATAAATCGCTTTTTTGCCATGGTTTTTTAATAAATTATTAAAAAATTCGTGTATAGAGCCCATGCATTTCCAGAGTTTTAAAACCTCTCTTTTTCTTTATTTATTCATAAATTAAAATGAAAATTTTTTAGATGCAATTTAAATGTTATACTAATACAACTAAGATCTCAAAATACACTTTTAAACTTTTTTTTGTCTCGAAAAATTACAATTTTATATAGTCAAAGTTTTATGATCAGATCTAAAAATATATTTCCGTGAAAATCCATGAAAAAACAAAGATAATGCTCGGTTTCAGAAAAAAAAAATGCCAGAATAATTGAAATTTCGCAGACTCGCTGTCATTGGCCGATACATTTAAGTGGGAAGAGCAACGCCGAGCGACAGCGGGGATTCCCCTACGGCCAACTGGGAATCTCTGTGTGGAATCGTGAGAGGTTATGTTTCACTCTAAGTTCGCGAGATCCGAACGAAAAATATTATCTTTTCTTTCATGACTTCCCCATGTAAACGATCGATATTATACTATTTTATTCGGTCACCAACCAATTATCGGTGCTTTATTCGTGCTGTTTTAGGTTAGAACGCGGCAAAGCAGTTTATGACTGAAGTTGCTGTCATTTCTTCAGAAAACAACACTCATAAAGCACCTAAAATTGATTGGAGCCCGAATAAGCATATATTTGAACATGTTCGATCGTGGGAGTCACATACGAGCGTGTATTCCCGTTTCATAGGCAATACCGCATGCTGGTGTGGGTTATGCTGGTGATGGTGCGCGTAGCGGTATTGCCTAGAAACACACGCCCGTATATGACCCCCATAATCGAACATGTCCAAATAAATACTATAACTTGTCAAAACTTTTCATATAAAAAATTAACTACTTAATCGCTGATTGATTGTGATTGTTGTTCATTGATTAAAAAATTTGAAATGAAATTGAAAGTTTTGTTGAAAAAATTTCTATTCTTTATAACAGTATAAAAAAAATAAAATTGAGTAAAAATAGTTCGCTAAATAATATCTACTAATAATATTCTTCATAGCTGTAAATTTTATATTTGCGATCTAAAGACTATAATTCTTATGCACAGGTTTAATTTTTTAATAAAACTTTAGGTTTAACTTCAAATCAATAAAAAATTATCAGTGGTTATAATACTTCTTTCATGATTATAAAAAACTTGACAAGAAAAAAATATTTTAATGTTGTATCACACAATCGAGTATGGAAAGTTTTTGATTGTTTTGGTTTGTTTGTTTAGCATGCACTTAAAATTGAAAAAAATAATGATGATAAATGAGAAACCATTGACGTGCATATAAGTTAAAAAAGTTTACCTGTCTTCACAAATACAAAAAACTACGCGTAAAAACTGCTGACCGAGGCCTTGTAGAGCACAGCGTCTCGGTATGTAAGCAATTGCGACGAGAAGAGGAGAGGCGCTTGAGAGGAGGTAACCGCTTCTATAAGAGAGCCATACGTAGCTATATATAACAAAGAATAAGAGCTTCTACTTCAAATAAATAAAGGCCGATGTTATTCTAAATTAGTTATTTTCGATAAACATAATCAAAAATTATGAGTATCCACATTCCACTGTCGTATTTGCCTTGTCCAGACCAGTATCACAGCTGATCGATATAGATATACGAATGCACGAGGGTTCAGTGAACTCGGTTCAGGGCTGAAAATGCGAATAACATCACCATCGTAGATATATGTACAAAGTGAGGTTGCTTTTCTCTATAATGTTGGCACCAAGCACGGCCATCAACAGACGGTAAAAAAGGTTTTGCGATAATTTGCGCGGAGTATAAATCTGCAAGCTGTGGTTTGTATGATACAAAGAGTAAATTGAATAACTCAGAATGCAGAAATAAACTTTAGAATACAACAAATACAAAAAAATTATTATATTGATGTTGATTACAGGAAAGAGGTTCAATTTCAATAATCTGGTTAAAAAAAAAAATTTGATACTGTTTTGTGAGATACAACCATAAAAACTCTCGAGAAAATAATTTGAAATAAGTATAAAGGTATTTTTTTTTTTTTCTTTCGAAGCTTTTTAACGAAAAATTATCCAACGAACAAATGCTTCCCAAATCCCAATCAAATTTTCTATCATTTAAAACTATTTGCCCGATGTACTCCTAGTTATTACTAAACCAAATATTACATCAATCAAAGTAGCCATGATCGTCAAAGCGTTGTATGAACTATGGCGCTTTGCGGACTTGGGTTCTAATCCGCTGAAGTTTCTAAGCGATATGTAGGTATTAATACCGATTGATTACATGAAATTTCACAGAGATCTAAATAAACCCGTAACTAAAAAAAAAAAAAAATATGTTGTCGATATCCTATGATCCTATTTTTTTTTTTTTTATCTCTTATAACTTGTACTATTTGGTGACTCATGTACACAAAGCGGGGCTTGAACCCGAGTCCGGGGTACTAAGAGTCGAAGGCTCTGTTCACCAAGCCACCGGTTTCGATAAAACCTTAATTTAATATTTTGATCTCACCGTCAATAATGTTTACAGCGAAAAGGAAGTCACGGAAAAGGACTGCGTGCTGAGCGAGTGGGGCGAGTGGACGCGGTGCGAGAAGGTCTGCGGCCAGGAGAAGATTCAGCGATCCCGGAACTTCCGCAACAACGACGAGCAGTGCAGAAAAAAGTTCTCGTCCCTGCCGGATTACAAAATGGAGGAGAAGATGGACTGCGGAAATCCGCCCTGTCCCGATGACAAATTTGTAATTTTTTTTTTTTTTTTATCAATTATTTTTATTCCAGAATAACGTTTAATCAAAAAAATATATTTCAGGAATGTCCGGAAGAAATATACACCAGCTGGAGCCCCTGGACCCCGTGTTCGGCATCGGTGGGAGAAGGAAAGAGACATCGTTACAGAACAGTCAAGGTAGCTCAACTTATTCCAATAACTATAATATTTTAAAATTGACATAGTGCAGATAGTTAAATGTTATTTTTAAATTGAAGAAGGGAAAGATTTCCGATCGGGACTCGGACGTCGGTTATCGAGCTTGCCTGGGCGAGACCGAAACTTGTATCGGTACCAGTTACTACGACAGCGTGGGCCTCAGAAATCGCGGACATCTTGAATCAAACCCGGACGTTACTTACAACAATAAGTACGGCATACCTGGTAAGCAGCTTATTAATTTATAATCATTCTTATTTTTTTATTTTTTTATTAGTACATTAAATCTACAGAGTTAGGAACACAGATGTGCATAAAGGTACTACAATACAATAAGAAAGTAACAGTAATAGAACTTTAATTATTAATATATAATTATATAAATAATAAGTATGGTATATATAATAATAATTATATAATAAACTGTAATGGCATTCACTTGATGAAGATTAATGAACATGTTTGGGTAAATAAATTCAAACTCGTATTAATAGAGTTGAGAAATCATCACTTTATTTAAATGAATTATTATTATTTATTAATCAAAAAGCAGTGATCCCGGTATTAATATAATGCTTTATTACTTTTGTTAAGTTATTTTTTTAGAACAAAATTGCTGTCAAAATTAAATTTTTGATATAAGTCTACTTTTAAATCGATATTGTTCGTTTTTATCATAATTTGTCGTCCAGAAGGGCTAAAAAAAATACTTTTGTTACAAAAAAATTAAAAACCCAAGAAAAATATATCATAAAATAATGAAAAAATAATAAATTTTTTTACTTTTACAGATTACTGTTTCCTGCCCAGTGACAGTGGACAGTGTCCAGAGGGTCGGGACGACAACTCGATCAAAATATACTACAACAAGGACGAAGGCAGATGCAACACCTTCACCTACTCCGGCTGCGGCGGCAACATGAACCGGTTCAACTACGAAAGGGATTGTTTGGAGAGTTGCGGTAAATCACGCTGATTGAATTTTTAATTTTTAATGTTTTTCACGTGGACTAACAATAATAATAATAATGGTTAATTAAATTTATCTCTTGAAAACAGGACGAAAAGTTGATTGTGAGTTGTCGGAGTGGAGTGAGTGGACAAAGTGCAAAAAATGCGACGGATATTCCACCAGAAGCAGAGAGCCTTCTGTAAGAATATTTTCATTAATCTTACTTACGTGCTTTTTTTTTTTTAATTTTATTTTACTACTTGCCTAACTATTAATAAATATAATAAATATAATAAATTTTCAGATTGTAATGATAGAAAAAAGTTTTAAAAAATTTTTACTAGAGGAGGGTTTGTATTTTGACCAAATGCTTCGTAAATGGCTACTTAAAATTTTAATAAGTTTTGAGGATACTCAACTTAAGTAGTTTTTATTTTCAACAAATTTTAAAAGTCTCTTATTACTTTCAAAACATGTGCTTGGTTAAAAAATGTTACGAAAACCCTTAAAATGATTTATTAAGGATTACTCAATTTTTACAAGGATCAGATTTTGATCATATTCCTTTTACATAAAAAAATTTTTTTTGAATATGGTAAAGACCAAATATTCAGAGTTTTTAGAACCTTTGCCAAACGGTTAAATTAACTTCAATTTTCTTCAAAGTTCTTAATTAGACAATAATTAATTGTTAGATTATTAATTTAAATAATTTATTTATCAACCATTACTTTTACAGAGACTGCCATTAAACGGAGGCAAAGAGTGTCCAAAATTCAACACTATTGAGCACAAACCCTGCAAAGATGTTGTAAAAAAGTGCAAGAGCAAAAAAGCTAATCAATAAAAATTTATATTTTGTAAAAAGTATTGTATAAAATAAACTTAAAATGCGTTCCATGTTAACCTAGGATGAATAAATCTTTTAAGGGGATCAGCAGCTGAAATTTTGAGTTGTAAAATAAAAAACTTGACTCAAGTCAAAAAGTTCTAAAGAACTCTATAAAGCTCAATATAGATTTCAAAAACATTGTTTTCATGATAATTATATATTCTTGAAAATATCAATAGAAAAATAGTGTAAAGAGAGAGCTTTAAAATACTTATCCCCCTCAAAAGATGCAAAACCTATAAATCATTAATAAATGATTAATTGTTATGTAAATTATAAGAAATAAAAATCGTTTGAAAAAAAGCTAATCCGCAATAAGACAGCTCTTTGTTTACTTTCTTTCCCCCCCGATATTGAGACTAATCCCGGAGATTTCGTCTTTTGACGGCCTTTTCATATCGAGCATCGAGGACTTAGCAACTTCACGAGCGAAAAGAGAGAAAAAAAAAAAGCGAAAAATAAAAAACACGCCGCGTCTGTCGATTAGCCTCGTGATCGTCACCTCGTAAATAGACCAATTTAGAGACAGGCCTCAAGCGCGAGGCCGCGACTAATTAATTCAAATGCGAAAAAAAAAAAAAAGAAAATAGAAACATACAACGCGCGCTATTCGTCGTGTCCAGCGAAAAACAAAAAAACTGCAAAACTATAAATACATGGTGAAAATAAAAGAAAAAGGCCCGGCTTAACGAGGCCGGGCGCACGGTGAAAGCTCGAAATTATTCGTCAGCGCGCATGCGCGACGGATTTCCCGCTCCTCGGTATGTACTCTCGGCCGCAAGCTTCCGCTCTCAGTGCAACGCCGCTAGTCCAAAGGGCAAGAGCTTGTAAGTGTCCAAAGTGATCCGTGGCTTTTTTTTGAATTTTCAATTTGAAAAATTCTTCTTATTCTCCGTAAGTATGTAGTTGATAAAAGCTCGATCGCATATTATACTATAAAATAAAAATAATGTAATTTAGTATTAAAAGGCGGTTAAATTGAAAGAATTAAATTAGTAAATTCGCGAACGAGTAACACGATATTATTATTCACGATTTAAAAGAACAACGACGACGCGTAAACCAACTCGTTAACTCGGGGGCGTCGGAGTTAATTAAAATTCAGTGAAGCTTGCAGCGCGGCGTGAAAAAAAGAATTTTTAGAGCTTTTATGGTACACAGTGATATGCTAAAAACTTGGTGAGGTAAGAAGGATGCGGCTTAAGATAAGTCTTAATTGGCCATTAGACGTGCGGTGCTGCTGCCCATGAGAATCGACAACCCGGAGCGGTCAGCTCGGTAAGTCTCTTTTACATTTTTTAATTTCTTCTTTTTTTTCTTTCACTGACCGAGGAATATTCAGGATTCATGGGTGGCTTTTCATGTAATTTATGAGTAATTTTGCTGAAAAAATGTCTGTTTGGACAGTTTTTAGAGCTAACAAGCCTAGTTCGAGCTTTTTTCAAACGATCTTAGGGTGGCTCATATTTTTTGAAGAATTTGGACTCAACATGACTAAAATATAAAAAAAATAAAATATAAAAAAAATTATTATTATAATATTGCAAGGTTTAGATAACTCTGTGGACTTATAAGGAACTTTTGGAAAAAGCTCATGAAAGCTTTTTGGAGTAAGTCAAAATTGATGAAATATAAGAATTTATCATTATTTTATTATGATTATAGCAAATTGAAGCTAAATAAGTTTATGACAATTATATAAAATAGTGTAAAAACTATTTTTTAGTTTATTACAAAAACCGATCTGAGCTTTTTTTTTTTTTTTTTTTTTTTTTTTTTTTTTTTTTTTTTTTTTTAAATGAATGCCACAGAATTAGGAGCCCTATTGATTCTTCAAGTATCAATACCCGAAAAATTTCTCGGACCTTTAAATTATTTTATGAATTTTTAGAGAAAAATATTTTTAAATTAGTTAACTGTAATAAGTTTGACCATGTCGTAATAAATTAGATTTTCAACTATAAATCAATTTTGAGCAATCCCCTAAAAATTATCATCACAATTTTTTTTCGGAATATTTTTATCAGATTGACTCAGATCACAATGCAAAATCATAAAAAACCTTACCTCAAGACATTATCATCATTGACATTTTACATTGGAAGTATATCTATATTTATGAAAATTTCTGAGTCTTCAAAAGTCTCAAATAAATGACAGTAATTTTTTAATTCTATACTCAATGTTAAATAATTTTATTGATGCATCTTCCCTGCAGACTCCAAGCACGAGTTTTATAAAAATTATCCAAAGCCACACCTCGCAAGTCAGGTATAATTCTCGTGTTGAAATAACGTTACTCGGGAGTCGAAGGATGATAAATAGAGTTCGAAAGGGGGTGCAGGCAAATGTAATATCGAGATTCGATTGGCTGGAGGAAGAATTTTCTTCGGTAATCCTGCAATTGATTTAGCCGAGACGCTGAGCTTTTTTATTGGCGGGCGGCTCTCACCTTGGATTACTCGCTTATTCAAATCTTTTTTCTACTTCTCTCGGGATTCCAACCTTGTTTTTTATGGGGTTTGTTAGGGATATTCAGCCTTATATATTCGATTATACTGTGCGATTCAGAGATCTAAATTTTTAATAAAACTTCGTATTCGTTTTGAAGAGTATTACGAAATAACTGAAATGACATAGTGCGATAGTTGGTAGAGTTTAGCACTCTGAGTTTCCCAGTTCGATTCTTCATCGGTTCAACTCATTAAATCGACGTCTGTAACGTATTGTTATGAAAAAAAAAAATCGGCCTTTCTTCCACGTCTTTACATATAAAAGCAAAATTAAATTTTTTTTTTTTTTGGGTTCTTTGAAAATTTTGTGTTATTTGAAAATTGGATTTTTAGGTCCAAATTATTCCACATTATCGTAATCTGTCGTCAAAATGGATTTAAAAACTCATTTTGAATTTTTGAAGTAATTTTGTTAAAAAAATAATAATAATATTAATAGTAATTATAATAATAATAATTTTTCCTTCCTTTGATATGTTATAATTTTGTAATCGTTAAATAAAAAAAAATTCTTTTTCTGCAATTCTGAAAAATAACTTTACTTTTTTTATTTTAATTTAAAAATAACTAAAAATTTTGATACTTTTCTAAAGTTTTGTTGTGTTTTTTCATATCAAAATTGCTGTAAAAATTCAGTTCATTTTTTTGTCCCATCTGAATGACAGATTAAAATTAAAGAGAATAATATCCCACTAAAAATAGTCTTATAACATAAATTTGAATTTTTACAGAAAATTTGTAAAAAAATAAAAAATAAAACTTTTGTTATTATTGAATTCTAATTGCTGAAAAATAAAATAACAAAAGTTTCATAATTACAACACTTATGATTCGGCACATAAAATTTACCAATTTGTGTCATTTCTACATTAAAAAATCATTAAAAATCCATGAATTTATTTAACGCGTCAACATTTTTCTACCCAAACGATATTCCTGGGGAAGCTTACAATAGAACCCAAGGCAAGCCATGACCATGAAAAAAACATACTTCCCCAAAAAAAGCTCAAGAATTTTTCAAAAATTTACGATGTCATGGCGGTGCTCGAAGAATAAAGAAAAAAAAAAGGTGTGAGGAACAAAGTGCAAGAAGAAGAAGAGGAAGATGAGGATGGTATAGGTATACCGAAAAGCGCGCATCGTTATTCCGGTCGTGGTCTTCGCGGTAAATCTCGGAGTGGAAAGCCTCGAAAGCCAGACCATAAAACTTTTATATATATATACGTACAGCCCAGTCCTCTCATCAGTGAACCTAACGATCCTTTCTTTAAGAGTCATGGAACAATTTTTTTCATTCTGTGTACTACTCTATGCCCTCCTGACCAACTTGCAAGCTCGATTGTTTATTCTAATGGAATTATACTACTCTCAATGGAGCTTTCATCCCGGGGTATTTATAATTATCGAGCTTTTACTGTTCCCGCGCCCGAGCTTTTGTAAACTGTTTAGCCTAGAGAGGGAGAGATTTTTAATTAAGATGTACGTCATTCAGGAGGATCGAGGCGAGTTTAAATTATTACGGCACTTGGTCCAGAAAGCAATCAACGGGGGGGTTGGGCCAATAAAAATTCTCTTCCAGTCGAGTAAATCTTCCCTGGCGTGAAAAGAGCGCGAGGATTAAGAAATTCCGGAAAGTGGACGTCTTTAGTACTCGGGAATTTACACTTCTGGACAACGTTTGGATGCTATTTTTGAATTTTAAGTTCGTTACCATCGCCGCTACTTTTCCAATGTTTTTTTAAAATCTTCATTTTTGGTCGAGCTTTAATGAGCTTTAACAATTGCTGATGGAATCTTCAATTTTTCAAATTTTTTTAAATGAAATTTTTCATTCTCTGAGACGTGATTGACAACTTTCGGAAAAGTGAGCTTTTTGAGATGAAGAAAATTATTTTTCTTCATTGATGATTTGTTACTGTAAGATTTTTCGTATCGTCTTACTTTTCCAACCTTTTTTTAAAAATTTTTCATTTTTGATTGAGCTTTTACTTTCACATTCAAAAAGTTTATAAAATCTTCAATTTTTTATGTATATATATTTATTTTTTATAAACAATGAGTAATTGTTAAAAAATAATAATTGGAGACCAGCAATTATCGTAACCGATAAGAATCACCACGGTAATAAGTATAAAAAAATTAGCTTTTGAAGCTTTCATGACATTTAATACCTGAGCTTGCAGTCAAAAATAAAAAATTTGAATATTCCTACAATTGAAAGCAATGAAATTAAAAGTAAAAAAAATCAAAAAGTTCAGTAGCTACCTGTAGATTTGCAAGCTCCTCAAAAAAAGCTGAGGCTCTTAATTGCATGATCGATAGAGATAGAAATCTGCACTTTGCACTAGGTAGGGGCAAGAAAGAGGAAGATTTATATTCGCGGGGAGGAGACGCTTACCTACCACCCGCAAGCTGTCCGTCGCTCGCCTATCACGTTTTGCGGCTTCTTTATCTCTCCCCCTCCCCTCCCCTCCCCCTGTAAGTATACCTCGCTCCTCCACCTTCGGAGCCGAGAATGGTTGCGCGTGATTGGACGCTCGAATCAGGCGCCTCTTCGAAATTCCTAATACTACCTACCTCTGTAAGGATACCCCCAGATGTTACTTTTATACCTTGCCTAAGCATCTTTACATTTTTCATTGTGTGCTTGCTATTTCTTCTTTGATCTGGCTCTTATTTTTGGGAAAAAAAATTTATTTTTTCATGGTGTGAACCAAAAAATTGTTACCATTGATCATGAGTAGAATATTTTCAAGGCTTGAAGTCTCAATATAAAGCTTAATCTAAGACTTTTAGAATGAGACATTAGACGTCCGATTCCGATCAATCGATTCAGTCTGAAAAAAAATCTGTCAAAATACAGTTTTCACAACTACTAAAGTTTTAGCAAAAACTTATTAAAGAAATAGAAATATATATATATAACGTGCTAATAATAAAGAAATTCAAGCTTCATATAAATTGATACATTTTATGTTTAATTTGTTTAACACAATCCTAAAACAAATGAGTTGTAGGTATTTTCAAACTCAAATTTCAAGTCATTATCATAAATAAAGTATATGACATATACATTTATTATGATAATAATTTAAATAAAACGACAAAGCTTGAGAAAAAAGGAGGTTTAAAGTAAGTAAGAGCAAACTTTGTTTTACAGTTTTAGACTGATTAAACAAAAGTTTGAACAAAAGCTTTAGATGCTTTATCTAAGGTACGCCACCCGAATATTTAAAAACATTGATTTTTCTTAGTTTAAAACACAGTTTGATATTTCTTTTTTGTTTGGTAATACTTTCAAGGTGAACTATTGATGGAAGAAAATTTTTTTGAATTATCGTTAAATTCGGATGAAGTTCTGCAGATAATGTGCTTCATTTGAAGTTTCTTGGATGTATAGTCTGAAATAAGCTTCGAATCTAGACTCGATCAAAGTTCGTAGATAAACGTGACATAAATTGTAATTGCAAGAGAACTTTTTTTTAAAATCGCGGTAAAAGAATTCTATTATGGTAATTTCGAAAATATTATTTGACATTATTCAAAGTCAACATAGAGCTTTCATAATAATGTAATAAAAACCAGGAGTGATTTAAATCTGCAAGCTCTCAAGAAAAAATTTGAATGTCTGAATGTCACGTTTATTGAGATAAGTACTTTGGAAATGCTTCACCAAAATATATTTCTCTGCTGCAAGCTCACCTAATAAATTTTAATGCTCAAATTGGTTGATCTATACTTAATTTTTTTACCGCAAGCTCATTTTTAAAATACTTTCGTGGATATACAATTAAAAGCTCGTTTTCTGAATTGTTTATTGACGAACCAGGTTTAGAATTTAGGAAATGACTAAAAATTAAGTTTTTACTGTAAATTTAGTTACCTTCGACAGTTTTGAAGATAGAAAACAGCTTGAATAGTACTTTGACCGGTTGGACCCTTAATACAGTCTGATTGCAAGCTTTAATTTCAAAGTATAACCATTTAAGTTAAAATTTTTCAAAGTTATAGTCAACTAACTGTTTGACTGAACTGTGAAATTTATATGCCCTTTTCAGTTAAAAAAAAAATAAACCTTTGGTTTTTCACATCATTAAAGTCGTTTAAGCACTTGGGAAAAAAAAGTCGCGATAAATCACAGACGCCCCCGCGAAATCATATATGCACGGTTAGGCATTTATAAAGCAGGATGCCCCCACAATAGAACCAAAGTGGCTTCGAAATTTATCTTCGAAGGGGCTAGGTGCAAGTGACAGCCTTCAAGTGATATATATAAGGAGATAGCTGGTACGGTTGCTATTACGTATGCGGGAGCTTTCGCAGGGCTATTTATCAACTGGCAGGACTCTAATGACCGTAACAACTCCTCATCGATTAAAATCTCTCCTCCCAGTCCGAGATATTAACTTTTGTTTATTGACCGTATTGGATTAACTTTAATATCGCTGCGTGGGCACTAAACTTGCGTGGCTTTCATAAAAGGGCTCGGCTGTGACCTGCATTATCATTATTATTCTTCTTTTTCATGCACCAGATAACTTTTTTTTTTTTAACGAAGGTTAATCGTCTAGACGGAGTACTCAAATACTAATAAATATTAATAATAAATACAATTTTATTTGAAAATTTAAAAAATAAATATATATTTTATCTTTAGGGTTGATCATTTCTTAGACGTCCCAACCCTTTTATTAATTTAAAGTAGTTTTTTAAATCTTTATATCTTAGATTTTTAATAAAAAGGTGATAAAAATAGGTGTGTAATATACCATTATAATAAGTCTAAATTTTTTTTGTCGCTATGTCAACATCTTGCACGAAAAAAAAAAGAGTTGAAAAGTTTTATGAGAAATCGTTATACGATCACGGCAAAGGTTGATGGAGGCTTTGAAGCTCAAGTCCTCGATGTTCTTGTCGCGACAAAAAAGTGTTAAAAAGTTTTTTTCATAAAAAATCGATAATTTGATGCTTTTTATATTGTAAATCGTCACTTCTGATGTATCTATAGCATAATTCAAATATTTATAGTACTTTATTTTATTTTCATTTAATTTACTGACAAAAAATTCATTACATTAACAGTAACTGTAATCGCTCTATCAATTATGAAAGCATAATACTTTGAAAATAAATAATCTGATTAACGTAAATAAGAATTAAAAAAAAAAAAAAAAAACCATGAAAAATATTGGGCAATAGCAAGAATAAGTGGGTACACACAGCCGTATAATAAAGTGGATCAAGTCAGCGAAAAGTGGATCAAGATATTTGACTGGAATGAATTAGCCCCGTTCCCTCTTACATATCATTAATTCTCTCTTTTTTTGGGAGCAACTCTATTGCATGGATATATTTTTTCTTTTTTTTCAGAAAAACGAGGATGAGTTTGAACTGGGCTAAAAGCTGGCTAGTGTTGTTAGTGTCGGTGTCGGTAGCTTTGGGCATGCACTGCGAGCAGAAGTGGGATGACATCAAGGCGCCCCATATGGTTTCTACCGAGTACCGGATTCACCTTCTCAAAATCAACACCACCGATGAGTACCAGAGCTTCCTGCCCAGTACCAAGTACCAAGGTTGGTTTTTTTTTTAAATAAACATGATAAAAAAAATTTTTTCCAAGAACCGTTACATAAGATACTTTTTAGTTGATTTCGTGGTCCTGCATATAATTATT
The DNA here is from genome assembly GCA_038277355.1 of Encarsia formosa. Taxonomy (NCBI): domain Eukaryota; kingdom Metazoa; phylum Arthropoda; class Insecta; order Hymenoptera; family Aphelinidae; genus Encarsia; species Encarsia formosa. The sequence goes on from CM076187.1 coordinate 78,711,763, forward strand.
TTTAGAATATCATATAGCTTGGATCTTTCAAAATAAAGAAAAGAAAAACCTTAAACCAAAATTTACCACGAAAAAAGTTACAATGAAATGAAATGTCTCTAAAAGACTTAAAGAAGTGATTTTATTGGCCAAAAGTTCGTGGCAAATATTGGTCTAAGAGAAATACGTAAAATCCCATAATGTTACAGGGCGCTAAAGCTTAATAATAATGAAGATGAGGTTGTTAAGAACGAAAGCTGATCCTGATAATACGCTAATGAGTCGGATTATTTAAAAGAAAGGGATAGAAAGGGCAAGGGTTGGCACAGAGCCAGTCGACATTACCCTTCAAGATAGCCGAGGGGTAGAGAGAAAGAGTAAGGTTGAGAAACCCCCGATGTGCATACATGTTACCACCACCGAGCGCACGCATACTATCTATATTAAAGATCTCCCCCTCCCACCAGGCTAAATTGATTTGCGGCTTATGAATTTCAGTCTTGCCCTCATTATTCATCCCCTCCTTACTGGTGCAACCTTGTTATTTGCATATTTTCTTTTTTATCTTTTACCTCTCAATTAAATTACACGCGGTACTATATTTAGATTTTTGCTTTTTTTTTTTTCAGAGATGAGGTACCGAAGTCTAAGTTTTTTAATTTTTGATACCAAAATATTTAGGTATCAAAGTAGGATCAAAATTTATTTTACTCTCTTAAATTATGACCTTTTTTGGATTATAATGAGAATCAAAATTTAATTTAATATTTAATTAACTTTTTGTCAATAATAGTATCGTAATACAGATTCGAATCTGTGGTTATAATTAAGAGAAGAGATCACAAATCAATTTGAAAAAAAAAATTCCCAAATGATGATAAGCAAGAGTTTGTCACCTCTGATTCGTAGTGCTAACGCTAGTTTGATGAAAAAAAGAAGTTTTGTATATTGAAAGCACGAATAGAGTTAATTGAGAACGTCCACGTAGGTAAGATTTAGAGCGAGTGGATTAGTGCGTTAACTCAAAAAGACGAATCGATTGCGCCGTTGTCGGTGACGCGCTAATTTAAACCTTTGATGAATAATAAAACACGTGGTGGTGAAGGATGTTACTCGATTTTATAGACGCAATTAATATCTCGAAAGCGGAGTGACTTTGTCAAAGGCGTATCAATCGGTTAAATAAGATAAACAAAAGTATGTACTTGTTGCGCGACTTTTTGAAGTTTATGTTGCGTAAGAAGAAGTTTTTTAATATTTCGATTTAATTTTAATTCATTTTTATAAAATTAATTCTAAACTCAAATCTGATAAATACAAGATTTAATAAGTTTTAAAAATTTCAAACTGAAAAAAGAATCAAAACTTTTTAAAAGTTTATAACTATAATCTGGAAAATATTTTTAAAAAATAGTGTCAAAAATTTTTTATCTTTCCCAATTTTTGTTTTAAATATCGTTTTACGTTTTGAGATGATTAAAAATTTGATGAAATATCTTTTCCCATTTTTTTTTTTCAAATGGAAAGTATCGTCAATCAAAAGTGCGTTTTTAATAATGCCACGCCATTCAAAGCGTGTGGAAGAATTTATTTCTTTGATTATTGCCGCGCTCGCTAATTCCAAATGACAATCTTGATACAAATTTTCTTGTTAAGAGTTCTATAAAATTGTTTCAAAATTTAAAAATATTAATTTTTTAAAATCTTGACAATTTTTTTTTTTTTTTTTTTTTTTTTTTTTTTTTTTTTTTTTTTACTTCTGCAGGCCATGAAAGATAAAATATTCAACAAAATAGTAAATTCAAAAAAAAAAAAAAAAATTAAATAAATTTATTAACGTGTAGTTAATAAAGCGTCAATGTTGATCCCAAAAGTTTTTTAAATTATTTTCTTACCATTTTGCATCGCACCTAACCGACAGATAAAAAAGACTCACAGCATTGCTGTTACTACTCATACTACTTACGGATAGTAAAAACTATTATTATAATTAAATAAATATTAATATGAAGTTACCACGCATATTAAATTTATAAAAGCTATCGCTTTTCTTCTGACTGCACTTTGATAATAGAAAGTAAAATTTAAAAACGAAAAACCATAATTTTATTAGAGCTCGGGTATCAAGTAGAAACAGACGAGTATGGTCAGACGGCGCCAAACTACTTTGAAAAAATTGCTCTAAAAAATTACACTATTTAAAATTAATTTAAAGGTTTTTTTGAAGAGTTTTTAAATCAAGTTTAATTTTAAATTAAATGATTCTTTAAAAAAATATTAAAAATGTTTCCAACCCCGTATGAAAAAAAAACACCAACGAATAAGGAAAAAAGCAGCATGGATTTGACAGGGCTGCCAGTTAGTACAAACACGGAGGAGGGTTCAATCGAAGCTTTATAAGGGGCTAAACTCCTTCTCGTAGACGTTTACTTAGCGACCTTAAGTCCAACGGCCAATGTCATAGGTACGTGCTCGCGCATAACACCTTGGATTAATTAACTCGCTCGTCCCACCCCCTTAACTTCGTACCGTACTCTCGAGGGTTGCTGTTTCCTCGAATTTATCCCTCAGAGTTTGAGCTAAGCTTTACTGATACTGCTTTCAAACGTTTTAGAGATTAAAAAAAAGTATTAGAGAATGTGAGTAAAAAAAAATTATTTGCTTGGATTCATTGGATAAAATATCAAAACAAATAATATTTGAAAGAGTTGTAGATTTTTGATTTTTTAAATATTTATATGTATAGATATATTTAGCGTGTTAAGATGGCTTGTAAGTATTTTAAAAAAACACTAATAAGTTTCGAAAAAAATCAGGTAGATTGCTTGAAGTGAGACAAACAACTTTCCTAGAAGACACTAGGTAGGTCATCGGACTCATTTTCGAGAAAAAAATCATTTAAAAAAATTTTTTTTAACATGGACTCTTATGGGAAAAAACATTTAAAAATTCCCCAAATTCTCTAAATACACTAGTTTACTACGAGTTATGTATCATTTTAAAGGTTAAAAGTTAAAGATCATTTTAAAATTATAACAATATGGGGTTATCGGACTTATTTTTAAGAAAAATTAAAAATTGCGATACATAACCTCTAAAACATGAAATTTTTCAATGTTTTTTATGTTTTTTATCTCAAGTCTTGTTTTAAAATGAGTTATAACGATCATAATAAATAGGAATAATCATTAATCTTTAATCTTGTTTAAAATTTTTGTAAACTTACGCACCCGCAAGGGCCCCTGCTGGATACGAGGCAGCACTTGCAAGCCGACGATGTTACGACCGAATTGTATTTTCGATAATTTTGAATATTTTGGAATCTTACAAGGTCTATGACTACTTCAAATTTCATATTTTTCAAAAAAGAATACATGTTGATTAGTTTTCAATCTACTATCCAAATAATTTTTTTCTATTCATCTTCCCTACTTAACTAATAGTAAAAACTAAAGTTGTGGGATAAACAAGTCACTAAGATACAATTAAGAAACTTAAAAAACTAGTTGTAAAGAAAAAAAAATTCCAACTCGGTTTAAAATAATTGTTTAAATTTGTATTGAAAGAAGAACGTGATTGGAAGTATCAACACTTGTTAATGCATCGACACTTCGGTTTAGCTACCTATGGGAGTAGTACTTCCAGGTGGTGCGTACGAAGGGGAGAAATAATCTTTTTCCGAGCGTATTAGAAACCCTGTGCATGCTAAAAGAAAAAAAAAAGGAAAATTTTACAGCTTCTCGAGGTGGCTTCTTTCTTGTGAAATCTTAAAAACAACAACAATTTCATAATAATCATAATAACTTCAACTATTAACAACCCAAATTTAGTCTTCTAAAACTTTAAAAGTTGTTTTCTTATGCTAAATTGAGAAGTGAGACATCGATGTTTCCCTCTAATTCCCGAAAAAACAGCTTTTGAGCTAATTTTTCAAAGAAAAGCCTATAACTTAGGAAATTCTGGAATAGCGCATAAAAAAAATTTTTTTTTAACTTCTTGCTCAGTGTTTTTTAGGCAACCATTCCTCACTAAGAAATCGTGACGTAAAAAATAACAATTTGAAACTATAAAAAATTAGGACCTCGTCTGATCGGTGCGTAAAACGTTTTTTTACACTCTTGTTACGAAAAATACTATTCATTCATCTAGATCTATACTACTCTTAATAATTTCTACTTCTGTAACTCAATAAAAAAAAAAATTGTTATTATGATTTCAGTGCAGGTAAAATCCGACGACGAGGACGCAAAGTTCATGCGTTTCTTCCTCACGGTGGAAAACGAGAACAAGCTCCTGTCGCACGGCCAGCTGGAGATATACGACGAGGAGTTGTCCCAGTTCTCGCAGCACTGTCCCAACTCGATTGTCCAGACGTCCCAGGTCATCAAGGACGAGATATCCGTGTACTGGACCAGTCCCGAGGAGGGAAACGGTTGCGTCGTTTTCCGGGCCGTCGTCATGGAGTCCCAGTCCAGGTGGTTCATGGACGGGACCCTGGAGCAGACCTTCTGCCAGGACCCCAAGGCGACCATCGACGACCCGGGTCCGGTCCTGCCCGAGTGCTGCGCCTGCGACGAGGCCAAGTACGAGCTGGCCTTCGAGGGACTCTGGTCCAGGTACACCCATCCCAAGGTAAATTCAATACTCAGAGCTAGGTCTAAAAGGTCTACGCTGATTAAAAACTGGTTTTATGGGTTTACAGAACTTTCCCAGTAAGCCGTGGAGCGCGAGATTCTCGGACGTCGTGGGCGCGTCTCACACCTCCGATTATCGGTTTTGGGAGTACGACGGCTTGGCCAGCGACGGACTAAAGCAAGTTGCGGAGAACGGTATTACTCGAGCCCTCGAGGCTGAGCTCAAAAACCAGGTAACTAGAAAACAGACATAACGATGCTTTCATTATCATTAAATTCATCTTCATTTTTTTTAGAGTGAACACATTAGGACTATAATAAAGGCTCGGGGAATAAACTTTCCAAACATAACGAGCAAGACCTTTGCGGTCTTCAGAGTTGATCAACAGCACCATCTGATGTCTATTGTATCCATGATTGGTAGGCCTTTTTCTTCAAATAATCTTTGATTTTATCTCACAAGGGAGTAAAGATGATGAATTAACACCCTAGAGCGATAAAATCCCCACTTTACGCCCTAGTAGTAAAAAATGTCTTTAAATTTAAATAAAACAACAGATCCGTCTCCCGACTGGTTCGTTGGAGTATCCGGGATGGAGCTGTGCCTGGAGAACTGTTCTTGGGTAGAGCACAAGGAGCTTAACTTGTACCCCATCGACGCCGGTACCGACGACGGCATAACTTACGAGGTACCACTGATAAAACAGGGCACATCGAATAGTACCCAATCCCTGTCTTTATAAAAAAGTTAATTTTTTATCTGACTTTTTGACTTTGATTCAAACAGTCGGTAGACGCGGAAACGGAACCCAGGGACGTTATAAGGCGCATAACCACGAGCTGGCCGGAGGACGAGCGGTCCCCGTTCTACGACCCCCAGGCCATCGACATGAACCCCATGGCCCGTCTGTACATAAAGCGCCAGCGAATTTACGAGAAGGAGTGCGCGGACGGTGACACGAACCGGGGTAGGCACCCCTCGAGAACCGGAAGCGGTGACATCGAGGAGGAAGAAGGTCCTGCCGACGACGACGATAAGAAACCCCATAAGCATAACAAACGTAGCAAGTATTCCTTGTGTTTTTTTAGTTTTACCCTTTTAATATTTTATTTATTTGCCGTACGAGCTGACGGTGAGTGTGTAGATTTTGTATTTGGCGCTTATTTCACGTTGGAGTAGACGCTTCAAGTAGTTTTTTTTGATGAGACTCTGATGAGTTGACCAAAGTCTCGAGTTAAAATCATCAAGAATTCGTACAGTAATGAGTTTTAAGTTATGAGTCAAAGACTTTAAAATCTAAAGGTCTCTTTGTAAAGACCCATAATGGAATTTTAATTGTGTAGAATTTTTACGACAGATTCTTGAGCGCTTAAGTTCGTCAAACTCGAGACTTTGGAACCAGCTCTGATGTTAATGATTTTGATTCCAAAGATACTTTATGTTCGTCACAGAGCCATGCAAAACGACGGAATGGGGCGAGTGGGAGCCGTGCTCGACGACTTGCGGCGTCGGGGTCAAGACGAGAAGCCGACAGTTCAAGAACGAGAAGGCCGCGGCCAGGAACAACTGCGAAAAGACCACGCAGCTCACCCAGAAGACCAGCTGCCTGCCCGAGGACAACGCGGTCTGGTAAGTTCAATTGTTGATGAGTCAAGAGACTCAAGATGTTAATTATTGTTATTCCAACAGTCCACCTGACGAGAGCGACGAGAACTGTCCCCTGTCGACCTGGAGCGAGTGGACGCCGTGCGAGAAGTCCTGCGGGAAGGAGGAGCGCTTCCGCAACCGCAACTTCCGCCCGAAGAAGAAGCGCCGGGAGTGCAAGCAGCTGTACCCCGACATCCAGCTCGAGGAGACCGAGCCCTGCGACAACCCGTCCTGTCCCGACGAAGAGGCCGGAGCCGACGGAGAAGACGCTACGGTAAGCCCCGAGGAGACGGCCGACGAGGATGATTTGGTGGGGGCGGAGAACAGGCCGAAGGTAACCCGGGGTATGAGACGCAAAAAGGTAGGATCATCGTCGATTACGTGTGTTTGATCAAAAGGATCATCATCAGTGTGTACTAACTCTATTCGATCCATCAATCGCAGTTATTAATGACTTGTTTCACGCCTCCATCAGATCTCACCGATAAACCATCGTTCACGACTATACAGAACTGGATTTATGAAAAAAATAATTTTTAACGTTTGCTCATTTCGTAAAAACTGTTTTACCGACCGAGGCGGTGCTGAAGTTAACTTTTAGAGAAAAATTTTACTTACAAAACGGTGCGTGGCAAGCACTGTTTTGGAAAACTAATTAATCTGAATTTTCAGAAATGCAAAGACGAGCAGTACAGCGAGTGGTCGATGTGGTCGCCCTGCTCGGTCTCGTGCGGCAAGGGCACCAAGAGTCGATCCCGTCAGCTTCTTCCGGAGTTGAACAACTCGCCCGACGCCGAAGCAGCCGACTCGGCGCTCTACGAGTGCCAGCACGAGTCCACCACCTGCGAGTCCGAGGAAACGCCTTCGTGCGACCTCACCGTGGAAATGAAGGAAGGTCGGTGCAGAAAGTTATAACTTTCCTCCCGAGTAGTCTTGACACCTCGATATTTTTTTCAGTGATTTGCAACCAGGACGAAGAGCAGGGCCACTGCGACGACTCGCACAACGACAACTCGCTCCGGTACTTCTACAACAAGTACAACAACAAGTGCGTCGTGTTCCGGTACAGCGGTTGCAACGGCAACATGAACAACTTCAGGACGATCCAGGACTGCCAGGAGACCTGCGGTAACTTTTGTAAGTGTTTTTAGAGTTGGTCGAGGTAGATTTAAATAAACCTTTGACAACACGATTATCCATAAATTTTAACGCTTACTAACAACCAATCGGATCAGGGCCGAACGGGTTTAGAAATTTCACGGTTAAGATTAGCACCATAGCCGCATATAGCCTACCGTCAATGGAAGCCCTACACCAATTCGAGAGCCTGCGCGAAAGATGCGGTATACTATTCTTCTTTCTATGTCTCATTTATCCTTCATCCATCTTATCAGCCATCACCAATGCATGTTTTTCACTAATTATTATTTGTGAGTAGGAAAGTTTAGTATCTTTTATAATTTCCTAGTGAGTAATTAAGTGGCCAATGTCTAGTCTCGGTACTCTCTGGAGAAATAGAAGATACTATTGTTAGAACGAATTAATGCCCTTGTGATGAAAACCTCGTTTCGTAATGATCTTAAATTTTGAGTTAGTATTTTAATGTTTTTTTTTGTTTCTGATGATTTAGCAACCCAATTCAAAGAATACGGATACAAGAAGAAAAAGAAAAAGCACCGTGGCGAGGTGAAGTCGAGTTACTGGAGCCGACAGGTGGACTGCGAAATGACGGACTGGAGTCAGTGGTCGCCCTGCTACAGCTGCAAGGGCTACAGGAGCATGACGCGAGATATAAAGGTAAAAAAAAATTAAAACGAAATTTTTGATAATTAATTATTCCGTCGATTCAGGTACATCCACGAAACGGGGGAAAACTGTGTCCTACCAAATTGATCAGACGACAGAAGTGTCACAAAGTCATGTCGGAGTGCGGTAAATTTTACTCTTACTTTGCAAGCTCGAATACTTTTAAGGAATTTTGATGATATTTTGAAATTAAATTTTCAGCGTCTCGAGAGCGACATCATGCCGATGAAGAAGGTACTAAGTAAATTTTAAATTTTAAATTTTTTTGAAAAATTTCTTTTTACAGTAAAAAAAATCAATATATAAACTATGAACTATACTACAGTAAAAATACGTGTTTCCTTTCAACAGGTATATAATTGAAAAAATTTAAAGTTTCAGTGAGCTGTAGAGTTAGTCCGTGGGGTCCTTGGTCTCCGTGCACGACGACTTGCGGATTCTCGCAGCGACGACGGATACGCAACGTCGCGATCATGGCCCGCGGTCCGCGAGGCAAACCTTGTCCCCAGCTCGACGAGATAGAAGAATGCCGAGTTCCGGCCTGCTAGGATCATTTTTTTTTTTTTTTTCATTTATACTATCGAAACCTTCACCGTAAGCGCACATTTACATTTATTCTTATTTAATTTTTTTTTTTTTTCAATTTCTTGTCTTAGGCGATGAGATACCGATTAATTGTTTAATCTTTGGTTTTTTTCTTACAACTTAGGGATGGCAATTTTTATCAAAATTCATTTTTATTCTTATCTCGAAATCAAAATGAGATCGGAATAATTATTATTAAAAATTTTAAATAATAATTAATATTATTAAATATATTAATTGGCTCAATAGCTCGTACTAACTTAAATAAATATTTATAATTTAATTATTTTACTTACATGACTGTAATGAAAATTAAAATTTAGTTAATCTCAAAGTCAAGATACCGAAATAAAGATTCAGAATAATTTCAGTTTTTTTAATTTGGTACCAAATAAAAATTATTTTTTATCTCGGTACCTTCGCCATTCCTGATTTCAACTTGACGTAAGCGAATTTACTTAATATCCATTCTTACTAGCACAAATTAATTAAACGTTATTTTTTTAAGTACTACGATATTTTAATATCAAAAAATCAAAGAATAGCTGATAAATAATCCCGGTTTAAAACGTGTTAAATTTTAATTTTTTAAAAATATTAAGTAAAAAAAAATACTTACCGCGATCTCAAACTTAAAAATTTATTAAATCATTTCGAAATTTTTTTTTTTTTTTGAAAAATGGTTTTACGCACTCGGGTCAAAAAATACATTTCTAAACTGGTGCGCATCTTCACCAGGGCTCTTCAAATCGCCTTGGTGATGACGTCGCACCAGAGTCGAAATGTACTATTTTGTGTGAGATTCGTAGTTGCAAGTTTCATTATTATTACACAAGAGAGTTTTCAACCAAGATTAAATTGCTGTTCAAAAAATTTTATATTAATGTATTGGCAATATCTTTTTACATAATGTTAAGTATAATTATAGATCTCATTATACAAAATTAACACCGTTTTAACTGTTTTTGCAGGTAAACAAACATTTGTTTATCATTTCAATTTAAATTAACTATCACAATTTAAATATTATAAATAATACACAATCAAATGCAATTTTATACATTGTACATTAGCCAGTAATAATGTCAGTCGTTTAATTCTTCAAATATATGTATGTATTATATAAATAAAATAAAATTATCATCAAATGTAAATCTTCAAAAACTGAACAATAATAATATCAATAATATTTAATGATAATTAATGCTAATTACTATCTTGAATTTCATGAGTAGACAATAAAGGAAGAGCAATCAATGAAACATGTAATATTCTTTTGTAAAAAAAGTATGAATTTATAGAAATAAATAATGTACTGTCTTTATGGTTTTTTAAAACTTTATTTAAATATTTTTAAATTACTTCATTTAGTTAATAATTAATTTATAAAATTAGAAAAAAAAAGATTTTTTTTTTTTTAGTTATTTATAATTTTTTCATTTAAACAAACTTAACTAAAAATTTGTTTATTTTTTTTTCCTTCTTACAAAGTTTGTACTTACATATATTCTCTTTGGCTATTTCAGCAAATAAAAAATTAAGCTGAACAAACTTAAATTTGCTGTTTGATCATCATTTTTTTAAAACACAGCATATGTATATTTGTACAATGCACAACACAACAGCTCACGCATCTTCAAAATCCTCAAGTTCAGGTATTTTTTTGATCATGTAATCATTCCTGGAAGGCCATGTGTCTGCCGACTTCAAGCAGTCACTTAATACTTTTGCTGTTTCTAAAAAAACTGTTCTGCAATGCTGAGAACATACAATATTAAAAATCACAGCCAAAAAAGAGTAGGAGCATTTTTGTTTAAGCTTGACATAGGTCATTAAAACTCTGTCTTCTGTCTTCATGATGCACTGTCCCTTCTCGTACTTGTATTCCGTTGCAACCTTAACCATTTCCACAATACTTTTGAAGGCGTCAAATGATTCAATCCCAGCTGCTGTGTTGAGTTGATCATTACTTTTAATCAGATTCATAAATTTGTACTGTTCGCTGACCTGAACACCAAAATCTTTTGATGTCAATTTTATCTTTGTAATGTCATACCCTTTATTTATTAGCAGCTCATCTTGCAACATATCTTCAACCTTGATAGATTTCACTTCTAATCCATCCAAATCCATTTTAGAGGTTTTTTTAATGATGAAATTTTTAGGCAGATTATGAGATGGCACAGCAGTTTTTCTCAGTACACGTTTTTGGGTGGGTATCTCTAAGAAAAAAAATGAGACAGTTATCATGAAACTAAAGGTAAAATATAACCTATAAATTTGCTCTTACCCGGAAAAAAGTAATCTTTACTGTCAAAGTGTTTTGAACAAATAATCATGCCCGAGGTAACTGTTTTTATATTGAGTTTTCTCTTCCACGCCTCCAGCTGATTGACCTGAGAAGTATCTCCAGTGTATTCACAGCTAATCTTGACTTGTCGCTGGCTGGGAGCGGGAAATTTGTGAAAAACAACGTCTTTGTCGGTTACAGAATTGGAACTACAACCCTCGACTGCACAGATTCTTTTTCTAGGGTCCTTGTTTTTCGTCGGCACATTTTGCTCTGGCTGTAGTTCTTCAAACATTAAATCAAATTCACCTGCAGTTCAACCCAGCTCTTCTTCTCTTACAGTGTTTACAAACAAAACTAAAAGTGCTACTTATATATATATATATACATATGTATATATCATTCTACGGATTACGATTAGTCGAAACGGCTGTAATATAAGGCATTTATATTAACTATTAACAAAAAAAATTTGTGAAAAACGAAAACATTTTTTTTATTGATTAATTAATGGACCATGGATTTACAACAAGTAAATGCAAAAACATTGGAATTAAATATTATTTTCATTGTACAGAAATTCATAAAAATTTAACGTTTTAATAACTAAATGTCATTATTTATATAATAACAACTTTTTTTCCACTATTTTTGAAATTTTTTTATAATCAATATCTCAATTAAATCTTAGTCAAAAATTTGCTGATTTTTAATTACCCATGAGGGATTTAAATTGAATAAAAATTAAAATTTACAGATACTAGCATAAAAAAGGGTCCGTCAATAAAAAAATAAAATAAAAAAACAACAACATATATTAATTAAAAAATTCATTTAATTAATTTTCAGATTATTACAATTATTCGTTACACGATTATCAGTAAACTATAAAAACTACTCTTTCTTCTCGGTGTCAGGCTTGGTGCGCCAATTTCGGACCTCGTTACCACCGCTTCCCCGTGGCTCTTCGTCCCTTCCGTATCCGCGTCTGTCCCTGTTGTCCCTGCCTCTCTGGTAGGATGAATCTTGTCTGCGTCCACCCTCGTACCTAGAACCGCCTCCACCCTCGTTGTTTCTCGACGAATATTCCCTTCTCTCGCTGGGCTTCCACCTTTCTCCAGCTTCCGGTCTCCTGTCGTCTGTCTTCCTCCACGCCGACTCGGCTGCTGCGGTCTTCGACCTCCAGCTGTCCGCAGGTCCGGTCTTTTTCTTGTCCTCTTCCAACCTATTTTCGATCTCTCGTTCCTTCTGTCTCATGATCTCCGCCTGCTTGTCGAGTTTCGCGATTCTCTCTGCTTCTTTAGCCTCCTCCTCTGCCCTCCTGGCTCTCTCCTCCTCTTCTCTCTTCTCTCTCTCTAGCTCCATCTTCTTTCTCTCCTCCTCCTGCTCCAGCAACCTCTTCCTCTCGGCCGCCTCCTCCTTCTGTCTCTTCCACTTGAGCTCCCTCTCGGCTCTCCTCGACGCCTTTCGCTCCAGCAACCGCTTCGCCCTGATCTCGTTTTTGGTCTCCTCGAATTTGGCCAACTTCTCCAGGTACAGCGACTTCCTGCCCGCCGATATCGTCTCTATGAACTTGACAGTCTCGACCTTAATCTTGGACAACCTGTCTCTGTTCGCCACTGCCAGGGTGCGCTCCTCGACGCAGCTCTCGATCCTCTCAGCCTCCTGCTGCTCCCACCTCTTCTTGGCCAGCTCAACTCTGTCCTCGGTCGCCTTCTCCAGTAGGGTTATCTCTTCCAGGTGTTTGGCCCGTTCGAGGTGGTCGACTCTCCTCTCCTGGGACTTGAGCTTCTGCTGCAGCTCCCTGCGCTCTTTTTGCAGTTCCTCAGCCTCCCTCGCGGCGATCTGTTCGGCGTCGAGTTTCTTGATATCCTCGTCGTCGAGCTTCTTCAGGACCTTCTGTCCGTGACTGGTTTGAGATATCTGGGCCATTTTTTCTTTGAGCGTGCGTTCTTTGATCATTTGTATCTCCGACTGTTGTCTCTTCCGTTCCCGCTCCTCGCGCTCGAGCTCTAGACGTTTCTGCTCGGCCTTGATCTGTAGTCTCTGCATCTCCTCCTGGCGCTGCAACTCCTCGCGCTCTTTTACAATGTTAACCCGTTCTATGTACTCCTTGTACTCCTCGATCATCTTTTGTCTACCCAGGATACGCTCGTGGTCCTGGTGCTTGCCGTCGTGGTACCGCCTTACCTCGGCCGTCCTCATTCTCTCGAGCTCCTGGCTCTTCTTCTGAGGGTAGATTACGTTGTCGGCCTTGTCCAATACGGTCATCATGTTTACCAACTGACCGTGGATCTGCTCCGAAGGCATAGGCTGGAGGACGGGACCGTCTCGGTTGTGGGCCTTGGAGAGATCGACCCCGAAACAGACCCTCTGCTTGCCTGCGTCGACGCTTATCTGCATGTCTTTGGACCTCACGCAGTCGACTATTATCCGCTCCATCTCGAACAGACTCGAGAAATTGGATAGTTCCAGGAGCCTCGAGATCCTGATTGTTTGGTAAGCCTGGGACAGCTGGTGTAAAAGACGGACTAGGGTGAGGTTTTGAAGGGCCGGGACGTACTGCAAGAGATCTTCCTGACGAATGTTCTGGATTACCCCGCCAACCTTGTCGCACAGCTCCAGTGGATGGTACTCGATCTCAAGCCAGCCGTACAAATCCTGGAGCTCTGGAGCAGCCAGAGACACAACTCCCAGACGCACTATGTCCTTGATCAAGGATGCCCTGGTGGGCGGTTGGGACAGTCCGAGGAGGACGGCGAGCTTCTGGGCCTTCTCCTGGGGGCTCTTGTCGGTCTCTATGAACCTGTCCAACTCCGGACGGGCCGACGGCAGGGGCACCGACAGGGTTGCGAGGAGTACCCTGTTAGCCATCTTCTGCTGTTCATCAGACGACATGTTCTTCTTCATGTCTCTGGACAGCTGGAAAAGCTTGAGAAGGGCCGCCGCGTGGAATAGGTTGTTGCCGGCTTTCCAAAAGACCATACCCAGTTTCTGGTAGTAGTTTGCCATGGTCTTCGGCACGGGATTTTTTTTTGAGAGGTTCATGAGACCATGAATGTCCTCTATGGCCTTGTAAGCCTCCTGCCACAGTTCCATCAATATGGCGTGGTCCAACTGGGTAAGTCTGGTTTCAAGATTCAACTGCTGGGTCTCGATTTTGCTCATGGACACGTTTGAAACCATGGCCGGAAGTTTGCTAATGTCCTCCAGATGCTTCCTCAGCTTCTCGCAGAGCTTCCTGAACTCCGTCTTCCTCTGGTACTCCAGGCAGAACTGAAAGACCATTCTGGCTATGTCGTGGTACAGAACCTCGCAGTGCGCGTTGGTCCTAAGAAGCTCCAGACACTGACAGTAGCTCTCCCACAAGAACTTGACCCAGGGCGTCAGGATGGTACGGTCGCTTCTGTCCTGGGCGTCCTCGCCACTTACCGCGGAAAGAAGGATGCTCTCGGGTGTAACGAGGTTATCCAAATCGTCGATCTCGTCCACCGCCTGGTGGCTTTGCTCTCGAGCTGCATCCGTCTTTCTCTTGGCCATAGCCAGGTAGTCCCGGATGACCTTCTCCAGGCTACCCACGTTTACGGACTGGAACATGTTCCGGTACTGAAACAGACCCTCCTTGGCTATGTGAGACTTCTTAAGGTTCACGCAGAGCTCCAGGTACTTGAACATTATAGGCTCAAGGACGGTTTCCGACCAGTTGTAGGTCCATTTTTTGTTTCGGAATACCTCGGTCAGGGTGTCGAGGGCTCGAGCTGGCTTACCCACCTCGATGAACTCGTTCGCTCGCTTCAGGGCATTCTCCGGTCTCTGGGCGTACCTCGCCATGATTAAGTTTGTTTAATCCTGAAATTCAATAGTTTGATATTAATAAATCAAAGTTTGATTCGATCACAATACGGAGTGGGTGGGGTAACACATACGTAAATATAACCTATATATCAACCTCGTGTGTAATTAATCTGCATATAGCTAAACGGATCGAAGCACTGCTGGTGGAGAAAGTCAATCGATGTTTAGTATCCAAAACTAAAAGCACCACACAAACTTTTGATAAAAAATTTTATAAATAAATATACTGTTTCAGCAAACAAACGCGCCGGCGACGCGCGAAGTGTTGATGTCTGTGACGACTGCGAGACTCGAGTCACTCGCGGTGAGTATGCAGTACCTACCTATGCATTAAACCACCTGCGTGAGCTTTGAGCGCGAAAATTTGAACTCGTCAAAAACTAAAATGAGAAGTTTTTTTGGAAAAAATTATATTTTGATTGAATTCAAGAAATATTTTAAATTATTAAGTTTGATCTAATTGTACAAACTTTTCATAAACAGTTTAAAGTTTTATATACAATATTAAGTAAATAAATACAAAAAAGTTTTATATACAAAAAACGGTAAATAAATACACACTTTTGAATTACTATTCAAAATAGCTCTACTATGTTTTATACAAACATTTCAACAATATTTTTTATAGTATAATGTAAGCAATAATAAGATTGTAAGTAAATAGATCTCACTAATATACAAAATTAATGCTGCCATGACAGCTTTGATGAATTTACAATGTATGTACACCATTTATATTTAGTCGTTGCTTTACATAATATACACAGTACATACTGTCAAGTACAACTTTTACACACTGTACATTATTTAACAATGTACAGTTGTCACTCACAAACTTTTTCAACAGTCATTTTTATATTTTACATGTATTAGTGAACAGTCAACGAGCAGGAATCATTTGAACACAAAATATAATTAAAAATAAATAATATATTCCATTCTTTCATACTTAAAATCAAAGTATTTGTGAAAAATTCTTTGATTTTCACTATACTATATTTTCTTAACTAATAATAAAAAGTGTCACTGTATTTCTCAACTTTTGCTGTTTTCTTCAGTCACTTTCTTGTTCTTCTTTCCCGTGTCTTCCTCCTTGTTAGAATCAAGTTTTGGAGTGAAGTGCAATTTAATGGTACCTTGCATCTTAGTGGTACGATCCATCTTAGCAGTCAAGTCGGACAGTTCCTCCACTATAATTTCAGCCAGTTCAGTCTAAAAAGAAATTAGTTTGGAACAGTAATTATAAAATACATCCTGTGTTTTGTAATGTTACAATTTGCTTAGAAAATAATTACACTGTATCATATAAAACAGTTCATTTAACAGTTATTCATTTAAATAAATTTTAAAATTTGAAGCAGAAGTTCTAAAACTTTTTAGTTTCATGATCCTATTTTTAGGCATATAAATGTGACTGAATGTTAAGAATCATAATTTTTCTTTTTTTGTATCATACAATACACCACCTAGTAACGATTCAATAATTTTTTATACTTTTTACTAGGTAAACAATCCTTATCAAATACAGGTTATTCACCCAACTAAAAAAAAGCAAGTGTCTAACATTGTGCAAAATCCTATTGTATTAAAAATAGAAAATGATTGTAAACAAACGTATATGTGAATAAATATTTTGAGGCTGTTACATTCAGTGAAATTACCTTAAATTAAAAAAGAAAACATCATAGTTACCGCTCTTGTGGGATTTCCATCATGGGAAATGAAAACCCTAACTACATGCTTCTTCTTGAGGGCCTTGTGCATCTGTCTGGCTTTGTTGTACAAATCGTGGTCGCCGATCTTGGTACTCAGGGTAAACAATTTGTCATCCTTGAACCCAGTTTCCCTCTCCTTTTTCTTCTTCTCCTTGGACTTGGCCTCCTCGAGAAAATACTGCTGCGGGCTCATGATTTTGTAAACTGGTCTCTCGGTTTTAGTGTCGAAGTCGACAATCTTCACCAGCTTGAGGTTTCTTCGCTTGGCCAACTTTTCTGCGTCCTCCAGGGTTACCGAGGACACTAAGTCGTCTTGCGAGATCAGCGTTATTTCTGGGCTCTTCAGTGGTTTTCGCTTCTTCGGGGGTGCTGCGTAAGGGTCACCTCCTGGTTTCGGCGGCGCACCTGGTGTCGTAGTCTTCACCGAGGAGAAAAGCCTGCTGTTGACGGTGCATGTTTTGGTCGGAAAATTTAGTATCTTTGCGGATAAACGAAGGGTTTGAAAGACGTAAGTACATCTATAAATACCGGCAGTCAAAGCCATTATTTTTCACAGACAACCGCCCGCCAGCGGTTCACCTTCAATACTGAACAATACTGAATTGACTGACGAAATTGAAAATGAAAATTCATGGAAACCGCGTGGAAACGTTAAGCGGCGGTTACATGGGGTGAAAAAAATCGCTGCGATTTGATTTTTTTTTACCTCAATTGGTGTATAATTTTTTCATTACTATTTTAAGAATTTATAATTTGTGAATAAAAATATCGCTGTTTCAAAATTATTCCTCAAAAACCACTGTTATAAAAAAGTGATTTTTTCTCGCTGCGGCCTGCGTGTAAGCGCGCCTTAAAGCGAGCAGACGAAATTTGTAATCAGCTGTGCGAGCGGCTCACACGTGTTTGGGTTATGTTTTCGTGAACAGTGGAGTGGTTATTACTAATAAATAAACATAACGTTTGAAATGGTTCGTTTAAACCATGATTGTACATTGTACATAAATTAAAATAAAATATTAGTGGTACTCAAATAATTTTACTTGCTTTATAATGAGATCAAAAATCATTTACAATTTTTTGACTAATTCGATTATAAGGCAGTACAAGCAAAGGTATTATTTTTAGCGTTATTATTTAGTATTTTTATTTATTATTATGTACCAAACTACAAATATACAAAACTATGTTTAGTATACTGTTTAGAAATAATAAAAAAAGTAGATTACATAAACAATATAGCTGCTTTAATTTCAAAAAAGTACTTAAATAAATATTGAATTATAAGGTTTTAAAAAGATATTACAATTTTAATTAATTGATGTTCATACTCTTTCTAAGCTGATTCAAAAGTAATTTCAATTTTTACTCAACTTTATCCTTGCACCTTATATCTTTTCAGACACAAGTCTCAAATACAGCTAATATTTTCTTTTTTATAATCAATGCTTTTTTAGATGTCTTCCCACTTTGTGTTACTCAACTTCAGGAGGACCGGAAGAGCTCAAAGAGTACAATATACCTCTGGAGAACATCCGTAACTTCAGCATAATAGCTCATGTGGATCATGGAAAAAGCACACTCGCCGATAGACTCCTGGAGATGACAGGGGCGATTAAAGCCAACTCGGGGATGCAAGTTCTGGACAAGCTTCAGGTAGAGAAGGAACGAGGCATAACCGTTAAGGCTCAAACTGCCTCTCTCAAGTACACCTACAATGGCGAGGAGTTTTTGCTGAACTTGATCGACACACCTGGACACGTGGACTTCGCGTCCGAAGTTTACAGGTCCCTGGCGGCCTGCCAGGGTGTAATACTCTTGGTCGACGCAAACGACGGGGTTCAAGCTCAAACCGTGGCTAACTTCTTTCTCGCTTTTGGTATTTTTATTGCTATGTGTACAAATCCAAGTTATCCCAGTCTATCCAAATTTCTCATTCAGTTGTTTTTCTGAAAAACAAATTTATTAAAATATATAAACGAGATTAACCAGGAATAAATCATTATAAACTGGGATAATTATGTCTTTTTAAGTGTTTCTCAGAAATTTTTCTCAGTTAGTCGATTAATTTAAAAGCTAAAAGTTATTGAAAAATTAATAATAAATTGTAAAGTAATTTAAAACAGTTAACGAATGCAGAGTACAAGTAAATTCAAATTAATAGTATCTTATTACACCATTGTCTATTTTGAGAAAGTAGATATCAATTACACAATATAATTTTTAAAATACAGGTAACAATCTCTCCATAATCCCCGCCATAAACAAGATCGATCTGAAGAACGCAAATCCCGAGCGGGTCGCCAACCAGCTCAAGACACTGTTCGATATTGAAAGCGACGAAATAATCAAGATATCGGCCAAGAACGGTACCAACGTCGATCAAATACTCAACGCCGTCGTCGAGAGAATCCCCGAACCACCAGGTCAGAGGAACGAGCCGCTCAAGGCTCTGATATTTGACAGCTGGTACGACAGGTACAAGGGCGCTATCATACTGATCTATGTCAAGGATGGTAGCATATCGGTCGGGGATCAGATAACGTCCTGCCATACCGGAAAATCTTATGAAGTCAAATCTCTGCACTTCCTGAGACCGCAGGAAGAGAAAGTCAAAACTATGTGGGTGTATACAAAAATAGTTAAAATAATGAAAAATGTCCAGGAGTTTTAGCTTTGTATGAATGTCGATAATAAAATCGAAAAAAAATTTTCAGATACGCTGGCCAAGTCGGTTGCATAATCTGCAACATGAAGAGTTCGAAAGAGGCTTGTATAGGGGACACGATACACCTTAAAACTTCACCGGTCGAGCCACTTCCGGGTTTCAAAGAAGCCAAGTCCATGGTTTACGCGGGAGTCTATCCCATGGACCAGTCCCAGTTTCTCTCCCTGCAGAGCGCCATTGATAAGTTGACCCTTAATGACAATGCCGTATCTGTTGCCAAAGAGACGAGGTAATACTAATAAATACATTTTTTATGGGAATTGTCTGCACAGCTGAAAAAGCCTTATACTTCAAAATTTCATTATGGAAGTAAAATCTCTCACTTTAATAAAATAAAATAAAATAAATCTTATGAAATTCTCAAGTCCTGCTCTAGGTCAAGGCTGGCGTCTCGGTTTCCTGGGTCTTCTGCACATGGAAGTGTTCACCCAGAGACTGGATCAAGAGTACGACGCTCAGGCTGTTCTTACCGCGCCGGGAGTTACGTACAAGGCAAAGATTCACGGTGCCAAAAACATCGAGAAGTACGGTGGAGAAATTATTTACTTCAGCAATCCTTCTGACTTTCCAAAGACCCAAATTATTACTGAGATGTACGAGCCCACGGTTATGGGCACCATCATAACACCAGGTTTGTTTAAACGTTATCTTTCTCTTTGGATTAACATAATTTAAATAATCTATGTGAAGATTAAAATTTATTTTGGGTAAAATAAAAAAAATTTTTTATAAAGCAGATGGATCTTCAATGTTAAAAAAAAAATGTTTTTTTGAACTTCAAGGTGAAAAGTAACATTTCTAGCCTGGTGGGCGATAAAAGTCTTTTTCGTACATTAGTTCGAATTTAATAACCCATAAGCTACAATTTTTTTTTATTGTATTTTCGGCATTTTTATCATTCTTACTGTGTAAAAAGTCTTTTTGATGGGTGACGGGAATATTGAGTTTTTAAATATTTGGAATTTTGAATTTGAATTAGACAAGTATCTTGGACCCGTAATGTCTTTGTGCATGGAGAAAAGAGGAGTGGAACAGTCGACGAAAAATATTGACAACGAGAGAATCATGATACAATTTCTCTTGCCACTTAACGAAATCATTGTGGACTTTTACGATGAGCTCAAGTCTCTGTCTTCTGGATTTGCAAGTTTCGACTACGAGGATAACGGCTACGAGTTATCTAATATTGTAAAGGTGATTCAATGTTCAAAAATACATATAAGTTTTATTAAATTAATAAAATTGATTGATTTTAGATGGATATATTATTGAACGGTATGATGGTCGAGGAACTGAGCACACTAGTTCACTGCACCAAAGCCACTGAAAAAGCTAAAAGAATGTGCACTAGGTTGACTGAAATAATTCCCCGTCAACAGTTTCTCATTGCCATTCAAGCGTGCGTGGGAGCCAAGATTTTAGCCAGAGAGAACCTCAAGCCCTACAGAAAAGATGTCACAGCCAAACTGGTAAGGATCGCTTATTTAAATATACTTTAACTAATCTTGTCGAACTTTTCGATTTTTTCTCTTAAAGTTGCTTGACCTTACGAATCTTCATTTTTATTTTTTTATTTTTTCATTTTATTTCATTATCAATGGACCTTTTTCAAAATTTCATCTAAAAATTTGGCAAATTTAGTAAAGTTTTGTCAACAAACTGGATTATATGGTTCGGAAATCTAAATTCTGTCAAGGCTCGGCAACATTTGTTAGAATTTTTCCAGAAAATTCATTTAAATTAATTAGCTGATGATAATTTGATTTTTCAGTACGGCGGAGATGTTACTAGAAGAAAAAAATTACTGGCGAGGCAAGCAGATGGTAAAAAAAAGATGAGAATGATAGGCAACATAGCTCTACCGAGAGAAACCTTTATTAACGTGCTGAAAAGATAAAGAAAAAAAAAAAAAAAAATAATAGAAATCAAATTAATGAAATTTAATCATGTAAATATATACATATACGTATAGAACGAAAAAAATGTAAATTGTTATATGTTTATTAAAATATTTGTTAAAAAAAAAAAAACTCATTAATCTTTTATATTTCGAGTATAAATTTTTTTATTTGAATGGGACAAGACATTTTTTTTTTTTTTTTAAACATTGAAAAAAAAACTTGTAAAATAAATTTTTTATAAAAGATGATTATTGCAAAAGAAAATTTATACAAAATTTTAGTTATACATTTGAATATATATAAATACTGATTGACAATAATTTAAAATATAATCATTGTAGCGAGATTAAAATTAACAACAAATATATATAATAATGCTTTTAAACCATACATTAAAAGTAATAAAATAATCTTTCATTGCAAATTAATCTTACAAAACCTAATGATATGCACATAATTTACTCAGCCAAAAAACTATTTTCAAGCCTTATCACTTAAAATGTAATTGAGAAAGAAATAAAAGTATTCATCAGTCTCAATAAAAAAAAATTAAAAAAAAAAAAACTACACCAGGTTGTACAATAATTATACAGAGTAAAAATAAAAACAGTACACTTGACAAAATTTTCTTTGGTGCCAGCAAAAGTAAAAAAAAAATTGAAAAACCTGACAAAAATTATTAAGTTTTTGCTATCATCTTCGTCTTGCAAAACATTTCGTAGCTGTGCTTGTTTTCTTTATCGCATAAACAATATAAATATTGAGCTTACCTTAAATAATCATAAAACTCGTAAAAAAATTAACTGAACAATCGAGGAAAAAAAAGTTTTTGCATTTTAAAGTAATACAATGTAGAAATAGTAAAAATTCAAATATTCGATTCGTTTTCTATACAAAACCTACAACATTTATCGTATCCAGATCATGTTTATAGTTACTGTATAAAAAAATGACATATCATAATGATAATAATAATTTTTTTTTTACACTAAATTACGATACAGTAGGTGGGTTTGAAGTGGTGTTTAATTTATATTTTTTATTCAATATTTTATAATAATAATAATTATTTTTTTTACACATACTTATAATATGTAAAATTACGTGTAAACGTGCTGTAGAAAAAAGCCTTCGTTAAATCGAACTTAAGTTAAAACTTGAGAAAAAGTCTTTCATTCTTATCATTTTTTTTTTCTTTCAATGTGGTATTTTTTTTATTTTTATTGAATGTAAAATAATACTAAACACTAATTGACATTATCGCCAGATATGCATACAAGATTAAACCGTTAAAACTGCGTGTAGAATCGCTCGAAAAAGAATAGTTGTACTTAATGCATAATAAAATGCGATAATACTTGACATGTTTTTTTTTTTTAAGTTTCAGTTAAAATAGAAAAAAATTCTGACAACTTTGCGGTCGTTTGTTTATTGATTATTAAAATAATTATTTATGATGTATGCATTGCATTATTAATTAATTAGTCTGAATACTCGTCAGTTTATGAAACACTTAGAAGAATGTTTGTTCATCATTTATTTTTTGAATCACTTGTTAGGATGATTATTTGTTTTGAGCCGTTTCAAATGCTTTGAAATAAACAAAAGTTGTTCCAGTCATGTCTTTGGCATGACCGTCGAATGTATGATAATAATGATACCCAAAATAAACTTTCTTGACTAACTTTTTACCAAACTTTGCGATTCTTTTTTTTTTCTAAAAGTTGCTAAACCTTAATAAGCTTTAGATTTTCAGTCAAAATCAAAGGATTGTCAATGTTTCTTGAAAAACTTTAAGAAATTTTACTAAATCTTGCCAATGGTCCGAAAAATCTAAAGTTTGTCAAAGTTTGGTTAAAGTTTGTCCAGAAATTTAACTACCGCTCGGGTTTGTAATGATAATAAAAAAAGTTCTATCTGACATTAAACCTTAAAAATAAATTGCCTCTCTACGTACGAGTTGTTTCGAAGTAGCTTAAGGCGTACATCGATCCGAGATTTATATCGAACAGAGTCTTGACGCAATGGCAAGTGATTGTGTTTTTTTGTTTGTTTGTTTATTCATTTTTATAGAGAGCTCTCTCACTTTGTTAGGCTTGCCACCAACAACGATTGTTATTAATACTTTCGTTTTTTTCTTTTTTTTTTTTTTTTTCTTTTTTTTCTAACATAATCCGACCATCAGAAGAAGTCGATGTATTAACAAATAAAATTACCATACAAAAAATTTCCAAGGACAAAACAAAATTATATTCATTTTCTTTTTTTTTTTTTTTTCTCTGTTTATAAATTATTATAATATAATTCACGCTTGTATTTTTAAATGCGTTTGGAATGGTAAGGTGTATCATGATATATCAATCATAAAAAATTGAAATATATATTTATATATATTTATAAAATTGATTAATGGAATGAGCTTAGTACTATAATAATGCAAACGTATTTCCAGTTTGGCTCAACTGAACATCGTCAGAATGTTATTATTAAATCTTACTTGTTTATCATCATAATTATTAATTATTTATTATTATTATTTTTCTAACATAGAATATAAAACATGATATTTTCTATTCTATGCTTGATTTTATTTAAAGTCGTAAATAAGCCAAGCATAAATCAGCTATTATTCTTAACTCGTGAGTATTTAATAATTTCTCACTTAGACGCTAATAATTATTTTCTTTTTTTTAATTTTCATAGTTTTTTTTTTTTTTTTTTTTTTTTTTTTAAATTACATACGGTAGTTTGGCATTATTCGAAGCAGATAATAATAATAATAAGTTACTCTATATGTATCGATTTTTTGACGTCTCGAAATTTCGCTAGTTTAAGATTTATCAACTGAACATCCAAACACATACGTTTTTTAATTTCATCATTTTCTACGCCAGCAGTACATTTTTAGACACTGCATTTTTTTTACTATATCAATTTTTATATTCTCGCCTCTACCCGTTTATGTACATAAAAAAAAAAAAAACTTTTCCGCGCTTTCATCAGTTTTGGTCGCGGTGGAGGGATTTTAAAAATGATTAATGTTTTATCGAACTGTAACACACTTATAAAAACAAATCAATTTGTACGTCGATTGATTTAGTATAAATTTACAAGATTTTTTATTTCTTCATATTAAATACGAGTTTTAAAAATTTGGCTATTTTTTTTTTCTTCTTAGTCTGCGAGTGTGTCTGTGTGGTGTGCATGAGATTACTTTTTTTTTTCATAAATTTTATCATTATAATTTTCTAACTATTACACTATATATCGATATTAACACTTATTTGAAAAACTTTCTTTAAAATTTTTTTTTCAGTAGCACTGTTTCAGACTACTTTGGTCTCGTGCGAGCTCATTGAGAAAACAAATTTTTTCGAAAGTAGATAAAAAAAATTATAATTCGATTTTCTTACGCATTTACTCTGTCTAATGTAGACAAAAGGGTAATTCAGTTTTAGAAGGAATATAAAAAAACCTAGATCCGTTGAGACCTGATATTCACGATTTTAAAAATACTAATAATAATAAAAAAGTATTTTACATTGTTTAGTCACGAGCATAGTTTAGTTTTTCTGTAAAGTGGAAATTGGCATAAATTGTTTAGAGAAAATTATTACCGGGAAATATCAAGAAAAAAATCTCGAGGTACTATTTGATGCCCAAGTAACAAGAAAAATATCAGGTCCGAACGGGTTAATAATGTTTTCGATCAAATCGACTCAATTGTGAGATAAATATAAATAGGTTTGTTACAAGCGTTTAAAAATTTTAAAATCTGATATAAAACGTAGATATACTCTCTATGTAGTTTATATCTAATAACGTTTTTTCTGATCAATTAAAATTTGAAAATTCTGAAGAAAAGCCAGTTAACAACCCTATTATATTACAAGTCGACCCAATCTTAAATTCTGTGGTCACAAGTAAGTTTGAAAAAAAAAAAATGCTTGGAGCAGTTTTCACAATGAACCAAAGAATATTAAAAAAAATTTTAAAGTAATCATTTTGTACCACAGAATTGACAAAACTAACTGCAGTTTTACAAAATGAAAAATACACAATTATCGTTCAATAAAAAAAAACTATAAATAATAAATTTTTGTTTATTGATCTTAACGAAAGTAAGTTTTTATGCATAATCTGGTATAGACGTTTGAAAGACAACTCAATTTTCAAATATTTTCAAAACTTCGAGTTGTCATTAAAACGTCAAGCAGATAATGCAAAAAAACTTATAAATAATGTTCGCAGAGATGAATAAGCAAAAATAAAGTATTTACAATGAATAACGAATAAACAAAAATAAAAAAATCTATATTCGGGGCTTGTAAGTTAGAGTTACGTGGAACGTCTGTACGTCCATCTCGGTGCAGTCCTGGGGTCCGATGCACGTCTGGGGAGTCTGCTCGGGTGGTTTCTGCTCGTTGACAAGCTCGTCGCTGTTCTTGATTATCTTCTCGGCGGGCTGCTGGTCCATCGTGACCCGGGAACCTTTGGCCTTGACCGTCTCGAGGGACCGAGACTTCGAACTCTCGGACCTGGCTGCTTTGGTTCCGTTCTCCTTGTTTCGACGGGACGAGCTACGGTGCAGGCGGGACTTTTCTCGGGACGAGTTGCGACGAAGACTCGGACGCTTTACGGATTCGGCGCTCGCGCTCAGTCCGGTTGCTGTGGATTTAAAATTTTATTAAAATTTTGGTATAAATGGGGACTTTCGGCAACTATAAATTGAAGTTTTTTCGAAGACCGCAAGAGAAAGATAATAAACTCACCGATGTTACCGGACGACGAACGATTGGATCCACGAAGCACGTGCATGGCTGTAGGATCGCTGTCGGTAGAGGAAAGTCTTTCGCCGACAGGTGTGAGAAACCACTCGGATCTCGTTCTCATGCGAGCCGTTTGTCTCTCGTGTACCTGTTTGAGACAGATTTTCAAATGCATTCATCAGTCCAAGCTCAAACAAATCATTTTTTTTTATTACTCTTTATCTTAATTAGCAACGCATTAATGTTATTTGGTTAATTACTGGTTATTCATGTTTCAAGCAATGGTTTTTTTTTTTTTCTAATTAAATCGAGCATACTGTCAAACAAATTTATAAGTATTTATGTACATACCGTATTTTTTAAACATTCTATCGAGTAATTATTTGTACACGAGACTCTTGAATTAATTTTTTCGCAAAAGCGTGATAATTTTTTTCTTACAGCAATGAATGAACCTTGATATCTTCACTAAGTAATTCGAGGAGCAATTAAATGCGTGCAACGTGCAGAAAGAAGAAAAAAAATAAAGCATAATTATTCATAAAATAAAAAAACAAGTTTTTTTTTTTTGTCAGGTATAATTGTTATATTGCTCGAGTTTATTTTACATATATATATAATCTATACACTTTTATATCAGCGTTAAGTTTTATAAAAAAAAAAAATGTGAAAATGTGACATCTTCAAATGCGTCACGAACGTTACAATTATTGCTAAGCCTGAGATTACGAGTCTTCGAATTTGTATGTACAAATTAACAATATGGCAGCTCATTAAAATAAATTAAACTTAATCACCGATGCGACGACGATTACTTGAACCAGTGTAAAAAATATCTACTGCATAGTCGTTAATCGAAATATACAGCAACACATATTTTTTTTTTTTTTTTTTTATAAACGAATATAATAATTTTTACGATTCTCACTAGTTTAGTTTTCTTAAATTTTTTTTTATATTTCAGTTGACCATTGACCACATGCATGTATGATATTATTTTTAAAAATTGACTTAATTTAATCATGATTTTACGAAATAACGATACTTTTTATTGATCAACTTTTTAAACATTACAAAAAAATTTTTAATTTCTGTTTAAGTGAGGTGTTTTCTCTAAGTAAATCATAGCGATAAAAAGTTTTTAAAAAACAAAGCTAGATGTATAATGCACAATAATAATGTATATTGCATCGCAACAAAAAAGAACGGAAAAACATTAAGTAAATACGAATGATAACATAAATCACACTGGATACAACAAAAACAAATACTTTTTTTTTTTTTTCGTTTTAATAAATTAAGGACATGAGGTAGAAAAATCTTAAAAATTATTATTATATGCAGTCTTTAAATTTTGTATCAGTATTCTTTTTTTCTCTTTGTACTTAAATTTACTCTGCTTTTGGACACTTAACCACAAAGTCTGATTCTACATTAAGCAATCGAAATTTAAATTTAACATTGACAAATATCTAACGCGTCAATAGAGCGCGCGTAAGTTGAAAAAATAAAATAAAAAAATGGAATGTTTGAAAAAATCGTAAACTTCTTTTTTGCAATTATTCTTCCTGAAAAAATATTGCGCAGTGGTGCAAAAAAGAAGCGTTTAATTTAGAAGTAAAGCGTGATTGAAATTTATATTTTCTAATCATAGGTGCAAAACTAATATTAATAATAATAGTAAAAAAAAAAAAAAAAAAAAAATCAACGAGATAGTTCATGCTAACGAAGCTACAAGTGGTTTACAAAGAAGCCTCGGTGTAGTCTCTTAAGAGGAATGCTCTAGTGCAAAAAAAGTCTTTTATACGTTTCCCGAGAGCACGATTAGAAATTTTTGGAGATAGTTTTTTGTTTTCTTTAAGCTTCGCCCACGCCTACCTGAGGCAAGTAGCTGAGACTCTTGGTACTTTCCGCGTAACGATTAACCGCCCTAAGTTCGTCCAGCGTCATTCCGGCGTGACGCGAGTGGTGACTGCCGTTACTCGATGATCTACTGGAAGCCTAGAAATATAAAAATATATCTTTATGTTAAATTTGTTTTCGATAAAGTTTAAGTAATTCTTATGAATGGAGCTATCGACTATTTGAAAGGGTATCGGCCCCCACGGCAAACCCTTACAATATATATATTATTCGAAAGGGCATAAAAAAAGAAAATTTTTGGCGCCAACCGCAGCTCCCTATCCCCAATCTAGGGACCCTAGGGTCTAAAATAGTGATTTTTCAACTTTAATTTTTATCTCAGAGCCTATTAGGGCTAGAGACATGCGGTTTGCGGCTAAATTTTATTTTAAAAAAATGTAGTTCAACCATACATATAATTTTTAGACTAAATATGCGCCCGCTAGACGGCTTTTTGTGTAAAAAGTTTTTATAAATCGGTCAGAAAAGTGCCTTCCACCCTTTTTAAAAATCTGAAAAAATCAGAGCGGTTAATTTTTGTTAAAATACGTCACATATAACTTTTATAGACCCACACCTTTTTTTTTTTTTTTTTTTTTTTTTTATCGTAAATTTAAGGTAAAAAAATTTGAAAAATGGCTCAAACGGTTTAAATTTGGCGCCAAAAATAATATTAAAAAATATAGGTAAACTACATTTTTTTTTTTAGAAAATTTTGCCGCAAACCGCATGTCTCTAGCCCTAATAGGTTCTGAGATAAAAATTTAAAAAATCACTATTTTAGACCCTAGGGTCCCTAGATTGGGAATAGGGAGCTGCGGTTTACGCCAAAAATTTTCTTTTTTTATGCCCTTTCGAATGATATATATATTGTAAGGGTTTGCCGTGGGGGCCGATTCGACTATCTTACCCGGCTATACCCTTTACAAGTGGATGAAAAAAAATCAACAAATTCAGTTTACTAATATTAATAAAGAAAAATGTTTAAAATAGTATTTTGAGCAAAATCAGAATTTTTTGTATAAACATTACCATATAGGCTCGATCAAAATTTTATTAGAAAATTGGGAAAACTAATCACACTGGAGCCTCGATAATTCAAATTAAAAGCTAGTACGAAAATGTTACGTGAAACAAATTGAAATTGATACATTGATTTTTAAATTGAATTGATTATATTGCATCGACCTTGAATTTACGTGTAATGTAATATTATTATTGAAACTGGGATTTTGTAGTTTCTATATTAAGCAATGTAAAATATTTTCTACTTACATTTACTTTTTTTAAATATATGATTTACGGCTATTAAGTTTAAAAATTCACAATAATAGTTAAAAAAAAAAAAGGCTCACCTGGAAAAATCCATTTTCTTCAAGACTAACCGAAAGTCGGGTGTAGCTTTCGAGGAGAGTATTTTCGGGTATCATGCCAAGTGACGACGTTAGCTCCAAAGACTCCGGTACGTGGATGAGGGCGGGTGTCGACTGCGATTCTTCCTGATGCGACATGGCTAATAAATAGTTTTAATTTCATCAGTTTTGATTTTATCCTTGAAAATATAGATCACAAAAAAGCTAACGTGCAATATTTAAGTTTTTTTTTTTTTTTTTTTTTTTTTTTTTCTTTATTATAGTGCAAGCTTACATTCTAGATTAAACTTCAGGCCCCATCTCTCACTTTCATATTGCAACCACGTCTTTTCGGCCTCTAGTGATAATTGCCCTGCAGTGATATAGGAAAAAGATACGGTTTAAGCTAAACTTTTTTATTGATTGATTGATTGATTCTTTTTTTTTTATTAATGGTATAATGAAGACTAAATCACTACAAGGTTCGTGAAGAGGAGAAATTGAAGGCCTATGAATGTTGAACAACTACAGTCGAAGCCGATAATATGAAGTACCCAAGGGATGATACACGCTTTTTTAATAATTTTTTATCGATCATTCCAGAGATTTCATTTTTTGAAAATTTTTACCATTTTACATTGAAAGTATATCTATATATTTGATTATTATTAGAAACTCCTAAAAATCTAATGAAATCAAACAAACTAAATAATTTTTTTATGCATATTCCCGTTTAAATGTCAAAGTATAGTCAAAAATATTATTATTATTTCTTTTAGCAATGGAATTATTATTTCTGCAAAATTAATTTAAGAAGTTTTTCGAAATCATTACTAAAAATTTTTAAATTTTTCCAGGTTAATAAAAGTTTAGACACAAAGTCTTAGAAATATTTTCACAGTAAAAAAAATATTTTTTATAATTATTATCTTTGATCCCCACCAAAATTTTGCAGATAAATCGAGAAATTTTCGTTCCAACATCTACAAAAAATTATCAAAATTTATGAGCATAAAAAAAAAATTCTTCATATTATCGAGAGTCGACTCAACGAATGCACTAATGACACTGGGTACGATTGCATCACAGTCATGCCAAATTAAATTCGGAAAGTACTCACGTGATACCAGAGAATCGGGCGGATACCGGAAACTGAATATCCAGTCTTCTTCCACTTTGATTATCCGTCCGGTTATCCGGGCGTAAAACTCGTAGTTTTCTCTTCCGAACAAGTTCGATACGCCGAAATTATCAATCATGAATTTCATAACTCTCGTTGCGACCTGTACGAACAAACAATTTTTTTTTTATAAGTGAACGAACTAAATTTTTCATTTTAACATCGTTGCAGGATATTTTAAGGCTTTCAAATTTTTTAATGGAACGTAATTTTAAAAAATCCAGGGACATCAATTTTTCTTTTTTTTTTTAATATTTAAAAAGTTTTGGTGCGAGATGAAAATTTCATTTTCATGCGTTATCGAATTCAGTGCTCGGGGATATAATTTTTAACTTTTACCTGAGATGGTTTTAAATGAGTAAAAAAATACTCAAATCAATTATATTACAAGCAAGAAATTTTAAATATTGTCATTCCAATTCGCACTAGCTATCAATTAAAAATATTATTATTATCATTTATCTTTAAAAAAATTTAGTGTTGACATAATAGATCTGATAATTGATTAATTCAATCAACGTGTTTATTACTATGACGCTATATTTGAAATTTTTTGTGATGAGTCTGTCTATTAAGTGTTTATTAATTTTAATTTACTAACTCTTTCAGTATAAAATGATAAAAATAAAATTCAAATTTAAAATTTAAATGAACCAATCACAATCATTTTAAATCGATGGCATTCGATCTTGGACTGAAAGTATTGAAACGATAAAGACGAAATTAATTAATTTTTTTAATTGAATTAAATTAAATGAGCAAAAAGTCAGTCCGTTTCCATGCATTTTCACAAAATATCAATTTAAACAATTTTCTTCCTTTAAACTGTCATGCTCGATACACAATACACACAGTTCATTGAATCGAATCGACTCGAAAGACGACAATTAAGAAGAATGTCGGTGATGGCAAAGTATTTTGTAACAACACAATTGAATGAGAAAAAAAAAAAAACATACAACACAAAGTCGGTATGGTAAACTTACTGACACCTCCGCCTGTCGGTGATTGTAGGCAAAAAATATGAAAGAAAAAAAATTACGATATTACTTGCCTTCTTAATAATTTATTGTTTAGCCACCGCGAAATACATGCACGGAATACTTTAGTGTTATTTTGATTCACGTCATGCATATTCACTCGTTACTGTTTCTTTCAATCTTGCATGGATTTAAATGTTTTAAAAGTGCGATCGCAACGTTCATTTTTTAAAGTAATTTTACCATACATACATGTTGTATCGAGTAAAAAACAATTTATTCTAAAAGTATGATTTTTTGAAAAATCAACATTTATTGAAAGATAAAATTTTACGTTACGTCCAAGCTCCACTAATTTTTTTTTTTTTAACTTGGCGAAAAAAGACACAAATAAAAATTATATTTAAGCTCTTTAAATGTTAATTATGCTTTAATTATTTTTGAAACCCTTGACCAGTTTTGTGACCAAAATACTAACTCAATTTTTCAGTAATTTTTAATAATTTTACCAAGTACAACTAAAAACCTTTAGAAAGTTTAAAACAATAAATGAATTTTATAGCTTTACCAATTTGAATCAAATGTAAATTTTATAAAAACTTCAGAAAACTGTAATTTTTTTTGGACTTGTCAGTGTTAATTTTCCCAAAAAAAACTAATTTTGGCTACCCCTGCTAAACAAACAACAACTATAATGCAAAAGTATTTATCTTTTAGTAGTTTTTTTGAACTCAAATAAAAATTTACCAATACTAGTTTTTACCCAGACTCTAACTGACACTTTAATGTATCAAACTAAAGTTTAAGTTAACAACTGTAAACATACCTTAAGCCTAAAATTACATAAGAAATTAAAGTTTAAGTTATAAAATTGTGAACATACCTTAAACCTGAGAACGTCTTCCATTTTTGCGGTTTTTCCATCGCTGACGCAACTTTGAAAGAACGACGGTGCGACCGAAACACCAAGAGCTTCGCTGGTCATGCCAGTTCTGGCTTTTTCGCTTGTCACAGCCACAACTTTGAATGTTCCAAACAGCAGTACCAATAACCGCTGTGTATAAATTGGTAGAGACGTCACTAGCCTAAGAAATTGTGAATTCCAATAATCAAAAATTATTTAAAAATTTTTTCTAAATACTATTGATGGTATCATTATAAAAGTCATACTTGTGTATCTGGTCCCTTTGCTGTTCTATACTATCCAATTGTATCACACTGAACAATTGCTGTTCGCCCTCCCTTCCAAAAACTCCGCCAGGTATTTTCCTGAGAAATTTTTTGAGAACACTGGCTATTGTGTACACACTGAAGTTATCCATGTTGACCAATCGTCCAGTTTGAAGAAAATGAATAAGCTTTTTCATGTTACCCTGATGGCCAGGAGCTCTGAATACATCCTTGCGAAAAGGTGCCTCTTTGTTGAGTTTCAATATCAAGACCTGGAACAAGATAAAGATTAATTTTAAATTTAAATTAAAAGAAATCCTTGAATTATTAACTTTAGACACATGCAAAAAGTTCAAGTTACCAGTAAAGGTCCTGGGATGTCATTCTTGCAGACTTCGTCAAGGGGAACTCCAAATTTAACCCTAAAAACAAGAATAAATAGGTTATTATCTACTTACATTGACAGAGTATTGTTACTTATTACTATTGTTACAAGAACATTGTTACTCTGAATACAAAAATTTCTTTTGCTTCAATTTTGTAGTACATCATTAATGCACAATTTAATGTTGAATACAATAACTTGCCCTGCACAATATTGAGGGGTCCCAGCCAAAAGTCATGGCTAATGTGTTTTACAAGAGGCTATGCACTCCAAAATGGCAAAAAAAAGAAAAAAAAAGGCCATATAAAAAAATGATATTGATTTAAAGTATACAAGGCACAATTCTACAAAACATTGTAATCTAGGAAAATTATGAAGGTGTATACTCCATATTTGAAAAATTTAATAAAAATCACTTATATGATTTTGGAGTGCCCAATCCTTTGGAGTTTTACAATCATTTATATGCTTGAAGTCTTTTTAAGAAAATTTTTTTAAGTCTGGGCACTAAGTACACCGAGATCTAGATATGCACACTTCAAAAATATTTCTACAGGCTAAACAGTGAACTGGAAATCACTACTCAAAATACTCTCCAGTACAGCCATGAAATTGATTTATCACGTTATCAGCACAAGCACGTTAAAAAGTGTAAACAATAATAATAAAATTTAGAAAGTACGTAAATACATACTTTTCCAGTCTCCTCTGGTAGGGCGACACCGAGGACGGATGACCGCAGCTGGTGACGACGTTGCCCAGGGTGGCCGCCCGCCGGTGCATTCTTTCTGTCCAGCTACTCATTTTCTTCAAATTAAAATCCTCTCGTCGCGGTTCTTCAGCTCCTAGCAGCAGTCATCGAGGTGTCGTCCAGAGTAGTGCTGTGCATCGAATTAACGGTTGATTGTTATTATCGTTTCATTAGGTACGCTCTCGTCTCTCTCTAGCGTCGTCCGCGGCTACCTGTCGCGCCTACACAATGGAGGAGGAGCCGAGGATGGCTCGCATAACCTAACTAAACTACCTACGCGACTCTAGAGAGAGATAGAGAGAGTCCATGGAAAAGAGAAAGTTTTAGTCTATTACAAAAGCACTACAGTCTACACAAAGAGAGAGAGAGAGAGAGAGAGACACGCAGGTACTTACCGTTAAAGCATCATCATCGGGAACAAGAAGAAGAGAGAGAGACAAAAAAAAAAAAAAAAGAGACGATCACTGGGTGCAGGTAGTCCCCGAGGAAAAAAAACAGCGTCGTCGTCGGCGCTGCTGCATGCTTGTTCGATACACTACACTGTTTTAAACGTATTTTGATAACACCTGAAAAACATGATGAAAATCGCGACCACACCTTTGGTTAACGCCGTAACGCCCAGCTCAACACAGCTCAAAACTGCAGCCAGGGAAAAACGAGATGGTGGAATGTGTTGGTTTTTATTGTTTTTCACTATACCCCTACTCCTCAGCTGCTGCACTCGGAGTCGCGCATCGTGAAAATCAATATGGCCTCGACAGACAGGCGCAGGGAGGGAAATCACAACGCGAGCGTTGCGGTGACCGTCACCAAAATTAGGCTCCTGTTTAGCATATTATTTGATTATTAATTTTCCGCCCGCGGCTGTATAGTGCAGTGGGCTATTTTAGTACGCAAATAAGTTTATTAATCATTATTATATTCAGTTTTCTTACATAGAGTTCTGGTTCTTTTTTTGTTTTCATCAGGTTTTTACTGATAACTTGAAAAAAAATACAAATAAAACAAATTTTTTTTGGATAAGATTGCAGTAAAAATTCAAAATAATTATGCGTTCATTCACAAATACATCGTAATTTTACATTATATTTTTTATACATTTAATTTTAAATTAATAAAGTAAAATATATTAAATTTAAAAAATGGCCATTAT
This sequence comes from Encarsia formosa, assembly GCA_038277355.1. Lineage (NCBI taxonomy): Eukaryota > Metazoa > Arthropoda > Insecta > Hymenoptera > Aphelinidae > Encarsia > Encarsia formosa. Next base: position 78,746,543 of record CM076187.1, read on the forward strand.
AAATTATTGGCATGAGTATATGAATAAAATGTAAAGAATTATAAATATTTTTTAAAGCTTTAAAACAAATTAACATAAATAATATAATAAAAATTAATATTTTAGTATTTTATAATACATGAACGATGCAAATTGTTTAAATTTTTATTTAATCCTTTAAATGAGAAAATTTCGTTGAAAATAATAGGAAACATAGCTGTTACGATAAAATTATAAAAATTATGTTTAATAAATTGAATGCGCGGGAGTATAAATCACAAGCATTTGTCATCGTCAAATAGAAAAGGCGTGCTCATGTCACCCAGATAAAAAAAATAAAGAAACAAACATATTTCGTAATCTAATAATATTTTTATACTCTTTGAATCATCCGCGATCAAAATTCATATCTTTTCAAACGTAGTAAAAAATAACCATCTGTTAAGATATTTTGCCGACATAATATGTTTATTAGTTTTCAAACTTTACAATAACGAAGTGGAACGAAAAATGAAATATTTCCCAATCGGTTTTATAGTGACTCAAAATTATTATCAACCCACTGGAATGCGTTCAAAAATCATTGCTTTTTATCTGACCCAAAAAAATTAAAAAACTAATGCGCACTATTGATTTGGAAGCGTCAAAAAGTAGTTTTTTATAAATTCGCATCTTCACCGAATATACACATATCGATTGCCGAAGAGAAGATAAACCTTAGACCAACATTTGCCACGAATAAAGTTACAATAGACTTGTACACTATTGGCCATTAAAAATTTTTTAAAATACTTTATTTATTATTTCATCCTTCAGAAAAAAATTTTAAAATGACCTTTGCTACCATACCGTTTTTGTTAAAAAATGTTTATTATAGTAAAATAAATTGTTTCAACATCCTATCCACGAATAAAATGACCCTAAGTTTTAAGCTTATAAAACATCGCAATGAGTCATTTTTTTCGCGACTGGTGTGGAGAAATTTTTTTTTTTTTTTTTTTTTAATATATCAACGATTTGGTAGCAAGGGTCATTTTAACATTCCGTTGTTATTTTTTTCGTGGCAGATTTTGCTATCGATGTAAACTATTTAAAAGATCTAAATTTAGTGTAAGTCAAATATTTAAAAAAAAATTTTTGATAACAAATAATTCAGCAAAAAAATTTCAGTGGTCAAATTTAAGCTTGGATGGTAACAAAAAATTTGCAAAATAAAAAACTGCATAGTTTTTACTCAAAATTGCAGAAAAAAATAAAAAAGTCTTTATCCGCATTTATCTCAAAATTAAAATCATGTTAAAATACAAAAGTATGTAAAATAAAAAATAAAAAATACGATTTTATCGAAAATTTTTTATTCAATTCTTTCAATATTACAATACAAGCATCACAGAGAACATTTCGTTGAAAACGATCGGAAACATTGCTTAGGTTGTTGTATCATTACGTTTAATAAATCTAATTAGTCATAGGAAAACCGTGCTATATTTAAACTTTCATTTCAAAGCCTTTTTTTTTTTTCTTTATTCTTGTGCTGTTTCGACAGCGTAATTATTAACTAATGCGATATTTTTACTGTAATTGAACGACGAAACAAATAAAACATTTTCCTAACAGGCTTTAGTGACTCAAAAATATTGTTCGGTACACTGGAATGCGAAAATAATCTAAATATTGTAATGTAAAATAGAAAAAAAATTATTTTTTTTTCTTTTTTACTCTTAACCACTCAAACGATAATTCGTTCGACCCAAAAAGAAAAACGAGTGCGTAGTATTGATTCGGAAGCGTCGAAAACAAACTTTATCGCAAACCGATCTCAATTTTCACCCCAGCGTTAAGACTTTTTTTTGGGTCGCGCTGTTAAAATTTACGTCGATCGAAATTTATCGATTATTGTTTAAACAATGTACGTCAAAAACGGCACCCACAATGTTTCATTCAACGTATACAAAAGACAAAAATCTAAACCCCAAAAAAACCGTTTGGATAGGAACACGTGTAATTCTTACGAGTAGCGTTTAAAGTTCAAAATTTAATGTTTATCCTAATTATAATAATATAACTTTATCCATTTTACATGAATATTTATTGGATCTCAAATTATATATTTATACTTCAAATCAAAAAGATCAAAAAGTGACCTTTTGTATTTTTTAAAACTTTCAAGTTTGTACAATCAAGGGTCGTTTTTCGATATTTTAAATTTTAAGTGTACGGAATTAAAATCGTTACCATCAATATTTATGTTCATTTAAAAATATATGATACATAAGTCCTTATCCTATTTCCGGTGATTTCGCAGTAAAAACAGTAAAATTTTTTTTTTATCAAAACAAACATAAAAAATCTATTTATAAGATATAAATTATCAAATGTTTAAAAAAAATTTTTAAAAGTATCCGGTAAGTAATTTTGCAACAACTTTTTGACTTAAATCAGTTAAAAAAAAAATCTTTTATGAACTTCTTTTTCAAAATTTCACTTCCAACCCTACACATAAAAATTCACACGTGTCCCTAAAAAACCACTCCTGTGAAAACTACTCCTTCGTCGGAGCATCCGCGATCGGAAGAAAAGCCGCTGGATCCTTGTCGAAGTAGACGTACTGCAACCTGCGTTTCTCGGGCGTCATCATCGCGTAAATAATCCACTCTGCCGCGAACATCGCCAGGGCCATCAGGATCCCGTCGAGGATCATCAGGTTGAGGTAGAATACGAACTTCCGGCTCCTCTCTCTCATCTTCAAACTCTTGGTGAACCCGATATTCGACTTGATCTTCCTGTCCTCGTCGGCTGTCAGGCTCAGCATCTCGTCGCTGTACCACTTGTCCAGGAGTCCGGACTCGACCAACCTGAGCTGAATCCGGTTGAACTTCTCCAGGTACACCGGCGAGCTGAAGTATATTCCCCGCCACTCGGTCTGGAATCCAAGGTCGGGTACCAGTTTGAGCACGCTGTCGCCGTCGGCTTTGCCGTACCTGCGCACCGCCTCCCGGCCAAAGTCCTCGTCGACGATGCAGAAGACGCCCCTGGTCTTGATCAACTCCTGGAGGCACTCGTTCTGGGGCAACTCGGAGTACCTGTGAGAGCTCGGGTCCTCGGGACGCTCGATACCGTACTTTTCCCTGAAGAGAGCGCCCACCAGGACGGCCAGGTTGACGAATAGTACGAGTACCAGCCCGGTGAACAGAAGCTTCTCCAGGGCGTTGAAGACGCACGACGGTTCTCGCATCAGGTACGGACGCAGGGACATCAGACGGCGCATCACGTACAGCAGGAGGATTATCATGATCGTTACTGACCCCAGAAGGCAGTATTCCAGGAGACGATGTCCGGACATATAGCCGTGACTGGAAGCGGGAACCAGACCTAGTCTGCGGTACGGGTGGTAGACCATGGACCAGTGGTACTTGCTCGACTCCTGGTAGGGCATAAGGTTCAGGTACACTCCGACGAAGGTGTCGTTGGACTTGGTGATCGAGACCCGGGCGTTTATAGACTGGAGCAGCACCTGGAGGATCTTGCCCTCGGGACCTTGGAGCTGATTTCCCTTCAGATCGATGTAGCTCGTGGGGTTCAGACTGGCCATGATGCTGTTTCCGGGTCGGGGCTCGATGTCCTCGAAGCAGGTCTCCTGGGGACGACGTTCCTCCAGGTCGACGCTCATGATTTTCGGGTAGTTCGTAACCGTGTCGACGACGAAGTCTGTGAACTTAGCGCTAGATGGGTCCGATCGGCTGAAGTAGACCACCCTAGAGTTTAGCTGGAGAATTTTACTCAGGGCGGCTCTCTTGGTCGCGACTTCCTGGTAGTCGAAGGACTCCAGGACCGAAGTTACGTCCAGGATTACCAGGGGATTGTTCTTCGTGATCGAATCGATGAACCTGGAGTCGTCCTCGGTGACGTTGTTCGTTATTATCACCACACTACCGTTGGAGGCTTCCCGATCTAGGCACATCCTCGCGTGCTCTAACCAATTGGAGGTTTTCATCGGTAAGGAGAGAGAGATTTTCAAGAGGTACGAGAGGATTATTATAGCCGATGACGGACGCATTTTTTTTGCGTGCGGTTCGCGCCGCGGCTACTCGAGCACTGGGAATCCATCGATTTTCAGGGAGGATTAATAGACACCCCGGGGGAATCGATAATACACGCGGGTTCGAAAAAAATCGTTCGAGCTGATAAGTAGCACCCGGGTATTTTGTTTAAATATTGACTTTTATGGGTGGGATAATTAATTATTTTTACGCACGCCCAAAGTGAGTAAAATTTAATGAGGTGAATTTAAATGTTGAAAAATATTTTATCACAGTAGAAATTTAGTAACAGTCTGAGACTATAAATATAAAATGACTTATAGATTAAAATCTACTCAACAATCCGTAAATAAAAAATTTATTCTTTTTAAAGCCTACTAATTACATCACGAGAGTTTCAAAAACTCCCGATTCTTGAGCTTCTTGTTTAGCCAAGTACCTGTCCACATAGTGCAAGCTTTCAAACCCGACTTCGACCATAATCAAAACAATGATCATCCACTCTAATCTGATGTGATGCCTGTCACTTAAGTGAGACGATAGTAGTTCGACTAGTTCGACGCAGTGGTTTAGTTTTTCATTCATTACCTGAAAAAAATTTATTATAATTACAAACAATATTGATTTTAACAAATTATATTTTTGTTTATGTATTTTCATGAAGATAATAATCTGAAAATAAACCTTTAATAAAAACATAACAAAAGAAAAGATTTATTCAATATAAAAAATGCAGTCTTTGATTATTTTAAGCTTACTCTAGTTCTTTTGGCAATGTTGAAATATCCGCAAATTTGTTGGTACAAACTTTCCAAGTCGTCTCTCTCCCAATAAAAATCAGGAGTGTCCAGCAAATCCGAGCTCAAATTAATCATGTGTCTCAGGGCAAAGAGTTCACCCTGCTTTCTCAAAACTTCCTGACGTGTCATTCTTATTTTTTTTCCAATCTTTAAGTCTTCGGTTATGAATTCTATGGAGTCCACATAGTGGTCAAGCGAAGCTTCCCATATGCCCAATTTAACCGACTGAGAAATGGCATTTGAGAATGTAAATTTGTCTAGAGCGGCGTCGGGAGCTAGGTAAATGTCACCTTCTTTGAGATGACTTTTTTTACTGAAATAATTCATTGTAGATCATTTACTTGTTTTTATAATCAATTCTAATATTTTGTTGAAAGTTAATAAACACTTATTTTTAATATTTATTTAAAATAAGTTGATATAATTGAAATATCTTATTTGTTATACTGAATATTGTTAATATTCCTGTTATTATTTTTGTAAAGGGATTATTGCCCATTGATGGTAATGATGATTAAATTAAAAAAAAGTTATGACTAAACAAAGTACTAACTTATTCTCTGCGTAAGTGTAGTGCACCAGTTCACCTTCTGTTTGTACCAAACGATTTGAGTAACTGTTATCCTCATACCGTTTCAAAAACTGAAGTAAATTACTACACTCAAGATCAGTTACATTCCACATGACTGTTGCACCCTCACGGAAAAAGTAAATTTCTCTGGGTTCAGTGCCAACCTCATATTTGGCTACAGCTTGAATGGCATCCGGAGAGGCTGATGACAAAAAATTCAATCTTAACAAGGATAAGAATATATAACTTTTGATGTCAGCTAGTTTTTGCTTTCATACTTACGATTAGTGGATGATCTTATTTCCATAGGAATGTACAAATTTTGCTGGAGCAGACCATCCATCAAAGCTTCCAAGTTATACTCATCGGCAGTGGCCAGGGCTTTGACATTCCAAAACTGTAAATCATTAGCGCTGTAAGCAACAAAACTGTCTGATGTGAGAATTCAAGAGCTTACCCCTGGTGGTGGTGTGTCGTCATCGTCTAGAAAGATCTTTTTTTTTCTGAGGGGCCTCTTCTTAATCTGCAAGACATTGATGTTTTCCTGAATTCCTTTTGCTGGAGTTAATTTAACGCCTGCATTTTCTACCTTGTAAAACTTAGGTGAGTCTTTGTGAAAAAATCTACTACTATTTACACTACAACTGTTGGCTGAAATCCACTGTACATGACTAGACTTTTCATAAGGCCTTGATATTGTGCACAAAAAATTGACTATCAGTTTTGACTGGGGCTTTGGTATTGAGTACATAAATTTTATGGCAAACATTTTTATAATTAGTGTTAAGTACTTTAAAAACTGTGTGGTTCATCTATTTGGTGGTAAAGTAAATTTATTATTGTCCATTAAAATATTTTCTTTAATTCTTGATCACAGGAAAAAATTAAAAAAGTAATTTATTTTACTTTTAAGTCAACCTCACATGCAGGTGGTTTGATTACCTCTGCGAGACTTTCGTACATTCAACAACAATCATACACTTTTAAAATAAATTTTTTTGATTTTGTGTAAAATCAATTTACACACTCACACACTAAATAGTTGAAAAAATAAAGAATTTTTGGTGTAACCTTTGTAATAAAAATTATTACTATGTTAAAACTAAACTAGTAAACTTTAAGAATACTAGTTTAAAAAATTAAATTAATTTTTTAATTTTAACATAAAAAATAGTTAATAGTGATGAAATTAACCCCTGCTGTCATGAATGAGCATGAAAATAAATTTAAAACACGTTGACCGGTAGAGCAGGAAGCTTTATTACCAACTCCTCGCGGAGCATGCGTACCAACCCCCGCGACTTTCGCGGGTGGAGGGAGGCGTCAGGCGGATGCAGGGCAGCGGAGAAGATCAGTACCGAAGAAGCGGCCCTCGTGCACCGAGGCCGCGTCCGTCGCTGGTCGCGCAGTGAATTGTTTTGATTGATGTGTGCGTTTACTGTTTAGTTAAGTTACGATGCAACGAAAGCAAAGATTATCGTCCTCCAGCCGCGGAAGATCCTGAGAAGAGAACAAGAAGAATAAATCCGAGGCGGCAGCATGGACCCGTGGAGAGGAAGCTGGTGGACGCTGCTGTTGCTCGTGCTCGCCTTGTTCGGCGAACTCGGACATGGTTAGTACACTTTTTAGCATATCCGTGTGCGCGAGTCCTTTCTTTATTTATTTCTTTATGGAGTCGAATCTCCTCTCCTCTTTCTCTGGCTTCTTCTTGTTCTTCTTACGTATTTCTTTAGCGGGCTGCTGCGGCTCTCTCTCTCTCTTCCATTGTACCTACCTACAGCAGCATTTTTTTCCTGCGGGCTTAGAAGACTCATTTTAAAACACGCGTTGTGGAATATTCCGAGTACTTTGGGGGTTAAAACAATCGAAAGTTTTAAGTGTTCTTTTTTTTATTGACTGGAACTGAAACAAGGTTCGCTTCAGTTGTTAAAATCTTTAATTCTCTATGACTCTAATGAAACAAATTTTTTTAAGAAGTATGTGCATATTTTCTAGTTGAAAAATTAAATTTTTCTATTTTTACAAATTCAATTTTTTAATTATCTTTCCAATTAATTAATTTATTTATTTCTTAAATTTTTTTGCAACTCCTAGGTATACTGTTGTCATATAATCATAGTTACATACATTCAAGATAATTTTTGTTAATTTTTGCACAGTTGAACTTTGAGCCACGTTTATTTATGATTTTGCTGCGTTTTTTACCTCGCCAATTAAAATCTAATCTTTTTTCGCTAAAATAAACTTTTAATCAAAAAGTTATCTGCAATCAAAATTCTATACAAACACATGTAAATCAACACTTAACATTCGAAGAAGTTGAAACTGGTATTTCGAACTATAGGACGTTAATCTGGTATGTAGTGGGTGCCTTGTGTATTTAGGTATCCAATATCTTGGGTATATTTTTTTTCTCTTTGATTGATAAAGTTCGAGTGTGCTGCAGGTTTTATCTCTTTGATAAGTCGAGGTAGTGTGAGTTTAATGTTACCTACCTCGTAAACGCGCGGGCGGGCTGGCTGGCAGGAAGCTTATTGTTTGTTTTCATCCTGTTTTCGATATCAAACTACATATTTAAAAATCATCATTTCAATTTTTACACAAGCAAATTCTTTACGAAAATACACGTAAAATTAAAGTTTTAGTTTGGGTAATAATTCGTTAATATTTTAAATTAAATGTGTTAATGAAATTCTACACATTTAAAAAAAAAAAAACTTTTTTAATCTGTGTAAAAAAATCAAGTTAGTTATCTTGCACCTGCTAGTGGCAGGTTTGAATGACAGGTGACAATCAATCAGTACATGAAAAATCTAGAGAAAAATAAAATCAGTCAAATCAGATTGCCAACGTAAAATAAATATTTGTTTTACTTAAAAAATATATAAAAACAAAAAGTCTAAACATTTAATTGCAAAATAATTATCTTTCTAACTTACAATTTACGTGTTAATGTTGAATATGTAATATATAAAAAAATGTTTGTTTTTAAACAAAATTCAATTTCAATAAGTTTTAATTACTAAAGAAAAATCAAATATTAGTAAAATTTTACACATGATGAAATATATTGTGCAGAAAAATTTACTGCGGCAATTCGCAGATTAAAAATTCACAATTATTATTTTATTTAAAAATTCAATATATATATATATGGAAGAAGACATGTAAAATTTTACACGTGTTAAATAAACATACAAAACTTTCCCTGCGTTTTTCAGCTAAAAAACTGAAAAACCAATAAACGTGAAGTAAACTTTCTCGGAAGAATCCACACGTGTCGGTTTAAAAATATCTCAAAGAAAAAACAAATAAAAGAAACGTGTCATATAGGGAAAAAAAAAAAAAAAAAAAAACTATCGCACCGCGGGGAATTTGTAATTTACCCTCATCAGCACTCAAGAGCAGTCTCTTAGGGGGATTTACAAGGGATTTATATACTCATTCGAGGAGACAATAAAATAATGTGTCTAATTAAGATGATCTTTGATTGACGCTAGCGAGTAAGAAAAAGATGATTGACCGATGGGACATGGATTCCTGCGCGTGCGCCGCCGGGATCAAAGCGCGGCCAGCGATAATTACACATTCGCCGGCGTGTTTATAGCCAACCGAAAAAACATTTATACCTATCGATCCTGGGAAGACGTTTTTCTTTGATCTCCTCGAATTTCTATTGAACCGGCCGGGGCTTTGGCTACTGTACTTTTTTAAGGAATTCAACGCGTTAACCGAAATTTAAATTTTCCCGCCTCTTGGGTGGGTAAGCTCAATATTTAAAGTATGATAACAATACTTTATTTGGTAGCTTGTAATACAAACGTTTTCATAACAAAATTATAGTAATCAATAATTAATTTTAATCAATCATAAATAAGCTATTTTATATTTTTCAAATATATTTAATAGTTCTTGATTTTTCCATGAATTTTAAGATTTTTTCAATAAAATTTAGATGAAAATTTTTTGAACAATAATAAATCGACCAAGAAGAAACTTACTTATATTTTAATAGTTTATTATTATTATTTATTATTAAATTGTTAAGCTCATAAAAAACTTCGATAATGCAGTCGAAGGTCGAAACTCGCGTTCTCTTTTTTAAAGATTGCAAACGATTAAAACGATTGAGGAATTGAACCCGAAACTTAGCGGTACACATCCGCGCACCTTACTCGTCAAACTAAAAGTTCAAACGTCCGCAAACGTCTGCTTCTTGTCAAATCCATGAAAGAGAAAACATAATAACTACCAACTGTGCCTCGAAGGGATTTTAAAACTCCCCGAAGTGTACAGAAAAATTAAATCGTGCGTGCGAGGATTATTTTCGTCAGGGAGCGCACCACCAAAAGAAGAAGAAAAAAATTCGGTTTTTTTACAAAAATGCAGCTTCCCTTTTCCCCCTGCACGTGCAGACGCGGACACATGTCCACGACTCCACGGCGAGCTCCACGGCGGAAATCGTTTCGACTCCTTTGATGACGAAGCCGCGCTCTGGTTTCGCGGGCTTTTGATTTTCCGTTTTACCGGCCATTTATGCTTTCAAACCAACTATTTCATTCGTTTCGGAACTGTTAAATTGCTTTTTTTTTTCAAGAAAATAAATCATATTGAGATTTTTTAATCGAATAAATATTTACTTGGTTACAAAATTAGTTTTTCCCGAGGTTTTTCCAGTAAGCTACTGACGAGGCTGTACACAAAATTATAAATTTTTCTTAAACTAAACCAACTATGGCAAAGGTAGTAGAATCTAAATATATTTCAATATATTTACTAAACGCTCGACTAAACCTAAATATTTTATGGTTTTTATTAAAATTTACTTTTGAATCCTGTTATGCGGTGATTAAAATTTAATTAGTCTCAATTAAAATGTCAAAATAGTAACAAACCAATTTATTTAACAATAATAATTTCATTTTTTTTTAATTTGATCGAGAATATGAAAATTAGCCTGCAGTTTATGTAACGTACTTGGAAATATATTTGAGCAGTCAAGTCAGACTATAGTTATCAATTTAGCTGTTATTATTATTTTCGTAAAAGGGTTTGTTGTTTATTATTCATGTTACTCGGAAAATATTTACTACACGTGCGCAAAGTTTCTACGAAGACAATTATTTTACTTCAACGCTTTATCTTTCCCTCATCTAATTAAGCTACCGCGCGTTTATATTGATCGAAAATATGACTTATTGTACAATTTTACTTGCTTTCCACAAAAAAAATAGTAAAAATATATTTTTTATAGAAGAACTTTTTTTTTTTTTTTTTTTAAGGGGGGAGGGGGTTAACCCTGGAGGGCAAAAAAAAAGCAAATTTTTCATGATTTTTCTCGAGCAAACGGCAAAAGTTATTTAATTTATTAATAAAGTACATAATAAAGTAACATTTGAACTACTTTTTGTAATTTTTTTGAATAAAAATATTAAAAAACAAGCCGATGCCAGTGCTTTTTCGGAGACGCCTTCGCTCGACGATTTTTTCCCGTGGTAAACGCCATTTTGTCCATAAACATCTGAAACAAAAATTTCAGGAAGATTCTGTTAGAAGATAAGTTTTTCCTGTTAATAACACGAGGATTTTTTTTTTCACTATTTGGCGGCTGTTTGAAGTCAAAGGTCGTTTTTTAGACTAAAAATGTCACTTGCCAAATCGTCAAAAAGAGAAAAAAAAAAAAATCCTCGTGTTATTACCAGGAAAAACTTATCTTCTAACAGAATCTTCCTGAAGTTCTTGTTTCAGATGTTTATGGACAAAATGGCGTTTATACCACGGGAAAAAATCGTCGAGCGAAGGCGTCTCCGAAAAAGCACTGGCATCGGCTTGTTTTTTTATATTTTTATTCAAAAAAATTACAGAAAGTAGTTCATATGTTACTTTATTATGTACTTTATCAATAAATTAAATAACTTTTGCCGTTTGCTCGAGAAAAATCATGAAAAATTTGCTTTTTTTGCCCTGCAGGGTTCACCCCCCTTAATCGTAAAATCATTTTTTGGAAATTTTCGGCACGACGGGGAATAAAACCCGCAACCTCAAAGCTCTTGTATCGAACTTTGGTGAACAGACTCTGAGCTAAGCTGACTTATGACACAGCTTAGATTTTTTTACGTGATAGTGTAAATGAGTAAAATTACGCGTGCTTATTTTAAAATATAATTTTTCGTTTAATGAATATCATAAATATTTTACAACTTTAAACTAACTCTTCATAAAAAGGTAGTCAAAATTTGACCAAAAGCTGAAAAAATTTAAATTTATTCTTTAACGTCTCATTCTATGCAAGCACGAGTACAAGCATAAAACTTTATTCCTTTGTAAATGTACACCGCAAGTTGTATCACTCAACGTTGAATGGTTCCATCAAGCGAACAATAAATTGTCTACTCTCTGACCATTTCCTTTTCGGGATCTTTGATGGTTCAAACATTACTGAAACAATTGGCTAAATAAACTTGCTAAAAAATGTATTTTGATTTCGTATTGTTGTCTGTCACCAATGTAAATTGTTTTGGTTTACAGGTTTTTATTGATTTGCATTATTTTTGTAAAACTCTAAAAGTTCATCGAGTTTTGTAAACGCAAATAACTTGTGTTCAAAGGTATATATTCTCGGTTTAGGCAATTATATCTAAGTAGGATGAGATGGTTCTACCAATTAAAAATAATAGAAAAGTATAAAACATTGACATAAATTAGAACAATTAAAAGTCATTATGACTCTCAACAATTAATTAACAGTTAGATATTCTGTAACAAGTTCAACTCTCAGCGCTAATTTTGAATAATATTTTTCAAATTTCATACTCTTTTTTTAGTTTGTAAAGAACATCTTAAAAAAAAAGTATACAAAATATTTTTTTAAATCACTGAATTGCTGAAAACAACTCAAACCGAGTCTATTTGAGAAATAAAATTTGCATTCCAGGTGTCATAATATACGCGTTAAATAACAACTCGTACTTTCACTAAATTTTGGTTAGCGACAAGCCAGACTTGCCAGAGTGCATTGAAACAAGCGTCAACTGTAATTTATCTTTAAACTGTCACTTGAATAGACTCTCCAGCGGTATTTCATAAAAAAAAAAAAACTCTAACGTAATTACTGTCATTAAATAATCTCACGTCAGCGACTTGAATTCAATATTAAAACTCTAGCTCGCGTGTACCATGTATATATTTTCTCTACTATACCAACTTAAAAAAAAAACAGTTACTCGATTAGTCATTTTTCGCTGCCTCCCAACGAGCGAAGAAAAAAAAAAAAAAAGAAAGGAATAGCATACCGGTTTTTATTTAATAAATAATAAAGAAAAGGTAGAGATTAAACGCTCGCACATACCACGCAAGATAAAAATCCCCGGGAATTTGAATTTCAAATTCTTTGCGGGCAAACCAGTTATCGGTCGCTAATCCTCGGGCGCGTGTCTTAAATCAAATATCCAATCAAAACATTGTAGATTTCTTCCCAGGTAGTAGTATCCCGTGAATGGTGGGGGAACAATTCGGGGTAAGGAACAAAAGGGAGAGAGGTTACGTATTCTTATAATCGCAACTCGCGTGTGTGTTAATCGCGTGAGGACTGAGGAGACGTGGAGGGGAGCCCTTTGCGAGGATAAACGAGATGCTTGTTTGTTTCCCCCGCAGCGCGATGATGTCTATAATTGAATGCTGCTGCTCCGAGACTCCAGCTCCTGATTGACAAACCTGACTGTATATCCCCTCAAGTTTTGCATGCGAGTTCTCCGATACATACGAGGCTTTTTTTTCATTTTTATCTGGTATCTACCTCGAATTTTGTACTTTGTTTATAAAGTTTATTATCGCGTTTGTAATTGTCGAAGGTTGAGAGGAAGATTTTATTAAGTGTTTTAATGCACTTTATAACTGTTTTTTAACAATTTTTAAGTGTTTTAGAGCTCCTAACACTTGATAAAGTCCAGAAACCAGTATAAAACTGTTTTTATAAAGTACAAAGTAGTTGACAATAACAAATTCAAAGAGTTTTTGATGTTTCAACCTATTCTAATATCCAAATTAAGTAGTTTCTAACTATTTTTGGTCAATTTTCAACTATGAAAGACCTTTTTAGAACTGTTGAAAAAATTTCTAACTCATAACCATTGAATAGTAACATCAGTAATAATAGGATAAAAGAATTTCTGAAGTCTAAACTCTCCGAGTCTTGCTCTAACTAGTAGTAAGAACGATTTCTGATTATTTTTTTGCTATTTTCAGACACATTTAAGATCAACACCTAAGAACTGTCTTAAAAAAGGTGTCTTAGCTTTGTAATTGATAAATTCATATGTTGAACAGTAGCTTAGTTTCATTTAAAGTAACAGGTTGTTATTCTACATCATTCAGATGATTGTCTAGCATCTCACAAAGCGAATTTATTCAAACATTTCTGTCTTTCTCATGAACTCGTTAGAATCAAAAACATCTCAAAAAAAAAAAAAAAAAGAAGGAAGCCGAACCAAAGCTATTTAAATATTCAAACTCGCAAGAATACGGTGTAAGAAGAAGAAAAAGAAGAAGAAGAAACTTAGCGCTTGGCTCCGCATGAATCCCTAGTTACCCAAAAACCAACAGAAACACACAAAAGCGAGAAACAAAGATCCCCGAGCTGGTGCTGCTCGAACGAAGGAGGAGGAGGAATAAAAGAAGAGAGAGCTCGCTGCGAGGGGAGAGAAAATAAAAGGAGCAAAAAAGCGTGAATGAACGCATAGCTGCTTGCTTGGGAGTATCGAAAAGTGAGCTGCGAGCTTACAACGGCGTTCATTTTCTTCTTCTTCTACCTATGCAGGCAGGCTTGATAAAGAGAGAGAAAGGCTGCCTGCCCAGGAATGTAGAGTCTCGGGTGCTCCCTCTCCCCCGGTGTGCTGCTGGCTTTATCAATCTTCTCCGGGTTTGAAGTCGCGCCTTGTTCTTCGCCTTTAACCCCTGCCTGCACCTTCAAATTATTTATCGAGATCAATAAATCACCCTGCCAATTATCTTCGCGCTCTTCGTTCCTTTTTTTTTTTAACAACCACCTTCGGATTATCATGCAGACACACTTTGTTGTTGCCCTTTAATTTCTCTCTTACCTCCTTTTTTCATTCTCACATTCGACGTGTACTGAAGTTACGGTATGATTCAGTGTGTTTATTGAAGTATATTTGAAGTACAAAAACCATTTTCTGAGTTTTATTTATTGAATTTTTTTTTAAATTGACTGTCAGAAGACTAAGATTTTGAATTTCTTTGTCGTAGCAATATGAATTAGAAATTCTCTAGGAAAAAAGAATCGTAGCATTAGGAGGCATGGTTAATATAAAATACTGAAATTCTGAACAGTCAATAAAGAAAATAATATCATCAATCTAGTGGTAGTTAGCAACAATTTATTTATGCAAAAATACAAATAAATCCTGTAAATTCAAAAAAAATCCATTGTGAAACTCAAGTACGAATCTAAATCTTTCAAATTTGAGTTTATAATGCAAGTTCGATCCTCTTTACCGTTCCTAAATCGATTTTTTTGGTAATAGACATAGATTTGGATATCCATAAACCAAAACTTAGTAAAATTAGCATAAAGCATCGCAACTATATTGTTACAATAGCAAGTCGTCGACCCTTAGTTTAAAACGAGCACAGCAATAAATAATTGCGGTGATTAAATTCATAAAGGTGGTTGGTACACCTTAACCAAGGACACCTGCAGCAGCAGCGTTGATAATTTGAATTTCCCCCCCCCCCTTTTTTTTAAATTTAATACTCTGACCAGGCTGGCGAAACGAGCTTCCTTCATTTATAATCCTGCTCCTCCTCCTACTTGGTTAAATCTTCTCGCGGCGTCCGGCCGTAAAATACCAGTTTCTTCTCTCTCTCGGTGCACACTCTTGTTCCAGGATTATATACACCCTATACTGGCCTGTCTTATCTCTCTCTCTCTCGACCTTCTAACAAGCTACAATATAAATAATGTTATACAAGCTGCTGCGCGTGCGCCCTCCCTTTTTCTTCTTCTTCTTCTCAAGGGATGCACCCGAGTTTTATATAAAAAAAGCTCGGGGTTTGTTATTTTTTTACCTTCTCTCGCTTTCTCAACGAGCATCTTGTTTAAAAAAAAAAAAAAAAAATTTCCTTATTAATTTTTTTTTTTTTTTGCATGCAACTGCAACTCGTCGTGTTTTCACTTGACTTCTGCTTGCCTGCTCGCACGTTTGTTTAGTTTTCTGCAGACGCGGAGGGAAGAAAAAAAATAAACCAGGGGGCTGCTGCTGAGAGATGCAGTTTTTTAATTTAAATTAAAAAAAAAGAAAAAACCGCGTTAATTATGGGCCCACTTGAATAAATAATTAATTGACCGAGGTCGTGTAAATTAACACTGCGAACCGATCAACCGACCGGGAGTTTTACATAATTCAAGTAGTGTTGTAGAGAGAAAAAAAAGTTGTGTTGTAGGCAAAAACGACGAGTGTGCTCGAGACAAACCAGCACTCGTTGATTTTTTGAAAAAAATTTTTTTAATAAGATTCAGCAGACTCTTGAACGAGCTCCGTACAGCGAGGTTTTTTTTTACTTTATTATTTTATAAACTCGATTCACGCGAGAATAATTAAAAGTGCAGTGACGTCGCGAGCTGTCTTTTTTTTTTAAAGTTTGGGATCTTGAGACTTGGGCTTTTTTTTTTATAAAATAATGAAATTTTTTACTTGATAATGGGTTGAATTTTGATTGTACCTGTAATTTTAATGGGTGTAAAAAAAAATTATTTTGGCAAGGATGATGCGGCTTCCATCAATAATTTTTTTTTTTTTTTTTTTTTTTTTAATAATATTTATCAGATGAGTGCCGAAGCGAGAATCGAACTCGAGGCCTTTGGCTTGGAACTAGTGATTTATTTCTATTGAGCCATTTTTTAACACGTACAAACATGAGTGTAACAATTGGTTTAGTCAACTTTGAAAATATTTTTCAGTTTTCTTTTTTTAATGAAATATTGTATTTTTTTGTTCAGAAGACTTGAAAGACAAAAATTTTGAAGTTTCAAGTTTAATAAAATTATCTCAGCTGTTATACTTATTAGACTTCGGTATGGCTTGTTGCGCGGATTATTTCATTTAAAACGATTACTTACCTAATGACTCAAAGTACTTTGAAAGCACAAAAAATAGATTAAATTTTTAAGGATGCAGAGTCGAATCAAGTATGAGAACCCAGAGATCAGGAATATTCTTTACTACTGTATTCATGTCAATTTTATGTTTCTTTATAATTTTTAATTATGAACCAGATGATCAAAGTTGCATTCGTATATTTTTTCAATACTGTAAAATCTCAAAATTTAGGTCGTCACCGCGCATCATTTTTTTTGCTACCACCTTTCAAAAAATTCAGGTCTATCGTATATGTACCAACCATTATTCCTCAACAAACACAAGACCCTTTTTCCAAAAAAAAGCCTCCCTCCCACCTCCTTTTTTGTTTGTCCAAGTCTCGTGTATTCACCAAGCCAGCATTCACCCCAGAAAGCCAAAACAACAAGTGTAACCCGCTGCACTCCTGGCACGCGTAACGTTTTAGATAAATTGGGAAGCCTCGGCCAATTGCCACCAATTGAATGGACTTTTCATCATCACGGACGCTTAAAAAAAAACTTGGCACCCTGCGAGCGTAAAAAACCCCTTCTTTTGTATCAGGCTTCATTTACCCGTTAAAAAGATCTCTTCTACCCGGCTTCGTTAATTTTAATTGCGTCGAATCAATTTTAATTACCGGAGTTACTCTCTCGCTCCTCCGTATAAAATTAAATTTTTCCAATTTTATGACTGTTTACTCATTTAACCGGCTTGTTCCTCTCTTCAAAAATATATTATAAATCGTAGCGAGGACTGGTCATTTCCTTCCTGACTTCGAAGAATAGAAGGAGTTGGGAGAGGAAGAAGAAAAAAATAAGTATAGAAACGAGAGAGGAGGACAGGTAGGGCTAACGAGGAGGGCGTAAACCGGTGCATTGTTGTTGTTCCATACCACCGGGCCCTAAAACGGACCGGAGTTCTCTCCTTTGTTCGAAGGGAGGCTGCTACAGTACACCGAGTTGAGAGAAAGCTGCGAAGGGCCTTGACTTTTGGCTGCGGTCGCAGCTCTCTCTCTCTTCCTTCGACCTTTGCTTCTTCTGCAGGGATAATAATATTACTTCGGATTTCTAAAGTACCCGTACTGTTTTGACTTTGAATTTCACGCCGATGGGACCTTTAAATTCCAAATGGAGCTTGCTTGTAGTTCTTCTCCTAGCTCTTTGTAATGGGTTTGAATCTTTGTCCTGGGACGTACCTATTTAATATTTAAATTTTAGGTTAGGTTCCTTCATACTTTTTTATGAATATTCTAGAGTGAACATTCACTGTTAAATAGTTTTATGATAAATTGATAACCCTTAGGCTTGAAATTTATCCTTTGACTAAAATTATAATTTAGTATTAAAATAATCTCACAATATCGAGACACATTTGTAGGTTAGGTACCAAAAATTCAACCTAACCTTAAAACTCTTAAACGCACGTTAAATCATCGAAAAAATTCCTCTGAATGAAAATGAGAGAGGTAAAAACGTCGGTACTTCCTGCGATAGTTCCTCGAATCGGACTTACCATACAAGTTTCCGGGTAAATCCAAGCAAAAGCAGAAGCCTTATGAAAAATTCAATCAATTTGTGTCTTGAATAATCACCACAACTCAAAGCCGCGAGGAACACAAGAGGAATAAAAAGAAAAAAAGCCAAGTTCGCGTTCCCCCCTTCTAGTAATACAAATCAGCGGTACACCGCTGTTTACGGCAGTAAAAAAGTCAGCAGGTGTAAAACTCGGTGGTAATTCGCATAAACCAAATGGGATTTTCTCGGTAATACTCGTCAGAGTGAAACGGCTCGATTTGTAAGAGCGAAGCCCCGCACTTTGGGGGGGATTACTGCTTTTGTTTTTTGTCCCCGCTCGTTTAACCCAGTTCGGGAGAGAAGAGGATCGCCAATTCGTCGATGGCGGGGGGAGTACTGTTAGGGACTACAAAAAAACTCGAGAGAGAGAAATTCATGAATTCAGGGGAGACTACCGCAAAAAGAGGGAAAAATGCTAAAGTGTCGACGGGGAATCTTGAGGAGTTTCTTAGGATGCAAATAGTTTTGACGCGAAGAAAGAGAGAAAGAAAGTAATAAATTATCATCGCGACAGTACTCGGCAAGAAGAAATGCACAGTTAGGTCACCTTTCCACGTACAGTTACGTGCTGGCATGTCATGGTTTGCGCATCTCAAATTCAAATTCTACAATTTCGTGTTTGATAATGGTTAACCGAGAGAACGGTTACCGAGAATTTAGAAATGTTAATACGCTGCTTATGATTGATACCCAATGCCCACTTGAATTTCTTTTTTATTTTTTTTATAAAGACAAAGCATTTTAATCAGAAGAAGATACTTGATTGTACCTAAAGAAGTGTTGAAAAGTTAGATTATATCTATTAAAATCTTGAATGTTGGTTGATCTTGGTTTGAATTTATACTTTGTTATTTCTGTCAGTGCTACTCAAAGACTATTTTTCCATGAGAACTTGAAATTTGAATGTTGGTTTTATTGTTTCTTCAATTAGTTCTTCAGTAACCATTAGAATGTTTAAACCAAAGATACATTCTTTCCACAAATATCCAAATGACATAAGTGCATAGATAGAAATAATGCAACATCATCAAACCCACTGGTCGTACTATTAGAACCAAAAACCATTCAGCAGGCACAAGCGGGTTCTCATTCCAGGGTCTTAAATTATTGAATAAGTTTTCACGGTCAGAGGTGTAAACGCGAGTAACATGAGGGGGAGGGGGAAGAGAGAAAAGTGGCCCTTGCAAAAGAAGAAAAGCCCGGAGACTTTGCAAGATAACAGCAGCTACACACTTTGGTGTTGCGGTAACGAGACCTGGCTTTGAAGTAGCAGCAGCAGCAGCAGCATCGGTTATTGCACCGCGAGATTAAAGAAGAAAAAGGTGCAGCAGCAAGGCTTTATTTTCCTCTCCTCTCCTCTCTCTTTTTTGCGGCTACATTCTCCCTGCAGGAAGAAGAAGAACAAGGATGGATGCTTTAGCAAGAATTTCTCGTTATTATACGAGACCCTTATTACCATACCTCCTTCAAGAGTCTCGGAAGATCATTACTTGTTAGTGCTTACTATTCGATTAATCTGACTTTTTTTAAAATTAAGTTTGGGTAGTTTGTCAACTTGGTACAATAAGTTTTTAGTAGGACCACTTATAGTTATTTGACATAATTTCTCTTTTGGTAAAAATCATAATTTTTCATATCTTAAAGCAGTCTCCAAAATGCTTGGAGGTAGTGTTGACTAAACTTTCACTGTTTAGGATCTCAATGAAGTCCAAAAGCTTGCTAAAAATTCTCAATATTAGAATAACTCGAAATTTGATTGTATCCCTTAGAAAAATATTTCTAATATTTAGATCAGAAAATTTTTCATTAGAACCTTGGAACTATAAAAACACCATTTCTTCTTTATGACTGAATCCATGTGACTATTCCACTCACAACATATCCAAAAAAACTTCAAAAAATCCTCATTCATTTGTGCTTTTAAATAAGCAATGAAAATCAACTTCATTTCAAATTTGAAATGAACATCTGGCCTAACAAGTTTGACTACCAAGCGACCTAAAAACTCGTTTGGTATAAAACACCACAGATTGAACCGATCGCAAGAAACAGCACAAATAATCAGAGCTGAACCCACTCACCCAGAGCAGACTCATCATATGAATGATTTCGAAAAAAAGAAGAAAAAAAAAGCGAGTCAGCTTGAATAAACCCTCCGCACCAGCGGTGTCAATACTCTTCTCGGGCACTCGAGCCCGCCCGCCCGCACACCCGTATTGAAAAAAAAAAAAAGAGTCAAGCTTCGTCGTAGTCGTCATTATGTGAAGGTATACGCGCGTATGAAAAATTGAGTCTGCAGTATATCCCTATACAATAATACACTGTTAACGCGATTTTTTTTTTTTGGGTAAGAAGTAAGGTTGTAGGCCAGTAGTTCTAAACCTAACCTACAAATATTTCAAGTTTTTTTTTCTATTTCTCATTTTGGTACACCCTGTATATTACTTATTTTGATTGATTGTCTAATATTTGACTATGTTTTAGGTTTAAAAAGTTGAATTGTAGCTACTAGACCATTTATGGTTGTTTTTTCGTAGTAATTTACATTTTTTTAAACTTCCAGCTGTTTCTCTCGATTAAAAATATAAAATTTACTGTTTTTCCATCTTCATGAGTATTATTATTCTTTTTACAATTAAAAAAATCCAAAACTGCGCTTTATAAGTATCTCGAAGTATCTCGCCAATTACATAGCTTCTTGCTTCGCTCTCTAATATTTATTTTATTATTTACTAGATTATTCATTTATATTTATTATCTTTTGTATAATTTGATTCTTCAAGTCATCAATTATTTCGATAAAACTACCTCGACTTAATTAATTAATTAAACTTCATTAGCGAGCTGACATTTAAACAATCAAGGCTCTCGAGAAATAACGAAAAAAAAAAAATCAGACTGGGGTAGGCGAGAAGGTAGGAGGGGATAGAATATATTCACGGCGCTAACTGCAGCTCTTCATTCTCCATGCAAATGAACGAGCTCGCTAATATGCTGCCTCGCGAAAAAAAAAGTTCCCGAGGTAAAAAAAAAAAAAAAAAAAATAGTAGAGGAGGAAAATCTCCGAGTGCGGAACGAGCACAAGAGCTGCGGGGGGGGGGGGGGTTAAAAAAAGAGGGTCGAGAGGAAGAGACTAGACCGTGTGCTGTTATTGCATTTTTTTTTTTTTGTTGCGTTTTGAAAAAAAAAAAAATTGAGGGGAGGAGGAAAAATCCTTCGAGGAAATTCAGCGTGAGGCTTAATTAAAATTTTTAACGCGCAGACGGAGCTTTATAATGGCTATTCAAACTCACCCCTCCCCCAACGAGTGCTATGAATAAGTGATTTTTTTTTTTTTTTTTTTAATGGAGTGTGTGAGGAGTTGGAGAAAATTTTTTGAAAAGGCAACGGAAAGTCAGATTCTAAGTTACCAGGGCTCCTCACGTATTTTATTTATTAGAAAAAAAGTAAATTGAATTTGGCTAAACTGAGCTAAGGTGCACTAGATAACTATACAATATACTTGAAAAAAAATTTTTTAGCTTAAATTTTAAAGGCATTTTTTCATATTTTGGTTTGGAAAATTTTTTTTACCAAATAAATTTTATGGTAATATTTTTTAGATTATAAAATTTTTGAAACCAAAGTATGAAAAAGTGCGACAGAAATGGAGGTTAACAAAATTTTTTTCCAATATATTGTATGTTTATTTAGTGCTCCTTAGCTTAGTTTAGCCAAATTCAATTTACTTTTTTTTTTTAAATAAATAAAATTAAAGTGCAGCTCCAAAGAATCTGAGAATCTGAGTATCTGTGGCCCTTAAATTCATTACGCGTAAGGTAGTGTCTTGAGAATTGTTGCCTTGGGGTAGGATGAAAATTCATTAATTTATTATTATTATTTATATTTAAATAGTTTATATCAATGTTTAAAGCCTGATATAATTTTGTATTATATTAAATTTAAATCAGGGTTAATTACTGTAAGTTCTTATTTAGAAATAAGAACTGGTTGAAAAATAAATACCATTTTAGACTTAATTTATAATTTAAATTAAACCAAGAGTATTTTTCATTGGTATTGCATAATTTACTCAATTGTGGCTAAAAGTATCATTTTTACATCTGCTATCAAGATAAACAATTAAACTTCCTTATTTTTTACAATAATAATATAGCTATATACTGTCATTAAAAACCAAGTTTTAACTGTTTAAAGAGGTTTTTAAAAATGCTTAATCGGGGTTAAAATTGTGAATTTTTTTTAATAGTCGAGTTAGGAAGCAAATAGGGGGTAACTTGCCAACTGAAATAAGACTCGACCTCGTTTTAGAGTGGTAAATTAAATATTTTTCTCTCTCGTCGAAAGGAAACTTTTAATTTTCGTCGTGCATTTAAATACTCCCAAGTAAAGAATGTAAAAAAGCAAAAAATAGTGAAATTTTCATAAATAAAGAGGGAAGGATCAATTTTGGTAAAAATTATTGAATTATTCAGAAGCGAATTTTCCTTGGAAAACCAAAATTTTTCCTAGGTAGAATAACCCCGCACTTTGAGGGTTTAAAATTCCTTCGGGTTCATAAATATTTGATCGTCTCCACACCTGATAAAACTCCCACACGATTTTGATTCCAAATCGAGCCGATGAATAAAAGACGAGCGAGCTTACCGATAAAACTAAGGGTACAAAAGTCAACAAAAGTACACAATCCAGCTTTGTAGTAGCTTAGCAAGAAAATTTAAATAAAAAAAAAACTCAGTCCGATAAATTGAGCCGAGATAATAAAGCCAAATGAAGAAGCTCGTTTATGACGCGAGAACGCTAACAAGGACTCCAATTTTCTTCTCGGGGTAAAGAAGATTTTGCAAGTCAAATTTTGAGCTCGGGGTTGTTACTCCTCGACCTTGATTATCCGCAGCTCGTTAGGAAGCTGTATTTCGGCGGCTGCACCTCGCTAGAGCTTTTCTACCTCGGGGAGTAATAACTTTTTTTAATGGGGAGACACTTGAATTCGTCGTAATTATAAGCGTGTATGTTTTTCTTACTCTATTATATTCGCCTCGGCCCCAGACAGCTAGCTTAAGTTTTCATCAAACTATATGTTGAATTAAATATCACTTCAGACGCGCGCGGCCTCCGAGCCTCTTGTCAATTTGAAGAAGTTTGTTCTGGGAGCAGCGGCGACGAAAACCTCCTTTTTTTTTTCAACGGAGAGATAAAGTATTTATTTTTTACCCACCCCCGCTGTTCCGGTTGAAACTTTGGTTAATGAGTGCAGGTTAAATAATATTAGTAGGTCTTTTTTCTAATTTGTCCTGCTAGGGTGATAAAACTTGTATTTTCGTCCCTACCCTGTAAATTATTTTTCGTACAAGAGACAAAAAACATTCCTTTTCTCCCTAGTTTAGTAAAAACTCATTAGTTTATGAAAATCACGAGAATAAAGAATGAAAAATTATTTATCGTCAGAAAAGTAAGACATTATTTTAAAAGTTTTTCCACCTAGGGTGATAAACCACTCATTTTCTCCCTAGTTTCGTAAAAACCGATTAATTTAATTGCAATGAGTGGAAAAAATGAAAAAAAAATTATGAAAATTCTTTTAAAACCGAGATTTTATCAAAAGACAAGTAAAACATATTTTTCCAAGTTTATAAACCGTGCATTTTCTCCCTAGTTGCATAAAAACTTGTTTCTCATACACGCAAAATATGAATCGAACATTTTTAGTTACAAGGGAGTAAAAAGCATTATTTCGTCCCTCGTCCCATAATAAAATTTTTAAAAATATTTTTATAAAAAAAAAATAATCCGTGGATCTCTCGGCACGGTGATGATAATCCATGCGTGCTTCTTCCACTAACAAGACGAGAGCCGAGATATTCAAAGGGCCCGGGGGGGTAACAAGCTTGTCCCGGGATCGTAAACCCTTAGCCGAAAATTACAAGCCGAAGCCATCTCCTCCGTCAAATTACGTACCTCCTGGTCGATCGATAAGTCAAGAGAAAAAAAAGTGGATGCGTATGCGTGATTGGCTAAGTCCTTGGAACACCTGTAATCATTCAGCTCGGCCGGTGCAAAAACTTACTTCTATTATTCCCCTCCGCTAGCTTCGATTCGACTTTTCAGACTTTTTCCTGCGGACTTTGTATCCCCGCTGACACGGCTTTTTTATTATTTGAGCGTGCGAGCCGCGCAGGCAAACGAGATTAACTGGACGTGAGCGAACGAGGGAGAGAAAGAGAGGATTTTTTTTTCTTTTTTTTTTTTTTTTTTGGTACCGCCGCGCTTTCTTGAGAGAGTGTAGGGTTTCCTGGTTTTGCGACTTGTTTTAAGAGTCCTGCGGATGTTTTGTCTTGGCCGAAGTTTCATGCTTATTTTTAATCAATGTTTGATGAAAAAAATTGTTGAGACTGAGAAAAACAGTATTCATCAAACACGTCGTCTTTCTGATTCGTTGAGAGCCGTTAATATAAAAAAAAATGGTTTGAATGTCTCTTCAAATTCACAAAGAAATTTATTCATCAAAGTAAACTTTAATGATAAGTTGCAGTTAAAAGATATTCTTTTTACTCCGTATAAGCGGATATCATGACTAGTTTTTTTTTCCGAGTTATCTGAGACTGACGTGCTTATAAATTTCACAAGAGAAAATTATTCGAGTAAACAGAAATTTATGCAAAAAGAAAACTAAAATACCTTGATTGTTTACATGACAAAAAATACGTTGAAAAAGTTCATTTATCTTCCTACTTACACAATGAAAAAGAACAGTTTCAAACCTTGTTTTAGGGCGTGTTTTCAACAGTCATTTCTTTACAGTAAAAAAAAAAGGAAAGAATGATCAATTTTTTCTCGAAGTCAATCTGTAAGATGATTTCGCAGTTTTTTTTCAAATCACTACTAAATACTTACAACAGTAGTAGGTACAAAATTCAACTTTCGAACCTCTTTTTTTCTCGCCCGCAGCAACATTAGAAAGTCCAGCTGGCTCCGCGCGAAAACCGCGCTAATGAACCCAGGCGCGTAAACTCGCCAAAAATAGGCCTGGAAGAGATATAAACCAAGCCCGCGTGTGTGTTTTTCCAGATATCCGGTTCGAAAAGTCCTGCCTTCCTAACGAGGTGAATAAAAAATAAGGCCGAGACTCGACAATGCACCGGCAGGATCACGCCTTTATTAAAACGAAATTTATCGCGCCGCTCGCGGCGGCGGCAAAGCAGACCGGGAATATTACGTCGGCGCGTTTGTTGTCGCCGACAAAAGACCTTTGCCGCATATAAATAATCCCCGCAAACGAGAGAGAGACTCCCTGCAAACCTAATCTTCTTTTTTAATTCAATCTTTTTTTTTTATCATCTACCTACTTACTTGCTTTACTATTGTAAATATTTTTATGGGTCTTAAGGTCAGATCACAATTACATTCATTTTTTTCTAACTACCCTGTTGAAAATAAACACGTGTTACTTACACGCGTCTTAGCGTAATTTACACGAGTAAATTACACATGTAATAACTGTATTTTATGTAATTTTCATATTTCATAATTATGTGCAATTTTTGATGAGATAACTTTCACGAATTAATTAATTTATGCTTCTTTTTTTGTTCAATTTTCATGTGTAATTTTTGTAACTTACACATTTCTATACTTGCGTATTATTTGATAGCAGCATGAATCAACTATAGCGTGAAAGTTTTTACAATATTTACACATGAAAATAACACATAAAAATTACATGAAAATCAAATAAAATACAGTTATTACATGTGTAATTTACACGTGTAAATTGCACTAAGACACGTGTTTATTTTCAATAGGGTAAGGTACTAAGCTACAATGTCTGTATATTATAAGAAAATCTAAGTAAGAAAAAAATTCTGCTTTTCCCTCAGGCTCGCCGACGCTGCTCCTGGCTACCAACAAGGACGTCCGAGTGTACAACGTCTCGAGGTCCAAAGCCACGGCGACGACGATAATAAAGGACCTCACCGACGG
Organism: Encarsia formosa; assembly: GCA_038277355.1. Lineage (NCBI taxonomy): Eukaryota > Metazoa > Arthropoda > Insecta > Hymenoptera > Aphelinidae > Encarsia > Encarsia formosa. Next base: position 78,772,625 of record CM076187.1, read on the forward strand.
CGTCACCCTGGACTTCTACTACGAGCGCAGTCTGGTGTGCTGGTCCGACACCCACCTCGAGATGATCCAGTGCGTAAACACGAACGGCACCTACACCCAGAACCCGTTCGTCGTCGTCAACGAGAGTCTCGGATCCCCGGAGAGGCTCGCCGTCGACTGGTTCACCGGGAAGCTGTACTGGACCGACGGTGAGAAGAACCGGATCGAGGTCATGAGCATCGACGGCAGACACAGGAAGGTCCTCTACTGGACGGACATATACCAGCCCCGGGCCATTGCCCTGGTGCCCATGAAGGGAATATTCTTCTGGACCGACTGGGGCGACGTCCCCAAGATCGAGAGGGCGGGAATGAACGGAGATCCGAGCACCCGGAGCGTCATCGTATCCGAGGATATTTTTTGGCCAAATGGGTTGGCGATTGACTATGAGAACGAGCTTGTGTATTGGACGGACGGAAGACTCAAGTTTATATCGGTAAGTTTTTTTTTTTTAATTCAATATCTTGTAAAACAACATGCTCTAATCGCTCCTCTTGTTATGATCCCCAGGTTATGGACTACTACGGGAGGAACCGCCGTAAGATTCTGAGCGAAGGCCTGGAGTACCCATTCGCCATAGCCTTCGTCGACCAGCGGCTCTATTGGAGCGACTGGCGCACCTGGTGCGTCCACACGGTCGACCTGAGCGCCCCCAAGCTCAAGCCCCGGGAGCTGTTCCAGGGTCAGTACACCCCTGGGGACGTCAAGGTCTGGGACGCGAAGCGCCAACCCCCGGCCGTGAACAACCCGTGCAAAGTCAACAACGGCAACTGCTCCCACCTGTGTCTTCTGAGTCCCAAGTCTCCCGGGTACACCTGCGAGTGCCCCACGGGTATAAAGCTCCTGGACAAACACACCTGCGCCAAGGAGCCAGAGGACTTCCTGCTCATAGTCCAGAGGAACGAGATCAGCTTCATATCCCTGGACTCCCCAGACTACACCAACTTCGTGCTGCCACTCACGGGAATAAAGCACGCCATCGCCATTGATTTTGACCCGGTGGAAGAGAGGCTCTACTGGACCGACGAGGAGACCCACTCCATACGCAGGGCCAAGGTCGACGGCACGGCCCAGGAGGACGTGCTCACCGCCGAGGTCAAGAGCGCCGATGGTATTGCAGTGGATTGGATTGCCAGGAACCTGTACTGGACCGACACCGGAACTGACCGGATAGAGGTAGCGAGGCTGGATGGCTCCCACAGGAAGGTTTTGATACACGAGGACTTAGGGGAGCCCAGGGCTATTGCCCTGGCTCTGGAGCTGGGATGGATGATTTGGACCGACTGGGACGATAAGAAGCCCAAAATTGAGAGAAGCAACATGGACGGAACGGAGAGGGTCGTACTGGTTAACAAGGACATCGCTTGGCCAAACGGAATTGCCCTGGACATCGAGAGGAAGAAGATTTACTGGTGCGACGCCAAGACAGACAAGATTGAGGTATGAACTTGTTGAAATACAAAGATCGAGTTTGGAAATTAATCTGTAAATTTAAAAGCGTAGCGTAAAACCCATTACTTGATCCTGACTAGCTAGAAATTCAATGTACTCACTTAATGTACTTAATTCTTTCCCCAGGTGTGCAACATGGACGGTACCGACCGTCGCGAAGTAGTATCCGAGAATCTACCCCACCTGTTCGGGTTCAGTCTCCTGGGTGACTACCTCTACTGGACGGACTGGCAGCGTCGGAGCATCGACCGGGCCCACAAGCTGACCGGTGGCGAGCGGGAGACCATCGTGGAGCAGGTAGCCAACGTCATGGGCCTCAAAGCCGTGCACAGGGGCAGACCCAAGGGGACGAACATGTGCGCCAAGGACAACGGAGGGTGCAACCAGCTGTGCTTGAACAGGCCGAAAGACAACTACGTGTGCGCCTGCGAGATTGGCTACGAACTGAGCAAGGATGCGAGGACCTGCGCGGTCCCGGAGGCCTTTTTGATATTTGCCAAGAAGGACAAGATCGGAAAGACGAGCATACAGACACCCGGACACGATGATATCATACCCATAACCGGGATTAAGGACGCGAGGTTTGTTTTCACTTTATTTTGAACTACATGACAAATAAGGCCCAATATACAATAATTTTTAAAGATCTTCAATTCATCGATTTTTGGTTACTAAGATGTCACTTTTTTTTTCTCTTTTGCTTACAGCGCTCTGGATTTCGAGTGGTCCGACAACCGAATATACTGGCCGGACGTCAAGCTAAAAACCATAAACCGGGCGTTCATGAACGGCTCGGGGGTGGAGAAGGTCGTCGACCTGGGACTCGAGACCCCGGACGGCGTGGCGGTAGACTGGATATCCCACAACTTGTACTGGAGCGACTCCGGGACACGAAGAATCGAGGTAGTTTATTTAAGAGGCTTCAGTCACAAGGTTCTCATATGGCAGGGTCTTCAGGAACCCAAGTGCCTGGCTTTGGACCCCGAAAGAGGGTAGGTCAAAAATTAATTAGATTTTAATAAATTTCATACAATTTTAAAAATTTTTTTCTGAGTGTCGAATATCATATCGAAATTAAGCCCGTTAATAATAATAATTATTTACAACTTAGTTTACTAAATTCATCAATGTTAAACTAACGAAATTCATTTTATTCCAGTCAACTGTACTGGGCCGAGTGGTCAAACTCGGGCAGCATCGAGAAATCCTGGCTGGACGGCACCCACCGCTCGGTCGTGGTCGCTCGCATAGGCCGCGCGAACGGTCTGACCCTCGACCACTCTAGTCGACGCCTCTACTGGGCGGACCTCTTCACCCCGGCCATAGACAGCTACGACCTGGTTAACAAGATCCGCAAGCCCATAATCACCGAGAAGATAGGCTACCCGTTTAGCGTGACCCAGTACAAAGATTACGTGTACTGGGCCGACTGGAACTCGGGGGACATCGAGAGGGCCGACAAGCTCACCGGGGCTAACCGCACCAAGATCCACGACAACTTGGAGTCGGTAACGGATTTGTTGCTGTGCCACAAGTCCAGGCAGCCAGGGTGGAACACCTGCGCTGTGGACAACGGCGAGTGCTCGGATTTGTGCATTGCCATGCCGGGTAACGACGACGGGGGACTGTCCAAGAGCCACACCTGCGCCTGCCCCACCCACTACAGCTTGGCCTCCGATGGAAAAACTTGCACCGGTGATTGATCAGATTTATTTTATAGTCTAGAAAAGTCAGGGATTTCTATGATTTTTTTATTGAATCGAAGCTTTTGTGTGAGGAGTTGATCCGTTAAAAAGTGACACTAGTAATTAGATGCATACTAACGTCTATATAGATCTTCCATTTTTTTCTAGATTCAGTAAGATTTGAACTTTCTTTATTGCTCATAATTAATTATTTGTAAAATATATTCTCCTTGCAGCTCCCCAGAACTTCATCCTCTACAGTTACCGCAACGTGATGAACCGTCTTCTGCCCGACACTAACGACTGTCCCGACGTAGCCTTGCGCATTCAGGGCCTCAAGAACGTGCGGGCCATAGAGTTCGACCCCATAAGCCAGTACATCTACTGGATCCGTACGGGTGAGAGTCGGAACACGTCCATAAAGAAGACCCTGGAGAACCAGACCTCGACCGTAATAGTCTTTGCGGCAAACTCGGCTCATCCGTACGACCTGGCCGTCGATCCCCTGGGTAGGCTCCTCTTCTGGTCGTGCAGCGTCAACGATGCGATAAATGTCACCAGGCTGGACACAGACACGCCCGTGGGAGTCGTGGTCAAGGCTAGTGGGGAGAAGCCCAGGAACCTCGCGGTCTACCCGGAGAGGAGGCTGCTGTTCTGGACCGACGTGGGAGACAAGATGAGGGTCGTGCAGGCACTCATGGACGGAAAGAACCGGGTCTACCTGGCCGACGAGCTCCCGTCCCCGGCTACCAGCCTCGCCGTGGACACCACCACGGACCTCGTCTACTGGGCGTACGGGGGACACGTGGAGTACACCAAGGTCGACGGTGGAGCTCGACAGGTACTACTGTCGAACGGTCACCAGGGACCTCTGGACCACTTGTCGGTGCTCGGCGACTACGTCTACTGGTTCGACCGCGAGACCCAGAGCATCGAGCGGGTGGACAAGAGGTCGGGCTCCTCGAGAAAGGTGGTCCTGAACAACCGTCCCCTGACCGATCTGGTAACCGTCGCCACGCCCACCAAGCACGCCATGGACAACAACGAGTGCAGCCCCATGCACGAGTACGGCGGTTGCTCCCACCTGTGCGTAGGCAACGGGAAGTGCTCGTGTCCCCAGGGTTTGGTCCTAGCAGACGACGGCAAGAACTGCAGGGTCGCGCCGTCTTGCGCCGTGAATCACTTCACCTGTCACGTGTCACAGAGCACCGACAGCAAAGAGTGCATACCCGAGAGTTGGAAGTGTGACTCGCAGAAGGACTGCACCGACGGAAGCGACGAAATAAACTGTCCGCCCTGCGACAAGCTACACTACTTCGAGTGCCACAATGGACACTGCATAGGTAATTTGATTTTTTTTATTATCGTTAATGGATATTCTAATGATCACTATCCAACTCTTTAGTTTTGTAAACAACAAACTACTATACACATTGCCCGTGGATCTTGAATAAAAAAAATGCATAAAATGTAACAATCCTAAATTAAAGAAAGAAAATCTGGGAATTAGCAAGAATTATCTAAATTATCTAAATTTTCTGATTATCTTATTATCTAGTTAATTTTATATAATTAATTTTCTATTTTAGTTATGTCAAATATATATAATATATTTTATTACTTAAATTATACTCATATAACCTTTCCTATGTACAGGTGACTAAGTTCACCTTTATAGGTTTTATCTTGTAAAGAGAAGATTTAAATAAATAAATAACCACAAATAAATTTTTCAGAAAATTCGGCCGTTTGCGACGGAACCCTGCACTGCAGCGACGGGGAGGACGAGGTCAACTGCTGTCAGGCGGGTCAGTTCCGTTGCCTGGTCACTGGCGCCTGCATATCGGCTACGGCTCTGTGCGACGGCTGGGAGAACTGTCTCGACGGCACCGACGAGTCCGACTCGACCTGCAACGGGGTCAACGGGCACCGTCAGGCGGTCGAGGCAACCGCGGAGACGGGCAAGAACCCCTACGTCGTGGCCGTGGTTCTGGTGCTGACGGTAGTGGTGACCACCGGACTCGGGTTCGTGTACTGGCGGAACAAGTCCGTCGTCGACAGGGACGGACTCCCGGACGTCGTAAACGACTCCGCCATGGACGCCCTGTCGCCCAAGGGCTTCAGGAATGGCAAGCCCTTGCTGTCGCAGAAGAGCAACAGGAAAGACTTGAAGCCGAACCTGTCGGTGAGGATGTCCACCATCAACGGCAGCAGCATAAGCTCGAGCTACGAGAGAAGCCACATCACTGGTTTCTCGTACTGTAAGTTAACTATACATTACGATGCTCGAATTCCGAAAGTAATCTTCTTCTTCTTCCAGGTCCGTCGAGCTCCACCCATGGCAGCTCAGCGGAGGGCTACCCCCAGGAGACCCTGAACCCACCCCCGAGTCCGGCCACCACGGCGAACTCGACGCGCTACTCCAGCAGCAACGCCTCCCGTTACCGGCCCTACCGGAACTACCGGAACGTGAACAAGCCGCACCCTCCGACGCCCTGCAGCACGGACGTCTGCGACGAGTCGGACGGAAACTACTCGGCCCTTCCGAACTTCCGGTACGAGCACCAGATATACAGAGATCCGCCGCCCACGCCCTTCTACCAGAGCGACACCGCCATAAGCTGCCCGCCCTCGCCCAGCTCCAGGTCGTCCACGTACTTCTGCCCCTCCGTCTTGAGAGGCTACCAGGACCCGCCGCCCTCGCCCGAACACTGATTAGTCCGTTTTTTGTAACGTGACTTGGTATTTTGAAGAAAAGACCTCTTTTGCAATTTCTATACCTGAGCACTTTGAGTTGCCGAGGTTTGACTGTATGAATATAATTATTCAAAGATACCAATTTGAGAATCTTAAAGTGCGAACAAAAATAATGAATATGAGTGTATGGTAAAAACTCTTAAGCAAAAAGACCGTTAACTAATCTAGTATTTTGAATCTTGTTTTCAAAAAAGTTTTAAGGACTTCAAAGTTTGCTCTACTATTTTACAAGTAAAAAGTAGTTCAAACATAATTATCCGACTGCCTTGTAAGTGAATTTCAAAGTGAGCTTTGAGTACGAGCTTGAACCCCTCAATGTAGCCTGTAGCACTTTGCTGTTTAACAATGTGCTAAAAAAGTGTTGTTTTTAGAAGAAAAAAAAACGTTGTAAAAAGTCCAAATCGCCACTGTGCCTCGAGATCATGTTTTCGTGATCCTTTGTAAATAAATATTGAGCGACCGTGCAATTTTAATAGATTTTAAGACTGTATAAATGAGGTTATATATGTATATGTAAATTATGAGACACGAACGTAATTTAGTTTAAGGCTTATGACGCATTTGATCCCACGACTTTTCTACCCGATAACCGATCAGTTATTATTTATTATTTTTAATTATATATTAATCGACATGATATTAGTGGATTGTGTTTGGTGTCGCAAAACATTTAATATAAATGACGTTTTTTTAAATGACGAACGGCTGAAAAGGTATAAATTACCTATCTACATAATTTTGAGATTTGACATTTAATTTTGATAATTTAACTTTAAATTTTTTTCGTTGTAACTTAGTATTAAGTTTTAAGATTTTTATAAAGAACTTTGATTTTTGGGGTTAAATATATTTTTTTTAATTTGAAAATTTAAAACTGTCACTAGTAAAATTATTAATCAACAAATTTAGAATTTTATCTATATTGTTATTTATAATTTAAATAACTCATCACGATATTAAAAAAAAAAAAGTTGTTGAAATTATTAATACTTTAATATCAAATCAAACATGTTCCTTACAAAATGTAGAATTTTACCATTATTATATAAAATTTCTACTCTTTAAAACTAAAGTAAAAAGAATTTGAACAAAGCTTTTATACTTGAGATTGAACCTTAAAAAGTATTTTAAATTTATGAGTAGATCAATAAGTTCTGTAAAAAATATCAATATTCATGTAAATTTAACAATTCAAAGTATTTAGTTTAAAACACAACGAATAATTTTTTTAAAATAAATACTCAACTATTATTAAAAACAGAGGTGTATTACAAAAGTGGAATAATTTCAATGAAAATAAATATGGTAATAGAAGAGCAATCATATTAATTGTTAAATCCTTTATCAATTTAAATGTTTAAAAATTAATTTTAAAATACGTTGAAAAATTTAACATAAATAAACGAAATTGTGATTATTCCACTTCTAGACTACAAATAAAAAAGAAATTTTTAACGTTACTGTATTTAACTAATATTTATATAATTTTATAATTTTCCGCGAAAAATGAAAAAATTGTTCCTGTGACGATGATCACTCTTGTCGTGCCATAATTAAACGATTATTGTCAATCGATCCATTTGCTGCACAATTTAACCAGTATAAAAATTCAAAAAGTTTAGTAATACACTTCTTTTTACAAGAGTTCACGAAACAATGAACTCTTGTAGGAATAACTTCAGAGTGTCGCAAGACTGAACTTATCAAAAATCTGTTTATATGTATTTCTTTTTTTCTTTTTTGTATGCATTTATTCGTGTACTGAATTTTACTTTGTAGCTTACTTGTAAAATATTTGTACAGAACAAAAAATAAAGTTTGTTAAGTATTTTAAATATAAATAAAATGTATTTATTGTCAACCAAAACTTTAATTTAAAAACAATTTTAGAATGATCTGCTGAACTTTTTTTTCCATTCAAGCTACTCGTTACTATACGGTCGTAAGCCAACTCTGAATATTCCACTGTAAAGTTCAAAATTGCAATTATTACAACGTGCTACTTAATATTGATCGAGTGGAGCCTGTTTTATATATCTATTTAAAAAAATATTTTTGCTGTCAAACTAGTTTTCCAAGTTTTTTAGTTACTTCATCGAGATCAAAGCTTCATTTTTCAAATTTTTTTCTATTTTCGAGCTTCCAGTAACTCGAGTAGCTGTTTATATGCGGTGCTGTAAAACTATCAATGTCTTCCTGAATAATTAAAAAAAAAAAGATATAGATAACACGCGGTAGCTGAGGTGTTGAAACTATCATAAAAATTATTTTTTTTTTTTTTATTGTTAATACACTTCTTCGGGTCATATAAAGAAGCTAATTTAAAAAAATAATAATAATAACGCAGGGCGTGAATATCATCATTTTAAATTCAAAAACAAGAATCATCATAATCCATCTTTAAAAAAGAGAACGCCAGTTTCGACCTTCGACTGGACAAATCAATTATTAAAAAGTTGTACAATATTTTAATTTTTCAACTAAACAAGAGTAGTTTTTGCCAATTATGATTGAACTTAGAGAAATTAATCACGAAAAGCCTGGTTACCATCGATAGAATTAAAATGAAATTTAGTGTATTGGATCGCCTCGAGATGTCCTCAGCGTTAACGTTTATAAAAGCTCGCAGAATTGGCGGCGAGTCAAAAATAAGTGCCGATGAACTTTGCGGATGTCGGTCACTCAATTTAGTTTTTATCTATTTATACAATTTTAGAACTTTGTTTGTATACAGATTTCTTTTTTTTTCTTCTATCGTCAATCATCTTGCCTTTTTGCAATGCCGTAAGAGTTAAACATTTCAAAACGACGCTTCCACTGTAGCTTTTAAAAGAATTTTTTTAATTTTACTTATTTTATAACAGGTTAGGCTTTGCGGTTAGACCAACTAAGTGCGTGATTCGCACTTACTTTCTTTTTTACCAACTCTCGCTTTTTACACTATGAAAGTGATATAAAAAAAAGAGTATTCCCGCATTGTTATTTTTATTTCTAATTACGCAAGTTAATTATAAAAAAAACTTTGAGCACTGTGCTTACCATGGCGTTTGGATGTAGACACAATACGACTTAAAGATTTAAATTTTTAAAAACATGAAATAAAAAAAAAAGTATTACTCTAAATATATTGAAATTATATAAAAATCAATTGATTAAAATTATTAGAGACAAGCTTATCTTCAAAACTTTACATTTTCAATAATGGTTTTTCTGACCTATCAAAACAGCTTGGGAGTTCGGCTTATTCATTTTTCTGTCACCGATATATATTAACGGACCCATGTAACGAAAATTCTAAATTTACCAGGCTAATTAAGGCAATCCATTTGAGAGTCTGACTGTTCGAAAGTGCGTTCAAGACGAAACCAAGATTCTCTGGAAAAAATTTACGCTAAAAGCCGTATTCTCAAACTTATCAAATATGAACAAACTTTTAAACGGTTTTTTAAAAACTTCTGACTGATTATAAAGACACTCAATATTAGAATAATTACTATTTTTTGTTATTGAAGGCACTTTTTAATAAATTAATAAGAATTCAATGTTTAAACAAACCGTGACAAGTAGTTATAGACTTTGGAAGTTTTTGTAATAATCATGTATATCTATAGAAAAATTATTTAAAATCGAAGAATCTAGAAATTTCATAAAAAAATATAATTGAAAATTGTGCATCTTCCCTGTTTAATCATTGAAATGTCTGCACATTATCAGATTATTCAATGAATTTTATAAAGTCAAATAAATATATTCAGGGCTTGCAATACATCCCGAGTCGTAAAAAAAAAAATCTTCCGTCTGCAGTTTCGCAGTTCCACCCATGATAATCCATATTTAGCCTCAGCCCGGCTCCGAGTCTCTCGCAGCAGCCGTCGAAAAAAAAAAAAAAAAAACAAAAAACTCGGAAGATTTTTCTCGAAAAGTAATTTTCGCGCCCTATCGGACGATATTTAAATATAGAAAAGATTGATGGAAGAGTCGTCGATTGACGGGACGAAAATAATAAAAAGACTCGATTAGCTTACCGCCCTTTTCGATTATTTTTATCTCTTGTTTCCTTCCACTTTTACCTCGTGCGTATTTTTAAAGCGCCGCCGCGCCGACGGAAACATGTGAGTAAGTGTCCAAACTCGAAACTTATCTTTTTTTTAAATATACTAGCTCTTCTGAGCGCGCTTCAAGCGCGCATAGGAAAAAACAATAAGAGTAACCTCAAAATGCACTTTTCGAATATTTTAAAAACTTGTTCACCAATCAGCTCACGAATAAAAATCTTACGCAAGATGGCGATAGCTCTCTTTTATAAAGGGACTTTTTATTCATTATTTATTCGGACAGTCTTACCGTTGTCTTTTTTCTAAATTTAATGCGTTACTCGCGACTTTTAGTGAAAACTCGATACATACACTCCTTCAAAAGTTATTCTAATAATCATGCTTTGTATTTAAATTTTTTAAGCAGAAAAAACTTATATCGTTGATTATTTTGAACTAACAAATATCTGTGGCAAAAAAAGTGTAACAATTTATAGGTACTTTTGAAGCATCTTTACAAGACTTTATAATTATAATTTTACGTGTAAGCTCTCATTTTACGCGTTCGATTTTGATCAATGAGCTTTTAATGCCAGAGGATTTACCAAAACACCTTTTTTTTTTCTTTAAATATGGCCCCCTTAAAGTTATTCTTCCTATTTTTCAAATCCATCAGGATATGAGATTTTTATTATTTTAAAAATTATTTATTAAACAAATTGAGCCTTTTTTACAATGTTTTTGAAAGCTTTGCAACAATTAAACAAAAAATACAACTTTAAATTTTTATCAAATTAAGAAGGTTCCCTACCAAATAGATCTAGCCCACAGATTTTGTCCAAATTAAATGAACACATAGTTTTTAGTATAAAAATAGCTCAGCTAAAATTTCAAAGCCCTGAGGAGCTTGTAAAAAAAGTTATAAACATTTCAAATTTCACAAATTTGCATGGGTTCTAATGGGAAATTTACTAAAACAGCAAATACTTAATTTCCAGCCCTCAGATTTTAATGTAACTACGCACAAAAATCGGAAAAAATCAGACTTTGATTATACTTGTTTCAAAACATTCATTAGGAGCCTGTAGCAATAATTATAAACAATCGATTTTATATTCTTGTAAATATGACTTCTCATTGGCTCACACAGAGGTTAGAAAGTAGCTGAGCCTATGAGCAGACGACTACTGTAGTCAAATACACATTTGACTTACGTAGATGGTAGGGAACCTCCTTAAATTAATTTTTCTTAAATAACATTAGGAGAGGATTTTCTAAAAAGTAAATACTAATTCGCGGGGAGCCATATTAGGTACATAGCAGAATAAAAAGTTATTTAAGAATAAAACGAGTTGAACAGAAACTAGGGTCGCGTTTTGAAGCTGAAACAATAAAAAATCGAAGCTACTTGTGAAAATTTTGGTCAGGTGCGTCTAAATCTTTTGGCAGACCATTTAATTACGACGTAAAATAATAACGGAAATATACGAAACTTTGTTTTACCTTATGTATATAAGAAAAAAGCTTTTTATAGAATAGTACATACTAATTTTTAAATTGACGTTTAGGAATTCCCCAGTCTACCTGTTTTTTTTACTAAAACTACCCGAATTAACATTCTGAGCAACCAAGTTTATTTAAGATTATAAAAACGTAGTTGGAAATACCCAATAATTGTTTTTAAAATTTTTAAAATCACTTGTTTTTTAAAATTATGTTTTACAAATTAATTTATATTGTGAAAAAAAGCACATTAAATTTATTGTAAAATTCCTGCAACTTTCATAGTCATTTGATTATTTATTTCCTCACGTGTTTTTTTACTACATATTATAATCAAACGATTGTAACTGATATTTTAAGACGAATTTATTAGAAACTCTCGAGTAGACTTATTTACTGGTTAAAATTAGAGGACTTTAAAAAGGGCAAACATTGATAAAGTTTTGTAATAATTCAATCTTCATAAATATTGTAAGTAAAAAAACAATTTTACGAGCTTACACTTGGTAATAATATATTGTTTTAGATTCTATTCAAGTTTTTTGGAAAAACCTAACGTTAACGCGTAACTTCAACTTTGTTTATTCAGATGCTAATTTTATCGTAGAGATGTAGCAATTCTTTCAATTAAAACGTATATAAGCGATCCCGCGAAAAAAAAAATTCAGTAAGTACAAAACTACAAAAGTTATCATTAAGTATAAAACAGTTTTAGCTATAAAAAAAGGATAAATACTATTGAATATAAAATATAAAATTATATTGTGAGATATATTTGATGAAATTCTTAACAATGAAGTTACCGATAAATATATGTTTGGTAATCCTTTATTCGATTGCTGGATTAGATTTATCAAACGGCCAGGATTTCGAGCGACCTACAACTGAAAAGGTAGCTGGAGAACTTGTAAATTGTATGTTTGGCCTTACTAAAGTCAATGGTAAACCATCGAACGGATTAACTCTGGAAGAAGTGACAGCCCAGGCCCTCTATAAACATTTTTATAAATTGATTTTTCACGAATTTTACCAATCCCAAACTTCAAAGCCTGATTTCGGTAAGATTCCTTGGAATAAAGATGGAATTGACAGATTGAAAGATTTATCAGATCATATAATAGATAAGGTGACTTACTATTTTAATAGAGCGGATCCAACAGCAAGTTCAAGTACAAAAGTAAGTTCAAAACCAGTAAATACAAATCCAATAAGTTTTAATACTTGTGAAATAACAATCCAAGCTGACGGAAATACAAAGGTTAAAATTTCGGGAGAAACAACTCAAGTTTCGAAAACGAGTTGCCCTGAAGCTGATGCATACGAGAAGACGAAGAAGAAAAAGGTTTCTGATTTCTTTAAGCTTCTTAACGTGCAGCAACGTTTTGATTCAGATCCAAAATTGAGAATGTCCGATGGTACTACAGCAATTAAGGATTTGTCGCGTCATCACATCATACCTCTCAATGAAATTTTAAGTTTCTTAAATGAATACGTCAAGTCATCAAACTTTAAGGGAGACTCTTGTGCTGCTAAGACTCTTAAATACCGGATGGATCAGTTCTTTAGAAAAATGATTATCGCAGACTACATGCTTCAGGAGAAAGTACCATCAATCGTAAAATTCAAAAAATTAGAGCACACATTTAATGATTTTTTAACAAATGACGATAAATTTATGGAGTTGATTAAAACCCAAGCTCTTTGGACTCTTGGAGGTAACTTATTCGCAGGACCATCTCCAAAACTTCGCGGGCCGTTCGATGCGCACGGTTACTTCGAATACGAATCGGAAAGAATTATTGGAGAACACAGATACAAACTGCTGAAACACACTCACGGTATATTCGGTGAATATTTGTCCGAAAGTAAAAAAAAAGATGACGAAAAATTGAAGATTGAAAAATTGAATATGGGCACCTATGGACTTTTATTATTCATCATGTCTACCTCGTTCAACCCTATGCCTGAATACAAGCCAAGTGACTGGGAGGAGAGGACGCCTAACGAGTTTGAGGTTAACAAATATTTAGCACCGATGGATTATGGAGACCAAAATAGAAATCCCGCTGAATTTATGAAGAAGAAATGGCAGGCTATCAAACCACCCCAGGGTCTTAATAAAAATTACCTGCCATACTTTCCCGTGCAACTCAACGGAGTTTCGTTCAGAGAAGGATGGAAAGACTTCGTAAAGCTGACCGAAGAACATTTGTGTAACGATGAATGTAATAAGGTATTCGATAGTCTTGAAAATCACGCAGCTAAAAATGAACATTTGCATATTATATTGCACAATAAAATTTCCAATAAGCCTGAGTTTTTAAATTGCTTTAGTTACCAAGGGTACGCACAAATGTTGAAAGAACCCAAATGGTGTCAACCGATTGTACGTTTGTTCCTGACAAAGCCACGGGGCTGTCCAAATGAATATATTAAAAAAGAAACAACTTTGAAGAATAAACTTAGTAACAATTTGTTGATAGTCTGGGATGAGTTGATTAAGAAAGAATTCGGTATTGAGCTTCCAGCTAATCCTCAATGGTCGACGAAAAATAAAAAAGTTGACTTTTTTGCTGAGATAATGAATTGTAAAGAACCAAAAGTCACTATTCCAAAGCAACCAAGCGATCCAAGCAAACCAAGTACATCGCGAGGGACGGCTTAATAATTCTATAAGAAAAAACATACATCAATTATTTAATTAAACTTAAAGCCGTTTTTACAAAGTCAAATTTAATTTTAAACCATCGTAATAATAATGTATATTTTCACTGATAAACCTTTACCAGTTCTTCAAAGTTACAAAGTCTGGCTCCAACAATCATAGTAATAATCATTTTACGACAATTCATAATTAATTATAATTTTAATTGCCAATTATAGTAAAAATAATTAAAAACTGTAGCGAAAAAAATACGAATTTGGCATGAGTGTTATTACTGTTGTGAATCAAACGGCAATAAATAAATTAAATGAAATGAAACCTGACTTGTTATTTTATCAATAAAAACTTTGATGGTTTTTTTTTACATAAAACTTTTCTTGAAAAATAAATAAATAAATATGATCGAAAAAAGGGCGTGGAATAAGCGTTCCAAAGTTCCAGAATAACTTCGCACTTAAATCGACGGAATTTATGCGAAGAAAAACCTTAGCCCAAAATCTGCGGCGAAAAACACTGTTACTATTTATAGGTACTTTCAAAGTTTCAAACAGTGAAATGTCTATAAAAGACTTTATTTATTATTTAGCCACGACTAAAAATTTTTAAATTATCTTTGCTACCATACTCTATTGATATATTATGATGAAAAAAAATGTTTTCGATCCACCAGCCGCAAATAAAATGACTCTTTGCGATTCTTATGAGCTTAAAACTTCTTAGAGTTATTTTATTCGCGGCTAGTGTGCGAAAACATTATTTATTTATAATAAAATATCAATAGATTTTGGTAGTAAAAATAATTTTAAAATTTTTTATCGTGGCTTAAAGTACAAGTATAATAAAGTCTTTTAAAGAAATTTTACTGTTCAAAAGTACCTATAAATAGTAACAGTTTTTTCGGCGCAGATTTTTATTTGTCACTGAAATTAGCTGTACTGGTTAATAAGTTCGTTTAGATTTTAAAGTTTTTAAATTTTCGAATACAGAATTGTCTATTTTTGCTGTGTGGCATGGATGCATTTAAAATTTATCAAAAAATAGCTGTTGAAAATAAATAACTGTTGAAAAATATTGTCAGCGTAAAAAAAAATTTAATGATATTGTCATTATTAGTGTCAGTAAGTATTGGTCGAGACATCAAAAATTGTAAGTCAGAATAAATTACGCTGTTATGAAAAATAAAATACTATGTTTATAGTTCAAAATTCGTGTCAAGATACTTTCTGAATAAAAAAATTGACGATTATTTCATTTTTCAAAAGCTTCAAGTGTCTAGTTAAGAGCTTGTCATAAGTGTTATAAAAAATCAGATTAAAATCTTGAAGAAAAATTATTTATTTTCTTTTTCAGGATGTCAGAATGAACTTATCAAAGATAAATTTTTTCACAAGCTATAGGTATACTTTAATAATTTTTATTGAAAAAATTAAACTAAAAATATATACTAAACGTTAAAAAAAAAAATGTTTTTTTGTTGAATCATGATTATTTATTTACAATTAATTTCTACAATTTTTTTTTAATTTATATAAAGATAATAATTTTATTTTATTACATATGTTTATTTATTTAGCTGAAAAGTTTTATAATTATTATTAGTTAAAGATACTGACTTACAATTTTTCAAAGTTTATCATAATAAAAAATGTCGTTATTAAGCTTGCATTTCGGCCAAAATCTGACTCTTACTATTTCAAAAATTCGTTCCCTTTTCAAACACTATCAATGAATTCTCGTCTACTTGCTCGCAGAGCTTTCAAAAAAAGCTATCGAATCACACAATTCGAAAAATCGCCTCATAAAAAATTAAATCAAAATTTCATCCCCTTGTTCTTCACCCCTGCAGTGACCCCGAAATTCCAAGGGGAAGCGCGCCTTCTCGGCTCGTCCCCTCCTCGAAAAGGAATAAAATAAAAGCTGGGATGGGGGGGGGAGGGAGGATGCGCGCGCATCGACCAAAGCTCTCGCTCTCACTTTTGCGGGGCTCAGTTGCGGACGCGACGCGCTACCGCGTGCACTACAATTCCCGAGTGTTGTTTTAGTTTTTTGTGCTGGTGAAGTGAGTGAGTGGGTTTTTTAGTTTTTTTTTTGTTTTTATTGGATCATGAGCAGGATGGATCAGCGCAGTAGGTGAGCGAGCTATTCTGGTGAGATGTTGTCCATGTAGACTTACTTAATTGTACATGGTCGAGGAGTTGAAAGTTTTTTAGCCGGCGTTTTGAGGTCAATCGGTTCAGCCTGATGAGTACTTATAATTAGAACCGTAAAAATACTAATAATCAGCTTATTTAGGCTTTCGTAAAAATTGTTTTTCATACAGATTTATTTTCAAAGTACGGTAGAGTGTATAACTTTAAATCATAGAGGACTTTAAATTTTCGAGGTTTACCTGAAAAAAATTTTTTTTTTTTTTTTTTTAATGACTCGCCGGAAAGTTAGGTTTTGCATTTTGGCTAGAATCTGATCCTCGCGGTTTCAACAATCGGGTTTGGAATTTCGCACTCAAAACATGACGTTTTCAAGTTGTAACAATGAGTAGTCATGATTTTGAAAAATTCAAAAACACGTGTACCAACCTTTAAAAGAACATAAAGCGATAAATTTCAAATATTGTCTATTCTGTACGCTAAATTTGAAAAGTAAAAACTGAAAGCTCTACTTGTCAGATGAACAGTTTCCATAAATAAAAGAATAGAAAAAAAATCCGTTGATACGGTACAGTTTAGTTAAAGCAACCACAAGCGCATTTCGCACGAGTCCCGCGTTGAGCGTAATTGCGCCCCGGAGCGTGATGAGACGAGCTGAATATTAAGAATAACTTGATACTTACTCCTCTCCTCCCCGCAGCCACTTATACGGAAGTCACTTTTGATTCTCGCTGTAATTAATCTCTCTCTGATCCTTCCTTTGGTCATTTGTAACTTATGGCGGTCAATGTCTTGGCTATATTGTAGGGGCTAAAGCACTCAAGAATTACCAAAAATAAAAAATATGAAGCAGTTTAGAAACTATATAAATCTTTTTTTTTTACAAGTCCTAGCAATCAAAGATAATTTTCAAGGTCTATGTATTCGAATAATTTTCTGAAAGTATAAAAAGCTTAAAATATTTTCAAGATTAATAAATTCAAATGACTTAGATAGCTTACGTTGTGTTTAATGTGTTCTACTAATCCAAATCTTTTTTATTCTTCTCACATTGGTTTTTTTTTCCAGAAAAACAGTCAAAAGTAAATTATCTTAGTCATTTAAATTTATTATTTACAATGTTTTCCAAGTCATTAAAATTTTTTATTCAATAAGAGCAATCTCAGTTATCTATGTCATTTAAATTTACTTATCTAATTTTACGTATGGCTTATATATTTACAAAAATATTTTTTTTACCTTTTCATTTTGGTAGACCTGAAGAGTTTTTTATTTGATTTACTAAAATAAGTATGAAAAAAAAATTTTTGAACATCGTATCTCGTTTGAATTATTTATCATTGTTGGAAAAATTCATTGAATAATAAATTTTATTACAATGTTATTGAGATCAAAAACGATTATTTGTCTGTCTTAACGATGTGCTTCAAAATATAGCTTGCTCGTTATGAAACGAACGCTCAAAGAAAAAATAAACTTTTTTGAAGTAAAATTATTATTCTTCTTCAGTACGTACAGATTTATTTGTAAGAGCTTGCTTACTTGAAATTGACATTACATCTTGTTTAATTTTTCAAGCTGTCGGTTATTTTTCTCTCTCTTGTTTAAATTATATATAAGTGATTTTCAATGTCAGCTTTTAATCAAATTTTTGACAAAAAATAAAAATTATGTCAATATTACACATAGATCAAAAACACCAATCAATAGATTAATAATTAGATTTAAAATATATGGCTAATCAATGAATTTTTCATTTTAAAAAAGCGCTCAGTCAGATTTTATGTCACGATAATAATTTTAAATTTTATTTGACGAATAATCTACAAAATCGCGATTGCGAAGCATTTTATTAAAAAATTCACCTCTGACTTTTTTTCCTACGAAGCAAGGACGAACTATCGATTTAATAATCTTTCTATATTTATAAAGTTAAAAAAATATATATAGTTAACTCGAATTTTTCCAGTCCATTAAAATATATTATTATTGATTTAAATTGAGAATATTCCGAAAATTATTCTGAATCCGCGTTACTCGAAAAAAAAGATCTTTTAAAATGGTCCGGTTACTCTTACTAAAAGTACATTTATACGGTTTTGATACAAATCATAAATAAAAAGCTTAGTAGAGGCTGAACGAACAGGAAGAAGAAAAAAAAAAAGCCAAGTGGGACAATCATAAGATTCTGATCGTTAACTATACATATGCATGCACAGGGCCATTTGGGCGCTTGAGCACGTACACGTATGTCACTAAACAACTCTGATCAATATTAAACGGACATTTTTCTTCGATATTCTTTCGCCAAATTTTATTTTTTTCCTCACGTATAAATTTTTCTGCTTAAATTGAGAAAGTTCGGAAGGAATGACAGATAAAAAAGATTAGGAAGTTTGCTCCCAATTTTTTTTTTTAACTGTAAGTTTGCCAAAATTTATTAATATTCGGGATCAATCGTCCCAAAAATGACAAGTTTGACGTTTGACTAAGATAAATATGGTTTACCTAAATTTCATTCATTTAATTTCAACTCCAGCTTTGGTCTGCAGAGCTAAACCCATGTGATATATGAACGGTTGACTCTGAATATGTGAGTTCAATTTTTGGTCGACCCATAAAATGGAAAAAAAAAAAAAAAAATTGTAGTATGCTTGTTTTGCATCGTCACGAAAAATAATTTTTTTTTAATTTTAGATTTAACATTTTTTAAAATTTTTGCTGATAAAGTAAAGCCAACTATTACACTTAAAAGTAATCGAATTCTATAGCTTCAATAAGCTTTTTATTATCAAATACTTAGATAAATTTTACAAAGTTAAATTTTTACCGTAGCTGGTCACTAGAGCTAAACTCGAGTGATATAGAGTCTGAGATTGCGAGTTCGATCCTCGGTCGACCTCTAATAAAAAGAAAAAAATAATAAAATTGGATAATGTTTTTTTCTAGTAAAACAATTTTTTTCTTTTTTTTTTTTAGAACTTTTAAAAAATATTTTTCTGGTAAAGTAAAGCTAACTCTGGTACTTGGAAATATTTCGACGGTCCCAGCGAAGAAAAACCTTAGCCGAAAATCTGTCGATTTTGAATGACAGAAGCTGAAATGAATAAAAATTTTTTTTTTTAATATTAAAATTAAGTATATTTATTGGGTAAAAATTTGTTAAGAGCTTTGATTTCAAAAAATTTTTTTGTTCACTTCAGCTTCTCATTGGTCATTCAAAATCGACAGATTTTCGGCTAAGGGTTTTCTTCGCTGGGACCGTCGATTTGAATAATTTGTAAATCGAGCTTTATAACTTTGATAAGCTATTCATTCAATAATTACTTTGCCTAATTTTTTCTAATATTTATACATCGATCGTTTTTAAAATGACAAGTTTGATAATGACAAACACATTATCGTAAAATTTTATTCTGCAAATTTCAATTGTGGGTTTGGTCATTAGAGCTAAACTTGAGAGATATAAGTACTTAACTCTGACACTGGGAGTTCGATTCTTCGTCGACCCATAAAAAAAAAAAAAAAAAAAAATATTTATATTCAGTTATCAGTTTGTGATCTAAAAAAATTGGATTTATAAATAAATTTTTTTTTTTTCTTATCTAATAATTTTTCAAATATTTTTATTAAAATACTGATTTCTTCGAAATATTTTGTATATTAAACTCCAAAATTTTGACAAATTAGCTGTTCAAAAATTCATATAAGTCACAAACACTCAGCACTTTATAATTAACTGTACCAGGCAGTTAGAGATATTAGAATCCATGATGCTACGATTTTTTGAAACTACTTGTGACGATTCCTTCAAAACACCACACTGAAAACAAAAAAAATGAAGAATTCATTTGAATGAACTTCAAATATTACCAAAATTACTAAAAAAAACCCGAGTAAATGGTTTCTTGTGCATACGTCTCTTGCTACACGATGCAAAATATAGCAACGCAACACTCGTATTTATCAATCGTCGAGTCCCGGATTCTTACCTTATTGAGGTACACCTCGCGTTTCAACAATTTTCAATATTTTTTTTTCTTCCTGGAACGTGCTTTACGTAACTTCCGGGCGTGATAATTGACCGCGTATCGCTTACCATATTCCAGTAGGACTATATGTATTAAAAGATTTATTTCTTCAATAGAATTTAAGTGGGTGATCAATTACTTTCTAATTGATCAATTTAACTGGACCGAGAAAACGTTATAATTATAAAAATCAAGATTCGATTTATACTTTCTTTGATGTATTAGCATTTGTGGGATAACCTGATAATCTAATTGAGCTTTAAATAAAAACTTGGTGGATTATTCGGTTTAACTGCTTTATGGTTTAAGCGCGCGCACACAATTTTATATGAAAGTTTATCGATTGACCGTGAATATCTTTTTTATTGAGATTTAATATTATTTAATTTTCTCAAAGTATGGCTATTTAATTTTTATGATAATATCGAATTTTTGTACATATAGATAGTTTTGTATGTTTAAACTCGAGAGGCTTTGCAAGTCCAGAATCACCAATAAAAATCGATTAAAAACACAAATTTTTTCGATTTTCGCATAGTTTATTAACAATAGTTAATATATTATTCCGATATATACAATGTCATTTTCAGATGAGTACAACTAATACTTTACAGCCATTATGAGGCTAATATGTATACACTATTGTTAATGAAGTTTGTAAAAATCGAAAAAAAAAAATTTATTAAAAAAAAAATTTTGTTAACAAAAACTTCTAATTCAAATAAATTTCCAAAATCCATGCATCCCATAATGTCTAAAAAAATTTAAATTACGAAAAAATCCTTCGTAAAATCTAGTTTTTTACTTAAATAAAGGTCAAACTATACTTCGAGATCTGTCTCAAGAATAGTGACTAAAAAAAATATAATTCACCCAGTGAAGAAAAACCTTAGCCCAAAATCTGCCACGAATAAAGTTACAAAAAGGCAACTTCCGGTGGCTAAAATCACTTGATTCATGATTTTAAATTTTTTAGACTGGAACAAAATGATTTATTATAGTAAAAAAAAAAAAAAAATTTCTCGACACACCAGCCGCGAATAAAATGACTCTAAGTAAGGAGTCAATGTATTCGGGGCTGGTGTGTCGAGAAAATTTTTTTTCGTCCTCGTGTATCAAAGGTCACATTCTTCCAATCACATTGTAGAAACCGTATAACAGTTTATTCGAGGCAGATTTTATCTTCGGTAATAATTAATCAAAAGGTCGTAAAAAAAAGTCCAAACAGCAACAGTAAAAGTGCTTTATGTACCGAAGCCCTCGATTTTGAAAACAGCTCGCGCAAGCTCCTCGGCAAACAAATATAAACCAAAATCCCGCGGGTCGACCGAAATAAACTCCCCCATGCGCGTACACACGCCCCTAAAAGAGAGAAAAAAAAGGGTCTGTTGAACCGCGAGAAGTGAAAATACATCAAAGAAGAGGAAAAAAAGGAAGCAATCTTTCGTCTGCGAATCTTGCTTTTCTCAAACGACGTGAAAATAAAAAAAACGTTACAGGTGAAAGTACACCGGTATTGTTTGAGCCGAGGACCTTTTTTTTCTGCTTCTTGTTGGATTCTTGGGATGCGGGCACAAAGGTGCGATTGTTTCGACGACGAGGTGTACCGAGAACCAAAGTGACTCACTCGTTTGCATACCTGCATGCAGGTTAATTTTACCTAATTTTTAATACAGTAAAACCTCTATAATTCGAAGTTAGGCCTCAGACTCTTGAGTAGCTTTTTGTCCCTTGAAAGACTTATTCATGTATTTCTACCTCTATAATTCAAAGTTACTCTTAAAGAAAAAGTTGACATAATTCGAGAAGTTGAACTTGGTGAAAAATCTAAAACACAAACAGCTAGTTCTCACTTCTCACAGCATTCCTTTGAGTATTTTATCGACTTTTTTAAAAAATAAAGAAAAGATTCTTCAGGATTACTCCGAAGTTTCTATTGGTCAAACCTCTTTAATTCGAATTTTTTTTTTCAAAGTCCACCAAACTTACCTCTATAATTCGAAGTTGATGCTCAGACAGTTGAGTTTCGAATTAGAGAGGTTTTACTGTATTCAAAATTAAGAGTTTGAAAAATCATGATATTTGTTTGAAATAGTTATTAAAAAATTAAAAGGGATCCGTTGAGACAATTATCTCATCGGCGAAAATCTTCAAAAAAGATTACTTTTAATGTTATTTCAATCAAAGGTGATCCCTAGGCTCTAAACAATTAAAATGCTATTAGGCTTGCTATTGTTGAAAATTCGAATATCTTTTTAAAAAAATCGTAAAATTCTTTTAATTAAATTAATAATTTTGAAATTATTTTTCGTTTGAGGCCGCGAGAAATAACATTAGAGATGATAATAGTTTTGACGATCGATACCTTGTTCCACTTTCCAGGAGAAAATTTTTGAATGGATAATCGCTTTATAATCGTGGGTAAATTGATTGCAGCATCGTTGATTTTTTCATAAAAAATCAAATTTTTGATATTTTTATCGTAACAAAAGGGTTTTTTGTTGAGACTTTTCAAATTTTGATATAAATGTTGAATTTATTCAGTAAATTTATTATCATCATTATTTAAACTACTTTATTAATTTTTAAAACGCGTGTTTATTTTATGCAAAAACTATTTAATAGTTATTTAAATATTTATTATAATAACTAAAATAATTAATTAATAATTAATTATCATAATTTATTTATTTATTTATTTTATTGTTCATTGAACTACTTTTAAAATTTTTCAGTTAGTGCGCAATTATACTGATGTTTTTCTAGATCAGAATTAAAAAAAATACGATTAAAAATTAATATAAATTTTATGGTACTTTAATGACACAGATCTCAGATCGAGGCTACTCACATCCTAATTCGTCAAAAAAGCGATGATTACCATGATTGACGGTGTCGAACGACAACAGCGAATTACCACCGTAAAGGCTAATAACTACGTTTCTCCGAATCCGAGCCAAGGAAAAAAAATATTTCAATCTCGACGATAAATCAGAGTTACGTAACTCCCCCGCTGAAAAGTGTTACATCATGGTTGGCCCTTTTTTAAATACACGAAACCGGCTCGGGAGTAACAGCCAAGGCCATGGGCTCCGTAATCGGTAACGAATATTGTGCGTCACCGCGCCAATGTTCGACGCTCACGTACGAAGAAAGTGCAAGGATTAATCGCTCGTTGCAGCCTTGGTTTCGTTTTATCCTTCATTTTCAAAGCTATATTGAGATCATTATTCCATTTTATTTGATACTTCAATCATATTTTAAGCTTTTTCTTGACTTAAAAATTAATTAATTAATATAATTCTGATGATTTTTAATTTATTGTAATAATAAGAGTTCTTTTTAAAATTTTTTTTTAATTAGTCATATATTATGCTAGAATTAAAGACTTAAGCATTTTTTTCTGCTATTAAAAGTTTTCAAACAACAACTTTTTTATAGACTTTACAAATAATTATTTAAGATTTTATAATTAAAATTATTCTAATAAAACTTAACTTTACACAAAAACTGTAATGTTTTTAAAATAATTTTTTCAAATTTGTCCTACTAATATCTAATTCAATCATAATTTTATTTCTCTAAGGTTAATCTGAAAAACTGTTGAAAAACTGAACATTCAATAACTTTGAAAAAAAAAAAAAAAAAAAAGGATTTTAGGCAGTAGAAGGAAAAAACTACTTGTATGCACTTATTTAAGTTACTTTAATAAAATTTTATCTTATATGTACAAAAACTATAAATTTCTTAAAATATTACACATCTATTTACTCTGATCAACTTTCATATAATTTATAAAAGTATTAAATCACTTTAGTCTTAAACTATTTACAACAATTAACCATCACTCTCACTCTCACTTCCCAAGTATGCACCCAGTAAAGAAAGTCCACTGGGTTGGCTCGGAGCTTTGCTCTCTTGAGCTGCTGAAAAACCAGCGCCAATTGAATCTGCAACTTCCTCCTTCAAATCCTCAGGCTTTTCACTTTCTGTTGATTTTTTTGGTTTTTTCAATACTATTCCCAATTTTTTTCTCTTCTCCTCTAGACTAGTTTTTAATTTTGACGATACAGAGGGGGCCAGGTGTTCTTGTATTTGATTCTGTTCAAACAACTCCTCCTCGACTTCAACGGTCTCTTCCTCCACAATCTTACCCGTACGTTTTCTCTTATTCTTGAACATTTCCTTGACAAGCTGCTCGTCGTACTCCTCCTGTTCCTTCTCCGTCCTGATTCTCTGTTCACTGGTGTCGTACTTCTTGAGCATCTGGTCATAGTTGACAGTCTGCTGTCGCTTGTTGAGATCCTTGAGTTCCTCCAAGCTCTCGATGATATCCATTTCTCTCTTGGACTGCTGAGTTCTGTTCTCCAGGAGTTTCATGGGGTTAGATGCTTCCTCCTCCTTTTCATCCTCCTGCTCTTGCTTGGCCTGCTTCTCAGCCAGCAGCAGGGCCATGAAGTTCCTGGTGGCTCCAACTTCAATCTCGTAGTCCGTGTTTTGGGGGTCGGTTTTAAAGATTATTTCCTGACAGCAGCCCGTGCACTTTATGTAGAATCTGTAGATTCTGATCCCCAGGTAGGTATCACCCTCGACGTCTTCCTTCCTGGCGTTGAACTTTCGGCCCTTGTAGATGTACTCCCCGCAGGTCTTGCACTTCATGTTGAACGGTGCCATCAGACGTACTGTGTACTGACGATTTTTGGCCAGTTTCATACGCGGGATCTTGGCCGGGTCAAAGTCCGGTGGGTAGTATTTCTGAAAGAATAACAAAGTTTTAGTTGTGGGTGGGTTTGGTAAGACTTAACCTCAAAATTGTGCAAAGTGTTGTAATACTTACGTTCAAAACTTTTCTTTCAGACATTTTGAGGCTTTGCTTTTCCTAGTCTACTTGAAGAATATAAACAAACACTTCTCAACTAGATTAAAGCTTTTAAATTGTCAAAAAACTCCACCGTGGAAGAACAGTTACTCGCTGCTCGGCTGGAAGAAACAAACTGGCGTCTGCTGTTGCGACCGAGATTGACGATTCTTGAACCCGCGGCCTAGTGCGCATGCACTGCGCTTGACTAAACCGGGAGAATTCAGAATTTGAAATTTCAGTAGGGATGGCGAATTTGCTGAAAGCAAAGTTTTTTTTTTTTTTTTTTTTAATGAAAATGAAAATAAAACTGATTTTTGTTTTGGATTTTTTCTTTTTTCTTCCAAGCTAATTTTAGGCTTTAATGGAACTGAAATCTCTTGAATTTTTTTTGCTCTACCAACTCGTATTCACTCGAGTGTTTGCTTTTACTCTCTTCTTCCATTTTTTTTCAATCTTTTTAGAAGTGGTGTCCATTTATTTTCTGTACTCTTTCAGGTTTCTAAATTCAGTATTCCAAAAGTTTTCTTTCAAGACTTTTTTCTCTGTTTTTATAAGTAAAAACTGTAAAATAATTCAGTTAAAATTGAAGAATATATTAAATTTCAATGTCAGTAAGCTGTACGTCAAAGAATTGTACTTCTGCTCACGCAGTGTGACGGCCAAGTTGAAACTGCAGATCTTGTAACTTGTAAGTGCCAAGGGAAAGCCCTAAACTAAAACTGTTAGTTAAAAGAAAATTTAAAACCTCCCGACGGTTTTAGATTCTCATTGTTACCTCAAGAAAGTCGTGATTTTTTTTCATAAATAAAAAAAGAATCTACACGTATTTTTTATTTTTGAAAAAAATTAAAATTGAAAGTTTCCGAAATATTGATAAATTAGAAGCGATGAAGGTCGCAATTCTAATTAATATTCAAAAAATCTTAAAATTGACGAAAAAAATCATCAAAATTCAAGGACTTAATGAATAGTCATCTTCCCTATCACCTTGAAAACTCAATTCATAACTTGACTCTTTAGGATGTATTTAGTAAAAACTATTAGCCTCTAGTCCTACCGTGTAAGTTAAAATTTCTGTCCGCAGTGATTTTCAGATATTTGTTTCATAAAACTCTAAATCTCTAAAACTGTAAATAAAATGTCTGGAAACAATGCCGTTAAAACACTCATTTTGTGTTTAACTGATGTAGAAGCCACCGCAGCTCAGGCGGTTACGCACCAGACTTTCAACTCAAAGTGCTCGAGTACGAATCCGGTGTGTTGACACTTTCGATTTTCTAATTCGCGCTTCAATGAACGCTCTTAAATTAAAAAAAAAAAAAAAAAAAAAAATATTTCTTGGACAAGCTGAATTATACATAGATAGTTTTTTTTTTTTAATCATTTTTTAAATAAAAATTCATTCCGGCTCATAAATCATGTGCATTCACACTCTAAAAATAATTTAAATAAGTTTTTTATCATTTTTTGATATAATTTAAAAAATTTTATGATTACATAAAAAAATTAATTCCGTAAAAAAAAAGTAAAATTCCTAACTTCGGCCTACAATAAACCAAATATTATTTAATTTTCCCAAATCCATATACGTTTTACGAGCCGTAAAAGGCTCCACGCGACAATTACACGGAAGAGCCCTCGAGACTGAAAAAAAGAAAGAGAACTGATCCCCGAACGAAAATTCAGCTGCATGCACGGAATACGTAAGCTAGTGCGGTGACTCACCGAAAGAATACAACTAAAAAACGTCTTATCTATCGGCATACCTGCAACAGCACTTTTCGAGGTAATAAAACTCTCGAGGTTTTTTTTTCTCTTCTAATGGCTTTTTCTAAGTCTAATGAAACGAGCGTCCGATATCAAGTTAATTGAGTTTTATGGTTTTTTAGGTTTAGGACAGAGGATACTTGAGTGACACGTCACAATAAATAATGATAAAAACATATTTTACCGTAGCTAAGAGGAATTAAATTTATTGAATCAAAAATAATTAGGATTTTTTTGGTAAATCCTTTTTCAATGACAATAAGATGACCAGGTTCTTATAATACTCCGGCAAAAATTATTTTCGTTTGTTACATTCAAATTCAGGTATTGACTTAAATAATGCCTTTAGATCTAATAAAAAAAAGTGGTTTTTTATAGTTTTTAAATCAATATAAATACTACAAAGCCCATAAAAGTGCAAAAAATCACTTAAAATCCGTTGATTATCTCATTTTATTCCCATCATTCCTACAAGTAATCTTAGCACCCTGATTAAAAAAAAAGTCCTCCAAGCGTCTTAATTCCGAGAAAATGCTTTGACACTCGTTGTCTCGCAAAATTGATGACTCGTCCTCCCTAATGATGTCATACACAACGTACAAAACCTCGTAAATCAGTCTACTATAGTCCGTTTAAACTTTCGCACACGCGGGGGAGAGGAAGAAAAAAAAAGAGCTCACGTACTCGCGTCTCAATCAATAAACTCGCGTGCGTGACTCGCCCTCCCCTCGACGTTGTTAAACCGAACCCCACGTCAGTTGGTCTTTCAATATTTTATACTTTGTTGTAGAAATTAATAAGTTTAATTAAACAGTTTGTATAATACATCGGTTGCCTTTATGCGAAGATAAACCTTAGACCGAAATTTACCACGAATAAAATGACTTCTGCAAATGACTCCAAGTTTTGAGCTTATGAATATTGCAAGGAGTCATTTTATTCGCGGCTGGTGTGTCCAAATTTTTTTTACTGTTATATGGCAGAGGTCATTTTCTACCAATCTGTAAAAGTTAAAATAATAAATAAAGTCTTTTAGACATTTTAATGTCAAAAAAATACATCGGATGTTACTTTTTTCGTGGAAAAATTTTGGACTAAGGGCAATTAAAATTTATACTTTGAAAAGGTTAAACTAAAGTTGCAAAATTTCGGAAGTTTTATCAGACAGGGTTGAGCAAAGATTTAATCTCAAAGAAAATTCACATGACATTAATTAAAACTCAGGCTCATCAAAAAGGCTCAAAATTTCAAAAATAGTGTCATTGAATTAAAAAATTTTTGGGATTCAAAACTCCTGAATCTGCGTTCAAAAGTCTACTCCAACCGATCGAGTCGAAAGACTTTAAAGTGTTTTGAACTCGGGCTCGAGAGTTTTTTCGGCTATGATTTTCAATCCACGAAAATAATGTTTTTTAAATTTAACTTACAAGTAATAACAATAATTTTTCTATTAAGCAATATCAACTAATAAATGTTGTTTTTATTAAATTTACAGGCCGAATGGAGATTAGGAGAATCAGGGTAGCAATAAGACGCGGTGGGAAAAAAAAATCAGCAAACAAAGAAGAAGAAAAAAGATGACTCTGCCGAACTCGAGCTACGAGGAGCTCCTGGACCAGGTCCGTCAGCTCACCCACGAGACGATGCTGCTCCAGGAACACTTGTCCTCGAACTGCAACCCGTCCGACGTCAACCACAACCTGTCCTTGGTACAGAAGAACTACGAGAAAGGTGTGACCAAACATCATTTCAATGTTTTTTTTATTAATTGAATTAATTATACGGCCGGTCGTTGACTAAATAAATTCTTGATTTTCAATAATATTTTCGATTTTTAAAATAATTTCTCTAAAATAAAATCATTATAAATTCAAATTCAGTGTCATAAATTTGAATTATTTCTATTGTACCAATTGTTACGAATTGTTTAAAAATAATCTTAAAAACCTTTTTATGTCTAATTTCAAGAGAATAGTTCATTTGGTATGAGAAATTTCCCGTGGTTTTCTAGTCTTTCTTAAACTCATAATCATTTTTTTTCAAAATTAAATTTGAATTACTCCTCTTCTTCAAGCGTTGATTTAATATTACCGGCAACCTTACAGTGAAGTACTTTCTAAACTCCTCCTCGGGTATAGAAAAATTCTCGCGTGCGAGTTAAATTAATTCGCCTTGGTTCTTTTTTCTTTCCCTGATTATCCAATCGTAAATATTTGAAAAAAACTTGAATTATTAATAACTTTCACCGTGTTCCAGGTATAGAGCTGGCAGACAGCGTGATCAGACAATGCGAGCAGAACAATCAGCAGGATCGGTGTTCCAGCAACGGGGATACCGGAGCTGGAAGTCACACCTCATCGTCCTCCGATTTGACAAAGTCAGCTTTTTTTCATTTATTTTTAGAGTTTTTGCCCAAGGGCGAAAAATTTTAACTTTTAACTTAAAATTATCATTATGTAGTGCGTACAAATAGTAAAGATGATAAAAATGCAGTTGAAAATTTCAAAATTGCATAAATACAATAAAAGTCATATTCGATGGATTATTGTATTAGTTAAGCAGTGTAGTGGGTGGAAAAAATATTTAAATCTAAAATATTTATTTAAATATTAAACAGTTGCAATGAAAATAATATTTGAAATTAATATTATAAAAGAAAAAAAAGATAGATTGATTAAAAAAAAGGTATAAATAAATTACAGTATTCAGAGGCCTTGGTCAAGGATGTCCGAGGGGTCGAACATCGGCGCCAAGATTCCCCCCGGTGATCTACAGTCACGACTTATTGCCTGGAGAGATAAAAATCGCCACATACTTCCACTGGTAATTACTATTATTTCGCATTACCTACAATTCCCACTGCTGCTTTTTAAAAATATGACCCCTTCTGATGATAATTATATCGATGCTCCCATAGCGAAGAAAAATCTTTTTGAAATTTAATTTTTTAATTCATTTAAGCCTCTTATTGGTCATTTAAAATCTCCAGATTTTCTGCTAAGGTTTTTCTTCGCTGGGACCGTCGATATTGACTTATTATTTGTGATTAATCTAAATCCTCTCAGTTGAGGCTCGACATTTAACTTATTTTAAACAATTTGATAATCGTAATAACTTAAGCTGTACGGAATTATTAAAAAATAGGTTATTGGTTGACAGGAAAAACCCGATAAGTAACAGATTATTTAGTTTTAAAAATTAAATTAAAGTCACACTCGATGGTATTTCTCCACCAGGAAGTTAAAGTTCATTTAAACTTTAAAATGATCGACATCTTTTGATATTCTCAGAGTAATTTAATAAAGTGGTATTTAAAAGAATAACATTAGCCGAGTGGGAGGATAATAACGAAAATCACGCGATGCATCAAGGTCGCGAGGTCTTTGGATCCGAGCTCCACCCGCGGGGAAAGCGAGTTGACGTCGCGGATTCTCATCTAGACTCTCTGTTATTATCCTACGCCCCCGCGCGAGCTCCTTACCTTTTTTTCTCTCTTTTTCTCCCCGCAGAGATGAACGACCTTAAAAACGAGACCGTATTATTTTGATGGCCAGTTTTTGGCTTATTCAAAGTGCTGAATCTCCAAATTAGTCAAATAATGCTGTCAAAGAGATAAGAAAGGCCCAAATTTTGTTTTATAGTTGAAATAGTTGCCATTACAGATTAAAATTGCCTGTCGAGCTCAGAAGTTCATAACTGGCCACAAATTAGCTAATAACTGTTTTTCGCTGTTATCTTTGAATCGAAAGAAAATATCATTTTGATCACTTCGAACAACGTCCGTCCGAAATTGAGATTCTCCACACAATAATCGTGATTAGCCCTACAACTGGCTGGGGTACATTAAAGAATGCAAAAAGAAATAGTATACGCGGGCAGCAGTTTTCCCTCTCGTCAGACTGTGCAGGTTGAAGGTTCGCGAGAGGGAAAGTCCGCCCCGCGGGGCCACCAAAATTCGGTAGGGTGGCAGTATTGATCAGCCGGCACAGCATGCACACATACAAGCGAGTTTTACCCGGCCGGAAAATGAACGCGGATGGCTTACCGGCTTCCAGGTTCATTTTTATCGAGACGGAAGCGTATATTCCTCCAATTCCGTTGACTAGTATCAAACTATCATTCTGTTCAAAGATTTTAATCAATTTACCCAATTCAATTTTTTTTTAAATCTCATTCAGGGGTCTTAATTGTCAGTCAATGCATTCAGTCTGAATTTAGTGAAATTCAAACTACTGTACCAACTCAAAGCGAATATTTTAAATCCGCTTTATTATATAATGAGCAAATTGAGTCATCGATACTTTGAATAAAGATTTTGTTAGAGGAGATTGACCTTTCGCTCGAGGACGCCCGCACCACGATGAATTTTTAAAAATCTCCAATTACTCATCGGTACTTTTATTCATTCGTGTACTCGTATTTACACTCTAATTTTAATTTTTTTTTTTTTCTCTAGATAACCATCGAGCCTCATAAACGCGCAATTAATAAAATTATTTTTCTAATCACAGTTTTTGCGTACACGTATAATAAAAATCATATGAAAAAAAAATTTAAACAGCACAAAAAAAATAATAATTTTTTTTTTTTTTTTTTTAAGTTTTGTAGATAAATAAATAAATAAATAATTTAAAATACTTATTATAATAAATTAAATTAGATCCTGTCTCAGTTCAAATTTTAAATTCATTATAGAAACATTGGATTAGAACAAATAAAAATGAAAACTTAGAACTCGACGCCTACAATAGTTAAAATATTCATCTTCCACCAAGTTCATTACTAAAAGAACAACAACAATAAAAAACAATTATGATTAAGAACCGCAAAGATAAAAAAGAAAGGAGTCGCGTCTAGCTCCAATTCGTTAAAATTGGAAAAAAAGGTCCAATGGAGCGACGCAGCCAGTCATAGTTGAACTATTTGCTCTTCGCTTTCTCCCCGCGCAGTGCGCACGCACTCCGATTTGTTGCTCATTGTGTATTGAAATATTAAATTTTCGACAGGTGCGCAACGGTATACCTCGAGCCTTTTTTTTTTTTTACTTATTTCCGGTGGAATTATTATTATGAACGACCGGTTCGCACCGCAGCATTTAAATCGATGTTTTATAATCCCCGGGGTGGTCTATTCAGTCGATTGATTTTTTCGAGAAGGTCGAAATTTTTTTATTTATTTATTGCATCCTGAACTATAATAATTTTGTAATTTTATTTAATGATATTATGAGTGCAGTATTTTTACATAATTTTTCGGTTTTACTCTTCAGAAAACTTAGGTAGAAGCCAATAATCCCGTAAATGAATTTTTTATATTTTTTTACAGTATTAGTAGTAGAGAACAAAAACAGGTCAAATTAAAAATGGCATCATAATTAAAAAAATAAGTATAGGTACCGCTTTTGTATCAAAATAAACTCACTTGGTATAATTGCCCAGTAACTGTTTGGACAATTTTGCGAGATATAAATTCTAAAAAGTTTTATTTAAAACAAGTAATAAAATTAAATATTAAAAAAAAATTACAATTTTGAAATTACTTAAAGTAAAAAGCAATAAAAATTCCATAATTCATAAAGCGAATATTTGCTGTAAATTTAAAAAGAATCCAGTCTATCGATTCACAAGCTCGCAAGTTACCGATCGAGCCGCAGCGTGCAGAATATTTCGCGCGCGGAAAAAGAAGATTCCTCAACTTACCCACGATGAGTCATAGCGTATGCCCCCAGCTGTTTTAATTTCTCTCCCTGCGGCAGCTGCACTTTCTTTCCCCAATCCCCACCAGACTAGCTCTACGAGCTTGTTGGAGCACCAGTGCGTCGGTGTATTTCGCGCGGGTTTAACGTACCGACAATATGACCCTTGGCTGCTTATCTCTATTATTCTTCTTTGGGTAAACAATCTTGTTATGCATTCAAATTAATGTTTAATATATTTTTTATGTATTAGTAAATTTTATTATACATTTGCAATATAAATGACCGTAGTCTGGACCAGTATTTATTAAAACCATCGCATGTATAAATAAGGATACCATGTGATTAAACTTGAAGTTGGAGTAAGCGCACAGATAGCCAAGGGTCAAATAAAAATCCCCAGTGAACAACTAATTCTTCTAAAAATCCAATAAAAAGTAGTGTCTTAGCTTGTCCATCTGTACTCCCGATTGGATAATCTCCCCGCGTCTTGTAAAAACTCAGTGCTCCTCCTCCACCACCCCTACCGCATCAACCCCTAGAAATCTTTGGTTCGGCGCATGCGTACTTTAAACTGGCCGCGTCCGCAGTTCCAGGATCTCCTGCGAGATCAGCCCAGCCCACGTTGCTCAAAAAAGGCCACCAACAATCCTCCTTTAAAACCAGATCCAGTGAGTCATAAAAAAAGTGCCAAAGCTCAAGTGTTGACAGTGTTGTCTTTTTTCACTGTTCCCTTGCTCACTGCAGTGACGATGCGGCGTCCGCGAGTTAGAGTACAGTAATCGATAGGAGCTGCGAGACCTAGACATGCCGGGCTTCCAGACGATGATCAAGCACGCCAAGACCGAGAAGAACCGACTCAGGCTCATACAGGACCTCAACGACGGCGAGGATGAGGACCTGGACAAGAAAGAATCCCGGGGCGGGAGCAAGAAGTCCGCCTTGCCGAGATACAGAACCAAGGTTTATTTTCACTTTTTTCTTTTGGGTTTTATGGGCGAGCTAACTGGAACGACTAGGTGACGTTGCTTTTGGTACTTTTACGAATAAGCGATACGACCTTTTCCATAAACTAGGATGTTGTAAAATTTTAGTGTATATATATCGTTAATTATATGTAATGCTTGTTTTTTTAAATCATGTTTTGTCACCCAGTTTTTAAGCTGCCAGCGCAGTCCAGAATCTCAAAAAGACCTTGAAAATAATCAAAATCCAAGAGGTTTTAAATCTGAAAACTCATGGTAATCCTAAAAAATGCAAATTTATCGTTCTCTACAAGCGTGGGTGTACACAAGTCCGAAAAAAACAAGTAAAAAGGAGTTTATGGAATAAGCCCAGAGTCATTATTCTCGCAAGCTGTCTTCTTCTTCTTCTTCTTCCTGCGTCCACGGTGGAGCAAGCATGACCGCTGCACTTACGCAATGGACTCGAACGTCGTTATTACCTGACCACCTAGTCATAAATCCATCGTCCAGGGAATAAAAAAAAAACGGGGTGCAGTGGGGATAGGAAGTCGATACTTTATTTCGGGCGAATAGATTATTTTTAGTTTTTTAAAGGGAGAGAGATTAAATTACTGTTTCGGAGTGCTTGCGGTACGTGACGCGGTTTTTTAAAGAGCACTGTGGAAAATTAATAAGCGAGCTGGAATTTGTGTCTCGGGAGTGTAATTGACAGCCTGATGGGACTAGAAAAAAAAAAAAAACAAAAAAAAAAGGATTTATGAATCTGAATTTTCAAAGTTTTTTTGTTGGTACTTGCAATGCACCTAGTTTTGAGTATTTTATAGAGGTTTTAAAAAATATAGTAGTCTATTGGAAAACAAATTTATTAGGTGTTTATGAGTAACTTTTTTCATATTTTTTGATTTATCGAAATATAGTTGAATTCAATTCTACGAATTTTAGCATTAAAAAATAATAAACGATAAATCGACGCTTGAGTTCAAGAAGGTGTCAACTCAAAATTTTTTTTAATAACATGACAACTCAGAATTTTTTTTATTAACATGACAACTCAGAATTTTTCTTATTAACATGACAACTCAGAATTTTTTTTATTAACGTGATAACTCAAAATTTTTTTTATAAACATGACAACTCGAAGGAAATTTTCTTTTAGAAAATTTTTTTCCGAAAGTAATAGTTCAATGAGATCGCTTAACACTGATTTGAGATTATTTTTTTATTTTTTCCTCTACTGATTAAATCCTTTTAGTAAAACCATTAAAAAAACAAATTTTGTCTGTAAGCTGAAAAAATTTTTCGAGGAAAAAATAAAAAAATAATCTCAAATCAGTGTTAAGCGATCTCATTGAACTATTACTTTCGGAAAAAAATTTTCTAAAAGAAAATTTCCTTCGAGTTGTCATGTTTATAAAAAAAATTTTGAGTTATCATGTTAATAAAAAAAATTCTGAGTTGTCATGTTAATAAGAAAAATTCTGAGTTGTCATGTTAATAAAAAAAATTCTGAGTTGTCATGTTATTAAAAAAAATTTTGAGTTGACACCTTCTTGAACTCAAGCGTCGAAATGATTTCTTTAAAAAAATATTGAATATTAAAAAGTTTTTCCATCAACTTAAACATAAATAAGGATTTTATGTGCTTCATATGTGCTCTCCCATAAATTAACTTTTATGTCTTAAAATAATGAACCAATAAAGGAAATTATAGATTTCCCAATAAAAATATTTTATTACTCTCTTATTTTTCAAAATTATATTTTATTTTGAAATGTTTACAAGTTATAATGAAATTATCAAGGGTTGGGCACTAGGAAAAACTGAAGTGAATGTAAATAAATTTCTCAAAAATAAAAAGTCTATTGAAACATCTCAAAAATGTCCAAAATAATCCAGTTTTGTTATATATTTCAATGTTAATGAAATAATTGTGTGAAGTTTGATTTTAGCAATCTGAATGTAAACCGATGTAAACTATTAGGATATAATAGTACCTCAATGCTGAAATTAAGCTTTTTGAATGCAGTTTTAGAACTGTACTTTACACTCGCTGAAACGTTATAAATTTATTCCCAAGCTGGTTTCCAGAGCTCCTAACCGGAAACAAGTCCGCGATTTTAGATTTTGCGCGTAAATTTTGATTCTCCTCAACCCGGCTAATTAGATAAATCCAGTGTGTTTGGTCTTTTCCGCGGATTGGGAGATTAACCGGAGCCTCGAATTTACTATGCCCCCCGTAATTAATCAACTTACACGCTAAATAAAGAAATAAAAAATCGAACAAGCCAAAGCGGGAGAAAGTTTAAAATTTATAGCTGCACGAGATTGAAAAATGTAAGAAAATATATTTCGAGCCGGGAATCGGAGAATCTATGCTATCGGCTTCGGCTCGATTGTTGGAATTTTATTGTTTTTTTTTACCCGTACCGAGGAATACGCGAAACTAAAGAGAGGGAAAGTTTATCAAAACTTTATTCAAGTATTCGAGCTCTTATGAAAATTTTTTGATTCTTGGAGTTTTATTAATACACGTATTAAAATCCGAATGTACCTTTGCTGTGTTATCTGAAAAATAACATTTAAAAAAAGTTAAAATTATTATACTCAATTATAATTTGACATCAAAATGGACTTAAAAATTATTTTTAATTTTTACAGCAATTTTTTAACAAAAAAATATCATAGCAAAAGTCTATTTTAGTTATGGTAATATCGATTGCCTTTATGCGAAAAAAAACTTCAGCCCAAAATCTGCTACGAAAAAAGTAACATCAGAGGTACTCTTGGCCAATGAAATGTCTTTAAAATACTTTTTTTATTTATTAGATGTATTACAATAAAAAAATATTTCTTGATTATACTACCCACGAATAAAAAGACTTGCGATATTTAGAAACTGAAAACTTCAGTTCGAGTCGTTTTATTCGCGGCTGGTGTGTCGAGAAATTTTTTTTTTATTATATTCAAAGGATCGGTAGCAAAGATCACTTGAAAATTTTTTTCTGCAAAAGTATTCTAGAGACATTTTATTGACTAAAAGTGTACCTCCATTGTTACTTGTAATCGATATGAGTCCACCTTTAAAAAACACAAAAAAAATGAAACTTTGTTACTACCATGACCCAGATAATTTTAGATACGTTACTTGCGCGAAAATCCCGCGTGTCACTTGTTAATACGAGTAGATCGTCGAAAGTTCTCAGGCATAAGTATTACATTGTCGAGAGGATGGGATTAGAAAGTAAATGTTTGATGCAGAGAGTTAAATAAAATTTTGATACATCAAACAGCGAAGTTTACGGACAAAAGTAATCAGAGCTGCACATACTTGAGGTCCCAATTACTTCAGAACTCAAGATCGAGATACGAGATACACCAAGTACTTTTATTAAATTTCTCTCTCTCTCTCAATCTCGGTCGTACTAGAAATTGCGCACGTGTGACTTTAATAATCTAACATGTGTGTCATGTTGTTTAAGTAGCTAAACTTGATAAATTTTCTTACAATCTTCCCCCCCTTTTTTTTTATTTCAAAAATAAGTTGTTATGATTTTGATCATCATTCACAAATAAATATTTTAAAACTGGTTAAAAAAAAAAACTCATTATTACCCCCTTTTTTCTACGCAATTCACCCTGATCCCCAAAAAAAAGACGCATGACTCACTCCCCCAAAAACTGGCGTAAAACTAACAACTTTTTTTGGTAACCTGTAATTGCAGGACAAAGGAGGCGGAGGCGTTTCGGTGCACGAAAGACGAAGGCCGGTTTCGCTGCACGGACCCAGGGAGGAGATTTTGTTCGGCTCTGCCATCGCCGGTGGCTGCACCTGGAGACCGGCGAGCCACCTCCTGGGTAGAGCACAGTCGGCCGAGCCCACTACCAGACACCAGGAACAACCGGAAGTACCGTTTAGGAAAACGGAGGAGCACCGAATTTCCGATGTTTCCATTCCCGAGGTACTTGTGTGAAGAATTTAATTTTAAATATTTATCGCACCTGGGACGAAAAACGCTACTTTTCAGCCCATGGGTGTGAAAAAATTACTGATTTTTTATTTATTTTTTATAATTGAGTATTTTACATTATTTAAGCTTTTTAAGATTTGAGGTTGTGAATACTTTACCGTTAATTGTTTATAATAGTTTTTTTTTTATTATTTCCTGGATATATGCAGTAAAAAGCTCAAACCAAAAGAGAAATTATTTAATGATATCCAAGCGTACCACCCTTTTAGTCAAAAATCTTGCAAGAATTTTTTAAAACAGGGGGTGTTTTTAAATATTGATATTTTACGGATACAGCCAACGTGAGTCACACGAATGCGGTTATCGATTTTTTACCTGCACTCCCGCAACTCGCGCCTTTCTTTATTTTTGCTGCTGCAGCTTTCTATCATCTTCTTCCTTCTTCGCCCCTCCCCCCCCCCCTTTCTTTTCTCCTGCAGTTCAGTGCAGTTCAGTGTGTGATGTTTAGATACGTGTTTGTGTGTTATCCTTAATAAAACAATCAGAGTTTTTTTTGTCCGTTTGATTCGCGTTTTTATTTCGACCCTCGTGTAATTTGTGTTTTATTCGTGTTCGTGATGCGACTGGACTCGCATGGACATTCGACTATCCTTGCAAAAATCGGCGATAAAAGGTGCCGAGCCGATTTTTAGGTTATAAGGGCCCGAAAGACTGCTGAGATTAATCGCGGATCGGCTCTTTGTTCTCTGTCGTAAATGGTAAATTATAACTAACTACCTAATTCTCGACTGTCTTTTGAATTTGTTGTTTGTTGTTAGTTAAAAATAAAACCCTGGTTTTTAATCAATTTCATCCCTTTTCTAAAGTTAACGCGATTTCGTATATCTACAAAAAAAAGCTTCAATATTTACTACCATATACATTTTCCAATGTTTTTCCTGAATAATTGATTTAGTCCTAGATTTTTTTTTATCCCACTTTCTCACTTTATGTGAGAAAATTTTAATTGAGTCTTATAAAGTGCTGACTAAAATCTTATCTGAGTTCTTTTGTTTTGTTTACAGACCTATGCCAAAAGCAGACACAGTTATGAGCTTGATGGTAACAGTACAGAAGATGACACTTGTCAAAATTCAACTTTACTGTCACAAAAAATCCCAAAAAGTCGGGAAGCTTGGCCAATGAAATCCACAGATACATGGAGTCCAAGTCATTCAGCCGGAAAATCTGCTGAGCAGATTAATACAGCGGTAAACAATGTAAGTTCAATTTATCTTTGAAGCCTTACTAAGTTCAAAAGTATCTTCCAAAGAAGTCATGATCACTAATATACAATTTGTATTTTTCAAAAAAATAAAAATGATCTCTCAAGTGTAATTCTACTTATCTAAATTAACAAACTCAAAATAATAAAATGACTGTTATGGGTGACATAATTTTTTTTTATATAAGCTTAGCTTTTCAGACTTTTAGTTTAGTATGCCCACTCTCTAATTGAAGAGAACCAAGTTATTTGCAACAGGTCTTGGAATGATAATTTTATTGTTAAAAGTATTTTTAAATTAAAATTTATCAGTTAAATTAAATTATTGTTATGTGAGACTGTGTATTCTTACTGAAATTTAAAATTTAATTTTTCAGTTCTAGTTATTTTTTTAAATTAGCTTCTATGTGGTAAAGTATATGATAAATGAAGAGTTTAACTCTTAACTCTAAATTGAGTATACAATTTTATATTATATTTCTCATCAAGTAAAACCTAATAAAATATTGTTTTCATTTTCAGGACCCAATGGCAGCCTTGAACCTGGGCACGGGTATGCACGGTCAGCGTCGTCTGGGCGCAAAGCTAGACGTGGTTTACAGTCTTCTGAGTATGCTGGGCAGCACTGAGGGCAGGGAAGACATGAGCGCGACTCTCCTGTCGATGAGCAACTCTGTCGAGAGCTGCGAGGTCATGAGACAGTCGGGATGTCTGCCCCTGATTGTCCAGCTGATACACGCCCCGGGACAGGATCCGGAGACAAGAGAGCGAGCTTCGCGGGCTCTTTATAACATTGTACACGCAAGGAGCGACGAGAAGTCCAGTCGCAGGGAGGCAAGAGTTTTGAGGTTCTTGGAACAACTCAGGGACTACTGTCAGGTTAGAGGATCGGTTAATTCACGGAAAGAAAGGCGCACTGTAAAAAGTCTGCCGTGCACCGAAAATCGGTGCAAAGCACCAGTTTCTCAAAATTTAGAACCTCCACAAGGATTACTGCTTTACCGACAGTGTCGATTTTAGAATTTTTGGTGCCAAGCACCGAAAAATCGGTGCAAGGTACAGAAATTTCAGTGCCTGTCATGCAGAAAGTAGTGACGGTTACTCAGTTTTTTAAAGCTCTCTGAAACCACCGCTTTGCAGTGCGTCCTTCTTTCCGTGTTAGTAGCATTGAAAAATAAAAAAAAAACCCTATACTTTCGACACTAGTGCGTTAAAGACTAATTTTGAACTTTATCTGCTCACTCGTGTCAAAAAGTTAGAACTTTAATAGATTAAAACACAAATTTTATTCCTTCTAAATTTTATTCGAAATCTTAAAAAAAACTTGATTTATGAATCATAGGCGTTGAGGTTGTCGTTGGAGACTAGACAGCCGTTGGACGACACGGAGCGTCATCCTTCGGCCACCATAGCCGCCCTTATGAAGTTATCCTTCGACGAGAGCCACAGATTCGCCATGTGCCAGCTCGGTGGTCTCCACTCTGTAGCCGAGCTAGTCGAAGTGGATCACGCCGCGCACGGTACAGAGAGCACCGACTCGAATTGCGTCACCCTGAGGCGGTACTCGGGCATGGCCCTCACCAACTTGACCTTCGGAGATAGCAACAACAAGGCGTTGTTGTGCTCCTTCA
This sequence comes from Encarsia formosa, assembly GCA_038277355.1. Taxonomy (NCBI): domain Eukaryota; kingdom Metazoa; phylum Arthropoda; class Insecta; order Hymenoptera; family Aphelinidae; genus Encarsia; species Encarsia formosa. Next base: position 78,813,089 of record CM076187.1, read on the forward strand.
GAGAATTTATGAAAGCCTTGGTAAGTCTTGAGGGGAATTTCGGCGTACGGCTTAAATAATCGTATAGCGACAAAAATTTAGGAAAACAACTCATAATAATTAATAACGTCTAATCCCCATCTCCCCTTTCTCACCAGGTCTCACAACTCGGTAGCCCGAGCGACGACCTAAGGCAAGTAACAGCCAGCGTGCTCCGAAACCTGTCCTGGCGGGCCGACAGCAGCAGCAAGCAGACTCTGCGGGAGGTCGGGGCCGTGGTCGCCCTTATGAGGGCGGCTATGGAGGGCCGCAAGGAGTCTACCCTGAAGTCCATACTCTCGGCCCTTTGGAATCTCTCAGCTCACTGCAGCACCAACAAGATGGACATATGCGGGGTCGAGGGTGCTCTGGCCTTCCTGGTAGACATGCTGAGTTTCAATGCCCCGTCTAAAACACTGGCCATCGTGGAGAACGCCGGAGGTATACTGAGAAACGTATCGAGTCACATCGCCGTCAGGGACGACTACAGAGCCATCGTCAGAGAACGCGGATGTCTGCAGGTACAGATAATTTTGGTTTTCCAAAATGTCTAATAATTTGGATTTTGATTATAAAAAAGTAAATTATTCGATATTGAGAGTGAATATCTATGCAACATTGTGTATTAATTCTGCAGCTATTGAACTCACACCTCGTACTATGTACTTTAGTGCAAAATAATAAAAAACCAACACCTTTTTTTTAGGTTCTCTTAAGACAGCTGAGGTCTCCGAGTCTGACGGTGGTGAGCAACGCTTGCGGAGCCCTGTGGAACCTTTCGGCTCGCTGTCCCCAGGACCAGCTCATGCTCTGGGACCTGGGAGCCGTACCCATGCTGAGGAGCCTCGTGCACTCGAAGCACAAGATGATATCGATGGGGTCGAGCGCGGCCTTGAAGAATCTACTAAGCGCGCGTCCAAACGGAAGCAACATCGTGCACCTTGACTCAACGGCGCGAGGGCTCGGTCTGCCCACTCTGCCAAGCCTCGTGGCTCGAAGGTAGTTACAGAAATTTGAACGTGATTTTTAACAAAGCCTAAAATTACTTTAATTCGAAAATATTTCAATTCCAGACAAAAAGCTCTCGAGCAGGAAATTGATCAAAATCTGTCGGAAACCTGCGACAACATAGAACCCAGCACCTCGCCGATCAACAAAGATAACAAATTCAGCTTTAAGCTCGACCAATCGTTCCTGCAGTCCAGGGTCAGCGCTCCGAAGCTGGGCTTTCCTCGGAGCGAGAGCAGGGAGTCTATGAGGTCGGTCACCAGCACCCAGTCAGACACCATCTTCGAGAAGGTCAATAGAAACGCCCCGCCCTCGGACCTACAACTCCAGCAGCAGAGCATGCACTCCTCGGTGAACTTCAACCCCGGTGGTTATGGTTCAACCAGTGATGCCAAAGGTATGTATTTTTTGCAATACGAGTTTTTTTGGTCGCTATTTTATGAAAACAAAAAATATGATTTAGAAAGATATAATAGCAAGTCATCAGTTGATTTCATTTGCATCTATGAAAAAAAAATATCACCATAAAAATTGTGTTAGCCTGTTAATTATTATGTCATTCAGACTATTCAGTTTTTTCCTACTCTAAATTAGATTTACAAATTTGTATTTTAGCCCTAGCTCAAAAGATTAAGAAACTAAGAAACTGTTCGCATTTATTTTTATGATTTTTAAGCTTCGATCAACAAAAATTTTCCTTTGATAAATCCGTCAAAAAAAAAAAAAAAAAGAAAAAAAGAAAAAGAAAAAAAAATTTATTATTAGAAAATTAAAGGTTACGAAAAATCGTCTGCTTTATATATTGTAAATGAAACTTCAAAATTTCATTTGTAGCTGTGTTCAGTTAAAAAAATAAGGTTCTTAAGAGGTTATTAGTTTGTATGATTCTTATTTTTTGTACAGTGTAGATAAATTTTTAGTTGCAAAATTATTTTAATTGATCTTCAATTATAAAACTTGTATTCAATTATAAACATTATACTGTTCAGTGAAAATATCAAAAATTTTTAAGATTTAAAAACTCGTATTTTGAATTTTGACATTTGGTTCTTGGTTCATCATTATTATAGCATTAAAATTTTATGAAGATATTATTTTAAACAATGTATACCGCACATATAGTTTGTAAAAAAAAAAAATCTTAAATACGAATATTTAAAGTAGTGGAAAAGAAAAAATCGTTTAGTATAAATGCAGCTGTAAATTTAGTAACACTTAGTTTTTTAATTTTTTACAATATTTAAGTATATTTTTAAAATAAGTACAATTCTTAATGTATATTGAGTCTATCTAACAGCAGAGTTTTTCGCGTACGCGAAAGTCCTATTTTATAATAAATAACATAACATAATTAACAAAGTAGTATATTTTGGTAATGTTAACGTGAAAATTTAAATTTAATCATGTTCGTTAAAAATTATTATATAGTTTCAAACATTACAAACATCGACTAATTAAAATTGACGGATTTAACCATCTCACTGTTTATTTTAAATATTCTGAAATATTGATTCCAGGTTCCACATCAGAGAAAAAGTACACCCTGCGGTACATGAATGCAATCCCGGAGCGTCTAAAGCCGGGGGAGCCTCTGCCCGACTTTCGAGGTCTGAAGTGCACGGACTCAACTATATCCTGGGCCACGACTCCACCCACCCAGGAGCCCAAAATCGAGGAAACCTACGTTAAACAAACCAAGCCGATAGTTTTGGCCAGTGGGGTCAACTACGACCTGCATCTGAAGAACATGAACAAGATGGCCTCGCCAATCCAGGACCGGATGATCGACTTCTCGGACTTGAAGTACTCCTCGGACGATGACAAGCAGAGCTCGGCCTACTTCACCGGGACGGAGCAGGAACACAGCGGGAGCCTCAAGAACGATTCTTCCAGGACCTCCTCGATTTCCGATCTTAACGAGGGGGGGAGCAAGCAGAGAATGTCGTTCCTCAAGAGTAACTCTGGGGTCAAGCTGGATTTGGCCAAGGGTAACTTGAGAGCAGACTCGATACGGTCTGTCACTACTTCAGGTAAATAGTTCAACAGTGAATCAGATGAAAATTAAATTTTCCGCTTTGAGGTTCAAATAAATAACTACATTTTTTTAATAGAGATTTTTTTTTTGTGCAAGGCAAATTCAATATTTTACTCTCAGCAGTTCATAATATTCAGAATAGTTGTGACAGAATCCAATTCTTAAATTTTATTACTTTTTACAGAGAGCACATTGACAGCGGAAATATCCATGGAGACCGACAGCGCTATATTTGATGAGGACTCGAGAAAACCCAGCGAGAGGACTTCCGGTGTTCCCAGTCTGAGTTCTCTGGAAGACGAGCCGAACAATCTCGTTAGGTACGCGACGAACGCGAGCTTGAACGACATCGAAGCGGAGGAGCCGAAATCACTGCAAGATGATGACTTGAGTGAGGTGACCTACCACACCGTTCAGGAGACCTACACCATCGAGGACGACGTTTCCCAGACCCAGACCCTAACCTACGTATCGGTCGACGAGAACACTTTCAAAAATGAATCCACGGATGCGGTCATGCACACCGCCAACTCCGGCATTACCTCGGATTCCTACGAGTCCATCGAGAGGACCGATCGCGAGCTCGCGGAAATTTGCAACAAGACCGGGGTGTTCCAGCAGAACGGAGATTCTAATACGGTTTTCTCGGTGAATAACGAGGAGATACTCAAGTCTTTGCAGATGCAGGTGAGCGCGTTTAATGAATAAAATTCAAAATTCTGACAAGATGTTGAATTTTTTTTTTAATTTTCTAAAATTGCAATTGAAGAAGTTGAAGACTTTAAAGATGAATAACGAAAACATTCCAATACACGCATTTAAAACCAAAACCACTTATTCTTTATTTTAAGAACGAACCTTCAGGACACGAAGAGTACCGCCGTCAGCGCGATCCGGACGCCATGATAGCCTCGCTGGACCGTCTGACCGCAACCCTGGTTCAGCAGAGCGAAGCCATGCGGGAGCGCGACCTAAAGACCAGCCTCCTGAGCACCGACACCTGGAACGAGGACACGCCCAACAGCGTATCCTTCCCGAGCATGAGCGGGAGCGTGCCAATGGTGCCGTCTTTCAAGAGCGACCTGGAGGACAACAACTCTATAACCGAGATTGCCGAGGACTACCTCAACAGCTCGGTCTCCATGACCGACTCGAGGATCATCGAGAGGGAGGCCATCAAACTGGCTGAGGCGGTCAACCAGATAAGCCTGGCGTCGAGCGACCTCGATGCCATCAATCCACCCTCGAACATGGGAAGCCTCGTTTCCCTCACGGCCAGCGTGGGTCTAGTGAACGATACCGTTGATAATTCAGGTAATTTGACTTTTGGTGCGAGATTTTTTTTCAAATGCTTAAAATCTTAATTTTGATTCAATTTGTAAAGTAAAACTTAAAATATTACTTGCTATCAATTTCCAGGTAAAGAACGTGAACCCGCCCAGTGTCCTCGAAAGAAATCCTTGCCTATCTCTGGGGTCGTGGCTCGTCGAGCCTTGGGTCAAAACACAGGATCCCGAACAACGAGCTTGGAGAACTTGCTAAACGAGTGCAACGCGAACAACAACTCCCAGCTCGAGAACGTAAAGCCACCGTCGCTCATGGACGAACTCCTGAACGGCGGTGACATGGAGAACAGTTTGCTCAGCGTCGCCAGCATCACCTCCGAGATCGACGACTGCAACAACAAGAACAGCGACGCAACGAATTTCGACCTCGTCAGGCCCGTAGCCAATGTCATGTCCATGGCATGCCTGAGGTAGATTTTGAAAATTTCTTTTCACCATGTATTCTATATCCTTGACGGTATTAACTGGAGGGACATATTTTTCAAAAAAAAAAATAGGTACGCCCAAATGCAAGAAAGCGGTGTCAGCAACAGCATAACCGAGTGCCTGGACAACATAAATCCTCCATCCCTGTTCAACGAGGTATCACGAATGGACTGCAACAGCGACACATTGTGCATAGACGTCGACCTGGAAAATGAAGACCTGACTCATTTCGTCTTCGATGAGAGGATCGAGGAGATCGCTAACGACACCGACGAGGCAGTCACTCCAATATCCAGCGAGTGCTGCAGCTCCGTCGAGTCGACACCCAAGAAACGCCTCCACAAAAATCGTCCGGGTAAGTTTTTTTTTCCAAGATCAAGTGTCGTAGATTTAAAATCATTCGAATTGAGAAACTAAAATTTTTCATAAGACTTTTTTATGAGCAGACGAATTCCGATAGTAAAAAAAATTGTTGATTTAGTATCTTTAATCTTGTTGACCTTTTAAAATACTATATTCACATCATTAAAAATTTATCATAACAAAAAAAAAAAAAAAAAAAAATTCCCAAATTTTATCAAATTTTATAAATTTTTATAAATTTTTACAGGTCACCTCACACCCAAGCAGAAGAGACAGCTGGTCAAGGAACGATACAAGACCTATACGATCGCAGCGGAGCTGGTCAAGAAGGAGGAGGAGGAGGACCGCAAGAGACAGATCAACGAAGCCGCCGCCGCTGACGCTGCTGCTGCCAAAACCGGCACCTTCTCAAAGCTCACCCCGAAGCAGCGCAGACAGGAGGACAGGTCGAGGTTCCAAACCCAAGTTTTGGGTGCCACGCCTCCCGCCAAACCAGAAGTAAACGAGGAAGTCGAGGTCAAGACCCCCACCACTCAGATACCCCAGAGAACGGGTATACCGATGTTCAGAAAATTCGGTGCCAAGACTCCTACCACCACGCCTGCAAAAGTTTCCAAGAACCACCAAGTGGAACAGGACAGCGATAACAAATACCTGACCATGACCCTGTGCAGCAAGGTCGCTTCCGAGGAGCAGATAAACAGGGTGCCCTCGCCGGAGAGCTTCGCCAACGGAGTAGCGGCCAGGTTGTCCAGCATCCTGCCCCAAAACGACCATACCTCCGAGGAAGAAGAAGAGTCCGGAAGCGACACCGACTGCGAGGAGCTCAAAACCAAGGGTCGACCCAGAATAGTCAAACCCGGATCCCGGGACTCCAGCACAGAGTCGAACGGCCCCGAATCCGAGGTACCCAAGGGCATCAGGGGACGGAGGAAGCCGCTGTACTCTTCCTCCAAGGCAGCCAATCTTAAAAACTCGACGCCGCAGTGTTCCCCGGCGAAACAGCCCGCGGTAAACCGAAGCAACAGCTCGCCCGTGGTTAGGGGAACCAGAGCCACTACCCTCAGGCAGCACAACAGCCTGCAGAAGACCGGGGGTAGTGTCACACCGGAGAAAAGAGTCCAGAGTGCCAACAAGAGGTCGGCCATACCACAGAAAAGCTTCGGGTTCGGAGGGGGTAGGAAGTCAGGGGACACGACACCGAAGCTCGAAAGTCCGGTAAAGCCGCTGGAGAGACAGAATACGTTCACCAAAGACGAGCCCGAGATGGAGAACACGGTTGTACTACCCGCTACCCCCGCCAAGGGAAAGTTCACCAAGGGTGCTACTTCCGGTGAGTGTTTTTTACGAGGTTATGTACTAACAAAAAAAAAACACAATTTAAGAATTTCATCAAATTTTAATTTTTTTATTGTTTTTTAATCATATTTTAATTTGAATTTCAGCAAAAACATCGCCGGTCCACAGCAAACTGAAGACACCCACGAAGACGACCCCGCGGGAATCGTCGTCTAACCTGATCCAGCCGAAGCTGGTGAAAACCTCGAGCGCGGAGAAGATCTCTACGACGGGTATACCCACTATGGCGAAGAGATCGATTACCAATCTGAGCAGCCAAGAGAGCGGAATACCACGTAAGATATCGCTGGGACAGCGGTCCAACAGCAACTCCAGCATAACCTCGACTGCATCGTCGAACCAGGGCGCTACCAGGAACAAGACGGCGGTCAAAGACGCCACCAGCAAGATAGCCAGCCTCTGGAAGAAGGTCGAGGAGAGCAAGAAGAGCCAGCAGAAGCAGCCGGACCCCAGGCAGTGGATACTACCCAAGAGTTCAACTTTCGAGGGCGTTGCCAAAGATGGGGCTAAACTTACCACGGCTATGTAATTGCGAGGAGGGGATGGAAAAGTTTGATAAATTACGGAACTCGGGGTTGTAGTTTGGAATCTGACACGAGTATATACAGATGTAGTAACCTAGAAGAAAATCATCTGCGATAACCACCGTTTGTACATATAGTTTCTAGATGAAAATGATCAAAATCTAGATGAGTAATACCTTGAAAAATTAATAAATATTGATTACCTCTGACAATCTGGAAATTTTAATAAATTAAAAATCACTCAGCTCGCGTCTGAATATATGCAAACTAGTGGACTGAAGCTACCTGTATATTTTTTCGTGACAGATCCCAATAGCACAAACAGCACACGACTAAAACTAATTCTGAATTTAAAATATGTTTGAAAGTATCACTTTTTAAGTATAGGTTTCCATTCTTTCTTTTTTCCAGGTAGTAAAGTTTGATTTGTGATTCAATTAATTTCTAACTTTATTATCTCAAAAAAAGGATGAAGATCTGTATTTTAAATGTGATATGTTCAAAGATCAGGTATTTATTGACGATTTATTTCAAATTAAGAATTAGTCTGAGCTGGGCACTACTACCTGTAAAGAGTTAGACCAAAAATCGGCCATTCGAGAGCTCAAAAAACTGAAATGAAATTTTTGATTTAGAGAAAAAATATGGAACTATATTTATTTATCGGAAATTTTAGTGCTTCCCATTTAATTTAAATAAAAATAGTAAAAATCGTATTTAGACGACGCAAAATTATTTGCTCTGCAGCAAGCAATTATCTTAAAATTTCATGTAGATTAAAGTCAAAATTGTATATCGGTCGAGGGCTCTGAAGTGTTGGTCTGAAATTTTGGTCTTAGTCTTGATTGGTCGTAATTTTCTTGATATTTGTTTGAATTTATGACTGTTGAACGTATCTCTATTAGTTGCTTTAAAAATTTTAATTGGCCAAGAATATAGAAAATATACTAAAATTATCCGTTTTTTTAGAATGCTGAATATTGATTAAATTAAAAAAAAATTACCTATGTTCTATGACTAAGTATACCAACTTTCCATTGCATACTTTGTTGTCGATATCAACCAATGTTTAATATTTTCCTTTTTTGTTTTTTTTTTTTTAATTATTAAATATCTATAAAAATAGATAATTGTTTAATCGATCAATTTATTGCTGATTTTCTTAAATCAATTGTTTGATTTCAAAAATAATATTTACTTGTGATCCTAATCAGCTACTATTTGAACTTCTTATGATTTTTTCTAATCATAAAATTAAATTTTGAAAAAAAAAAAAATTCAATTTACTGTGCTAAAATAAAAATTTATAAAAAAAGATAGTAATGGCAAATAGTTTTAAAAAACGCTTGAAAATTAAATTTGAATAAAATTCCATTTTATAAAATAATAATTATAATTATTATCATTGAAGTAACTAGCTAAAGTTAGCCAAAAATATTTCAAATAATTATCTCCAAATAAAAAAAAAGGAAAGATCGACGCATTGCCAAACTGTATATACGCGGCGTGTCCAACAAACAACCTTTGTATGGAACAAGTTTGTAGACAGATGCGACTTTAATTATTTATTTAATAAACCCTGTATATAAAGACTACGGAAAGGATATGTGTAGAAAAAAAAAGTTTAGCAATTAATGTAAAAGCAATTGCATGATAAGCTTGCAATATATCATTGTATACAACCAAAAAAATTGACTAGATTAAAAAAGAAACAAAAAAGTTAACTATATATTTTAGAGGATTGGAAACAAACCCATGGAATGATTTTATTTTCTTCATTCATATGTTAATTCATTATTACTATTACCATTATTTTTTTTCTTCCTCTCTCTTTTTACGAAAGTCTCGATCAAATATATATTATTAGTGTGAGAATTACGATCGTTTTAAACATTAAATTCTTACATTTGTAAGACTGATAGCAACAAATGGCAGTAAAAAAAAAAAAAAAAAAAAAAAAAAAAAAAAAATTTAATTCATGTGAATTTTATGTTTCCTTTTTATACTGCGCAAATCATTATAAAAGCTATGCGACTTAATTTAGATTTAATGTAGTTTGGTTTAATAACAGGACGTTTCATGCTAAGTAAAAACTTTAGTTTCTAGTCTGCCTTTTTTTTTACTTTACTAAGGTTCAATTAAATTGAAATTTGTAAAAGGATTTGTATCCAACTATCATAGGTTTACTTACTGGAGGCCAAATTGAAAAAATTATTTAAGTTAGTTAAAAATAATACTCAAATATTTACTTATTTATCCGTTAATGTTTTCATTAGTATAGTTCATCCTTTAAAAATTTGACATATATATCTGTGATGCCATTGTTGTGTATATAATTATTAAAAATAAAAATAAAAAAATCTCAATCATACTAATTGTTCCGTCTACAAAAGAATTTGGATATTGACGAAAATGTTTTTAAAAGAACAAAATAATTAATCTAAATAGATGAGCTAAAAGTACACTAATAAAGTTATTAATTTTTGCATTTTTTTTTTCTCAATTGAAAAGTATATTTTGTAAACAGCAAACCTTGCGTCCAGTTGAATTGACTCGCTGTTAATTTTCCGTCATTTGTTCGTTCAAATCCTATTAAAGATCGTATCGTAACCATAATTATTTTGTAACATTTATCGTTTCTTATTTCAATTTAGTTGTTAAGCGTAATTAAATTGTCGGTATGCGCCTTAAGTTTGATCGATATTTTCGTGATTTGTATATTATACTGTCGGTCAAAATATAATAAAATTTGTAGCTATGTGTTGTTTTTTTTTTTTCTTTTTTTTTTTTTTACTTTACTTCAATAATAAACTTTTATAATAGAAAAAAAGCTTTGATTTTTATTGAAACACGGTTTATTCATCCCTTATTTATTCTATATAAATAAATATTTATAAAAAAAAAAGCTTGATTTATTTTAACATACAATGATCAAATGTACAGTTTATTATACAATCTTGCCTCATCACTCTGGATGCTCATACAAATTGATTGCCTTATCTTCAGCAACTGAGACAAGCAAGTTGTTTTTAGACGGGTGGTATTTCACTCCCCATGCCTGCAATCATACAACAAAGAAAAAGTTAATTTTTTAGTTCAGTAATTAGGTTGGCGACTTCTTAAAATTTATAATATTTTATTGCTGACGATTATTAAAAATCATAAACACACATTTTTTAATTTTTTTTTTACTGCAAACCTTTTTTTTTAGATATATTTGTAGTTTCAAAAACTGCAGTACTTGAATTTTCCTTGGTAAATTTTGGAATAGAATTTTTTTTTTAATCTTAAAATTAATTATAAATTGTGTATTTTTGTCTATAATTTTTTAATCAAATTTAAAATTAAAATCTCACCTGATCAGAGTGTTCATAGAACGTGTGCACACACTGTCTCTGAGCCAGTTCCCATATTTTGACAGTGTGATCCGAACTGCTGGAAGCAAACCTTTGTCCATCGGGAGCAAATGAGACTCCAAGTACCCACGAAGCATGACCTGACATTGTGCCAAGAACATTGGCATCTTTACTGTATGACAAATTAATTTTATTAATATTTATAATTCAGTGAAAATAAAAATTTTTATCTACTTACATGTCATATAACTTCATGTGACTGTCATCACTGGCAGTTAGTAAGAGCTGAGAATCAGGTGAAAAACATAGGGATCTTATAGGCATAGCGTGTCCTGAAAATCGAATTTATTTATTCAATTCTTGAATGTAAAACATTAAATATTAAAGATATAAAAATAATAGTCTTACCTTCTAAGGTTTGTAAAACTTTTCCAGAACCAACATCAAAAACATTGATAATCCCATCTATAGCTCCAGTTGCAATGTACTTGCCATCTGGACTCTGAAAACCAATCATGAATTAAAATGATTGGCAGTAAATTATTAGAAATTATTTGATCCAAGTAACTTACATAGGCTACACTAAGAGTGAATTTTCCTCCTCTGGTATCCAAAACTTGCTCTTGTTTTCCATTTTCCGCGCTGTACAAATGTATTTTACCGGCGTGACTCCCTGAAACAATATACTTGTCGTCCGGAGAAAAACAAACTGTCCAGATGTCGACCGGACCAACTTCTATACTGAATATTTTTTCTCCAGACTCCAAGTCCCAAACTCTCAGACTAGAATCCAAAGAACTCGAAGCGCATCCTAAAATGAACATGATTAAATATTTTTTTTTTAAATAGTAAAAATACTAAATTATAATTTTCCAGCTATGTATTAATAGATATCAATTGGAAGGTAAATTTTTCTGCAAGTGACTTAAGTTGAAAAAATCAATTCTTACTTGATCCGTCAGAGTTGATTGCCACTGACACAACTCCCAGAGAATGTCCAGTCAATTTATGTTTTAGTTTAAGGCCTTTGTTTTTGAATTCCCAAACTTTGACTGTGTCATCAACAGAGCCAGTGATTACATATTCGCTTGGTTCATCGTCATTTGATCGCATAGAATCTCTACAACAATACTGTTATTAGTATTATATCAAATCATTGTTACTCAATTAGTACAAGAACTTCTATATATAATTAAATGTTACATTATTTTATTATATATATTAAGGTATCCACTCTATGCTCATTAAATAAATAATTTGTTAAATTTTAAACAAAATGTTTATCTCACCTGGAGTCTTCATTGTCCAATTGCATATCTTTCTTTTTCTTTGGACATCCCCATGCACATGTCCAAATACTGTCTTCGTGAGCATTTTCGGTTTTATGTATCATAGAAAACTAAAATTTTCAGTGGTTAATTTTAATCAAAACAATAACAAAAACAATTTTATTAAATCATGCAAAAGAAAAAAGTAGCTAGTTTATTACCATTTTTAAAACAGGTCACTCTTGTGTTACCGACTTATTTTTTAAAACCATAAACTCGGTCTTACAACATTAGAAAATTATTTAACAATGTAAAAACACCGGTAGACGACTACGACGACGTTATTTACATTAACTCTAACCTCAACACCTACACTGTCCGGCGGGCGGCGCCTGCACTCTGCAACTGAAAGTGCTATACTGCACGGAGGCGTTTTGCACGACTGTTGCGCCCCCATTTTGTAGGCTCTGGTAGGCTCTCTACGACGTGCCAAATCTTAATCGTATGGAAAATTTTACTTAGTTCGAGCCTACACCACCGTTGGAGGGAAAGTCTTTTCCACAGGTTTGCAAATACTTCCCACCCCTCATGGTAATTAGGTAGGTCCTAAAGTAATAACACCCCCAAAAAAATCTTAAAAATAAATTTAAGCATCGAAGAACCTAACAAATTTTTATCAACTTCTGTGCATTTTTGCAAATTAGTGTACTATTAAATAAGTAATTAATACTAATTTAAACATATAATAAATAAATTTCAAGATGAATAATTAAAAAATTTAATATCCATATGAAAATTCCGTAAAAAATTTGTTTTTTTATTATAACCGCAAAAGGCTGGAAGAAAATTTCATTAAAATTTTAAAAGTAATTTTCCATAAATTAATTATATTTTTTGGACGCAAATACCATTTAATACATTTTTCTTTTTTTGAAATTACAAATGATTACGTTTAAATCTATGACGTCATCTGGCCGCCCGAGCAAAGTTGCGCTTTCTTAGCTTCGATCAAATTGAAATTATTTAAACATACACCAATTTATTGATATAGTTATTAATAAAATGTAAGTCTTCTTTTCAATATCAAGAATAAACAAGTTTTTGTTTGAATTAGTTTTAAGTAATTGTAAGTTATAATCGAAAACTTTTCAAATTTCCGTAATTTAACCTAGTTTTAACTTTTGAGCTTTGAATTACCCGGTGAGTAAAATTGTTGCCAACATCTTGAAAGAGAAATCACATTTTTTATAATAAAATATCATAAAGCTAGTAATTTTATGATTTAAGATAAAATTTAATGCTAAATTCATAAGAATTTTAATTCAAAGGGATTTTAAAAAATAGTAATTTTTAAATAAATTATCTAAGTATAAGCTACGTTAAATTTTTGAACCTGCAGTCGCTCACATTTGTCATTTTTTTATTGGTGCCAAACAACACTCGTTTTACCTACACGTGTCCAATGAGAGTGGTTGGTTATTTTTCGTGATGATTTTAAGATAAAAGTTTACTTTTTTATAAATTTACTTGTTAGTTTTGAAAGTAAGCTGAAATAAAATTATTTAGTGCCAAGCATCGATTTGTCCAACTTTATCACAGTTTAACATATGTTTTTATTCAGTTTCAGAATGAAGTTGTTAATACAGCTTGTTGTTTTACTGTTGACGTCCGTGATCGCAGAGCAAGGGATTAATTTAAAGCAAGTTAAATGCTTAGGTAAGTATTAATTTTATTGATGTAATATCAAAATATGAAAACGTGTTTTTTTTTTTTAATTTGAATTGTTTTTTGTCAAAGTGTGTAGGGCAACAGTCGATGAGTTCAAAGATGAAGTTAAAAATATAGATCCAAAAAAGAGAATAGAGATTGGACAGTACAAAATAGATCATAAGGGAGATGCAATTCAAAAATCGGTACTGCATTAATGTTTCCATGTGTGTTTTTAGTTTGCACATATTTAGTAATTTAAAAATTTACAGGTTCCTTTATCAGAGTCAGAGGTGCATCTGTCGAGTATGTTAGAGTCTATTTGTAAAAAAATGGATGATTATGTTAGAGCAACTTACAAGTCAAATGGTAAATTAACATTAATGAAACTCATGGTTAACAACCATATGAACCCATTGATGAGCGAAGTGGACATTGTGCAAGATGGTGACTTGAATAAAAGTTTAGAGTATTTTGTAAGTAATCATATAAATTTTTACTTTTATTTTTTTTATATAGTAACAAAATTTCTGTAAAAATTCAAACTTTTGATATGAGACTTCCTTATGTTATTTTGAGAATAAATTTTTTCTACTATTACAGTAAAATTATATTGTAAGAAAAGTAACAATACATTTTCTTATTACCAGGTCCCTGAAATTTTTCAATTTTTTTCATATAGAGTTGAGTTAAAATATTATTCAAAAATAAATTTTAAGGTCATGGCTAATCAGGAGTATTTGTACATAAAAATTTTTACTAAAATCTAGTGACTTTTATACTAAAAAATTTTATTCACAAATTTTTGTATACACTTTGTTTATGACGCTTTCCAGTTGCTGAAAATTTTTGTGTACAAAAATTTTTTTCATACTTAATTTTTGTAAAGTATTTTCCTTGGTGTAAAGTTTTTGTGGACAACAAATTTTTAGTACAAAACTTCTTGTGAAATTTTTGTGTACAAAATTTTTTTTGTATACAAAACTTATTGTTAAGGAACTTTTGTTAACAAATTTTCTAGTTTTAGAATTAAGAATTTTTTCTAAATAAACATTTTCTCTTTACTTTTACCTGAAATTCAATAACCCATCCCTAATGACTCTCCCCAAATGACTCTCCTAGCTTTACCTGGATACTAGCTTTTGTCTTGATACCAAAAAGGGTTGCAGAAGCTAGTATCTAGGTAATACTGGGAGGGTTATTGGATCCAAGGTTGAAGCTAGTATCCAAGTAAAACAAAAAATCTTACTTTTTAAATAATTGTTTAGTTTATTAAAAAAATATTTTTTGCTTCCATGTTTTAGTGCACTGAAATTGTCAATGAAAATGAAGATGCTTTTATTGATTCTATCTTAAACAAAGATAAAAATGCCAAATCCAAAATTTGTACAGAAGAAGCTAGGTATTGTGAAGACTTCGATGATGCTTCTGATGGTGATGATGATACAGACGAGACTGAAACTACCCAGGAAGATGATTATGATTTAGATGCTAAGGACGAACTTTAATTTTGAGATACTGGGTGAAAGAGACTTAAAAGTTAAATAAATAAATAGGAATAAGAAAGTATTAGATAGGTACTGAGTGAATTGAGTATTTTAATTGTTGAAAATTTTTTTATTTATTACAGATAATAAAATGTTAGATATATTTTTACAAACTATTTAATGGTTAATTTTGTTCAGTTGTAAAAAATTATATACTTTATATCTGCTCAATAAACATTGTTTGAATTTACATTAAATATATTTATTTTACCTAAAAAAACTTTTAAGATTAAACTTATAAAAAATTAACATACTACAAAAAAATAATTTTCTTTCAAACTGAAAAAATATATCTGGCTTAGGAAAAGCACAAATAAAGTAGTCTTTTTATTGAAAGTCAAAGCAGATTATGCACTTCTGCTAATTTTTCTATACACTCAAATTCTTTAGACGCCCACAAAGCTTGTACAGCTTGTCCAAGTGTTGCATTTGAACCGCACGACTGGGTCCAGTCAATGCAAATCTTGTAAATCACTTCACTTATTCCCTTTGCTTCATAGTCTATTAAAAACTGTTCAATCCGTTTCTCGGAGTATCCAATTTGTCTTGAAAATGTTTTCCAGCCTCTTCCAATGTGTATCTTCATGATATCTATGTCCTCTCTAGACAATATTGTCTTGATGTTGAGTAAAGTTTGTGCATAAGGTGGTACTTTGCTTGGTGCACTTTCTTTGGTAGAATTGCTTTTGGAACACTCTCTGTAATTATTGTAAACATACTTTGTAGTTGTACCAATGTTCAAACCATTGCAGTTCATGATGGTCCAATTGTTGATTGTCCCCCCCGATGGCTCTGTGGTAACCGTTGTGGTCTTTTTTTTCTTTAACTTTATGTTCTTAACTTCATCAAAGTTAGTTGAATTTTTCGAATCGTCTTTGCTTGATAATTTTTCCGCGGTTGAGCTTAGATGATTCTGATTTGTGCTCTGATCGTCGTAAGTATTTGCTTCCCTCGGTGGATCAGGAACAGCATCATAAACAAGTTTTCCAATTTTCGCTTCTTCTCGACTATCCGACATTTTACAAAAAATCTAGTTTAAACTTTTACGGATAAAAATATTAAAACTTTATTTTTAAAAGTTTCGAAATATTTTCATCCTATCTTATGTATTTACCTAGGTTACTCACAGCACGCACATCTCTCTCGTACACTTATCTCAAAAGAAAAAAAAAAAAAAAATAGTTTATCAAGGCTGAGCTAAGCAATTTTTGTCGTCCAGATCATCACATGACTATTCGAGCGATCAACAGGTGTCCGATCACGGTCGTACATACAGGTCCGGAAACTTCGGTAGTGGGGGTAAGGCTCTAAAAGTCGCCGAGCAGTGATTCAAGAATTCGCTACCAGGTGCCGCCTCGGGCGGTGTGAGTCCGAGGAGATTGTTCTGATTGGTCGAGCTCTCAACGCTGCTTCGACTAGCTGATTATTACTAATCCACGCGCGCAGCGATATAATATTATTAAAATTATATTGTAATAATGGTTTTGTGTGCAGAACTTTTAAAATTAACAAACTAGAGGCAACGTAAAGTATTAACTATAAATATGATGACACTCAATCAAATCTATTTAAACTATAAATCTATTATATTTGAAAATAAAGAACGTTAAAAAATACATTCTTTATTTTTTCTGTTTTGGTTAAATTTTTTGTTACTTACAAAAGAGTTATTAAAATATTTTTTCCGCACTCCGGCCGGGAAGCGCTACTTCCCTGCCGCTGCCGCTACAGTCAGTAGCGCTTCCCGGCGCCGTCGTGCGGAAAAATAGCATACTCAACTAGGCACCTGAATGGGAAGGTCTCAGATCACATGTTTGTCACACTCGGCTACGCCTCGGACGACAATTTCATGCGATCTGAGACGTTTCCCATTCATACTGCCTAGTTAAGTAATATACTATTCCGAGGAAAACATATTTTTTATCGTTTGTCGTGCGTAAAAATTTTAATTTTTTTTAAATACTATAATTTTTGCATTTTATTTTAGTAAAAAAAAAAAAAATTTCTTAAAAGTGTCGATTTATAATATAAATTGTTGAGAGAAAAAAAAGGAAACTCCTTTTTTCATTTTGTAGAATCAAATAAAAAGAAAAAATTAAAACTCAAGCTCAGATTTAATCTGATATCAAATTGGAGTAGAGCACCCAATTCAGAAAATGATTCTAAGTCTTTGATTTTTAAAATCATTCATACGATGCCATTGGAATAATAACCAGTTTATAATATTATTTTATTTCCCCTAAAAATGTAACAATAATATTTGTTATTTAAATAAATTTAATATTTAACTTATAATTTTTTTTCCTTTTACTGTTAATAATGCAACCATGAAACTCAAAAAGAGTAATACGTTGAAAATTGATGAAATGTATGTAAACTTTAACGAAAATGACTAACTTTTTAATTTTTGAAGAAAATGACTGACTTTTTAATTTTTGATTCAGGTTAAAAATTTGATTGATCAGGCATCTATTTAAAAAAAAAAAAAAAAAAAAAAAAAAACAAACAAACAAACAAAAATGTATTGTACAGAAGTTTTTTTGACTCTTCAATCAAAAAATAAAATATTCAGCGATTTTTCCTTCATTTTTGAAAATCGTAAAAAAAGTTAAAATAAAATAAAATAAAATATGGATAGCATCATTTCTGAGATTCTGAAAATTTCTAGGGATTACTCACTACTTTACAAGATGGCAAAATGATTACTGATATAACAAAATTTTGGATGATTTCAAATTATTTAAAAAATCATAAATTATATGGTTTTTTTTTCAAGTTTTCAACCCCAGAAACCCTTTACGGTGAATTCAATATATGACTGATTAGTTATCCTTGAAGCATTAAACACGAAAACCCTGGGCATTCAATTTATTACTGATTAATTATCCCCCAAGCTTTCAACTCCAAAAACCCCGAGTGTTGAAAAAATAAACAATCATATACGACTCCTTAAACCTAATGACTCTGAGTGAAAACATTTTGAATAAGAATTCTCAAAGATCTTTAACACCACAACCTACTGAGGCTCATGGCAGAAAAAAAAAAAAAAAAAAAAAAATGATTATATGGCCCATTTTGTCTTAGATCGTGCAACGCTCTCCAAACTATTTCACCTATCTAAAAATTTTTCCAGATTTTAGATAATATCTTGGTAGACACAAGTCTTGGGATTGTTTTTTTTTTTTTTTTTTTTTTTTTTTACTCAATTCCCCAAGCAAAGTATAAAAGTTTCAGATAAAAATAGGCTTTTTTGCTAAAAAAATTTAGTGCATCCATTAATGGCCGTAACTTGAGCTAGATTAATTAATTTTAGACACTTTTTTTTAAATTCCCCTATTCATACTCTACTATTCGACCGTATCGAATTAAAAGATTCCCTCATAATTATTATTATTTTTTTTTTTTATTACTGTGTAAATCCATTAAAAAAAAGATAATTTAAATGATTTGATCAATACTTAAAAAAAAAAACGTTAATATTATTGGGATTTATAATCAAGCTCTAGGGGGGTACAACTTAAATATTACTTCTAAAATTAAGGTACCTGTACCTAATATGGCCCCCCTAAGCGAGAATCAACAATGTGGCGAATCAAATCAACATTTTTTGACGGGTAAGGTCTCATTTTAAAGCTTAATTCAAGAACTTTAAAATGAGATCTTACACGTTCGATTTTGATCAATGAGCTTCAAATGCCAGAGGATTTACCAAAACACGGTTTTTTAAGACACCTAAAATTTGTGTCCTAATATGGCCCCCCTTGAAGTAATTAATTAATTGCAATTTGTTCCCACTTTTTAAATCAATCAGAATATGAGATTTAAAAAAACTTTAAAATTTTTAACATTTTAAAAATAATTTATTTAAAAATTGAGCCTTTTTTACAATTTTTTTGAAAGCTTTGCAGCCAGTAGAAAAATTTCAACTTTAAATTTTTATCAAAGTTTTTTTTTTGAGCTAGAATGCTTTTTTAGTTATAAAATGAAAAAAAGCGTTGAAACAATTAAATTTATTTTTCTTAAATAACATTAGGATAGGATTTTCTAAGAAGTAAACATGAAACCAAGGACTCTTAATATCGGTATTTCTACTAATTCGCGGGGGGCCATATTAGGTACACTGCAGAATAAAAAGTTATTTAAGAATAAAACCCGTTAGAAAACGAGTTGAACAGAAACTAGGGTCGCGTTTTAAAGCTGAAACAATAACGAATCGAAGCTACTTATTCAAATTTTGGACAGGTGCGTCTAAATATTTTGGCAGACCACTTATTTACAACGTAAAATAATAACGGAGGTATACGAAACGAGTTTTAGCTATTAGGCGTGCGCAAAAATAATTTTAAAATGTTCTAAACAACTGAAAACTTCATAATTCAGTGTTTTTGACTTCTTCCTACCTTGCAGAGATGTCGCATACCTAGCATATTCAAAATAACAGGGGGGGCCATATTAGGCACAGGGCCATATTAGGCACACTTACCTTATATTATAACATGTTACGCGTAGTCTAGTAGCTCACCAGATTCAATTTTGTAGTCGACGGTTCAAATGTCATCTCGCCCCCTTTTTTTCTCATTTTTTGTTAGTTTTTCGCTATTTTGAATTCTTTACAAGTCTTCACGTTTTTCTTTATCAATAAGTTTTTTTTTTTTCAATACATAAATATTAAATTTTATTATTTCCAGAAACTAGACTAAACTATAGTAAGTGAATAAAAATAATCTTGTCAAACAAACAACGAACACTGAAAAATTTTTCATTAAGTATTACAAATCATTTTCAATTATAATTCTGATCGTGTGTACAAGTGGTTAATTTATTTTTTGAGTGCGACTCTTCTTTTTCAATTAATAATATGAATTTGAAATAAATAAAAAAATTTATATCTTCATACATTTATTAATAAATAGTATATTACTTAACTAGGCAGCTGGAATAGGAAGTGTCTCAGATCACATGAAATTGTCGTCCAAGGAAACGTCCCACGTGATTTGAGACCTAGTTGACTATTTTTCAGCGTGACGGCACAGGGAAGCGCTACTGACTGTAGCGGCAGTGGCAAGGAAATAGCGCTTCCCGACCGGAGTGAAGAAAAGTTTATTTAAAAAAATTTTTTTAATGAGGAAAACATATCCTATAAGAAATGATTGCTTTATTCAGTTTTTAATTTTAATTTTATTATTTCAATTTTGTAATAGTTGGCGCAGGAAATTTTTAAATTAACTGATTCCCGCTGAAAATTTTATTCCTTTTTTTTTTTTTTTTTTTAATGTTTGAATCCACAAAAAAATTAACAACAAAAAAAAAAGAAAATTTCAATGACTTGATAAAAAAATAATATCAATAAATTAAGTTAAATGTAAACAAAATATGGTTAAAACATTTATATACTTAAGCTTCATAATGAAGCCCCGAAGGGGCACAACTTAAATATTAGTTTTAAGACCAAATTTGAATGTAAATCACATAGTGTAGTGGCAGCAATCACCGGATCTTGATTTACAGTCGCCACGCCGGTTCGAATCTCGTCTCCCGAAATTTTTTTTTTTTTTTCTCGGTTTTTGTTAGTTTTTCGCTGTTTTAAAGTCTTTGCAAGTATTTTCTTTTTCTTGATCAAGACTTTTTTTTTATTTCAAATAATTTCAGATGATTTCAAAAAATTTCCTCTCGAAAGTTTTAAATCATAATTTCATTAAAAAATGAAAAAAAAATCTGGTTTTTTCCGTGGGTCCCTAATTTGCTCATTGCAGAATTGTAATAACATGTAATTAAAAAACTCAATTATATTTTATCAATTTTTCATAATTGAAACTTCCCGAGTTTCCCCCCTTCTTCATATGGATCCTTTGTATTGTTCTATTGTATATACCTTATTTTCCCAAACTGCTCAGACAGGCTTTGAGCACGAATTATTCAAAAATAAGCTTAAAAATGTGATTTTCAAAAAAATATTATATTAGTGGATTGGTTCATAATTTGGTCTGGAAAAAGATCCCCAAAGTTTCGTTAAGATCGGCGTTGTCTCAAGAAGCTGTGACCTCTCTTGCATGTAAGTATAAGCTAGTATAAAAAGTAGAAAAACGAATGAGTCCGAAATTTTAATAAACATTGTATGGTTGAAAATTTTTTTTTATATAGTGAAAAAAATTTTAAATTTAAATTAATTGAATTGATCGCTGGCAAGTGTTTACGTACATTCGCTCAGAAGAAAACATTACCGAAGGAAAAGCAAATAGTACTTGCTCTTGATTTAGAACCGGAACTACAAATCCGTTTATATAAAAATTAAAATTCTTTTCTTGACGGCCCGTGCGAAAAAAAATCTAAAGGTTTTTAAATATACTCGTAAGAGCCTGAAATGAATGTAAAATCATTTTGATTAAAAAAATTCGATTTATTTGGTACCAAGTTATTAATATTCTTGATTTTTTCTAATTTTTTAATTTTTTTCGGTACTTTATTGATAATTTCAAATCAGTAAATTTTCGGCTAAGGTTTTTTTTGCACGGGCCCTCGATTTGCATTAAAAAATTTGTTTGCTTCTAATAGATTTTTTATTTCTATATATTCGTTAAAAAAAATTTAAAAAAATACAATCTAATTCAATAACGATGAAGAAATTTTCTTCTTTTTAGCGATATAATTTTTTATTTTAAAAGATATAATTTTTTATTTATTTTTATTTTTATTTTTTATTTTTGCTCGGGTGCCAATAATAGGTGCAATTACTATTGTTATATTATTATAGTAAAAAAGTTTTGTCTGTTCATTTAAATAATTTTGTCTATTCAAACAAAATTATTATTATTATTTGTAGACTTCTTTTTTTGAAATAAAAGCCCGCACAAAAATGCGCTTTTCATTTGTTTCTTAGTTTGTTTTTTTCCGGTACTGAGCCGCCATGGATGCGAAACTTGTGTGCGCGTGTTTAAGTTACGCTCGTACTTAATTTTTTACTTTATTAACGTTTTAAATTATTTTTTTACATAAAAGTGGACACTTGAGAATCTTTTTTTATTTACTGCTTTGATTTTTTTCATTTTCTTGACCAATTGATTAGTGTACGCGCATGTTAATGTCGTGTCGCTTGCACTTAATTTTTTCATTTTTAATTGCCATTTTATACCAAAATGCCTTGGTGTTCGGTACCTGGCTGTTTATCTAACAGAAAATCACATAAGAACGAGAAAGTGTCTTATTTTAAAGTGCCAAAAGATTCAGATTTGCGACAAAAATGGGAAAAATCGATCCCTGGTGTGATTAATTTGTCCGGTAATCAACGAATTTGTTCCCGGCACTTCGATAAGAGAGACTTCGGAAATGAGTTTATTAGGCGTGATGAAAGAGGAACCATACTAGCTCAAGTAAGTATTAAAAAAGAAAAGACAATTGTTATAGTAACAAAATTATTTACTAATATATAGTTTATAATCCTTCAATTTTACTAAAGTGTAATATAGTTTCTCACGTGTTACTTTTTTTCTATATATTTTAAAATTTCTATGCATGTCAAAATATTTTAATTTTTTGAAGTTAAAATTTGCAATTATGTTGAGTTAACTTGATATAATCAACATAAATAGATGTTTTTGAGAACAATTGTTGCGGAGACTGTAAAAGGTAGACTGTGTACCAAAAATTTCTCGAGCAATTCCACGTTATTTGATTGAAAATAAAAACTCTTGTTTGAAAATTGTCCTTTACAATTTTTATATTTTATGAACATTATTTGATACCTACTAACTAAGAAGGTACAATACTAGTTTATCCATGAATTATTTTTATCCGCAAGCTTTTCATAAACTTTTTGATAAATTTATTGCATTTTAAATAATCGCGAAATATTAGCAGTATGTACATAGAAACATTAATAATTACTATAGATGATCAAACTAATATTTGTAAATAAAAATCGCAATTTTATTATCATGTATTGTTAATCAGTAGAAAAAAAAAAGTTACCATTGTGCATACGCAATTGTTTTTAAAAAAATCGCTTTTATCAAAAACTGAAAAGAGACTTTTAATTAGCAATGGATCCTTACAGGTTTTCTCTAATATAGATTACTTATAATTTATTATTTTAACTAATACAGAACATAAATTATGTAATTTTTTTTTCGAATTGAATTATAGTCATCGATGAAAAATAACCGACTACGGCTCGGAGCTGTACCGACCAAGTTCGAACCCGTAACTTCACTTGAGCACTCATACGCTAAAAAAACATGTAAGTAATGTAACTTATACTTTTTTATTTCAATTTCTTCGTTAATAATTTTTAATAGTTTCAACTATATATACATTTTTTAATTTCATTGAATTGATTCTTATTCTAATATTTTAATGAAAATAAAAAACTCAATTGTACTTGTCTGAAATATTCTTGTTGTGTTCTTCTCGTAAATTATATTAGACTTTATTACTTAATAGTCAGACATTACTTCATTATCTTTATTTCATGTTATAAAAAAAAATTTTATTTATCATATCTTGGAAATTATGTGGTTATTAGTTATTGTTCAACCTACTAGGTTACATCGAAGCGTTTAGCGAAGAAAGTTACTCTACCAATCTCTTCATGAAAAATAAGTCGTGTTAGTTTAGTCCACTAATAAACTTTAATCCAGATATAAAAAAATAAACAACGAAAAATTTTAAAAACTGAAACAATGAGAGTTAACACCCCCTACACCTTATTTGGTAGGATCGTAGCGAAAAGAATCTCTACGACACAATGTATATGAAAACATTTACAACTGAAATTCTAATCGCGAAAATAAAGTTCAATTTATTCTGATTGACATCGTAACCAGGGGCAATTGACTACGGTCGAAGGTAACAAAATGCTGAAAGATCTCATAAAATTACGAATAACTTTCAGTTGCTTTCATGAAAAAATTAATTTCAGAAGACCTTTCGTTTTTCATTTCAAATGATTTCAATCAGGGACGGATAGTTTCTAATAATTTTGAGATCAATTTCATGTAATTTTGTGATTTAAAAATATATGAATAACATTTTTTTTCCTTTCAAAATTTAATTTAAAACAAAAATAACGCTTACTTACTGATTTTATAAGATAAATATTCAATTTTATAAATAAAGTATTAATTAATGAACCTTTGAAAATATATACTAGAGTCACTATAAAACCGTAACTTAGCCTTCATAATGCAGAGTATCAATCAATTTTTGAAATATACGATGTTGGGTGCTCAGAACAACGATACAAAACTTTCAATTCTAAAAGCCCAATTAAGCTGAATGCTGAAATAAGCTATTAAGTAAAAAAAAAATCTAAGCGTCAAGTAGACAATTTAAAAAAGGTAGGGCCGGCTAAAAATGGCGAATAAAATAATTAATAAACCCAAATTCCTAAAAACGCTAGACGAAGTGATTAATAAAAAAAAAATTTTTGCACTGCCGTGCCAATCGTCCAAAGTATTCATCACTGCGTCTAGCGACTAGGTCGTCAAGGGATGAAGTAGGGCAAATCGAGTCCAGCGCTTCTTGAAGAACCTAGCCCTTTAAACAGCCCTACCGGCGATCCACCTTTGGTACAAAAACCACTAATTACTGCAGAGTCCAGAGTCATTTTAAATTTAAGCATGTTTGTTATTTATTTTTTTATTAAAAATAATTTATTTATTTTTTCTCCAGCATTTTTAAAGTTTTGAGATTGCTAATTTTCAATATCTTTGCAAAAAAATCATTTATTATCGCTGCATTAAGGATTTTTTATAATTTAAGGCTGGTCAGTTTTTAATTAGTTAATTATGATATTCACATTAATTAAAGATGAGACTAGGCTGTTATTGAACTCTGCGAATATCTCTTTGCATATGAAAAATCTGAAATAATAAAATACAACTTATTCTATATAAAAGCTATTATTTAACGCTCTTCATGACTCGATTTGTTTGACTTTTAATACCTATAAATTTTATTTAAATTAAAAAAAAAAAAAAAAAAGGTTACTTAGATAATACATTAAAGTTTATTCAATGATTCTTCTTTTAGCAATAAATACAGTTGTACTAGATGGTTCTTGTGAGGATTCTTGCTCAGTGACTGAAAATATAAAACCTGTAGACGTGACTAAATATGAAATGAAAGAAACTACTTTTGATACTAATAATACAAAGGAAACATCGGAACATGCACCTGATATCAATATTGACCTTGTCGAAGAGATCGATAACATACTCATGAGAGAATCTGATTTGATAAATAGTGTTCAGGGTGAGTAAATAAATTTGAGTTAAAAATTTTATGTCGACACTTTGAATCGTTACGTTTTTTAATACTATTTACGACGGTTGACGTGATACAAAAAAAAATTTTTATCACACCAAATTTTCTTTGTCACTTCACACGTACAAATGAATTTTAAACTAAATTTTCAAAAATTATCTAAATTCACAAATTTTTAACTGCTCTCTACTTTCTTTTATTTTAATTCATTACATTTACATTTTTATAGAGGAAAAAATGTGAGTTATAAATTGACTTCAAAACAATTATTATTTTTACCCAACAATTTTAAAACCATACTGTTGCGTATTCATTTTACACATAAATATTGACAAATCATATGAAACTTAAATTATAGATATGCAGCAGGAATTTAATTTTGAAAACACTTATTCTAAAAGTGAAGATTCGGCGTCGTTTCCAAATGTAACAGAGAGTACATATACTTTTGAAGACGATCAGAATTTGGAAGATGATTGTAATGCACAGAGTGACGAATCATCAAGTAATACAGAAACGTTAAAAGCTGAAAAGACAGAGGAAAAGGTTTTTATCCCAGTAAAATTGTCGTCTTTGATATTTAATATTGAAAAAACAGGTAAATTCAATCGTCTCTTTAAAAATATGATATTAAAATTAACTACCGTATTGTCTAGTGTAAAATCCATTCTGAAAATTAGCATTCTTTTAGAAAAAAGACAATTTTTTTATCTAAAACTTTTCAAAAATTTTTCTAGTTAGTTAGCTACTTTTTGATATTTTCTTTTCTGCTTATTTATAAGTCAGCACAAGTATCTACAAAAAACATAAAACTATAAATTGAAATGAAATTACTACTCTGACTGTAAAAAAATTTAATTTAAATACAATGATGAAATGAATTTTTTTTATTTATTTACAGAACATGATAATTCTTTTGAAAGTATTCTTGAAATTCCTGAACCTTGGGTTGCTAGTAAAACACAAATCAACAAAACAGAAGCAATCATATTCACTTATGCTGTTAATCGAAGTACGGAAGAAAATATTAAACACAATTTTCCAAAATCAGTCATTATTACTCAAAATAGAAATATAGTTTACGAAGTTAATATGGAAGCTGTAGAAATTCAAAAATTTAAGCTACCCAAAAAATTAGATAAGATCGTTACGATTCCCGAAATTTTACAGAAATTTAAAAATTTACGAATATGTGAAGGATTGGCACCAGCAGTCATATCATATCTTCAAGAGTATTATTCTTTCAAAAATATTTCTTCTACTTTTCAACACTCCGATTGCGAATTGTTGACTTTAAATAATAAAAGGTGTACTGCATGTGCTAAATACAGCAAAAATTTTGGTACTCAAGCACGAAGATCTAAAATAAAAAAACCCGTCAAGCGCATTAAGAATCCCGATAAAACAAAAATGGGTATTTTAATTAAAAAAGCTTATCAAAAGAAATTAAAAGCGAAAAATCAAAAGATATTTAGAGCAAAAATTAGGCTAGAGGCGTTAACTTCAGAAATTGAAAAAAATAAAAACAGAGTGGCTGATTTAACGGATGAAAATTTAAAAAATATTTCGGAACCACAAAAATTGATTATGAAAGAAATCATATCCGCTGCCAAAAAAAAACACAGCAAAGGTAATCGGTACTCGGAGGAATTCATCATGCTTTGTATGATGCTTAACATAAGATCTAAAACAACTTACGAGTATCTACGAGAGAATTGTTTTTTGCCATTACCGTGCACAAAGACTGTTCGTGACTATATGTCTTTGATAGACACAGCATGTGGATTCGATCCAAACTTCTTCGCCCTTCTAAAAGAAAACTTTGCAACTCAATCTAGTATTTTAAAAAAAACTTTTCATGGAGTTATCACGGTTGATGAAATAAGCTTGAGGACCTCTGTGGCCGTAAGAACGAAAACTCTTAGTTATTCGGGACTTGTTGATTTAGGAGAAGATGGTTACAAAAGCGACACCATTGATGAACTTGCAGATCATGGACTTGTAGTACAATTTCAATCTCTCAACGACAAGTTTACTCAACCAGTTGCTGTTTTTGCTTCGAAAAACGCTGTTCATGGCGATGAATTAGCAAAAATAGTAGTAAAAGCGATAATAATGCTTGAAAATGCTGGTGCGAAGATCCATGGAGTTATTGGCGACGGAGCTTCAACAAACCGGAATATGTGGAAATGCCTTGGCATAAATTCCAATATTGATAAGCTAAAGACAAGTTTTACTCACCCTATCCACGAAGACAGAAAAGTATTTGTTTTTTCGGATACACCGCATTTGATAAAATGTGTCCGAAATCGGCTGTACAATAGGAAACGACTGCGGGTAAGAAAATATTTAATTATTTATTTTTTAGGTACGTAGTGTATTGGTTGAATACCTTTGCTGAATAAAAATTTTTGTTCTTAGTAAATCTTATTAAAAAATCATCAAAATTTATAAAAAAAATTTCGATTTTCATTAAAAAAAAAAATCATGATCGAATGGTATTAAAAAAAGTTTTAAACGGACAAGCTTCAGGCACATTTTTACTGTATTGTAACAATTACTTTTTATTATAAATGCTTCTAATCGTGACAAATAAAAGTGTAATTGAAAATTAACTCTACTAAATCGATCTTCGATGTTAACGAAATCACTCGGACTCGACGAAGTAGCTTCTTTTATTAATTTTTTTTTTTTTTAATTGAGTATAGTCCATCATACTTACATAAAAAAAGAAAAAAACAAAAACAAAAAAAACGAATGATTGTGTTTTCCAGATTTTGCAATTAAAACTAAATAAATTATTTTACAGACAAAACCTATATAGACGTTACTTATCAAATTGCACAATCAAAATTAGTTTAAAAATTTTTTTTTTCTCGTCGTATAAAGCAAAGGATTCGATGTAAAAACTCTGTTCGTATATTTTAGGTAAGCCCAGAAGAAAAGTATGTTGAATGGCGGTATTTTACTGAGTTATATAAAAAAGATTCCGTAGGTGCTCATGCCAGGATTTGTCCAAAGATAACACTAAGGCATGTTCAATTGGACAATGCCTCAAAAATGCGTGTACGATTAGCCGTGCAGGTACTCATTTTTTAAAATATTGTAAAATTTGTGCAGTTAATATTTCTTGAAGCTGGCATTATTGTATAATGAAAAAAAAGTAATATGATAAAGCAATATTTAAAGTACTGAACTTTTTTATAATCTTTTATTATAGTAATTTTTTTGAAGTACTTTTCTCTCAGCCTACTATCTCAACGTTATTGAAATCATTTGAAATGTCAGAACAGTTCAAATTAGACTGAGTTGCTAAATAACTATTTGAGAATGCTTTCGGTTTTTTTTTTTTTTTTGGTTACTTGCAAAGTAAAATTTTACGCTTTATTTTCACTAAACATTGATGCCTAAAACTAAAAAAGCCTCTTAACACAGTTTAGTATGAATTTGAAAATTTGGCTTTCTCACAGAGACTATTTTTCATATGGTTTTTTAAAAATAAAAATTCCTGTACTTGCTGTTTTTCTTGTGAAGTATCGACATTAAATATGATACTGTCTACTGCACTCTAAATATAAAAGATCAAAAAATGTCCCTGAATTGTGAAAACCGGGGAGTTTGTAGTTTTTGCAAGCAACACAAAAAATTTTTATTTCTTTGTTAAAAAACCTAATGTGAGGCTGACAAAGATTTATAATATTTTAGTAGTTTTAGGGGTCAAAGAAAGTACCTGCTTCTTATTAAAATTTTTACAAGTTTTTGAAATTAGTAATGTTTCGATCGCCCTTATTTTTTAACAGATCTTAAGCTCGACAGTGGCAAAAGGACTGCGGTTTTATTCACGTCGAGACAAAGAATTTGAAAACTCAGAAGATACAGCAAGCTTCTGCGAGAAATTTAATGATTTGTTCGATGCGTTAAATCGTAAACAACCGAATCAAGGCCTACAAGTTAATAACAAGGATTATAAGGTACATGGTTTTTTGGCAGTTGCCTGCCAAAGATCATTGCTCTGTAAAATGAATAAAATGTTAATAAAAATAATTTAACACTTTCTTTTTTTTTTTTTTTAATTTTAGTTTTTAAAAGACACCCTTGATTGGTTGAACAAATGGGAAAAAAGGGTTAGTGACAAAATTATTCCGGAAAACGAATTTCTCAGCAGAGAGACAGCTGCTGGTCTGAGAGTAACCATTCAATCAACTATTGATTTGTGCAGTTGTTTAAAGGAAAAATTTAATTTTAACTACTTATTAACTGGTAAAGTTAATCAAGACAACCTTGAAGTAAGTTTGAAAAAATTTTTTTCGTATAAATGATTTTTTTGTATCCACAACCGTACGATGTATATCACGGTCGTTGAATCGATTTCAACACGACATATAATTCCAACACTATGATTAACTATCAATTTCAGTAATTATTAGTATCAATTTTAAGGACCTTTTCAAAACCCGAGTAAAAATGATTTTATATTTCAATTGGCATGGAAAGTCATATAAATAGTTCTATATTTTAGTTGGTATCGAAAGTAATATTTTACCCTGAGTAAGATGTTTACTATCTAAAAAAAAAAAAAAAAAAAAAAAAAACGGAATAAAGTAGCAATAAAAAGTTTACGCAATCACGGTGTTAATAATTTATCGGTCTATGAAAAAATTTGCGATTATTTGTTTTTTCTGCTACTGCTAACGATTTTATAACGAAAAAGGTTTTCTCCTTTAAAATGAAATTTTTCACTTAATAAAAGTCATTAACAAATTATTTTTGATACAACATTGTTAATTTTAAAAGTAAAAAAATACTCTCAAATCTTTTCATAGACCGATAACATATTAATTTAGTGATTACATAATATTTTCTATTAGAATTTTTCTTTTTTTACCTTTTTAATTACAATTTGTTAAATAATAAAGACACTTTCCGTTCCAGTTAAGAACTTTTTTTAGCTTTAAATAAGAAAATCACTTTTTTTCAAAGTTATAATAATAAATAAAATAATGCTTTTTTCAATTTAAGAAAAAAATATGAGTAGTAAAGTAGAGATTTTTTTTTAATTGCTCCATAACTATTCATGAAATAGTATTTTATTTTTAATTTAAATTACAGAAATTTTTCGGCACTATACGCAGAGCGGCCGGAAGTAACGAACATCCTAGTGCTCCGACTTTCTTGTTTTTGTATAGATTGCTATCTGTATACAGTCTCATAAAGCCACCTTTATATGGCAACTGCACTATTAATAAGGATGACAGTAAAATTACAGCAATCAGCCTATCTGACATTAAGTCTATTTATACTAAAAAGCAAAGCAAGACTACATGTGCTTTAACTTCCATGAAGAAAAAAATTGATTCCATTTTGGAAGAAACTGACTGGGAAGTTCATGAAATTGTTGACCATGACTACAGTATTGCTGAAGTCTTAGATTGCGCAATATATTATGTTACAGGTAAAATCATTAAAAAATTCTGTTCCAAATAACTCTTTATTTATTTATTTTTTAATTTTTATTAATGATAGTTTATAGTAGCATAACTTTACCAATAGCTATAACAATTACATTAAATGTGGTCATTTGCATACTAATTCTTTTCCAAAATTTGTTCAGGATTAAATGAAAAAATACCTTATTTAAAGCATCAATAATTGATGCTTTAAATAAGGTATTTTTTTTAGGGCTGTTGGAGACTTGAGACTTTTCTCGGTCTCGATCTCAAGACAATACTGAGCAGACGAGAGTCTCGGTCTCGGTTAGTAATATCGGTTTTAATAATAACCTTTTCCAAAGCAGCAACATTCGTTCTTAGAAATATTATTAGAAACAATATCACTTTTGGTCGAATCTACTCGATTTATAATTGATATGAATGGTCGTAAATGTTCAAAATTGGAATAACTGTTAAAGTTTAAATGTTGAATACTTTGTTATGAAGAATTTGTTTGCCATCGTTTTCTGAATAATTGAATACTTTGTAAATAGAATAAATCAATTTGTAAATAAATGAATAGAAAAAATTTCTTTGTAGAATTCTATAGATAAAATAAAACGAGAGTTCTAACAAAAAAATATCGAACAGAACTTAGTTTCTGGTTGCAAAAGATATGTGATGAATTAAGTGTTGTTATTATTTACAGGTTGATTGCCATTAAAATTTTCAGAGTACTTTCTCATCCTTTCTATTTTTGAAACTAAAAATAAAAATTATCATTTATTTATTTTCAAGATTAAAAATTTTATGGCGCTTATTAAAAATTCATTTCTTGCCTGCCGACTAGTATCATAAAAACAGTTTTTTATTTATTTAAAAAATTTCTATTTTAACTCTCAAAT